>OV884051.1:0-1200000 GCA_930367265.1 Catocala fraxini
GAACCACGTCGTCGTCAAAGTCCGCGCTGGACGCCATAGAAGGCAGAACCATCGGCGGAGGAGTGTGCTCCGCCCTTGAAGGGAACAGAGCGGTCACCACCTCCTCAACCAGCTGTGGCCGGAGACTCTGGGACAAAGGGGGCGCCCAGGGGCGAAGTTTGCCCCTGACCATCAGATATGGACGCCCCCAGGGATTACCGTCCAGAGTCCCCAGCAGCTCCTGGCGGGCCTCGTCCTTGGCCCGCTTGATGGATATTTTGAGGAGCTTCCTGGCCGCTCTGTAGACCTCGTACAGTTCCGCCTCCCTGGCGTCGAAATCGGGAGGGCGGCGACGCCTCCTACGAAGCCGGATGTACTGGCGCCGGGCCACCACGCAAGAATGGCGTAGATGACCAATGTGGTCCGACCACCAGTACACCCGACGCCTACTTGGGATATTTCCAGGCACTCTAGGCATCGCCGCATCACAAATTTGAGTGATGGCCTCCCGGAACCACTCGGCCTCCATCTCGACATTGTCAGGCCTGGCCGGTGCTGGCACCCAGGCCTGAACGATGGAGGCTTCCAGGAGGATCTCCCGATTCAGCTTTTTCAAAGCCCAACGCGGACCGCCCCCAATCGGGGCCCTTGGGGCTGGGGGGTCGGAGGTCTGGGCGGAGACGTCGAACCGTATATACCGGTGGTCCGACAATGTCTCCACCTCCTCGACGACACGCCAGCCTTGGACACGGCGTGCTAGCGCGGGGCTGGCAAAAGAGACGTCAATGACTGATCCGCCCCGCTGACGCACGCACGTGTGCACTGACCCACGATTGAGGACTAGCAGGCCGTTTTCTACGGCCCACTCCTCGAGCAATTCACCCCTCGCGTCCGTGGTCGCGGAACCCCAAGCCGAGGATTTGGCATTGAGGTCCCCGACGACGAGCACGGGCCGAGGGTGGCTTCGAGCGACGACGACGTTCAGTTCGAGGAGATACTCCTCGAAGTCGGCGAGAGGTCGGTTGGGTGAGAAGTAGCCGCCCACCACAACCGCTTCTCCTACGAGTGCTGCGACGCAGCCCCGTCCCCGGACGATGTTCTCGAAGGACGGGGTGCCGGCGGCGGCCGGCGAAATTAACGCCACCGAGCCATCGAGGTCCCCTACCCAGTCAGCCCTGGGAGGGACGAAATAGGGCTCGGCTACTACGGCGATATGAATCGACCACTGCGCCATGCTCTGGAGGAGAAGATCCTGAGCCCTGGCGCAGTGGTTTAAATTACACTGCAGGAGGCGGAGGCGTGGAGCCATTACGTCTCCATACTGACCTCCACCCCCCTGACAGCGGGAGCGGCGACCCTAGCTGTTGCCGACGACGAGGCAGGCGGCCTAGGGGCCAGTTTTTTCTGGGTGGCGGCGCACTCCTTGCCACCCGCCCGGTGCTTCTCTGGTTTGCCCGCCGCCGCACACAAAATACAGTGCGGCGTGGCCTCACAAGTTGCGGCCATGTGACCAGGCTGACCGCAGCGGAAGCAGCGACCAGTGCAGTCAGCCTGCGAAGGGCACCTGACGCCTACATGGCCGCTCGAAAGGCAGCGATAGCACCGGGCGGGCCTGGGGTCCAAGGCCTTGACCTGCGCCGACACCCAACCCACTAACATGCGACGTCCATCGGCCAGCTTCTTAGCGGCGGCCACGGGACAGCTGATAATGGCCGTCCCCATTCCGGCGCGGCCCTGCTTTATATCGCCACACTTTATTTGTTCCGCAGGGCACCCTCCAGTCTTGGCGACGGCAGCGACGACCTCTTCCTTATCAACCGAGTCATCCAGGCCCGTGATGCGCAAATCAATGCTTTTTTGCGGCCTGGAGACGCGGACCTCTTCCGATTTCAAAACCTGGCGGAGACTTTCCGCCAGGCGGTCCGCTTGGTCGCCGCTAGCGACTCCCGGCACTTCTATTAGGCGGGCGCCGGTCTGGGTAGTCCGGCACCGCAAGCCTGCTGTTATTCCCAGTTTACCGGGGTCGATCGCCGTCCGCGCCTTCTTAAGGAGCTCCGCATATGTTGTCCCTCGCTCGATGGCAGCCGGCTGCAGCGTGAGGACTACTGCAGTGGAGCGAGGGGCCTGGAGCTTCCTTGCCGCCTTTTTAGCCGCTGCTTTCGCTTTCTTCGCCGCCTTCTTTCTCTTTTTGGCTGCCTCCTTCTTCTTGCCGACAACTTCCCAGTTGTCGGCTTCGCGAGCAGTGGCAGCTGGTTGTTCCCTGGGAGCTGCAGGGCGCTCCTTTGGAGCTGCACGCTTCACCTGCTGACTTTTCCTCTGCGTTTGCTTGGCAGGAGCGCTTATAACGGCCGCTGAAGTAGCTTCTGAGGGCCGCGAGGACCTTACTTTAGCCGCAAATGTTGGCGGCGCAGGCATGGGGGGAGAAGGATGGGGAGGCTCCCTGCCTCTGTCCGCAGCCAGCGGAGGGCGCAGCAGCCGGCCCTCCATAACAGAGAGTTTGGAGCGAAACTCGGCAAGCTCCCGCCGGACCAGCGCAACCAGCTCCGATTCTTTCTTGCTGGTGTCATGGTCTTGCCGCTTCTCAATATCCTCTTGGCGCCTCTTGAGCTCGGATATTTCCCTTGCCAAACGAGCATTCTCTGTCTGGAGCTTTTCTACCTCCTCATCTGTCGTGCGGCTGAAGACAGCCTCCGCAATGTCACTAATGGCCGCAATTGATTCTTTTAGGGTCTTTTGGCATGTGCCTTTAAGACCCTTGGACTTTTTGGAGACCAGGCGGATTGCCTCCAAGGCGTCACTAAGGCGTGTCTTCAGTTGGGACACTGGCAGGTCCTCGGCATCTAGCTCCACTATCGGTTGCTTCCTTGCGGAAGCAACTCGCTGGGCTGCCGCAGCAATTATGCTGTCCTCCTCGGACATGCGCTCCTCGTCGTCGGCCTTCCGCAGTGCGGCGGCAAGTTCGGCCTTGGCCTGGCCCAAACCCACGTATCTACCGTGGGTGGGCGGACGACCGCGTCCACGCCTTGCCGTTGCCACTTTTGGTGCCGGAACTGCGTCCTCGCTCGAGCCGTCCGACTCCGATGGCTGCGAAGACCGCGACCGTTTGCGCAGAACTCTCTCCGGGGTCGCTTCCGAAGAGACGACTTCAACTTCGTGCTCCGACGGCACGTAGTCCTCATCCTCTTCAGAGCGCGCAGAACTGGACGTGCGCGACTCTCTCAACGTCTTTTTTTTTAAAATTGGTTTGATTGCTGGTTCCATACTGAATCCCACGAGTATGGGAGAAATAAACGTCGACCCGGGCAGAGATCCCGATACCCGGGCAAGCCTAATACAACAGGGGGACGGCAGGTACCCTGAGGGGGCCGCACTAGTGACTGAACTACCCATCAGCCATGCATCTCCTCGCCGTGCGGCAGCAACTTGAGATTCGGGGTGGTTTTTATAGAGGGCCACTCCCTCGCAGTCCGGGCGGTGAAGCCAAGACCCTCGGTCCCGTCAGCAGCCGCGAGACGTGATCCACGACACTGCACACTACGGGGTTACGATATGCTCTAGACGGTGACAACGGGGACAAAAGTCAAAAGAAAGGGGAGGGGGAGCAAAACAAAAGGGAGGGGAAAACAAAGTGGACTCAGAACCACAAAGGGGGGGGGGGACAAAACAAAGGGGCAAAGAAAAGGGGGAGAATCGTCAGAATGACGAAAAGGGACCCCGTTGTCTGTTCAGCGGCAGGGTGAGTGCACGCCGAACCCGTCAAAGCGGCTCTCCCATGTCCACTCTAAAACAGAGCGGTACTGGGAGAGCCGGGCCCAAAGAGAGGGCCTCCGGCTTGGGGATGGGACAAACGTCCATCCCCCCGCCACCGGTGCCGAACGCGACGGCACAAGGCACCGGTTGTCAGAATATTAGCCGCCAGCAATAATGAAGAGCATTATTGCCAACGTTGCCCAGGGTGTACCACGAGGAGGTTTTCTGACAAACACCCTAACCTAACCTAACCTAACCTAACCTAACCTAACCTAACCTAACCTAACCTAACCTAACCTAACCTAACCTAACCTAACCTAACCTAACCTAACCTAACCTAACCTAACCGTTCAGCAAACCGCCATTAATCGGCGCCAGGAATTATTCCCCGTCGATCCGCACCCCCCTCAACCGCCCCCGATGGTGGGAATTGCTAAATTTTGTTGTCTAAATTCCTATACAAATCAGTACCGAGGTGTAATGGTACATCGATTTTTCAGATATTTTAACGTCTAAAAGCAGTAAATATTCAAATATTCTTACCGGGTTTTCAGCAGAAGGTCTTCATTCGTTTTGTCTTGCACAACGCCATCGAAATTTTCAGTGTGCAAACATTTCAGAATTTTTTTTTGCCTTAAATTTTTTTTGTTTTTTGTCAAAAACTCTGAAATTTGTCAAATTTTTTTCAGCAAACCGTCATTAATCGGCGCCAGGAATTATTCCCCGTCGATCCGCACCCCCCTCGACCGCCCCCGATAGTGGGAATTGCTAAATTTTGTTGTCTAAATTCCTATACAAATCAGTACCGAGGTGTAATGGTACATCGATTTTTCAGATATTTTAACGTCTAAAAGCAGTAAATATTCAAATATTCTTACCGGGTTTTCAGCAGAAGGTCTTCATTCGTTTTGTCTTGCACAACGCCATCGAAATTTTCAGTGTACGAACATTTCAGAATTTTTTTTTGCCTTAAATTTTTTTTTGTTTTTTGTTAAAAACTCTGAAATTTGTCAATTTTTTTTCAGCAAACCGTCATTAATCGGCGCCAGGAATTATTCCCCGTCGATCCGCACCCCCCTCGACCGCCCCCGATGGTGGGAATTGCTAAATTTTGTTGTCTAAATTCCTATACAAATCAGTACCGAGGTGTAATGGTACATGGAATTGTCAGATATTTTAACGTCTAAAAGCAGTAAATATTCACATATTCTTACCGGGTTTTCAGCAGAAGGTCTTCATTCGTTTTGTCTTGCACAACGCCATAGAAATTTTCAGTGTGCAAACATTTCAGAATTTTTTTGTGCCTTAATTTTTTTTTGTTTTTTGTCAAAAACTCTGAAATTTGTCAAATTTTTTTCAGCAAACCGCCATTAATCGGCGCCAGGAATTATTCCCCGTCGATCCGCACCCCCCTCGACCGCCCCCGATGGTGGGAATTGCTAAATTTTGTTGTCTAAATTCCTATACAAATCAGTACCGAGGTGTAATGGTACATCGATTTTTCAGATATTTTAACGTCTAAAAGCAGTAAATATTCACATATTCTTACCGGGTTTTCAGCGGAAGGTCTTCATTCGTTTTGTCTTGCACAACGCCATCGAAATTTTCAGTGTGCAAACATTTCAGAATTTTTTTTTGCCTTAATTTTTTTTTGTTTTTTGTCAAAAACTCTGAAATTTGTCAATTTTTTTTCAGCAAACCGTCATTAATCGGCGCCAGGAATTATTCCCCGTCGATCCGCACCCCCCTCGACCGCCCCCGATGGTGGGAATTGCTAAATTTTGTTGTCTAAATTCCTATACAAATCAGTACCGAGGTGTAATGGTACATCGATTTTTCAGATATTTTAACGTCTAAAAGCAGTAAATATTCAAATATTCTTACCGGGTTTTCAGCAGAAGGTCTTCATTCGTTTTGTCTTGCACAACGCCATCGAAATTTTCAGTGTACGAACATTTCAGAATTTTTTTTTGCCTTAATTTTTTTTTGTTTTTTGTCAAAAACTCTGAAATTTGTCAAATTTTTTTCAGCAAACCGTCATTAATCGGCGCCAGGATATATTCCCCGTCGATCCGCACCCCCCTCGACCGCCCCCGATGGTGGGAATTGCTAAATTTTGTTGTCTAAATTCCTATACAAATCAGTACCGAGGTGTAATGGTACATCGATTTTTCAGATATTTTAACGTCTAAAAGCAGTAAATATTCACATATTCTTACCGGGTTTTCAGCAGAAGGTCTTCATTCGTTTTGTCTTGCACAACGCCATTGAAATTTTCAGTGTACGAACATTTCAGAATTTTTTTTTGCCTTAAATTTTTTTTGTTTTTTGTCAAAAACTCTGAAATTTGTCAAATTTTTTTCAGCAAACCGTCATTAATCGGCGCCAGGATATATTCCCCGTCGATCCGCACCCCCCTCGACCGCCCCCGATGGTGGGAATTGCTAAATTTTGTTTTCTAAATTCCTATACAAATCAGTACCGAGGTGTAATGGTACATCGATTTTTCAGATATTTTAACGTCTAAAAGCAGTAAATATTCACATATTCTTACCGGGTTTTCAGCAGAAGGTCTTCATTCGTTTTGTCTTGCACAACGCCATCGAAATTTTCAGTGTGCAAACATTTCAGAATTTTTTTTTGCCTTAAATTTTTTTTGTTTTTTTTCAAAAACTCTGAAATTTGTCAATTTTTTTTCAGTAAACCGTCATTAATCGGCGCCAGGAATTATTCCCCGTCGATCCGCACCCCCCTCGACCGCCCCCGATGGTGGGAATTGCTAAATTTTGTTGTCTAAATTCCTATACAAATCAGTACCGAGGTGTAATGGTACATCGATTTTTCAGATATTTTAACGTCTAAAAGCAGTAAATATTCACATATTCTTACCGGGTTTTCAGCAGAAGGTCTTCATTCGTTTTGTCTTGCACAACGCCATTGAAATTTTCAGTGTACGAACATTTCAGATTTTTTTTTTGCCTTAAATTTTTTTTGTTTTTGTCAAAAACTCTGAAATTTGTCAAATTTTTTTCAGCAAACCGTCATTAATCGGCGCCAGGAATTATTCCCCGTCGATCCGCACCCCCCTCGACCGCCCCCGATGGTGGGAATTGCTAAATTTTGTTGTCTAAATTCCTATACAAATCAGTACCGAGGTGTAATGGTACATCGAATTGTCAGATATTTTAACGTCTAAAAGCAGTAAATATTCACATATTCTTACCGGGTTTTCAGCAGAAGGTCTTCATTCGTTTTGTCTTGCACAACGCCATCGAAATTTTCAGTGTGCAAACATTTCAGAATTTTTTTGTGCCTTAAATTGTTTTTGTTTTTTGTCAAAAACTCTGAAATTTGTCAAATTTTTTTCAGCAAACCGCCATTAATTGGCTCCAGGAATTATTCCCCGTCGATCCGCACCCCCCTCGACCGCCCCCGATGGTGGGAATTGCTAAATTTTGTTGTCTAAATTCCTATACAAATCAGTACCGAGGTGTAATGGTACATCGATTTTTCAGATATTTTAACGTCTAAAAGCAGTAAATATTCACATATTCTTACCGGGTTTTCAGCAGAAGGTCTTCATTCGTTTTGTCTTGCACAACGCCATTGAAATTTTTAGTGTACGAACATTTCAGAATTTTTTTTGGCCTTAAATTTTTTTTGTTTTTTGTCAAAAACTCTGAAATTTGTCAAATTTTTTTCAGCAAACCGTCATTAATCGGCGCCAGGAATTATTCCCCGTCGATCCGCACCCCCCTCGACCGCCCCCGATGGTGGGAATTGCTAAATTTTGTTGTCTAAATTCCTATACAAATCAGTACCGAGGTGTAATGGTACATCGATTTTTCAGATATTTTAACGTCTAAAAGCAGTAAATATTCAAATATTCTTACCGGGTTTTCAGCAGAAGGTCTTCATTCGTTTTGTCTTGCACAACGCCATCGAAATTTTCAGTGTGCAAACATTTCAGAATTTTTTTTTGCCTTAAATTTTTTTTGTTTTTTTTCAAAAACTCTGAAATTTGTCAAATTTTTTTCAGTAAACCGTCATTAATCGGCGCCAGGAATTATTCCCCGTCGATCCGCACCCCCCTCGACCGCCCCCGATGGTGGGAATTGCTAAATTTTGTTGTCTAAATTCCTATACAAATCAGTACCGAGGTGTAATGGTACATCGATTTTTCAGATATTTTAACGTCTAAAAGCAGTAAATATTCACATATTCTTACCGGGTTTTCAGCAGAAGGTCTTCATTCGTTTTGTCTTGCACAACGCCATTGAAATTTTCAGTGTACGAACATTTCAGAATTTTTTTTTGCCTTAAATTTTTTTTGATTTTTGTCAAAAACTCTGAAATTTGTCAAATTTTTTTCAGCAAACCGTCATTAATCGGCGCCAGGAATTATTCCCCGTCGATCCGCACCCCCCTCGACCGCCCCCGATGGTGGGAATTGCTAAATTTTGTTGTCTAAATTCCTATACAAATCAGTACCGAGGTGTAATGGTACATGGAATTGTCAGATATTTTAACGTCTAAAAGCAGTAAATATTCACATATTCTTACCGGGTTTTCAGCAGAAGGTCTTCATTCGTTTTGTCTTGCACAACGCCATAGAAATTTTCAGTGTGCAAACATTTCAGAATTTTTTTGTGCCTTAATTTTTTTTTGTTTTTTGTCAAAAACTCTGAAATTTGTCAAATTTTTTTCAGCAAACCGCCATTAATCGGCGCCAGGAATTATTCCCCGTCGATCCGCACCCCCCTCGACCGCCCCCGATGGTGGGAATTGCTAAATTTTGTTGTCTAAATTCCTATACAAATCAGTACCGAGGTGTAATGGTACATCGATTTTTCAGATATTTTAACGTCTAAAAGCAGTAAATATTCAAATATTCTTACCGGGTTTTCAGCAGAAGGTCTTCATTCGTTTTGTCTTGCACAACGCCATCGAAATTTTCAGTGTGCAAACATTTCAGAATTTTTTTTTGCCTTAAATTTTTTTTGTTTTTTGTCAAAAACTCTGAAATATGTCAAATTTTTTTCAGCAAACCGTCATTAATCGGCGCCAGGAATTATTCCCCGTCGATCCGCACCCCCCTCGACCGCCCCCGATGGTGGGAATTGCTAAATTTTGTTGTCTAAATTCCTATACAAATCAGTACCGAGGTGTAATGGTACATCGATTTTTCAGATATTTTAACGTCTAAAAGCAGTAAATATTCAAATATTCTTACCGGGTTTTCAGCAGAAGGTCTTCATTCGTTTTGTCTTGCACAACGCCATCGAAATTTTCAGTGTACGAACATTTCAGAATTTTTTTTTGCCTTAATTTTTTTTTGTTTTTTGTCAAAAACTCTGAAATTTGTCAAATTTTTTTCAGCAAACCGTCATTAATCGGCGCCAGGAATTATTCCCCGTCGATCCGCACCCCCCTCGACCGCCCCCGATGGTGGGAATTGCTAAATTTTGTTGTCTAAATTCCTATACAAATCAGTACCGAGGTGTAATGGTACATCGATTTTTCAGATATTTTAACGTCTAAAAGCAGTAAATATTCACATATTCTTACCGGGTTTTCAGCAGAAGGTCTTCATTCGTTTTGTCTTGCACAACGCCATTGAAATTTTCAGTGTACGAACATTTCAGATTTTTTTTTTGCCTTAAATTTTTTTTGTTTTTGTCAAAAACTCTGAAATTTGTCAAATTTTTTTCAGCAAACCGTCATTAATCGGCGCCAGGAATTATTCCCCGTCGATCCGCACCCCCCTCGACCGCCCCCGATGGTGGGAATTGCTAAATTTTGTTGTCTAAATTCCTATACAAATCAGTACCGAGGTGTAATGGTACATCGAATTGTCAGATATTTTAACGTCTAAAAGCAGTAAATATTCACATATTCTTACCGGGTTTTCAGCAGAAGGTCTTCATTCGTTTTGTCTTGCACAACGCCATCGAAATTTTCAGTGTGCAAACATTTCAGAATTTTTTTGTGCCTTAAATTGTTTTTGTTTTTTGTCAAAAACTCTGAAATTTGTCAAATTTTTTTCAGCAAACCGCCATTAATTGGCTCCAGGAATTATTCCCCGTCGATCCGCACCCCCCTCGACCGCCCCCGATGGTGGGAATTGCTAAATTTTGTTGTCTAAATTCCTATACAAATCAGTACCGAGGTGTAATGGTACATCGATTTTTCAGATATTTTAACGTCTAAAAGCAGTAAATATTCACATATTCTTACCGGGTTTTCAGCAGAAGGTCTTCATTCGTTTTGTCTTGCACAACGCCATTGAAATTTTTAGTGTACGAACATTTCAGAATTTTTTTTGGCCTTAAATTTTTTTTGTTTTTTGTCAAAAACTCTGAAATTTGTCAAATTTTTTTCAGCAAACCGTCATTAATCGGCGCCAGGAATTATTCCCCGTCGATCCGCACCCCCCTCGACCGCCCCCGATGGTGGGAATTGCTAAATTTTGTTGTCTAAATTCCTATACAAATCAGTACCGAGGTGTAATGGTACATCGATTTTTCAGATATTTTAACGTCTAAAAGCAGTAAATATTCAAATATTCTTACCGGGTTTTCAGCAGAAGGTCTTCATTCGTTTTGTCTTGCACAACGCCATCGAAATTTTCAGTGTGCAAACATTTCAGAATTTTTTTTTGCCTTAAATTTTTTTTGTTTTTTTTCAAAAACTCTGAAATTTGTCAATTTTTTTTCAGTAAACCGTCATTAATCGGCGCCAGGAATTATTCCCCGTCGATCCGCACCCCCCTCGACCGCCCCCGATGGTGGGAATTGCTAAATTTTGTTGTCTAAATTCCTATACAAATCAGTACCGAGGTGTAATGGTACATCGATTTTTCAGATATTTTAACGTCTAAAAGCAGTAAATATTCACATATTCTTACCGGGTTTTCAGCAGAAGGTCTTCATTCGTTTTGTCTTGCACAACGCCATTGAAATTTTCAGTGTACGAACATTTCAGAATTTTTTTTTGCCTTAAATTTTTTTTGTTTTTTGTCAAAAACTCTGAAATTTGTCAAATTTTTTTCAGCAAACCGTCATTAATCGGCGCCAGGAATTATTCCCCGTCGATCCGCACCCCCCTCGACCGCCCCCGATGGTGGGAATTGCTAAATTTTGTTGTCTAAATTCCTATACAAATCAGTACCGAGGTGTAATGGTACATGGAATTGTCAGATATTTTAACGTCTAAAAGCAGTAAATATTCACATATTCTTACCGGGTTTTCAGCAGAAGGTCTTCATTCGTTTTGTCTTGCACAACGCCATAGAAATTTTCAGTGTGCAAACATTTCAGAATTTTTTTGTGCCTTAATTTTTTTTTGTTTTTTGTCAAAAACTCTGAAATTTGTCAAATTTTTTTCAGCAAACCGCCATTAATCGGCGCCAGGAATTATTCCCCGTCGATCCGCACCCCCCTCGACCGCCCCCGATGGTGGGAATTGCTAAATTTTGTTGTCTAAATTCCTATACAAATCAGTACCGAGGTGTAATGGTACATCGATTTTTCAGATATTTTAACGTCTAAAAGCAGTAAATATTCAAATATTCTTACCGGGTTTTCAGCAGAAGGTCTTCATTCGTTTTGTCTTGCACAACGCCATCGAAATTTTCAGTGTGCAAACATTTCAGAATTTTTTTTTGCCTTAAATTTTTTTTGTTTTTTGTCAAAAACTCTGAAATATGTCAAATTTTTTTCAGCAAACCGTCATTAATCGGCGCCAGGAATTATTCCCCGTCGATCCGCACCCCCCTCGACCGCCCCCGATGGTGGGAATTGCTAAATTTTGTTGTCTAAATTCCTATACAAATCAGTACCGAGGTGTAATGGTACATCGATTTTTCAGATATTTTAACGTCTAAAAGCAGTAAATATTCAAATATTCTTACCGGGTTTTCAGCAGAAGGTCTTCATTCGTTTTGTCTTGCACAACGCCATCGAAATTTTCAGTGTACGAACATTTCAGAATTTTTTTTTGCCTTAATTTTTTTTTGTTTTTTGTCAAAAACTCTGAAATTTGTCAAATTTTTTTCAGCAAACCGTCATTAATCGGCGCCAGGATATATTCCCCGTCGATCCGCACCCCCCTCGACCGCCCCCGATGGTGGGAATTGCTAAATTTTGTTGTCTAAATTCCTATACAAATCAGTACCGAGGTGTAATGGTACATCGATTTTTCAGATATTTTAACGTCTAAAAGCAGTAAATATTCACATATTCTTACCGGGTTTTCAGCAGAAGGTCTTCATTCGTTTTGTCTTGCACAACGCCATCGAAATTTTCAGTGTGCAAACATTTCAGAATTTTTTTTTGCCTTAATTTTTTTTTGTTTTTTGTCAAAAACTCTGAAATTTGTCAATTTTTTTTCAGCAAACCGTCATTAATCGGCGCCAGGAATTATTCCCCGTCGATCCGCACCCCCCTCGACCGCCCCCGATGGTGGGAATTGCTAAATTTTGTTGTCTAAATTCCTATACAAATCAGTACCGAGGTGTAATGGTACATCGATTTTTCAGATATTTTAACGTCTAAAAGCAGTAAATATTCAAATATTCTTACCGGGTTTTCAGCAGAAGGTCTTCATTCGTTTTGTCTTGCACAACGCCATCGAAATTTTCAGTGTGCAAACATTTCAGAATTTTTTTTTGCCTTAAATTTTTTTTGTTTTTTTTCAAAAACTCTGAAATTTGTCAATTTTTTTTCAGTAAACCGTCATTAATCGGCGCCAGGAATTATTCCCCGTCGATCCGCACCCCCCTCGACCGCCCCCGATGGTGGGAATTGCTAAATTTTGTTGTCTAAATTCCTATACAAATCAGTACCGAGGTGTAATGGTACATCGATTTTTCAGATATTTTAACGTCTAAAAGCAGTAAATATTCACATATTCTTACCGGGTTTTCAGCAGAAGGTCTTCATTCGTTTTGTCTTGCACAACGCCATTGAAATTTTCAGTGTACGAACATTTCAGAATTTTTTTTGCCTTAAATTTTTTTTGTTTTTTGTCAAAAACTCTGAAATTTGTCAAATTTTTTTCAGCAAACCGTCATTAATCGGCGCCAGGATATATTCCCCGTCGATCCGCACCCCCCTCGACCGCCCCCGATGGTGGGAATTGCTAAATTTTGTTGTCTAAATTCCTATACAAATCAGTACCGAGGTGTAATGGTACATCGATTTTTCAGATATTTTAACGTCTAAAAGCAGTAAATATTCAAATATTCTTACCGGGTTTTCAGCAGAAGGTCTTCATTCGTTTTGTCTTGCACAACGCCATCGAAATTTTCAGTGTACGAACATTTCAGAATTTTTTTTTGCCTTAAATTTTTTTTGTTTTTTGTCAAAAACTCTGAAATTTGTCAAATTTTTTTCAGCAAACCGTCATTAATCGGCGCCAGGATATATTCCCCGTCGATCCGCACCCCCCTCGACCGCCCCCGATGGTGGGAATTGCTAAATTTTGTTGTCTAAATTCCTATACAAATCAGTACCGAGGTGTAATGGTACATCGATTTTTCAGATATTTTAACGTCTAAAAGCAGTAAATATTCACATATTCTTACCGGGTTTTCAGCGGAAGGTCTTCATTCGTTTTGTCTTGCACAACGCCATCGAAATTTTCAGTGTGCAAACATTTCAGAATTTTTTTTTGCCTTAATTTTTTTTTGTTTTTTGTCAAAAGCTCTGAAATTTGTCAATTTTTTTTCAGCAAACCGTCATTAATCGGCGCCAGGAATTATTCCCCGTCGATCCGCACCCCCCTCGACCGCCCCCGATGGTGGGAATTGCTAAATTTTGTTGTCTAAATTCCTATACAAATCAGTACCGAGGTGTAATGGTACATCGATTTTTCAGATATTTTAACGTCTAAAAGCAGTAAATATTCACATATTCTTACCGGGTTTTCAGCAGAAGGTCTTCATTCGTTTTGTCTTGCACAACGCCATTGAAATTTTCAGTGTACGAACATTTCAGATTTTTTTTTTGCCTTAAATTTTTTTTGTTTTTGTCAAAAACTCTGAAATTTGTCAAATTTTTTTCAGCAAACCGTCATTAATCGGCGCCAGGAATTATTCCCCGTCGATCCGCACCCCCCTCGACCGCCCCCGATGGTGGGAATTGCTAAATTTTGTTGTCTAAATTCCTATACAAATCAGTACCGAGGTGTAATGGTACATCGATTTTTCAGATATTTTAACGTCTAAAAGCAGTAAATATTCACATATTCTTACCGGGTTTTCAGCAGAAGGTCTTCATTCGTTTTGTTTTGCACAACGCCATTGAAATTTTTAGTGTACGAACATTTCAGAATTTTTTTTTGCCTTAAATTTTTTTTGTTTTTTGTCAAAAACTCTGAAATTTGTCAAATTTTTTTCAGCAAACCGTCATTAATCGGCGCCAGGAATTATTCCCCGTCGATCCGCACCCCCCTCGACCGCCCCCGATGGTGGGAATTGCTAAATTTTGTTGTCTAAATTCCTATACAAATCAGTACCGAGGTGTAATGGTACATCGATTTTTCAGATATTTTAACGTCTAAAAGCAGTAAATATTCAAATATTCTTACCGGGTTTTCAGCAGAAGGTCTTCATTCGTTTTGTCTTGCACAACGCCATCGAAATTTTCAGTGTGCAAACATTTCAGAATTTTTTTTTGCCTTAAATTTTTTTTGTTTTTTTTCAAAAACTCTGAAATTTGTCAAATTTTTTTCAGTAAACCGTCATTAATCGGCGCCAGGAATTATTCCCCGTCGATCCGCACCCCCCTCGACCGCCCCCGATGGTGGGAATTGCTAAATTTTGTTGTCTAAATTCCTATACAAATCAGTACCGAGGTGTAATGGTACATCGATTTTTCAGATATTTTAACGTCTAAAAGCAGTAAATATTCACATATTCTTACCGGGTTTTCAGCAGAAGGTCTTCATTCGTTTTGTCTTGCACAACGCCATTGAAATTTTCAGTGTACGAACATTTCAGAATTTTTTTTTGCCTTAAATTTTTTTTTGTTTTTTTTCAAAAACTCTGAAATTTGTCAAATTTTTTTCAGCAAACCGTCATTAATCGGCGCCAGGAATTATTCCCCGTCGATCCGCACCCCCCTCGACCGCCCCCGATGGTGGGAATTGCTAAATTTTGTTGTCTAAATTCCTATACAAATCAGTACCGAGGTGTAATGGTACATGGAATTGTCAGATATTTTAACGTCTAAAAGCAGTAAATATTCACATATTCTTACCGGGTTTTCAGCAGAAGGTCTTCATTCGTTTTGTCTTGCACAACGCCATAGAAATTTTCAGTGTGC
The DNA here is from genome assembly GCA_930367265.1 of Catocala fraxini. NCBI lineage: Eukaryota > Metazoa > Arthropoda > Insecta > Lepidoptera > Erebidae > Catocala > Catocala fraxini. The sequence continues at coordinate 15,057 of OV884051.1, forward strand.
AAACATTTCAGAATTTTTTTGTGCCTTAATTTTTTTTTGTTTTTTGTCAAAAACTCTGAAATTTGTCAAATTTTTTTCAGCAAACCGCCATTAATCGGCGCCAGGAATTATTCCCCGTCGATCCGCACCCCCCTCGACCGCCCCCGATGGTGGGAATTGCTAAATTTTGTTGTCTAAATTCCTATACAAATCAGTACCGAGGTGTAATGGTACATCGATTTTTCAGATATTTTAACGTCTAAAAGCAGTAAATATTCAAATATTCTTACCGGGTTTTCAGCAGAAGGTCTTCATTCGTTTTGTCTTGCACAACGCCATCGAAATTTTCAGTGTGCAAACATTTCAGAATTTTTTTTTGCCTTAAATTTTTTTTGTTTTTTGTCAAAAACTCTGAAATTTGTCAAATTTTTTTCAGCAAACCGTCATTAATCGGCGCCAGGAATTATTCCCCGTCGATCCGCACCCCTCTCGACCGCCCCCGATGGTGGGAATTGCTAAATTTTGTTGTCTAAATTCCTATACAAATCAGTACCGAGGTGTAATGGTACATCGATTTTTCAGATATTTTAACGTCTAAAAGCAGTAAATATTCAAATATTCTTACCGGGTTTTCAGCAGAAGGTCTTCATTCGTTTTGTCTTGCACAACGCCATCGAAATTTTCAGTGTACGAACATTTCAGATTTTTTTTTTGCCTTAAATTTTTTTTGTTTTTTGTCAAAAACTCTGAAATTTGTCAAATTTTTTTCAGCAAACCGTCATTAATCGGCGCCAGGATATATTCCCCGTCGATCCGCACCCCCCTCGACCGCCCCCGATGGTGGGAATTGCTAAATTTTGTTGTCTAAATTCCTATACAAATCAGTACCGAGGTGTAATGGTACATCGATTTTTCAGATATTTTAACGTCTAAAAGCAGTAAATATTCACATATTCTTACCGGGTTTTCAGCGGAAGGTCTTCATTCGTTTTGTCTTGCACAACGCCATCGAAATTTTCAGTGTGCAAACATTTCAGAATTTTTTTTTGCCTTAATTTTTTTTTGTTTTTTGTCAAAAACTCTGAAATTTGTCAATTTTTTTTCAGCAAACCGTCATTAATCGGCGCCAGGAATTATTCCCCGTCGATCCGCACCCCCCTCGACCGCCCCCGATGGTGGGAATTGCTAAATTTTGTTGTCTAAATTCCTATACAAATCAGTACCGAGGTGTAATGGTACATCGATTTTTCAGATATTTTAACGTCTAAAAGCAGTAAATATTCAAATATTCTTACCGGGTTTTCAGCAGAAGGTCTTCATTCGTTTTGTCTTGCACAACGCCATCGAAATTTTCAGTGTGCAAACATTTCAGAATTTTTTTTTGCCTTAAATTTTTTTTGTTTTTTTTAAAAAACTCTGAAATTTGTCAATTTTTTTTCAGTAAACCGTCATTAATCGGCGCCAGGAATTATTCCCCGTCGATCCGCACCCCCCTCGACCGCCCCCGATGGTGGGAATTGCTAAATTTTGTTGTCTAAATTCCTATACAAATCAGTACCGAGGTGTAATGGTACATCGATTTTTCAGATATTTTAACGTCTAAAAGCAGTAAATATTCACATATTCTTACCGGGTTTTCAGCAGAAGGTCTTCATTCGTTTTGTCTTGCACAACGCCATTGAAATTTTCAGTGTACGAACATTTCAGAATTTTTTTTTGCCTTAAATTTTTTTTGTTTTTTGTCAAAAACTCTGAAATTTGTCAAATTTTTTTCAGCAAACCGTCATTAATCGGCGCCAGGATATATTCCCCGTCGATCCGCACCCCCCTCGACCGCCCCCGATGGTGGGAATTGCTAAATTTTGTTGTCTAAATTCCTATACAAATCAGTACCGAGGTGTAATGGTACATCGATTTTTCAGATATTTTAACGTCTAAAAGCAGTAAATATTCACATATTCTTACCGGGTTTTCAGCAGAAGGTCTTCATTCGTTTTGTCTTGCACAACGCCATTGAAATTTTCAGTGTACGAACATTTCAGATTTTTTTTTTGCCTTAAATTTTTTTTGTTTTTGTCAAAAACTCTGAAATTTGTCAAATTTTTTTCAGCAAACCGTCATTAATCGGCGCCAGGAATTATTCCCCGTCGATCCGCACCCCCCTCGACCGCCCCCGATGGTGGGAATTGCTAAATTTTGTTGTCTAAATTCCTATACAAATCAGTACCGAGGTGTAATGGTACATCGATTTTTCAGATATTTTAACGTCTAAAAGCAGTAAATATTCACATATTCTTACCGGGTTTTCAGCAGAAGGTCTTCATTCGTTTTGTCTTGCACAACGCCATTGAAATTTTCAGTGTACGAACATTTCAGAATTTTTTTTTGCCTTAAATTTTTTTTGTTTTTTGTCAAAAACTCTGAAATTTGTCAAATTTTTTTCAGCAAACCGTCATTAATCGGCGCCAGGATATATTCCCCGTCGATCCGCACCCCCCTCGACCGCCCCCGATGGTGGGAATTGCTAAATTTTGTTGTCTAAATTCCTATACAAATCAGTACCGAGGTGTAATGGTACATCGATTTTTCAGATATTTTAACGTCTAAAAGCAGTAAATATTCACATATTCTTACCGGGTTTTCAGCAGAAGGTCTTCATTCGTTTTGTCTTGCACAACGCCATCGAAATTTTCAGTGTGCAAACATTTCAGAATTTTTTTTTGCCTTAAATTTTTTTTGTTTTTTTTCAAAAACTCTGAAATTTGTCAATTTTTTTTCAGTAAACCGTCATTAATCGGCGCCAGGAATTATTCCCCGTCGATCCGCACCCCCCTCGACCGCCCCCGATGGTGGGAATTGCTAAATTTTGTTGTCTAAATTCCTATACAAATCAGTACCGAGGTGTAATGGTACATCGATTTTTCAGATATTTTAACGTCTAAAAGCAGTAAATATTCACATATTCTTACCGGGTTTTCAGCAGAAGGTCTTCATTCGTTTTGTCTTGCACAACGCCATTGAAATTTTCAGTGTACGAACATTTCAGATTTTTTTTTTGCCTTAAATTTTTTTTGTTTTTGTCAAAAACTCTGAAATTTGTCAAATTTTTTTCAGCAAACCGTCATTAATCGGCGCCAGGAATTATTCCCCGTCGATCCGCACCCCCCTCGACCGCCCCCGATGGTGGGAATTGCTAAATTTTGTTGTCTAAATTCCTATACAAATCAGTACCGAGGTGTAATGGTACATCGAATTGTCAGATATTTTAACGTCTAAAAGCAGTAAATATTCACATATTCTTACCGGGTTTTCAGCAGAAGGTCTTCATTCGTTTTGTCTTGCACAACGCCATCGAAATTTTCAGTGTGCAAACATTTCAGAATTTTTTTGTGCCTTAAATTTTTTTTGTTTTTTGTCAAAAACTCTGAAATTTGTCAAATTTTTTTCAGCAAACCGCCATTAATTGGCTCCAGGAATTATTCCCCGTCGATCCGCACCCCCCTCGACCGCCCCCGATGGTGGGAATTGCTAAATTTTGTTGTCTAAATTCCTATACAAATCAGTACCGAGGTGTAATGGTACATCGATTTTTCAGATATTTTAACGTCTAAAAGCAGTAAATATTCACATATTCTTACCGGGTTTTCAGCAGAAGGTCTTCATTCGTTTTGTCTTGCACAACGCCATTGAAATTTTTAGTGTACGAACATTTCAGAATTTTTTTTGGCCTTAAATTTTTTTTGTTTTTTGTCAAAAACTCTGAAATTTGTCAAATTTTTTTCAGCAAACCGTCATTAATCGGCGCCAGGAATTATTCCCCGTCGATCCGCACCCCCCTCGACCGCCCCCGATGGTGGGAATTGCTAAATTTTGTTGTCTAAATTCCTATACAAATCAGTACCGAGGTGTAATGGTACATCGATTTTTCAGATATTTTAACGTCTAAAAGCAGTAAATATTCAAATATTCTTACCGGGTTTTCAGCAGAAGGTCTTCATTCGTTTTGTCTTGCACAACGCCATCGAAATTTTCAGTGTGCAAACATTTCAGAATTTTTTTTTGCCTTAAATTTTTTTTGTTTTTTTTCAAAAACTCTGAAATTTGTCAAATTTTTTTCAGTAAACCGTCATTAATCGGCGCCAGGAATTATTCCCCGTCGATCCGCACCCCCCTCGACCGCCCCCGATGGTGGGAATTGCTAAATTTTGTTGTCTAAATTCCTATACAAATCAGTACCGAGGTGTAATGGTACATCGATTTTTCAGATATTTTAACGTCTAAAAGCAGTAAATATTCACATATTCTTACCGGGTTTTCAGCAGAAGGTCTTCATTCGTTTTGTCTTGCACAACGCCATTGAAATTTTCAGTGTACGAACATTTCAGAATTTTTTTTTGCCTTAAATTTTTTTTGTTTTTTGTCAAAAACTCTGAAATTTGTCAAATTTTTTTCAGCAAACCGTCATTAATCGGCGCCAGGAATTATTCCCCGTCGATCCGCACCCCCCTCGACCGCCCCCGATGGTGGGAATTGCTAAATTTTGTTGTCTAAATTCCTATACAAATCAGTACCGAGGTGTAATGGTACATGGAATTGTCAGATATTTTAACGTCTAAAAGCAGTAAATATTCACATATTCTTACCGGGTTTTCAGCAGAAGGTCTTCATTCGTTTTGTCTTGCACAACGCCATAGAAATTTTCAGTGTGCAAACATTTCAGAATTTTTTTGTGCCTTAATTTTTTTTTGTTTTTTGTCAAAAACTCTGAAATTTGTCAAATTTTTTTCAGCAAACCGCCATTAATCGGCGCCAGGAATTATTCCCCGTCGATCCGCACCCCCCTCGACCGCCCCCGATGGTGGGAATTGCTAAATTTTGTTGTCTAAATTCCTATACAAATCAGTACCGAGGTGTAATGGTACATCGATTTTTCAGATATTTTAACGTCTAAAAGCAGTAAATATTCAAATATTCTTACCGGGTTTTCAGCAGAAGGTCTTCATTCGTTTTGTCTTGCACAACGCCATCGAAATTTTCAGTGTGCAAACATTTCAGAATTTTTTTTTGCCTTAAATTTTTTTGTTTTTTGTCAAAAACTCTGAAATTTGTCAAATTTTTTTCAGCAAACCGTCATTAATCGGCGCCAGGAATTATTCCCCGTCGATCCGCACCCCCCTCGACCGCCCCCGATGGTGGGAATTGCTAAATTTTGTTGTCTAAATTCCTATACAAATCAGTACCGAGGTGTAATGGTACATCGATTTTTCAGATATTTTAACGTCTAAAAGCAGTAAATATTCAAATATTCTTACCGGGTTTTCAGCAGAAGGTCTTCATTCGTTTTGTCTTGCACAACGCCATCGAAATTTTCAGTGTACGAACATTTCAGAATTTTTTTTTGCCTTAAATTTTTTTTGTTTTTTGTCAAAAACTCTGAAATTTGTCAAATTTTTTTCAGCAAACCGTCATTAATCGGCGCCAGGATATATTCCCCGTCGATCCGCACCCCCCTCGACCGCCCCCGATGGTGGGAATTGCTAAATTTTGTTGTCTAAATTCCTATACAAATCAGTACCGAGGTGTAATGGTACATCGATTTTTCAGATATTTTAACGTCTAAAAGCAGTAAATATTCAAATATTTTTACCGGGTTTTCAGCAGAAGGTCTTCATTCGTTTTGTCTTGCACAACGCCATCGAAATTTTCAGTGTGCAAACATTTCAGAATTTTTTTTTGCCTTAAATTTTTTTTGTTTTTTGTCAAAAACTCTGAAATTTGTCAAATTTTTTTCAGCAAACCGTCATTAATCGGCGCCAGGAATTATTCCCCGTCGATCCGCACCCCCCTCGACCGCCCCCGATGGTGGGAATTGCTAAATTTTGTTGTCTAAATTCCTATACAAATCAGTACCGAGGTGTAATGGTACATCGATTTTTCAGATATTTTAACGTCTAAAAGCAGTAAATATTCAAATATTCTTACCAGGTTTTCAGCAGAAGGTCTTCATTCGTTTTGTCTTGCACAACGCCATCGAAATTTTCAGTGTACGAACATTTCAGAATTTTTTTTTGCCTTGAATTTTTTTTGTTTTTTGTCAAAAACTCTGAAATTTGTCAAATTTTTTTCAGCAAACCGTCATTAATCGGCGCCAGGATATATTCCCCGTCGATCCGCACCCCCCTCGACCGCCCCCGATGGTGGGAATTGCTAAATTTTGTTGTCTAAATTCCTATACAAATCAGTACCGAGGTGTAATGGTACATCGATTTTTCAGATATTTTAACGTCTAAAAGCAGTAAATATTCACATATTCTTACCGGGTTTTCAGCGGAAGGTCTTCATTCGTTTTGTCTTGCACAACGCCATCGAAATTTTCAGTGTGCAAACATTTCAGAATTTTTTTTTGCCTTAATTTTTTTTTGTTTTTTGTCAAAAACTCTGAAATTTGTCAATTTTTTTTCAGCAAACCGTCATTAATCGGCGCCAGGAATTATTCCCCGTCGATCCGCACCCCCCTCGACCGCCCCCGATGGTGGGAATTGCTAAATTTTGTTGTCTAAATTCCTATACAAATCAGTACCGAGGTGTAATGGTACATCGATTTTTCAGATATTTTAACGTCTAAAAGCAGTAAATATTCAAATATTCTTACCGGGTTTTCAGCAGAAGGTCTTCATTCGTTTTGTCTTGCACAACGCCATCGAAATTTTCAGTGTGCAAACATTTCAGAATTTTTTTTTGCCTTAAATTTTTTTTGTTTTTTGTCAAAAACTCTGAAATTTGTCAAATTTTTTTCAGCAAACCGTCATTAATCGGCGCCAGGAATTATTCCCCGTCGATCCGCACCCCCCTCGACCGCCCCCGATGGTGGGAATTGCTAAATTTTGTTGTCTAAATTCCTATACAAATCAGTACCGAGGTGTAATGGTACATCGATTTTTCAGATATTTTAACGTCTAAAAGCAGTAAATATTCAAATATTCTTACCGGGTTTTCAGCAGAAGGTCTTCATTCGTTTTGTCTTGCACAACGCCATCGAAATTTTCAGTGTACGAACATTTCAGAATTTTTTTTTGCCTTAAATTTTTTTTGTTTTTTGTCAAAAACTCTGAAATTTGTCAAATTTTTTTCAGCAAACCGTCATTAATCGGCGCCAGGATATATTCCCCGTCGATCCGCACCCCCCTCGACCGCCCCCGATGGTGGGAATTGCTAAATTTTGTTGTCTAAATTCCTATACAAATCAGTACCGAGGTGTAATGGTACATCGATTTTTCAGATATTTTAACGTCTAAAAGCAGTAAATATTCACATATTCTTACCGGGTTTTCAGCAGAAGGTCTTCATTCGTTTTGTCTTGCACAACGCCATTGAAATTTTCAGTGTACGAACATTTCAGAATTTTTTTTTGCCTTAAATTTTTTTTGTTTTTTGTCAAAAACTCTGAAATTTGTCAAATTTTTTTCAGCAAACCGTCATTAATCGGCGCCAGGATATATTCCCCGTCGATCCGCACCCCCCTCGACCGCCCCCGATGGTGGGAATTGCTAAATTTTGTTGTCTAAATTCCTATACAAATCAGTACCGAGGTGTAATGGTACATCGATTTTTCAGATATTTTAACGTCTAAAAGCAGTAAATATTCACATATTCTTACCGGGTTTTCAGCAGAAGGTCTTCATTCGTTTTGTCTTGCACAACGCCATCGAAATTTTCAGTGTGCAAACATTTCAGAATTTTTTTTTGCCTTAAATTTTTTTTGTTTTTTTTCAAAAACTCTGAAATTTGTCAATTTTTTTTCAGTAAACCGTCATTAATCGGCGCCAGGAATTATTCCCCGTCGATCCGCACCCCCCTCGACCGCCCCCGATGGTGGGAATTGCTAAATTTTGTTGTCTAAATTCCTATACAAATCAGTACCGAGGTGTAATGGTACATCGATTTTTCAGATATTTTAACGTCTAAAAGCAGTAAATATTCACATATTCTTACCGGGTTTTCAGCAGAAGGTCTTCATTCGTTTTGTCTTGCACAACGCCATTGAAATTTTCAGTGTACGAACATTTCAGATTTTTTTTTTGCCTTAAATTTTTTTTGTTTTTGTCAAAAACTCTGAAATTTGTCAAATTTTTTTCAGCAAACCGTCATTAATCGGCGCCAGGAATTATTCCCCGTCGATCCGCACCCCCCTCGACCGCCCCCGATGGTGGGAATTGCTAAATTTTGTTGTCTAAATTCCTATACAAATCAGTACCGAGGTGTAATGGTACATCGAATTGTCAGATATTTTAACGTCTAAAAGCAGTAAATATTCACATATTCTTACCGGGTTTTCAGCAGAAGGTCTTCATTCGTTTTGTCTTGCACAACGCCATCGAAATTTTCAGTGTGCAAACATTTCAGAATTTTTTTGTGCCTTAAATTTTTTTGTTTTTTGTCAAAAACTCTGAAATTTGTCAAATTTTTTTCAGCAAACCGCCATTAATTGGCTCCAGGAATTATTCCCCGTCGATCCGCACCCCCCTCGACCGCCCCCGATGGTGGGAATTGCTAAATTTTGTTGTCTAAATTCCTATACAAATCAGTACCGAGGTGTAATGGTACATCGATTTTTCAGATATTTTAACGTCTAAAAGCAGTAAATATTCACATATTCTTACCGGGTTTTCAGCAGAAGGTCTTCATTCGTTTTGTCTTGCACAACGCCATTGAAATTTTTAGTGTACGAACATTTCAGAATTTTTTTTGGCCTTAAATTTTTTTTGTTTTTTGTCAAAAACTCTGAAATTTGTCAAATTTTTTTCAGCAAACCGTCATTAATCGGCGCCAGGAATTATTCCCCGTCGATCCGCACCCCCCTCGACCGCCCCCGATGGTGGGAATTGCTAAATTTTGTTGTCTAAATTCCTATACAAATCAGTACCGAGGTGTAATGGTACATCGATTTTTCAGATATTTTAACGGCTAAAAGCAGTAAATATTCAAATATTCTTACCGGGTTTTCAGCAGAAGGTCTTCATTCGTTTTGTCTTGCACAACGCCATCGAAATTTTCAGTGTGCAAACATTTCAGAATTTTTTTTTGCCTTAAATTTTTTTTGTTTTTTTTCAAAAACTCTGAAATTTGTCAAATTTTTTTCAGTAAACCGTCATTAATCGGCGCCAGGAATTATTCCCCGTCGATCCGCACCCCCCTCGACCGCCCCCGATGGTGGGAATTGCTAAATTTTGTTGTCTAAATTCCTATACAAATCAGTACCGAGGTGTAATGGTACATCGATTTTTCAGATATTTTAACGTCTAAAAGCAGTAAATATTCACATATTCTTACCGGGTTTTCAGCAGAAGGTCTTCATTCGTTTTGTCTTGCACAACGCCATTGAAATTTTCAGTGTACGAACATTTCAGAATTTTTTTTTGCCTTAAATTTTTTTTGTTTTTTGTCAAAAACTCTGAAATTTGTCAAATTTTTTTCAGCAAACCGTCATTAATCGGCGCCAGGAATTATTCCCCGTCGATCCGCACCCCCCTCGACCGCCCCCGATGGTGGGAATTGCTAAATTTTGTTGTCTAAATTCCTATACAAATCAGTACCGAGGTGTAATGGTACATGGAATTGTCAGATATTTTAACGTCTAAAAGCAGTAAATATTCACATATTCTTACCGGGTTTTCAGCAGAAGGTCTTCATTCGTTTTGTCTTGCACAACGCCATAGAAATTTTCAGTGTGCAAACATTTCAGAATTTTTTTGTGCCTTAATTTTTTTTTGTTTTTTGTCAAAAACTCTGAAATTTGTCAAATTTTTTTCAGCAAACCGCCATTAATCGGCGCCTGGAATTATTCCCCGTCGATCCGCACCCCCCTCGACCGCCCCCGATGGTGGGAATTGCTAAATTTTGTTGTCTAAATTCCTATACAAATCAGTACCGAGGTGTAATGGTACATCGATTTTTCAGATATTTTAACGTCTAAAAGCAGTAAATATTCAAATATTCTTACCGGGTTTTCAGCAGAAGGTCTTCATTCGTTTTGTCTTGCACAACGCCATCGAAATTTTCAGTGTGCAAACATTTCAGAATTTTTTTTGCCTTAAATTTTTTTTGTTTTTTGTCAAAAACTCTGAAATTTGTCAAATTTTTTTCAGCAAACCGTCATTAATCGGCGCCAGGAATTATTCCCCGTCGATCCGCACCCCCCTCGACCGCCCCCGATGGTGGGAATTGCTAAATTTTGTTGTCTAAATTCCTATACAAATCAGTACCGAGGTGTAATGGTACATCGATTTTTCAGATATTTTAACGTCTAAAAGCAGTAAATATTCAAATATTCTTACCGGGTTTTCAGCAGAAGGTCTTCATTCGTTTTGTCTTGCACAACGCCATCGAAATTTTCAGTGTACGAACATTTCAGAATTTTTTTTTGCCTTAAATTTTTTTTGTTTTTTGTCAAAAACTCTGAAATTTGTCAAATTTTTTTCAGCAAACCATCATTAATCGGCGCCAGGATATATTCCCCGTCGATCCGCACCCCCCTCGACCGCCCCCGATGGTGGGAATTGCTAAATTTTGTTGTCTAAATTCCTATACAAATCAGTACCGAGGTGTAATGGTACATCGATTTTTCAGATATTTTAACGTCTAAAAGCAGTAAATATTCACATATTCTTACCGGGTTTTCAGCGGAAGGTCTTCATTCGTTTTGTCTTTCACAACGCCATCGAAATTTTCAGTGTGCAAACATTTCAGAATTTTTTTTGCCTTAATTTTTTTTTGTTTTTTGTCAAAAACTCTGAAATTTGTCAATTTTTTTTCAGCAAACCGTCATTAATCGGCGCCAGGAATTATTCCCCGTCGATCCGCACCCCCCTCGACCGCCCCCGATGGTGGGAATTGCTAAATTTTGTTGTCTAAATTCCTATACAAATCAGTACCGAGGTGTAATGGTACATCGATTTTTCAGATATTTTAACGTCTAAAAGCAGTAAATATTCAAATATTCTTACCGGGTTTTCAGCAGAAGGTCTTCATTCGTTTTGTCTTGCACAACGCCATCGAAATTTTCAGTGTGCAAACATTTCAGAATTTTTTTTTGCCTTAAATTTTTTTTGTTTTTTTTCAAAAACTCTGAAATTTGTCAATTTTTTTTCAGTAAACCGTCATTAATCGGCGCCAGGAATTATTCCCCGTCGATCCGCACCCCCCTCGACCGCCCCCGATGGTGGGAATTGCTAAATTTTGTTGTCTAAATTCCTATACAAATCAGTACCGAGGTGTAATGGTACATCGATTTTTCAGATATTTTAACGTCTAAAAGCAGTAAATATTCACATATTCTTACCGGGTTTTCAGCAGAAGGTCTTCATTCGTTTTGTCTTGCACAACGCCATTGAAATTTTCAGTGTACGAACATTTCAGATTTTTTTTTTGCCTTAAATTTTTTTTGTTTTTTTCAAAAACTCTGAAATTTGTCAAATTTTTTTCAGCAAACCGTCATTAATCGGCGCCAGGAATTATTTCCCGTCGATCCGCACCCCCCTCGACCGCCCCCGATGGTGGGAATTGCTAAATTTTGTTGTCTAAATTCCTATACAAATCAGTACCGAGGTGTAATGGTACATCGAATTGTCAGATATTTTAACGTCTAAAAGCAGTAAATATTCACATATTCTTACCGGGTTTTCAGCAGAAGGTCTTCATTCGTTTTGTCTTGCACAACGCCATCGAAATTTTCAGTGTGCAAACATTTCAGAATTTTTTTGTGCCTTAAATTTTTTTTGTTTTTTGTCAAAAACTCTGAAATTTGTCAAATTTTTTTCAGCAAACCGCCATTAATTGGCTCCAGGAATTATTCCCCGTCGATCCGCACCCCCCTCGACCGCCCCCGATGGTGGGAATTGCTAAATTTTGTTGTCTAAATTCCTATACAAATCAGTACCGAGGTGTAATGGTACATCGATTTTTCAGATATTTTAACGTCTAAAAGCAGTAAATATTCACATATTCTTACCGGGTTTTCAGCAGAAGGTCTTCATTCGTTTTGTCTTGCACAACGCCATTGAAATTTTTAGTGTACGAACATTTCAGAATTTTTTTTGGCCTTAAATTTTTTTTGTTTTTTGTCAAAAACTCTGAAATTTGTCAAATTTTTTTCAGCAAACCGTCATTAATCGGCGCCAGGAATTATTCCCCGTCGATCCGCACCCCCCTCGACCGCCCCCGATGATGGGAATTGCTAAATTTTGTTGTCTAAATTCCTATACAAATCAGTACCGAGGTGTAATGGTACATCGATTTTTCAGATATTTTAACGTCTAAAAGCAGTAAATATTCAAATATTCTTACCGGGTTTTCAGCAGAAGGTCTTCATTCGTTTTGTCTTGCACAACGCCATCGAAATTTTCAGTGTGCAAACATTTCAGAATTTTTTTTTGCCTTAAATTTTTTTTGTTTTTTTTCAAAAACTCTGAAATTTGTCAAATTTTTTTCAGTAAACCGTCATTAATCGGCGCCAGGAATTATTCCCCGTCGATCCGCACCCCCCTCGACCGCCCCCGATGGTGGGAATTGCTAAATTTTGTTGTCTAAATTCCTATACAAATCAGTACCGAGGTGTAATGGTACATCGATTTTTCAGATATTTTAACGTCTAAAAGCAGTAAATATTCACATATTCTTACCGGGTTTTCAGCAGAAGGTCTTCATTCGTTTTGTCTTGCACAACGCCATTGAAATTTTCAGTGTACGAACATTTCAGAATTTTTTTTTGCCTTAAATTTTTTTTGTTTTTTGTCAAAAACTCTGAAATTTGTCAAATTTTTTTCAGCAAACCGTCATTAATCGGCGCCAGGAATTATTCCCCGTCGATCCGCACCCCCCTCGACCGCCCCCGATGGTGGGAATTGCTAAATTTTGTTGTCTAAATTCCTATACAAATCAGTACCGAGGTGTAATGGTACATGGAATTGTCAGATATTTTAACGTCTAAAAGCAGTAAATATTCACATATTCTTACCGGGTTTTCAGCAGAAGGTCTTCATTCGTTTTGTCTTGCACAACGCCATAGAAATTTTCAGTGTGCAAACATTTCAGAATTTTTTTGTGCCTTAATTTTTTTTTGTTTTTTGTCAAAAACTCTGAAATTTGTCAAATTTTTTTCAGCAAACCGCCATTAATCGGCGCCAGGAATTATTCCCCGTCGATCCGCAACCCCCTCGACCGCCCCCGATGGTGGGAATTGCTAAATTTTGTTGTCTAAATTCCTATACAAATCAGTACCGAGGTGTAATGGTACATCGATTTTTCAGATATTTTAACGTCTAAAAGCAGTAAATATTCAAATATTCTTACCGGGTTTTCAGCAGAAGGTCTTCATTCGTTTTGTCTTGCACAACGCCATCGAAATTTTCAGTGTGCAAACATTTCAGAATTTTTTTTTGCCTTAAATTTTTTTTGTTTTTTGTCAAAAACTCTGAAATTTGTCAAATTTTTTTCAGCAAACCGTCATTAATCGGCGCCAGGAATTATTCCCCGTCGATCCGCACCCCCCTCGACCGCCCCCGATGGTGGGAATTGCTAAATTTTGTTGTCTAAATTCCTATACAAATCAGTACCGAGGTGTAATGGTACATCGATTTTTCAGATATTTTAACGTCTAAAAGCAGTAAATATTCAAATATTCTTACCGGGTTTTCAGCAGAAGGTCTTCATTCGTTTTGTCTTGCACAACGCCATCGAAATTTTCAGTGTACGAACATTTCAGAATTTTTTTGTGCCTTAAATTTTTTTTGTTTTTTGTCAAAAACTCTGAAATTTGTCAAATTTTTTTCAGCAAACCGTCATTAATCGGCGCCAGGATATATTCCCCGTCGATCCGCACCCCCCTCGACCGCCCCCGATGGTGGGAATTGCTAAATTTTGTTGTCTAAATTCCTATACAAATCAGTACCGAGGTGTAATGGTACATCGATTTTTCAGATATTTTAACGTCTAAAAGCAGTAAATATTCACATATTCTTACCGGGTTTTCAGAGGAAGGTCTTCATTCGTTTTGTCTTGCACAACGCCATCGAAATTTTCAGTGTGCAAACATTTCAGAATTTTTTTTTGCCTTAATTTTTTTTTGTTTTTTGTCAAAAACTCTGAAATTTGTCAATTTTTTTTTTAGCAAACCGTCATTAATCGGCGCCAGGAATTATTCCCCGTCGATCCGCACCCCCCTCGACCGCCCCCGATGGTGGGAATTGCTAAATTTTGTTGTCTAAATTCCTATACAAATCAGTACCGAGGTGTAATGGTACATCGATTTTTCAGATATTTTAACGTCTAAAAGCAGTAAATATTCAAATATTCTTACCGGGTTTTCAGCAGAAGGTCTTCATTCGTTTTGTCTTGCACAACGCCATCGAAATTTTCAGTGTGCAAACATTTCAGAATTTTTTTTTGCCTTAAATTTTTTTTGTTTTTTTTCAAAAACTCTGAAATTTGTCAATTTTTTTTCAGTAAACCGTCATTAATCGGCGCCAGGAATTATTCCCCGTCGATCCGCACCCCCCTCGACCGCCCCCGATGGTGGGAATTGCTAAATTTTGTTGTCTAAATTCCTATACAAATCAGTACCGAGGTGTAATGGTACATCGATTTTTCAGATATTTTAACGTCTAAAAGCAGTAAATATTCACATATTCTTACCGGGTTTTCAGCAGAAGGTCTTCATTCGTTTTGTCTTGCACAACGCCATTGAAATTTTCAGTGTACGAACATTTCAGAATTTTTTTTTGCCTTAAATTTTTTTTGTTTTTTGTCAAAAACTCTGAAATTTGTCAAATTTTTTTCAGCAAACCGTCATTAATCGGCGCCAGGATATATTCCCCGTCGATCCGCACCCCCCTCGACCGCCCCCGATGGTGGGAATTGCTAAATTTTGTTGTCTAAATTCCTATACAAATCAGTACCGAGGTGTAATGGTACATCGATTTTTCAGATATTTTAACGTCTAAAAGCAGTAAATATTCACATATTCTTACCGGGTTTTCAGCAGAAGGTCTTCATTCGTTTTGTCTTGCACAACGCCATCGAAATTTTCAGTGTGCAAACATTTCAGAATTTTTTTTTGCCTTAAATTTTTTTTGTTTTTTTTCAAAAACTCTGAAATTTGTCAATTTTTTTTCAGTAAACCGTCATTAATCGGCGCCAGGAATTATTCCCCGTCGATCCGCACCCCCCTCGACCGCCCCCGATGGTGGGAATTGCTAAATTTTGTTGTCTAAATTCCTATACAAATCAGTACCGAGGTGTAATGGTACATCGATTTTTCAGATATTTTAACGTCTAAAAGCAGTAAATATTCACATATTCTTACCGGGTTTTCAGCAGAAGGTCTTCATTCGTTTTGTCTTGCACAACGCCATTGAAATTTTCAGTGTACGAACATTTCAGATTTTTTTTTTGCCTTAAATTTTTTTTGTTTTTGTCAAAAACTCTGAAATTTGTCAAATTTTTTTCAGCAAACCGTCATTAATCGGCGCCAGGAATTATTCCCCGTCGATCCGCACCCCCCTCGACCGCCCCCGATGGTGGGAATTGCTAAATTTTGTTGTCTAAATTCCTATACAAATCAGTACCGAGGTGTAATGGTACATCGAATTGTCAGATATTTTAACGTCTAAAAGCAGTAAATATTCACATATTCTTACCGGGTTTTCAGCAGAAGGTCTTCATTCGTTTTGTCTTGCACAACGCCATCGAAATTTTCAGTGTGCAAACATTTCAGAATTTTTTTGTGCCTTAAATTTT
This sequence comes from Catocala fraxini, assembly GCA_930367265.1. Lineage (NCBI taxonomy): Eukaryota > Metazoa > Arthropoda > Insecta > Lepidoptera > Erebidae > Catocala > Catocala fraxini. The sequence goes on from OV884051.1 coordinate 30,828, forward strand.
TTTTGTTTTTTGTCAAAAACTCTGAAATTTGTCAAATTTTTTTCAGCAAACCGCCATTAATTGGCTCCAGGAATTATTCCCCGTCGATCCGCACCCCCCTCGACCGCCCCCGATGGTGGGAATTGCTAAATTTTGTTGTCTAAATTCCTATACAAATCAGTACCGAGGTGTAATGGTACATCGATTTTTCAGATATTTTAACGTCTAAAAGCAGTAAATATTCACATATTCTTACCGGGTTTTCAGCAGAAGGTCTTCATTCGTTTTGTCTTGCACAACGCCATTGAAATTTTTAGTGTACGAACATTTCAGAATTTTTTTTGGCCTTAAATTTTTTTTGTTTTTTGTCAAAAACTCTGAAATTTGTCAAATTTTTTTCAGCAAACCGTCATTAATCGGCGCCAGGAATTATTCCCCGTCGATCCGCACCCCCCTCGACCGCCCCCGATGGTGGGAATTGCTAAATTTTGTTGTCTAAATTCCTATACAAATCAGTACCGAGGTGTAATGGTACATCGATTTTTCAGATATTTTAACGTCTAAAAGCAGTAAATATTCAAATATTCTTACCGGGTTTTCAGCAGAAGGTCTTCATTCGTTTTGTCTTGCACAACGCCATCGAAATTTTCAGTGTGCAAACATTTCAGAATTTTTTTTTGCCTTAAATTTTTTTTGTTTTTTTTCAAAAACTCTGAAATTTGTCAAATTTTTTTCAGTAAACCGTCATTAATCGGCGCCAGGAATTATTCCCCGTCGATCCGCACCCCCCTCGACCGCCCCCGATGGTGGGAATTGCTAAATTTTGTTGTCTAAATTCCTATACAAATCAGTACCGAGGTGTAATGGTACATCGATTTTTCAGATATTTTAACGTCTAAAAGCAGTAAATATTCACATATTCTTACCGGGTTTTCAGCAGAAGGTCTTCATTCGTTTTGTCTTGCACAACGCCATCGAAATTTTCAGTGTGCAAACATTTCAGAATTTTTTTTTGCCTTAAATTTTTTTTGTTTTTTGTCAAAAACTCTGAAATTTGTCAAATTTTTTTCAGCAAACCGTCATTAATCGGCGCCAGGAATTATTCCCCGTCGATCCGCACCCCCCTCGACCGCCCCCGATGGTGGGAATTGCTAAATTTTGTTGTCTAAATTCCTATACAAATCAGTACCGAGGTGTAATGGTACATCGATTTTTCAGATATTTTAACGTCTAAAAGCAGTAAATATTCAAATATTCTTACCGGGTTTTCAGCAGAAGGTCTTCATTCGTTTTGTCTTGCACAACGCCATCGAAGTTTTCAGTGTGCAAACATTTCAGAATTTTTTTTTGCCTTATATTTTTTTGTTTTTTGTCAAAAACTCTGAAATTTATCAATTTTTTTTCAGCAAACCGTCATTAATCGGCGCCAGGAATTATTTCCCGTCGATCCGCACCCCCCTCGACCGCCCCCGATGGTGGGAATTGCTAAATTTTGTTGTCTAAATTCCTATACAAATCAGTACCGAGGTGTAATGGTACATCGATTTTTCAGATATTTTAACGTCTAAAAGCAGTAAATATTCACATATTCTTACCGGGTTTTCAGCAGAAGGTCTTCATTCGTTTTGTCTTGCACAACGCCATCGAAATTTTCAGTGTGCAAACATTTCAGAATTTTTTTTTGCCTTAAATTTTTTTTGTTTTTGTCAAAAACTCTGAAATTTGTCAAATTTTTTTCAGCAAACCGTCATTAATCGGCGCCAGGATATATTCCCCGTCGATTCGCACCCCCCTCGACCGCCCCCGATGGTGGGAATTGCTAAATTTTGTTGTCTAAATTCCTATACAAATCAGTACCGAGGTGTAATGGTACATCGATTTTTCAGATATTTTAACGTCTAAAAGCAGTAAATATTCAAATATTCTTACCGGGTTTTCAGCAGAAGGTCTTCATTCGTTTTGTCTTGCACAACGCCATCGAAGTTTTCAGTGTGCAAACATTTCAGAATTTTTTTTTGCCTTATATTTTTTTTGTTTTTTGTCAAAAACTCTGAAATTTGTCGAATTTTTTTCAGCAAACCGTCATTAATCGGCGCCAGGAATTATTCCCCGTCGATCCGCACCCCCCTCGACCGCCCCCGATGGTGGGAATTGCTAAATTTTGTTGTCTAAATTCCTATACAAATCAGTACCGAGGTGTAATGGTACATCGATTTTTCAGATATTTTAACGTCTAAAAGCAGTAAATATTCAAATATTCTTACCGGGTTTTCAGCAGAAGGTCTTCATTCGTTTTGTCTTGCACAACGCCATCGAAATTTTCAGTGTACGAAGATTTCAGAATTTTTTTTTGCCTTAAATTTTTTTGTTTTTTGTCAAAAACTCTGAAATTTGTCAAATTTTTTTCAGCAAACCGTCATTAATCGGCGCCCGGATATATTCCCCGTCGATCCGCACCCCCCTCGACCGCCCCCGATGGTGGGAATCGCTAAATTTTGTTGTCTAAATTCCTATACAAATCAGTACCGAGGTGTAATGGTCTACGATTTTTCAGATATTTTAACGTCTAAAAGCAGTAAATATTCACATATTCTTACCGGGTTTTCAGCGGAAGGTCTTCATTCGTTTTGTCTTGCACAACGCCATCGAAATTTTCAGTGTGCAAACATTTCAGAATTTTTTTTTGCCTTAAATTTATTTTGTTTTTTGTCAAAAACTCTGAAATTTGTCAAATTTTTTTCAGCAAACCGTCATTAATCGGCGCCAGGAATTATTCCCCGTTGATCCGCACCCCCCTCGACCGCCCCCGATGGTGAGAATTGCTAAATTTTGTTGTCTAAATTCCTATACAAATCAGTACCGAGGTGTAATGGTACATCGATTTTTCAGATATTTTAACGTCTAAAAGCAGTAAATATTCAAATATTCTTACCGGGTTTTCAGCAGAAGGTCTTCATTCGTTTTGTCTTGCACAACGCCATCGAAATTTTCAGTGTGCAAATATTTCAGATTTTTTTTTGCCTTAAATTTTTTTTGTTTTTTGTCAAAAACTCTGAAATTTGTCAAATTTTTTTCAGCAAACCGTCATTAATCGGCGCCAGGAATTATTCCCCGTCAATCCGCACCCCCCTCGACCGCCCCCGATGGTGGGAATTGCTAAATTTTTTTGTCTAAATTCCTATACAAATCAGTACCGAGGTGTAATGGTACATCGATTTTTCAGATATTTTAACGTCTAAAAGCAGTAAATATTCAAATATTCTTACCGGGTTTTCAGCAGAAGGTCTTCATTCGTTTTGTCTTGCACAACGCCATCGAAATTTTCAGTGTGCAAACATTTCAGAATTTTGTTTTGCCTTAAATTTTTTTTGTTTTTTGTCAAAAACTCTGAATTTTGTCAAATTTTTTTCAGCAAACCGTCATTAATCGGCGCCAGGAATTATTCCCCGTCGATCCGCACCCCCCTCGACCGCCCCCGATGGTGGGAATTGCTAAATTTTGTTGTCTAAATTCCTATACAAATCAGTACCGTAACGAGGTGTAATGGTACATCGATTTTTCAGATATTTTAACGTCTAAAAGCAGTAAATATTCAAATATTCTTACCGGGTTTTCAGCAGAAGGTCTTCATTCGTTTTGTCTTGCACAACGCCATCGAAGTTTTCAGTGTGCAAACATTTCAGAATTTTTTTTTGCCTTAAATTTTTTTTGTTTTTTGTCAAAAGCTCTAAAATTTGTCAAATTTTTTTCAGCAAACCGTCATTAATCGGCGCCAGGAATTATTCCCCGTCGATCCGCACCCCCCTCGACCGTCCCCGATGGTGGGAATTGCTAAATTTTGTTGTCTAAATTCCTATACAAATCAGTACCGAGGTGTAATGGTACATCGATTTTTCAGATATTTTAACGTCTAAAAGCAGTAAATATTCAAATATTCTTACCGGGTTTTCAGCAGAAGGTCTTTATTCGTTTTGTCTTGCACAACGCCTTCGAAATTTTCAGTGCGCAAACATTTCAGAATTTTTTTTTGCCTTATATTTTTTTTGTTTTTTGTCAAAAACTCTGAAATTTGTCAAATTTTTTTCAGCATATTTTAACGTCTAAAAGCAGTAAATATTCAAATATTCTTACCGGGTTTTCAGCAGAAGGTCTTCATTCGTTTTGTCTTGCACAACGCCATCGAAATTTTCAGTGTACGAACATTTCAGAATTTTTTTTTGCCTTAAATTTTTTTTGTTTTTTGTCAAAAACTCTGAAATTTGTCAAATTTTTTTCAGCAAACCGTCATTAATCGGCGCCAGGATATATTCCCCGTCGATCCGCACCCCCCTCGACCGCCCCCGATGGTGGGAATTGCTAAATTTTGTTGTCTAAATTCCTATACAAATCAGTACCGAGGTGTAATGGTACATCGATTTTTCAGATATTTTAACGTCTAAAAGCAGTAAATATTCACATATTCTTACCGGGTTTTCAGCGGAAGGTCTTCATTCGTTTTGTCTTGCACAACGCCATCGAAATTTTCAGTGTGCAAACATTTCAGAATTTTTTTTTGCCTTAAATTTTTTTTGTTTTTTGTCAAAAACTCTGAAATTTGTCAAATTTTTTTCAGCAAACCGTCATTAATCGGCGCCAGGAATTATTCCCCGTCGATCCGCACCCCCCTCGACCGCCCCCGATGGTGGGAATTGCTAAATTTTGTTGTCTAAATTCCTATACAAATCAGTACCGAGGTGTAATGGTACATCGATTTTTCAGATATTTTAACGTCTAAAAGCAGTAAATATTCAAATATTCTTACCGGGTTTTCAGCAGAAGGTCTTCATTCGTTTTGTCTTGCACAACGCCATCGAAATTTTCAGTGTGCAAACATTTCAGAATTTTGTTTTGTTTTTTGTCAAAATCTCTGAAATTTGTCAAATTTTTTTCAGATATTTTAACGTCTAAAAGCAGTAAATATTCAAATATTCTTACCGGGTTTTCAGCAGAAGGTCTTCATTTGTTTTGTCTTGCACAACGCCATCGAAATTTTCAGTGTGCAAACATTTCAGAATTTTGTTTTGCCTTAAATTTTTTTTGTTTTTTGTCAAAAACTCTGAATTTTATCAAATTTTTTTCAGCAAACCGTCATTAATCGGCGCCAGGAATTATTCCCCGTCGATCCGCACCCCCCTCGACCGCCCCCGATGGTGGGAATTGCTAAATTTTGTTGTCTAAATTCCTATACAAATCAGTACCGTACCGAGGTGTAATGGTACATCGATTTTTCAGATATTTTAACGTCTAAAAGCAGTAAATATTCACATATTCTTACCGGGTTTTCAGCGGAAGGTCTTCATTCGTTTTGTCTTGCACAACGCCATCGAAATTTTCAGTGTGCAAACATTTCAGAATTTTTTTTTGCCTTAATTTTTTTTTGTTTTTTGTCAAAAACTCTGAAATTTGTCAAATTTTTTTCAGCAAACCGTCATTAATCGGCGCCAGGAATTATTCCCCGTCGATCCGCACCCCCCTCGACCGCCCCCGATGGTGGGAATTGCTAAATTTTGTTGTCTAAATTCCTATACAAATCAGTACCGAGGTGTAATGGTACATCGATTTTTCAGATATTTTAACGTCTAAAAGCAGTAAATATTCAAATATTCTTACCGGGTTTTCAGCAGAAGGTCTTCATTCGTTTTGTCTTGCACAACGCCATCGAAATTTTCAGTGTGCAAACATTTCAGAATTTTTTTTTGCCTTAAATTTTTTTTGTTTTTTGTCAAAAACTCTGAAATTTGTCAAATTTTTTTCAGCAAACCGTCATTAATCGGCGCCAGGAATTATTCCCCGTCGATCCGCACCCCCCTCGACCGCCCCCGATGGTGGGAATTGCTAAATTTTGTTGTCTAAATTCCTATACAAATCAGTACCGAGGTGTAATGGTACATCGATTTTTCAGATATTTTAACGTCTAAAAGCAGTAAATATTCAAATATTCTTACCGGGTTTTCAGCAGAAGGTCTTCATTCGTTTTGTCTTGCACAACGCCATCGAAATTTTCAGTGTGCAAACATTTCAGAATTTTTTTTTGCCTTAAATTTTTTTTGTTTTTTGTCAAAAACTCTGAAATTTGTCAAATTTTTTTCAGCAAACCGTCATTAATCGGCGCCAGGAATTATTCCCCGTCGATCCGCACCCCCCTCGACCGCCCCCGATGGTGGGAATTGCTAAATTTTGTTGTCTAAATTCCTATACAAATCAGTACCGAGGTGTAATGGTACATCGATTTTTCAGATATTTTAACGTCTAAAAGCAGTAAATATTCAAATATTCTTACCGGGTTTTCAGCAGAAGGTCTTCATTTGTTTTGTCTTGCACAACGCCATCGAAATTTTCAGTGTGCAAACATTTCAGAATTTTGTTTTGCCTTAAATTTTTTTTGTTTTTTGTCAAAAACTCTGAATTTTGTCAAATTTTTTTCAGCAAACCGTCATTAATCGGCGCCAGGAATTATTCCCCGTCGATCCGCACCCCCCTCGACCGCCCCCGATGGTGGGAATTGCTAAATTTTGTTGTCTAAATTCCTATACAAATCAGTACCGTACCGAGGTGTAATGGTACATCGATTTTTCAGATATTTTAACCTCTAAAAGCAGTAAATATTCACATATTCTTACCGGGTTTTCAGCGGAAGGTCTTCATTCGTTTTGTCTTGCACAACGCCATCGAAATTTTCAGTGTGCAAACATTTCAGAATTTTTTTTTGCCTTAATTTTTTTTTGTTTTTTGTCAAAATCTCTGAAATTTGTCAAATTTTTTTCAGATATTTTAACGTCTAAAAGCAATAAATATTCAAATATTCTTACCGGGTTTTCAGCAGAAGGTCTTCATTCGTTTTGTCTTGCACAACGCCATCGAAATTTTCAGTGTGCAAACATTTCAGAATTTTGTTTTGCCTTAAATTTTTTTTGTTTTTTGTCAAAAACTCTGAATTTTATCAAATTTTTTTCAGCAAACCGTCATTAATCGGCGCCAGGAATTATTCCCCGTCGATCCGCACCCCCCTCGACCGCCCCCGATGGTGGGAATTGCTAAATTTTGTTGTCTAAATTCCTATACAAATCAGTACCGTACCGAGGTGTAATGGTACATCGATTTTTCAGATATTTTAACGTCTAAAAGCAGTAAATATTCACATATTCTTACCGGGTTTTCAGCGGAAGGTCTTCATTCGTTTTGTCTTGCACAACGCCATCGAAATTTTCAGTGTGCAAACATTTCAGAATTTTTTTTTGCCTTAATTTTTTTTTGTTTTTTGTCAAAAACTCTGAAATTTGTCAATTTTTTTTCAGCAAACCGTCATTAATCGGCGCCAGGAATTATTTCCCGTCGATCCGCACCCCCCTCGACCGCCCCCGATGGTGGGAATTGCTAAATTTTGTTGTCTAAATTCCTATACAAATCAGTACCGAGGTGTAATGGTACATCGATTTTTCAGATATTTTAACGTCTAAAAGCAGTAAATATTCACATATTCTTACCGGGTTTTCAGCAGAAGGTCTTCATTCGTTTTGTCTTGCACAACGCCATCGAAATTTTCAGTGTGCAAACATTTCAGAATTTTTTTTTGCCTTAAATTTTTTTTGTTTTTGTCAAAAACTCTGAAATTTGTCAAATTTTTTTCAGCAAACCGTCATTAATCGGCGCCAGGATATATTCCCCGTCGATCCGCACCCCCCTCGACCGCCCCCGATGGTGGGAATTGCTAAATTTTGTTGTCTAAATTCCTATACAAATCAGTACCGAGGTGTAATGGTACATCGATTTTTCAGATATTTTAACGTCTAAAAGCAGTAAATATTCAAATATTCTTACCGGGTTTTCAGCAGAAGGTCTTCATTCGTTTTGTCTTGCACAACGCCATCGAAGTTTTCAGTGTGCAAACATTTCAGAATTTTTTTTTGCCTTAAATTTTTTTTGTTTTTTGTCAAAAACTCTGAAATTTGTCGAATTTTTTTCAGCAAACCGTCATTAATCGGCGCCAGGAATTATTCCCCGTCGATCCGCACCCCCCTCGACCGCCCCCGATGGTGGGAATTGCTAAATTTTGTTGTCTAAATTCCTATACAAATCAGTACCGAGGTGTAATGGTACATCGATTTTTCAGATATTTTAACGTCTAAAAGCAGTAAATATTCAAATATTCTTACCGGGTTTTCAGCAGAAGGTCTTCATTCGTTTTGTCTTGCACAACGCCATCGAAATTTTCAGTGTACGAAGATTTCAGAATTTTTTTTTGGCTTAAATTTTTTTGTTTTTTGTCAAAAACTCTGAAATTTGTCAAATTTTTTTCAGCAAACCGTCATTAATCGGCGCCAGGATATATTCCCCGTCGATCCGCACCCCCCTCGACCGCCCCCGATGGTGGGAATCGCTAAATTTTGTTGTCTAAATTCCTATACAAATCAGTACCGAGGTGTAATGGTCTACGATTTTTCAGATATTTTAACGTCTAAAAGCAGTAAATATTCACATATTCTTACCGGGTTTTCAGCGGAAGGTCTTCATTCGTTTTGTCTTGCACAACGCCATCGAAATTTTCAGTGTGCAAACATTTCAGAATTTTTTTTTGCCTTAAATTTATTTTGTTTTTTGTCAAAAACTCTGAAATTTGTCAAATTTTTTTCAGCAAACCGTCATTAATCGGCGCCAGGAATTATTCCCCGTTGATCCGCACCCCCCTCGACCGCCCCCGATGGTGAGAATTGCTAAATTTTGTTGTCTAAATTCCTATACAAATCAGTACCGAGGTGTAATGGTACATCGATTTTTCAGATATTTTAACGTCTAAAAGCAGTAAATATTCAAATATTCTTACCGGGTTTTCAGCAGAAGGTCTTCATTCGTTTTGTCTTGCACAACGCCATCGAAATTTTCAGTGTGCAACTATTTCAGATTTTTTTTTGCCTTAAATTTTTTTTGTTTTTTGTCAAAAACTCTGAAATTTGTCAAATTTTTTTCAGCAAACCGTCATTAATCGGCGCCAGGAATTATTCCCCGTCAATCCGCACCCCCCTCGACCGCCCCCGATGGTGGGAATTGCTAAATTTTTTTGTCTAAATTCCTATACAAATCAGTACCGAGGTGTAATGGTACATCGATTTTTCAGATATTTTAACGTCTAAAAGCAGTAAATATTCAAATATTCTTACCGGGTTTTCAGCAGAAGGTCTTCATTCGTTTTGTCTTGCACAACGCCATCGAAATTTTCAGTGTGCAAACATTTCAGAATTTTGTTTTGCCTTAAATTTTTTTTGTTTTTTGTCAAAAACTCTGAATTTTGTCAAATTTTTTTCAGCAAACCGTCATTAATCGGCGCCAGGAATTATTCCCCGTCGATCCGCACCCCCCTCGACCGCCCCCGATGGTGGGAATTGCTAAATTTTGTTGTCTAAATTCCTATACAAATCAGTACCGTAACGAGGTGTAATGGTACATCGATTTTTCAGATATTTTAACGTCTAAAAGCAGTAAATATTCAAATATTCTTACCGGGTTTTCAGCAGAAGGTCTTCATTCGTTTTGTCTTGCACAACGCCATCGAAATTTTCAGTGTGCAAACATTTCAGAATTTTTTTTTGCCTTAAATTTTTTTTGTTTTTTGTCAAAAACTCTGAAATTTGTCAAATTTTTTTCAGCAAACCGTCATTAATCGGCGCCAGGAATTATTCCCCGTCGATCCGCACCCCCCTCGACCGTCCCCGATGGTGGGAATTGCTAAATTTTGTTGTCTAAATTCCTATACAAATCAGTACCGAGGTGTAATGGTACATCGATTTTTCAGATATTTTAACGTCTAAAAGCAGTAAATATTCAAATATTCTTACCGGGTTTTCAGCAGAAGGTCTTTATTCGTTTTGTCTTGCACAACGCCTTCGAAATTTTCAGTGCGCAAACATTTCAGAATTTTTTTTTGCCTTATATTTTTTTTGTTTTTTGTCAAAAACTCTGAAATTTGTCAAATTTTTTTCAGCATATTTTAACGTCTAAAAGCAGTAAATATTCAAATATTCTTACCGGGTTTTCAGCAGAAGGTCTTCATTCGTTTTGTCTTGCACAACGCCATCGAAATTTTCAGTGTACGAACATTTCAGAATTTTTTTTTGCCTTAATTTTTTTTTGTTTTTTGTCAAAAACTCTGAAATTTGTCAAATTTTTTTCAGCAAACCGTCATTAATCGGCGCCAGGATATATTCCCCGTCGATCCGCACCCCCCTCGACCGCCCCCGATGGTGGGAATTGCTAAATTTTGTTGTCTAAATTCCTATACAAATCAGTACCGAGGTGTAATGGTACATCGATTTTTCAGATATTTTAACGTCTAAAAGCAGTAAATATTCACATATTCTTACCGGGTGTTCAGCGGAAGGTCTTCATTCGTTTTGTCTTGCACAACGCCATCGAAATTTTCAGTGTGCAAACATTTCAGAATTTTTTTTTGCCTTAAATTTTTTTTGTTTTTTGTCAAAAACTCTGAAATTTGTCAAATTTTTTTCAGCAAACCGTCATTAATCGGCGCCAGGAATTATTCCCCGTCGATCCGCACCCCCCTCGACCGCCCCCGATGGTGGGAATTGCTAAATTTTGTTGTCTAAATTCCTATACAAATCAGTACCGAGGTGTAATGGTACATCGATTTTTCAGATATTTTAACGTCTAAAAGCAGTAAATATTCAAATATTCTTACCGGGTTTTCAGCAGAAGGTCTTCATTCGTTTTGTCTTGCACAACGCCATCGAAATTTTCAGTGTGCAAACATTTCAGAATTTTGTTTTGTTTTTTGTCAAAAACTCTGAAATTTGTCAAATTTTTTTCAGAAAACCGTCATTAATCGGCGCCAGGAATTATTCCCCGTCGATCCGCACCCCCCTCGACCGCCCCCGATGGTGGGAATTGCTAAATTTTGTTGTCTAAATTCCTATACAAATCAGTACCGAGGTGTAATGGTACATTGATTTTTCAGATATTTTAACGTCTAAAAGCAGTAAATATTCAAATATTCTTACCGGGTTTTCAGCAGAAGGTCTTCATTCGTTTTGTCTTGCACAACGCCATCGAAATTTTCAGTGTGCAAACATTTCAGAATTTTGTTTTGCCTTAAATTTTTTTTGTTTTTTGTCAAAAACTCTGAATTTTGTCAAATTTTTTCAGCAAACCGTCATTAATCGGCGCCAGGAATTATTCCCCGTCGATCCGCACCCCCCTCGACCGCCCCCGATGGTGGGAATTGCTAAATTTTGTTGTCTAAATTCCTATACAAATCAGTACCGTACCGAGGTGTAATGGTACATCGATTTTTCAGATATTTTAACGTCTAAAAGCAGTAAATATTCAAATATTCTTACCGGGTTTTCAGCAGAAGGTCTTCATTCGTTTTGTCTTGCACAACGCCATCGAAGTTTTCAGTGTGCAAACATTTCAGAATTTTTTTTTGCCTAAAATTTTTTTTGTTTTTTGTCAAAAACTCTGAAATTTGTCAAATTTTTTTCAGCAAACCGTCATTAATCGGCGCCAGGAATTATTCCCCGTCGATCCGCACCCCCCTCGACCGTCCCCGATGGTGGGAATTGCTAAATTTTGTTGTCTAAATTCCTATACAAATCAGTACCGAGGTGTAATGGTACATCGATTTTTCAGATATTTTAACGTCTAAAAGCAGTAAATATTCAAATATTCTTACCGGGTTTTCAGCAGAAGGTCTTTATTCGTTTTGTCTTGCACAACGCCTTCGAAATTTTCAGTGCGCAAACATTTCAGAATTTTTTTTTGCCTTAAATTTTTTTTGTTTTTTGTCAAAATCTCTGAAATTTGTCAAATTTTTTTCAGATATTTTAACGTCTAAAAGCAGTAAATATTCAAATATTCTTACCGGGTTTTCAGCAGAAGGTCTTCATTTGTTTTGTCTTGCACAACGCCATCGAAATTTTCAGTGTGCAAACATTTCAGAATTTTGTTTTGCCTTAAATTTTTTTTGTTTTTTGTCAAAAACTCTGAATTTTATCAAATTTTTTTCAGCAAACCGTCATTAATGGGCGCCAGGAATTATTCCCCGTCGATCCGCACCCCCCTCGACCGCCCCCGATGGTGGGAATTGCTAAATTTTGTTGTCTAAATTCCTATACAAATCAGTACCGTACCGAGGTGTAATGGTACATCGATTTTTCAGATATTTTAACGTCTAAAAGCAGTAAATATTCACATATTCTTACCGGGTTTTCAGCGGAAGGTCTTCATTCGTTTTGTCTTGCACAACGCCATCGAAATTTTCAGTGTGCAAACATTTCAGAATTTTTTTTTGCCTTAATTTTTTTTTGTTTTTTGTCAAAAACTCTGAAATTTGTCAAATTTTTTTCAGCAAACCGTCATTAATCGGCGCCAGGAATTATTCCCCGTCGATCCGCACCCCCCTCGACCGCCCCCGATGGTGGGAATTGCTAAATTTTGTTGTCTAAATTCCTATACAAATCAGTACCGAGGTGTAATGGTACATCGATTTTTCAGATATTTTAACGTCTAAAAGCAGTAAATATTCAAATATTCTTACCGGGTTTTCAGCAGAAGGTCTTCATTCGTTTTGTCTTGCACAACGCCATCGAAATTTTCAGTGTGCAAACATTTCAGAATTTTTTTTTGCCTTAAATTTTTTTTGTTTTTTGTCAAAAACTCTGAAATTTGTCAAATTTTTTTCAGCAAACCGTCATTAATCGGCGCCAGGAATTATTCCCCGTCGATCCGCACCCCCCTCGACCGCCCCCGATGGTGGGAATTGCTAAATTTTGTTGTCTAAATTCCTATACAAATCAGTACCGAGGTGTAATGGTACATCGATTTTTCAGATATTTTAACGTCTAAAAGCAGTAAATATTCAAATATTCTTACCGGGTTTTCAGCAGAAGGTCTTCATTCGTTTTGTCTTGCACAACGCCATCGAAATTTTCAGTGTGCAAACATTTCAGAATTTTTTTTTGCCTTAAATTTTTTTTGTTTTTTGTCAAAAACTCTGAAATTTGTCAAATTTTTTTCAGCAAACCGTCATTAATCGGCGCCAGGAATTATTCCCCGTCGATCCGCACCCCCCTCGACCGCCCCCGATGGTGGGAATTGCTAAATTTTGTTGTCTAAATTCCTATACAAATCAGTACCGAGGTGTAATGGTACATCGATTTTTCAGATATTTTAACGTCTAAAAGCAGTAAATATTCAAATATTCTTACCGGGTTTTCAGCAGAAGGTCTTCATTTGTTTTGTCTTGCACAACGCCATCGAAATTTTCAGTGTGCAAACATTTCAGAATTTTGTTTTGCCTTAAATTTTTTTTGTTTTTTGTCAAAAACTCTGAATTTTGTCAAATTTTTTTCAGCAAACCGTCATTAATCGGCGCCAGGAATTATTCCCCGTCGATCCGCACCCCCCTCGACCGCCCCCGATGGTGGGAATTGCTAAATTTTGTTGTCTAAATTCCTATACAAATCAGTACCGTACCGAGGTGTAATGGTACATCGATTTTTCAGATATTTTAACCTCTAAAAGCAGTAAATATTCACATATTCTTACCGGGTTTTCAGCGGAAGGTCTTCATTCGTTTTGTCTTGCACAACGCCATCGAAATTTTCAGTGTGCAAACATTTCAGAATTTTTTTTTGCCTTAATTTTTTTTTGTTTTTTGTCAAAATCTCTGAAATTTGTCAAATTTTTTTCAGATATTTTAACGTCTAAAAGCAATAAATATTCAAATATTCTTACCGGGTTTTCAGCAGAAGGTCTTCATTTGTTTTGTCTTGCACAACGCCATCGAAATTTTCAGTGTGCAAACATTTCAGAATTTTGTTTTGCCTTAAATTTTTTTTGTTTTTTGTCAAAAACTCTGAATTTTATCAAATTTTTTTCAGCAAACCGTCATTAATCGGCGCCAGGAATTATTCCCCGTCGATCCGCACCCCCCTCGACCGCCCCCGATGGTGGGAATTGCTAAATTTTGTTGTCCAAATTCCTATACAAATCAGTACCGAGGTGTAATGGTACATCGATTTTTCAGATATTTTAACGTCTAAAAGCAGTAAATATTCAAATATTCTTACCGGGTTTTCAGCAGAAGGTCTTCATTCGTTTTGTCTTGCACAACGCCATCGAAATTTTCAGTGTGCAAACATTTCAGAATTTTTTTTTGCCTTAATTTTTTTTTGTTTTTTGTCAAAAACTCTGAATTTTGTCAAATTTTTTTCAGCAAACCGTCATTAATCGGCGCCAGGAATTATTCCCCGTCGACCGCCCCCGCTGGGGGGAATTGCTAAATTTTGTAGTCTAAATTCCTATACAAATCAGTACCGTACCGAGGTGTAATGGTACATCGATTTTTCAGATATTTTAACCTCTAAAAGCAGTAAATATTCACATATTCTTACCGGGTTTTCAGCGGAAGGTCTTCATTCGTTTTGTCTTGCACAACGCCATCGAAATTTTCAGTGTGCAAACATTTCAGAATTTTTTTTTGCCTTATTTTTTTTTTGTTTTTTGTCAAAAACTCTGAAATTTGTCAAATTTTTTTCAGCAAACCGTCATTAATCGGCGCCAGGAATTATTCCCCGTCGATCCGCACCCCCCTCGACCGCCCCCGATGGTGGGAATTGCTAAATTTTGTTGTCTAAATTCCTATACAAATCAGTACCGAGGTGTAATGGTACATCGATTTTTCAGATATTTTAACGTCTAAAAGCAGTAAATATTCAAATATTCTTACCGGGTTTTCAGCAGAAGGTCTTCATTCGTTTTGTCTTGCACAACGCCATCGAAATTTTCAGTGTGCAAACATTTCAGAATTTTTTTTTGCCTTAAATTTTTTTTGTTTTTTGTCAAAAACTCTGAAATTTGTCAAATTTTTTTCAGCAAACCGTCATTAATCGGCGCCAGGAATTATTCCCCGTCGATCCGCACCCCCCTCGACCGCCCCCGATGGTGGGAATTGCTAAATTTTGTTGTCTAAATTCCTATACAAATCAGTACCGAGGTGTAATGGTACATCGATTTTTCAGATATTTTAACGTCTAAAAGCAGTAAATATTCAAATATTCTTACCGGGTTTTCAGCAGAAGGTCTTCATTTGTTTTGTCTTGCACAACGCCATCGAAATTTTCAGTGTGCAAACATTTCAGAATTTTGTTTTGCCTTAAATTTTTTTTGTTTTTTGTCAAAAACTCTGAATTTTGTCAAATTTTTTTCAGCAAACCGTCATTAATCGGCGCCAGGAATTATTCCCCGTCGATCCGCACCCCCCTCGACCGCCCCCGATGGTGGGAATTGCTAAATTTTGTTGTCTAAATTCCTATACAAATCAGTACCGTACCGAGGTGTAATGGTACATCGATTTTTCAGATATTTTAACCTCTAAAAGCAGTAAATATTCACATATTCTTACCGGGTTTTCAGCGGAAGGTCTTCATTCGTTTTGTCTTGCACAACGCCATCGAAATTTTCAGTGTGCAAACATTTCAGAATTTTTTTTTGCCTTAATTTTTTTTTGTTTTTTGTCAAAATCTCTGAAATTTGTCAAATTTTTTTCAGATATTTTAACGTCTAAAAGCAATAAATATTCAAATATTCTTACCGGGTTTTCAGCAGAAGGTCTTCATTTGTTTTGTCTTGCACAACGCCATCGAAATTTTCAGTGTGCAAACATTTCAGAATTTTGTTTTGCCTTAAATTTTTTTTGTTTTTTGTCAAAAACTCTGAATTTTATCAAATTTTTTTCAGCAAACCGTCATTAATCGGCGCCAGGAATTATTCCCCGTCGATCCGCACCCCCCTCGACCGCCCCCGATGGTGGGAATTGCTAAATTTTGTTGTCTAAATTCCTATACAAATCAGTACCGTACCGAGGTGTAATGGTACATCGATTTTTCAGATATTTTAACGTCTAAAAGCAGTAAATATTCACATATTCTTACCGGGTTTTCAGCGGAAGGTCTTCATTCGTTTTGTCTTGCACAACGCCATCGAAATTTTCAGTGTGCAAACATTTCAGAATTTTTTTTTGCCTTAAATTTTTTTTGTTTTTTGTCAAAAACTCTGAAATTTGTCAAATTTTTTTCAGCAAACCGTCATTAATCGGCGCCAGGAATTATTCCCCGTCGATCCGCACCCCCCTCGACCGCCCCCGATGGTGGGAATTGCTAAATTTTGTTGTCTAAATTCCTATACAAATCAGTACCGAGGTGTAATGGTACATCGATTTTTCAGATATTTTAACGTCTAAAAGCAGTAAATATTCAAATATTCTTACCGGGTTTTCAGCAGAAGGTCTTCATTCGTTTTGTCTTGCACAACGCCATCGAAATTTTCAGTGTGCAAACATTTCAGAATTTTTTTTGCCTTAAATTTTTTTTGTTTTTTGTCAAAAACTCTGAAATTTGTCAAATTTTTTTCAGCAAACCGTCATTAATCGGCGCCAGGAATTATTCCCCGTCGATCCGCACCCCCCTCGACCGCCCCCGATGGTGGGAATTGCTAAATTTTGTTGTCTAAATTCCTATACAAATCAGTACCGAGGTGTAATGGTACATCGATTTTTCAGATATTTTAACGTCTAAAAGCAGTAAATATTCAAATATTCTTACCGGGTTTTCAGCAGAAGGTCTTCATTTGTTTTGTCTTGCACAACGCCATCGAAATTTTCAGTGTGCAAACATTTCAGAATTTTGTTTTGCCTTAAATTTTTTTTGTTTTTTGTCAAAAACTCTGAATTTTGTCAAATTTTTTTCAGCAAACCGTCATTAATCGGCGCCAGGAATTATTCCCCGTCGATCCGCACCCCCCTCGACCGCCCCCGATGGTGGGAATTGCTAAATTTTGTTGTCTAAATTCCTATACAAATCAGTACCGTACCGAGGTGTAATGGTACATCGATTTTTCAGATATTTTAACCTCTAAAAGCAGTAAATATTCACATATTCTTACCGGGTTTTCAGCGGAAGGTCTTCATTCGTTTTGTCTTGCACAACGCCATCGAAATTTTCAGTGTGCAAACATTTCAGAATTTTTTTTTGCCTTAATTTTTTTTTGTTTTTTGTCAAAATCTCTGAAATTTGTCAAATTTTTTTCAGATATTTTAACGTCTAAAAGCAATAAATATTCAAATATTCTTACCGGGTTTTCAGCAGAAGGTCTTCATTTGTTTTGTCTTGCACAACGCCATCGAAATTTTCAGTGTGCAAACATTTCAGAATTTTGTTTTGCCTTAAATTTTTTTTGTTTTTTGTCAAAAACTCTGAATTTTATCAAATTTTTTTCAGCAAACCGTCATTAATCGGCGCCAGGAATTATTCCCCGTCGATCCGCACCCCCCTCGACCGCCCCCGATGGTGGGAATTGCTAAATTTTGTTGTCTAAATTCCTATACAAATCAGTACCGAGGTGTAATGGTACATCGATTTTTCAGATATTTTAACGTCTAAAAGCAGTAAATATTCAAATATTCTTACCGGGTTTTCAGCAGAAGGTCTTCATTCGTTTTGTCTTGCACAACGCCATCGAAATTTTCAGTGTGCAAACATTTCAGAATTTTTTTTTGCCTTAAATTTTTTTTGTTTTTTGTCAAAAACTCTGAATTTTGTCAAATTTTTTTCAGCAAACCGTCATTAATCGGCGCCAGGAATTATTCCCCGTCGACCGCCCCCGATGGTGGGAATTGCTAAATTTTGTAGTCTAAATTCCTATACAAATCAGTACCGTACCGAGGTGTAATGGTACATCGATTTTTCAGATATTTTAACCTCTAAAAGCAGTAAATATTCACATATTCTTACCGGGTTTTCAGCGGAAGGTCTTCATTCGTTTTGTCTTGCACAACGCCATCGAAATTTTCAGTGTGCAAACATTTCAGAATTTTTTTTTGCCTTATTTTTTTTTTGTTTTTTGTCAAAAACTCTGAAATTTGTCAAATTTTTTTCAGCAAACCGTCATTAATCGGCGCCAGGAATTATTCCCCGTCGATCCGCACCCCCCTCGACCGCCCCCGATGGTGGGAATTGCTAAATTTTGTTGTCTAAATTCCTATACAAATCAGTACCGAGGTGTAATGGTACATCGATTTTTCAGATATTTTAACGTCTAAAAGCAGTAAATATTCAAATATTCTTACCGGGTTTTCAGCAGAAGGTCTTCATTCGTTTTGTCTTGCACAACGCCATCGAAATTTTCAGTGTGCAAACATTTCAGAATTTTTTTTTGCCTTAAATTTTTTTTGTTTTTTGTCAAAAACTCTGAAATTTGTCAAATTTTTTTCAGCAAACCGTCATTAATCGGCGCCAGGAATTATTCCCCGTCGATCCGCACCCCCCTCGACCGCCCCCGATGGTGGGAATTGCTAAATTTTGTTGTCTAAATTCCTATACAAATCAGTACCGAGGTGTAATGGTACATCGATTTTTCAGATATTTTAACGTCTAAAAGCAGTAAATATTCAAATATTCTTACCGGGTTTTCAGCAGAAGGTCTTCATTTGTTTTGTCTTGCACAACGCCATCGAAATTTTCAGTGTGCAAACATTTCAGAATTTTGTTTTGCCTTAAATTTTTTTTGTTTTTTGTCAAAAACTCTGAATTTTGTCAAATTTTTTTCAGCAAACCGTCATTAATCGGCGCCAGGAATTATTCCCCGTCGATCCGCACCCCCCTCGACCGCCCCCGATGGTGGGAATTGCTAAATTTTGTTGTCTAAATTCCTATACAAATCAGTACCGTACCGAGGTGTAATGGTACATCGATTTTTCAGATATTTTAACCTCTAAAAGCAGTAAATATTCACATATTCTTACCGGGTTTTCAGCGGAAGGTCTTCATTCGTTTTGTCTTGCACAACGCCATCGAAATTTTCAGTGTGCAAACATTTCAGAATTTTTTTTTGCCTTAATTTTTTTTTGTTTTTTGTCAAAATCTCTGAAATTTGTCAAATTTTTTTCAGATATTTTAACGTCTAAAAGCAATAAATATTCAAATATTCTTACCGGGTTTTCAGCAGAAGGTCTTCATTTGTTTTGTCTTGCACAACGCCATCGAAATTTTCAGTGTGCAAACATTTCAGAATTTTGTTTTGCCTTAAATTTTTTTTGTTTTTTGTCAAAAACTCTGAATTTTATCAAATTTTTTTCAGCAAACCGTCATTAATCGGCGCCAGGAATTATTCCCCGTCGATCCGCACCCCCCTCGACCGCCCCCGATGGTGGGAATTGCTAAATTTTGTTGTCTAAATTCCTATACAAATCAGTACCGTACCGAGGTGTAATGGTACATCGATTTTTCAGATATTTTAACGTCTAAAAGCAGTAAATATTCACATATTCTTACCGGGTTTTCAGCGGAAGGTCTTCATTCGTTTTGTCTTGCACAACGCCATCGAAATTTTCAGTGTGCAAACATTTCAGAATTTTTTTTTGCCTTAATTTTTTTTTGTTTTTTGTCAAAAACTCTGAAATTTGTCAATTTTTTTTCAGCAAACCGTCATTAATCGGCGCCAGGAATTATTTCCCGTCGATCCGCACCCCCCTCGACCGCCCCCGATGGTGGGAATTGCTAAATTTTGTTGTCTAAATTCCTATACAAATCAGTACCGAGGTGTAATGGTACATCGATTTTTCAGATATTTTAACGTCTAAAAGCAGTAAATATTCACATATTCTTACCGGGTTTTCAGCAGAAGGTCTTCATTCGTTTTGTCTTGCACAACGCCATCGAAATTTGCAGTGTGCAAACATTTCAGAATTTTTTTTTGCCTTAAATTTTTTTTGTTTTTGTCAAAAACTCTGAAATTTGTCAAATTTTTTTCAGCAAACCGTCATTAATCGGCGCCAGGATATATTCCCCGTCGATCCGCACCCCCCTCGACCGCCCCCGATGGTGGGAATTGCTAAATTTTGTTGTCTAAATTCCTATACAAATCAGTACCGAGGTGTAATGGTACATCGATTTTTCAGATATTTTAACGTCTAAAAGCAGTAAATATTCAAATATTCTTACCGGGTTTTCAGCAGAAGGTCTTCATTCGTTTTGTCTTGCACAACGCCATCGAAGTTTTCAGTGTGCAAACATTTCAGAATTTTTTTTTGCCTTAAATTTTTTTTGTTTTTTGTCAAAAACTCTGAAATTTGTCGAATTTTTTTCAGCAAACCGTCATTAATCGGCGCCAGGAATTATTCCCCGTCGATCCGCACCCCCCTCGACCGCCCCCGATGGTGGGAATTGCTAAATTTTGTTGTCTAAATTCCTATACAAATCAGTACCGAGGTGTAATGGTACATCGATTTTTCAGATATTTTAACGTCTAAAAGCAGTAAATATTCAAATATTCTTACCGGGTTTTCAGCAGAAGGTCTTCATTCGTTTTGTCTTGCACAACGCCATCGAAATTTTCAGTGTACGAAGATTTCAGAATTTTTTTTTGCCTTAAATTTTTTTGTTTTTTGTCAAAAACTCTGAAATTTGTCAAATTTTTTTCAGCAAACCGTCATTAATCGGCGCCAGGAATTATTCCCCGTCGATCCGCACCCCCCTCGACCGCCCCCGATGGTGGGAATCGCTAAATTTTGTTGTCTAAATTCCTATACAAATCAGTACCGAGGTGTAATGGTCTACGATTTTTCAGATATTTTAACGTCTAAAAGCAGTAAATATTCACATATTCTTACCGGGTTTTCAGCGGAAGGTCTTCATTCGTTTTGTCTTGCACAACGCCATCGAAATTTTCAGTGTGCAAACATTTCAGAATTTTTTTTTGCCTTAAATTTATTTTGTTTTTTGTCAAAAACTCTGAAATTTGTCAAATTTTTTTCAGCAAACCGTCATTAATCGGCGCCAGGAATTATTCCCCGTTGATCCGCACCCCCCTCGACCGCCCCCGATGGTGAGAATTGCTAAATTTTGTTGTCTAAATTCCTATACAAATCAGTACCGAGGTGTAATGGTACATCGATTTTTCAGATATTTTAACGTCTAAAAGCAGTAAATATTCAAATATTCTTACCGGGTTTTCAGCAGAAGGTCTTCATTCGTTTTGTCTTGCACAACGCCATCGAAATTTTCAGTGTGCAACTATTTCAGATTTTTTTTTGCCTTAAATTTTTTTTGTTTTTTGTCAAAAACTCTGAAATTTGTCAAATTTTTTTCAGCAAACCGTCATTAATCGGCGCCAGGAATTATTCCCCGTCAATCCGCACCCCCCTCGACCGCCCCCGATGGTGGGAATTGCTAAATTTTTTTGTCTAAATTCCTATACAAATCAGTACCGAGGTGTAATGGTACATCGATTTTTCAGATATTTTAACGTCTAAAAGCAGTAAATATTCAAATATTCTTACCGGGTTTTCAGCAGAAGGTCTTCATTCGTTTTGTCTTGCACAACGCCATCGAAATTTTCAGTGTGCAAACATTTCAGAATTTTGTTTTGCCTTAAATTTTTTTTGTTTTTTGTCAAAAACTCTGAATTTTGTCAAATTTTTTTCAGCAAACCGTCATTAATCGGCGCCAGGAATTATTCCCCGTCGATCCGCACCCCCCTCGACCGCCCCCGATGGTGGGAATTGCTAAATTTTGTTGTCTAAATTCCTATACAAATCAGTACCGTAACGAGGTGTAATGGTACATCGATTTTTCAGATATTTTAACGTCTAAAAGCAGTAAATATTCAAATATTCTTACCGGGTTTTCAGCAGAAGGTCTTCATTCGTTTTGTCTTGCACAACGCCATCGAAGTTTTCAGTGTGCAAACATTTCAGAATTTTTTTTTGCCTTAAATTTTTTTTGTTTTTTGTCAAAAACTCTGAAATTTGTCAAATTTTTTTCAGCAAACCGTCATTAATCGGCGCCAGGAATTATTCCCCGTCGATCCGCACCCCCCTCGACCGTCCCCGATGGTGGGAATTGCTAAATTTTGTTGTCTAAATTCCTATACAAATCAGTACCGAGGTGTAATGGTACATCGATTTTTCAGATATTTTAACGTCTAAAAGCAGTAAATATTCAAATATTCTTACCGGGTTTTCAGCAGAAGGTCTTTATTCGTTTTGTCTTGCACAACGCCTTCGAAATTTTCAGTGCGCAAACATTTCAGAATTTTTTTTTGCCTTATATTTTTTTTGTTTTTTGTCAAAAACTCTGAAATTTGTCAAATTTTTTTCAGCATATTTTAACGTCTAAAAGCAGTAAATATTCAAATATTCTTACCGGGTTTTCAGCAGAAGGTCTTCATTCGTTTTGTCTTGCACAACGCCATCGAAATTTTCAGTGTACGAACATTTCAGAATTTTTTTTTGCCTTAAATTTTTTTTGTTTTTTGTCAAAAACTCTGAAATTTGTCAAATTTTTTTCAGCAAACCGTCATTAATCGGCGCCAGGATATATTCCCCGTCGATCCGCACCCCCCTCGACCGCCCCCGATGGTGGGAATTGCTAAATTTTGTTGTCTAAATTCCTATACAAATCAGTACCGAGGTGTAATGGTACATCGATTTTTCAGATATTTTAACGTCTAAAAGCAGTAAATATTCACATATTCTTACCGGGTGTTCAGCGGAAGGTCTTCATTCGTTTTGTCTTGCACAACGCCATCGAAATTTTCAGTGTGCAAACATTTCAGAATTTTTTTTTGCCTTAATTTTTTTTTGTTTTTTGTCAAAAACTCTGAAATTTGTCAAATTTTTTTCAGCAAACCGTCATTAATCGGCGCCAGGAATTATTCCCCGTCGATCCGCACCCCCCTCGACCGCCCCCGATGGTGGGAATTGCTAAATTTTGTTGTCTAAATTCCTATACAAATCAGTACCGAGGTGTAATGGTACATCGATTTTTCAGATATTTTAACGTCTAAAAGCAGTAAATATTCAAATATTCTTACCGGGTTTTCAGCAGAAGGTCTTCATTCGTTTTGTCTTGCACAACGCCATCGAAATTTTCAGTGTGCAAACATTTCAGAATTTTGTTTTGTTTTTTGTCAAAAACTCTGAAATTTGTCAAATTTTTTTCAGAAAACCGTCATTAATCGGCGCCAGGAATTATTCCCCGTCGATCCGCACCCCCCTCGACCGCCCCCGATGGTGGGAATTGCTAAATTTTGTTGTCTAAATTCCTATACAAATCAGTACCGTACCGAGGTGTAATGGTACATCGATTTTTCAGATATTTTAACGTCTAAAAGCAGTAAATATTCAAATATTCTTACCGGGTTTTCAGCAGAAGGTCTTCATTCGTTTTGTCTTGCACAACGCCATCGAAGTTTTCAGTGTGCAAACATTTCAGAATTTTTTTTTGCCTAAAATTTTTTTTGTTTTTTGTCAAAAACTCTGAAATTTGTCAAATTTTTTTCAGCAAACCGTCATTAATCGGCGCCAGGAATTATTCCCCGTCGATCCGCACCCCCCTCGACCGTCCCCGATGGTGGGAATTGCTAAATTTTGTTGTCTAAATTCCTATACAAATCAGTACCGAGGTGTAATGGTACATCGATTTTTCAGATATTTTAACGTCTAAAAGCAGTAAATATTCAAATATTCTTACCGGGTTTTCAGCAGAAGGTCTTTATTCGTTTTGTCTTGCACAACGCCTTCGAAATTTTCAGTGCGCAAACATTTCAGAATTTTTTTTTGCCTTAAATTTTTTTTGTTTTTTGTCAAAATCTCTGAAATTTGTCAAATTTTTTTCAGATATTTTAACGTCTAAAAGCAGTAAATATTCAAATATTCTTACCGGGTTTTCAGCAGAAGGTCTTCATTTGTTTTGTCTTGCACAACGCCATCGAAATTTTCAGTGTGCAAACATTTCAGAATTTTGTTTTGCCTTAAATTTTTTTTGTTTTTTGTCAAAAACTCTGAATTTTATCAAATTTTTTTCAGCAAACCGTCATTAATCGGCGCCAGGAATTATTCCCCGTCGATCCGCACCCCCCTCGACCGCCCCCGATGGTGGGAATTGCTAAATTTTGTTGTCTAAATTCCTATACAAATCAGTACCGTACCGAGGTGTAATGGTACATCGATTTTTCAGATATTTTAACGTCTAAAAGCAGTAAATATTCACATATTCTTACCGGGTTTTCAGCGGAAGGTCTTCATTCGTTTTGTCTTGCACAACGCCATCGAAATTTTCAGTGTGCAAACATTTCAGAATTTTTTTTTGCCTTAATTTTTTTTTGTTTTTTGTCAAAAACTCTGAAATTTGTCAAATTTTTTTCAGCAAACCGTCATTAATCGGCGCCAGGAATTATTCCCCGTCGATCCGCACCCCCCTCGACCGCCCCCGATGGTGGGAATTGCTAAATTTTGTTGTCTAAATTCCTATACAAATCAGTACCGAGGTGTAATGGTACATCGATTTTTCAGATATTTTAACGTCTAAAAGCAGTAAATATTCAAATATTCTTACCGGGTTTTCAGCAGAAGGTCTTCATTCGTTTTGTCTTGCACAACGCCATCGAAATTTTCAGTGTGCAAACATTTCAGAATTTTTTTTTGCCTTAAATTTTTTTTGTTTTTTGTCAAAAACTCTGAAATTTGTCAAATTTTTTTCAGCAAACCGTCATTAATCGGCGCCAGGAATTATTCCCCGTCGATCCGCACCCCCCTCGACCGCCCCCGATGGTGGGAATTGCTAAATTTTGTTGTCTAAATTCCTATACAAATCAGTACCGAGGTGTAATGGTACATCGATTTTTCAGATATTTTAACGTCTAAAAGCAGTAAATATTCAAATATTCTTACCGGGTTTTCAGCAGAAGGTCTTCATTCGTTTTGTCTTGCACAACGCCATCGAAATTTTCAGTGTGCAAACATTTCAGAATTTTTTTTTGCCTTAAATTTTTTTTGTTTTTTGTCAAAAACTCTGAAATTTGTCAAATTTTTTTCAGCAAACCGTCATTAATCGGCGCCAGGAATTATTCCCCGTCGATCCGCACCCCCCTCGACCGCCCCCGATGGTGGGAATTGCTAAATTTTGTTGTCTAAATTCCTATACAAATCAGTACCGAGGTGTAATGGTACATCGATTTTTCAGATATTTTAACGTCTAAAAGCAGTAAATATTCAAATATTCTTACCGGGTTTTCAGCAGAAGGTCTTCATTTGTTTTGTCTTGCACAACGCCATCGAAATTTTCAGTGTGCAAACATTTCAGAATTTTGTTTTGCCTTAAATTTTTTTTGTTTTTTGTCAAAAACTCTGAATTTTATCAAATTTTTTTCAGCAAACCGTCATTAATCGGCGCCAGGAATTATTCCCCGTCGATCCGCACCCCCCTCGACCGCCCCCGATGGTGGGAATTGCTAAATTTTGTTGTCTAAATTCCTATACAAATCAGTACCGAGGTGTAATGGTACATCGATTTTTCAGATATTTTAACGTCTAAAAGCAGTAAATATTCAAATATTCTTACCGGGTTTTCAGCAGAAGGTCTTCATTCGTTTTGTCTTGCACAACGCCATCGAAATTTTCAGTGTGCAAACATTTCAGAATTTTTTTTTGCCTTAAATTTTTTTTGTTTTTTGTCAAAAACTCTGAAATTTGTCAAATTTTTTTCAGCAAACCGTCATTAATCGGCGCCAGGAATTATTCCCCGTCGACCGCCCCCGATGGTGGGAATTGCTAAATTTTGTAGTCTAAATTCCTATACAAATCAGTACCGTACCGAGGTGTAATGGTACATCGATTTTTCAGATATTTTAACCTCTAAAAGCAGTAAATATTCACATATTCTTACCGGGTTTTCAGCGGAAGGTCTTCATTCGTTTTGTCTTGCACAACGCCATCGAAATTTTCAGTGTGCAAACATTTCAGAATTTTTTTTTGCCTTAATTTTTTTTTGTTTTTTGTCAAAAACTCTGAAATTTGTCAAATTTTTTTCAGCAAACCGTCATTAATCGGCGCCAGGAATTATTCCCCGTCGATCCGCACCCCCCTCGACCGCCCCCGATGGTGGGAATTGCTAAATTTTGTTGTCTAAATTCCTATACAAATCAGTACCGAGGTGTAATGGTACATCGATTTTTCAGATATTTTAACGTCTAAAAGCAGTAAATATTCAAATATTCTTACCGGGTTTTCAGCAGAAGGTCTTCATTCGTTTTGTCTTGCACAACGCCATCGAAATTTTCAGTGTGCAAACATTTCAGAATTTTTTTTTGCCTTAAATTTTTTTTGTTTTTTGTCAAAAACTCTGAAATTTGTCAAATTTTTTTCAGCAAACCGTCATTAATCGGCGCCAGGAATTATTCCCCGTCGATCCGCACCCCCCTCGACCGCCCCCGATGGTGGGAATTGCTAAATTTTGTTGTCTAAATTCCTATACAAATCAGTACCTAGGTGTAATGGTACATCGATTTTTCAGATATTTTAACGTCTAAAAGCAGTAAATATTCAAATATTCTTACCGGGTTTTCAGCAGAAGGTCTTCATTCGTTTTGTCTTGCACAACGCCATCAAAATTTTCAGTGTACGAACATTTCAGAATTTTTTTTTGCCTAAATCTTTTTTGTTTTTTGTCAAAAACTCTGAAATTTGTCAAATTTTTTTCAGCAAACCGTCATTAATCGGCGCCAGGATATATTCCCCGTCGATCCGCACCCCCCTCGACCGCCCCCGATGGTGGGAATTGCTAAATTTTGTTGTCTAAATTCCTATACAAATCAGTACCGAGGTGTAATGGTACATCGATTTTTCAGATATTTTAACGTCTAAAAGCAGTAAATATTCACATATTCTTACCGGGTTTTCAGCGGAAGGTCTTCATTCGTTTTGTCTTGCACAACGCCATCGAAATTTTCAGTGTGCAAACATTTCAGAATTTTTTTTTGCCTTAAATTTTTTTTGTTTTTTGTCAAAAACTCTGAAATTTGTCAAATTTTTTTCAGCAAACCGTCATTAATCGGCGCCAGGAATTATTCCCCGTCGATCCGCACCCCCCTCGACCGCCCCCGATGGTGGGAATTGCTAAATTTTGTTGTCTAAATTCCTATACAAATCAGTACCGAGGTGTAATGGTACATCGATTTTTCAGATATTTTAACGTCTAAAAGCAGTAAATATTCAAATATTCTTACCGGGTTTTCAGCAGAAGGTCTTCATTCGTTTTGTCTTGCACAACGCCATCGAAATTTTCAGTGTGCAAACATTTCAGAATTTTGTTTTGTTTTTTGTCAAAAACTCTGAAATTTGTCAAATTTTTTTCAGAAAACCGTCATTAATCGGCGCCAGGAATTATTCCCCGTCGATCCGCACCCCCCTCGACCGCCCCCGATGGTGGGAATTGCTAAATTTTGTTGTCTAAATTCCTATACAAATCAGTACCGAGGTGTAATGGTACATCGATTTTTCAGATATTTTAACGTCTAAAAGCAGTAAATATTCAAATATTCTTACCGGGTTTTCAGCAGAAGGTCTTCATTCGTTTTGTCTTGCACAACGCCATCGAAATTTTCAGTGTGCAAACATTTCAGAATTTTGTTTTGCCTTAAATTTTTTTTGATTTTTGTCAAAAACTCTGAATTTTGTCAAATTTTTTTCAGCAAGCCGTCATTAATCGGCGCCAGGAATTATTCCCCGTCAATCCGCACCCCCCTCGACCGCCCCCGATGGTGGGAATTGCTAAATTTTGTTGTCTAAATTCCTATACAAATCAGTACCGAGGTGTAATGGTACATCGATTTTTCAGATATTTTAACGTCTAAAAGCAGTAAATATTCAAATATTCTTACCGGGTTTTCAGCAGAAGGTCTTCATTCGTTTTGTCTTGCACAACGCCATCGAAATTTTCAGTGTGCAAACATTTCAGAATTTTGTTTTGCCTTAAATTTTTTTTGTTTTTTGTCAAAAACTCTGAATTTTGTCAATTTTTTTTCAGCAAACCGTCATTAATCGGCGCCAGGAATTATTCCCCGTCGATCCGCACCCCCCTCGACTGCCCCCGATGGTGGGAATTGCTAAATTTTGTTGTCTAAATTCCTATACAAATCAGTACCGAGGTGTAATGGTACATCGATTTTTCAGATATTTTAACGTCTAAAAGCAGTAAATATTCAAATATTCTTACCGGGTTTTCAGCAGAAGGTCTTCATTCGTTTTGTCTTGCACAACGCCATCGAAGTTTTCAGTGTGCAAACATTTCAGAATTTTTTTTTGCCTTAAATTTTTTTTGTTTTTTGTCAAAAACTCTGAAATTTGTCAAATTTTTTTCAGCAAACCGTCATTAATCGGCGCCAGGAATTATTCCCCGTCGATCCGCACCCCCCTCGACCGTCCCCGATGGTGGGAATTGCTAAATTTTGTTGTCTAAATTCCTATACAAATCAGTACCGAGGTGTAATGGTACATCGATTTTTCAGATATTTTAACGTCTAAAAGCAGTAAATATTCAAATATTCTTACCGGGTTTTCAGCAGAAGGTCTTTATTCGTTTTGTCTTGCACAACGCCTTCGAAATTTTCAGTGCGCAAACATTTCAGAATTTTTTTTTGCCTTAAATTTTTTTTGTTTTTTGTCAAAATCTCTGAAATTTGTCAAATTTTTTTCAGCATATTTTAACGTCTAAAAGCAGTAAATATTCAAATATTCTTACCGGGTTTTCAGCAGAAGGTCTTCATTCGTTTTGTCTTGCACAACGCCATCGAAATTTTCAGTGTACGAACATTTCAGATTTTTTTTTTGCCTTAAATTTTTTTTGTTTTTTGTCAAAAACTCTGAAATTTGTCAAATTTTTTTCAGCAAACCGTCATTAATCGGCGCCAGGATATATTCCCCGTCGATCCGCACCCCCCTCGACCGCCCCCGATGGTGGGAATTGCTAAATTTTGTTGTCTAAATTCCTATACAAATCAGTACCGAGGTGTAATGGTACATCGATTTTTCAGATATTTTAACGTCTAAAAGCAGTAAATATTCACATATTCTTACCGGGTTTTCAGCGGAAGGTCTTCATTCGTTTTGTCTTGCACAACGCCATCGAAATTTTCAGTGTGCAAACATTTCAGAATTTTTTTTTGCCTTAAATTTTTTTTGTTTTTTGTCAAAAACTCTGAAATTTGTCAAATTTTTTTCAGCAAACCGTCATTAATCGGCGCCAGGAATTATTCCCCGTCGATCCGCACCCCCCTCGACCGCCCCCGATGGTGGGAATTGCTAAATTTTGTTGTCTAAATTCCTATACAAATCAGTACCGAGGTGTAATGGTACATCGATTTTTCAGATATTTTAACGTCTAAAAGCAGTAAATATTCAAATATTCTTACCGGGTTTTCAGCAGAAGGTCTTCATTCGTTTTGTCTTGCACAACGCCATCGAAATTTTCAGTGTGCAAACATTTCAGAATTTTGTTTGGCCTTAATTTTTTTTTGTTTTTTGTCAAAAACTCTGAAATTTGTCAAATTTTTTTCAGCAAACCGTCATTAATCGGCGCCAGGAATTATTCCCCGTCGATCCGCACCCCCCTCGACCGCCCCCGATGGTGGGAATTGCTAAATTTTGTTGTCTAAATTCCTATACAAATCAGTACCGAGGTGTAATGGTACATCGATTTTTCAGATATTTTAACGTCTAAAAGCAGTAAATATTCAAATATTCTTACCGGGTTTTCAGCAGAAGGTCTTTATTCGTTTTGTCTTGCACAACGCCTTCGAAATTTTCAGTGCGCAAACATTTCAGAATTTTTTTTTGCCTTAAATATTTTTTGTTTTTTGTCAAAATCTCTGAAATTTGTCAAATTTTTTTCAGCATATTTTAACGTCTAAAAGCAGTAAATATTCAAATATTCTTACCGGGTTTTCAGCAGAAGGTCTTCATTCGTTTTGTCTTGCACAACGCCATCGAAATTTTCAGTGTGCAAACATTTCAGAATTTTTTTTTGCCCTAAAAGTTTTTTGTTTTTTGTCAAAAACTCTGAATTTTGTCAAATTTTTTTCAGCAAACCGTCATTAATCGGCGCCAGGAATTATTCCCCGTCGATCCGCACCCCCCTCGACCGCCCCCGATGGTGGGAATTGCTAAATTTTGTTGTCTAAATTCCTATACAAATCAGTACCGTACCGAGGTGTAATGGTACATCGATTTTTCAGATATTTTAACGTCTAAAAGCAGTAAATATTCAAATATTCTTACCGGGTTTTCAGCAGAAGGTCTTCATTCGTTTTGTCTTGCACAACGCCATCGAAGTTTTCAGTGTGCAAACATTTCAGAATTTTTTTTTGCCTTATATTTTTTTTGTTTTTTGTCAAAAACTCTGAAATTTGTCAAATTTTTTTCAGCAAACCGTCATTAATCGGCGCCAGGAATTATTCCCCGTCGATCCGCACCCCCCTCGACCGTCCCCGATGGTGGGAATTGCTAAATTTTGTTGTCTAAATTCCTATACAAATCAGTACCGAGGTGTAATGGTACATCGATTTTTCAGATATTTTAACGTCTAAAAGCAGTAAATATTCAAATATTCTTACCGGGTTTTCAGCAGAAGGTCTTTATTCGTTTTGTCTTGCACAACGCCTTCGAAATTTTCAGTGCGCAAACATTTCAGAATTTTTTTTTGCCTTAAATTTTTTTTGTTTTTTGTCAAAAACTCTGAAATTTGTCAAATTTTTTTCAGCAAACCGTCATTAATCGGCGCCAGGAATTATTCCCCGTCGATCCGCACCCCCCTCGACCGCCCCCGATGGTGGGAATTGCTAAATTTTGTTGTCTAAATTCCTATACAAATCAGTACCGTACCGAGGTGTAATGGTACATCGATTTTTCAGATATTTTAACGTCTAAAAGCAGTAAATATTCAAATATTCTTACCGGGTTTTCAGCAGAAGGTCTTCATTCGTTTTGTCTTGCACAACGCCATCGAAATTTTCAGTGTGCAAACATTTCAGAATTTTGTTTTGCCTTAATTTTTTTTTGTTTTTTGTCAAAAACTCTGAAATTTGTCAAATTTTTTTCAGCAAACCGTCATTAATCGGCGCCAAGAATTATTCCCCGTCGATCCGCACCCCCCTCGACCGCCCCCGATGGTGGGAATCGCTAAATTTTGTTGTCTAAATTCCTATACAAATCAGTACCGAGGTGTAATGGTACATCGATTTTTCAGATATTTTAACGTCTAAAAGCAGTAAATATTCAAATATTCTTACCGGGTTTTCAGCAGAAGGTCTTTATTCGTTTTGTCTTGCACAACGCCATCGAAATTTTCAGTGTGCAAACATTTCAGAATTTTTTTTTGCCTTAAATTTTTTTTGTTTTTTGTCAAAAACTCTGAAATTTGAATATTTACTGCTTTTAACGTCTAAAAGCAGTAAATATTCAAATATTCTTACCGGGTTTTCAGCAGAAGGTCTTCATTCGTTTTGTCTTGCACAACGCCATCGAAATTTTCAGTGTGCAAACATTTCAGAATTTTGTTTTGCCTTAATTTTTTTTTGTTTTTTGTCAAAAACTCTGAAATTTGTCAAATTTTTTTCAGCAAACCGTCATTAATCGGCGCCAGGAATTATTCCCCGTCGATCCGCACCCCCCTCGACCGCCCCCGATGGTGGGAATTGCTAAATTTTGTTGTCTAAATTCCTATACAAATCAGTACCGAGGTGTAATGGTACATCGATTTTTCAGATATTTTAACGTCTAAAAGCAGTAAATATTCAAATATTCATACCGGGTTTTCAGCAGAAGGTCTTTATTCGTTTTGTCTTGCACAACGCCTTCGAAATTTTCAGTGCGCAAACATTTCAGAATTTTTTTTTGCCTTATATTTTTTTTGTTTTTTGTCAAAATCTCTGAAATTTGTCAAATTTTTTTCAGCATATTTTAACGTCTAAAAGCAGTAAATATTCAAATATTCTTACCGGGTTTTCAGCAGAAGGTCTTCATTCGTTTTGTCTTGCACAACGCCATCGAAATTTTCAGTGTGCAAACATTTCAGAATTTTTTTTTGCCTTAAATTTTTTTTGTTTTTTGTCAAAAACTCTGAATTCTGTCAAATTTTTTTCAGCAAACCGTCATTAATCGGCGCCAGGAATTATTCCCCGTCGATCCGCACCCCCCTCGACCGCCCCCGATGGTGGGATTTGCTAAATTTTGTTGTCTAAATTCCTATACAAATCAGTACCGTACCGAGGTGTAATGGTACATCGATTTTTCAGATATTTTAACGTCTAAAAGCAGTAAATATTCAAATATTCTTACCGGGTTTTCAGCAGAAGGTCTTCATTCGTTTTGTCTTGCACAACGCCATCGAAGTTTTCAGTGTGCAAACATTTCAGAATTTTTTTTTGCCTTAAATTTTTTTTGTTTTTTGTCAAAAACTCTGAAATTTGTCAAATTTTTTTCAGCAAACCGTCATTAATCGGCGCCAGGAATTATTCCCCGTCGATCCGCACCCCCCTCGACCGTCCCCGATGGTGGGAATTGCTAAATTTTGTTGTCTAAATTCCTATACAAATCAGTACCGAGGTGTAATGGTACATCGATTTTTCAGATATTTTAACGTCTAAAAGCAGTAAATATTCAAATATTCTTACCGGGTTTTCAGCAGAAGGTCTTTATTCGTTTTTTCTTGCACAACGCCTTCGAAATTTTCAGTGCGCAAACATTTCAGAATTTTTTTTTGCCTTAAATTTTTTTTGTTTTTTGTCAAAATCTCTGAAATTTGTCAAATTTTTTTCAGCATATTTTAACGTCTAAAAGCAGTAAATATTCAAATATTCTTACCGGGTTTTCAGCAGAAGGTCTTCATTCGTTTTGTCTTGCACAACGCCATCGAAATTTTCAGTGTGCAAACATTTCAGAATTTTGTTTTGCCTTAAATTTTTTTTGTTTTTTGTCAAAAACTCTGAATTTTGTCAAATTTTTTACAGCAAACCGTCATTAATCGGCGCCAGGAATTATTCCCCGTCGATCCGCACCCCCCTCGACCGCCCCCGATGGTGGGAATTGCTAAATTTTGTTGTCTAAATTCCTATACAAATCAGTACCGTACCGAGGTGTAATGGTACATCGATTTTTCAGATATTTTAACGTCTAAAAGCAGTAAATATTCAAATATTCTTACCGGGTTTTCAGCAGAAGGTCTTCATTCGTTTTGTCTTGCACAACGCCATCGAAGTTTTCAGTGTGCAAACATTTCAGAATTTTTTTTTGCCTTAAATTTTTTTTGTTTTTTGTCAAAAACTCTGAAATTTGTCAAATTTTTTTCAGCAAACCGTCATTAATCGGCGCCAGGAATTATTCCCCGTCGATCCGCACCCCCCTCGACCGTCCCCGATGGTGGGAATTGCTAAATTTTGTTGTCTAAATTCCTATACAAATCAGTACCGAGGTGTAATGGTACATCGATTTTTCAGATATTTTAACGTCTAAAAGCAGTAAAAATTCAAATATTCTTACCGGGTTTTCAGCAGAAGGTCTTCATTCGTTTTGTCTTGCACAACGCCATCGAAATTTTCAGTGTGCAAACATTTCAGAATTTTTTTTTGCCTTAATTTTGTTTTGTTTTTTGTCAAAAACTCTGAAATTTGTCAAATTTTTTTCAGCAAACCGTCATTAATCGGCGCCAGGAATTATTCCCCGTCGATCCGCACCCCCCTCGACCGCCCCCGATGGTGGGAATTGCTAAATTTTGTTGTCTAAATTCCTATACAAATCAGTACCGAGGTGTAATGGTACATCGATTTTTCAGATATTTTAACGTCTAAAAGCAGTAAATATTCAAATATTCTTACCGGGTTTTCAGCAGAAGGTCTTCATTCGTTTTGTCTTGCACAACGCCATCGAAATTTTCAGTGTGCAAACATTTCAGAATTTTTCTTTGCCTTAAATTTTTTTTGTTTTTTGTCAAAAACTCTGAAATGTGTCAAATTTTTTTCAGCAAACCGTCATTAATCGGCGCCAGGAATTATTCCCCGTCGATCCGCACCCCCCTCGACCGCCCCCGATGGTGGGAATTGCTAAATTTTGTTGTCTAAATTCCTATACAAATCAGTACCGAGGTGTAATGGTACATCGATTTTTCAGATATTTTAACGTCTAAAAGCAGTAAATATTTAAATATTCTTACCGGGTTTTCAGCAGAAGGTCTTCATTCGTTTTGTCTTGCACAACGCCATCGAAATTTTCAGTGTGCAAACATTTCAGAATTTTGTTTTGCCTTAAATTTTTTTTGTTTTTTGTCAAAAACTCTGAATTTTGTCAAATTTTTTTCAGCAAACCGTCATTAATCGGCGCCAGGATATATTCCCCGTCGATCCGCACCCCCCTCGACCGCCCCCGATGGTGGGAATTGCTAAATTTTGTTGTCTAAATTCCTATACAAATCAGTACCGTACCGAGGTGTAATGGTACATCGATTTTTCAGATATTTTAACGTCTAAAAGCAGTAAATATTCAAATATTCTTACCGGGTTTTCAGCAGAAGGTCTTCATTCGTTTTGTCTTGCACAACGCCATCGAAGTTTTCAGTGTGCAAACATTTCAGAAATTTTTTTTGCCTTATATTTTTTTTGTTTTTTGTCAAAAACTCTGAAATTTGTCAAATTTTTTTCAGCAAACCGTCATTAATCGGCGCCAGGAATTATTCCCCGTCGATCCGCACCCCCCTCGACCGCCCCCGATGGTGGGAATTGCTAAATTTTGTTGTCTAAATTCCTATACAAATCAGTACCGAGGTGTAATGGTACATCGATTTTTCAGATATTTTAACGTCTAAAAGCAGTAAATATTCAAATATTCTTACCGGGTTTTCAGCAGAAGGTCTTCATTCGTTTTGTCTTGCACAACGCCATCGAAATTTTCAGTGTGCAAACATTTCAGAATTTTTCTTTGCCTTAATTTTGTTTTGTTTTTTGTCAAAAACTCTGAAATTTGTCAAATTTTTTTCAGCAAACCGTCATTAATCGGCGCCAGGAATTATTCCCCGTCGATCCGCACCCCCCTCGACCGCCCCCGATGGTGGGAATTGCTAAATTTTGTTGTCTAAATTCCTATACAAATCAGTACCGAGGTGTAATGGTACATCGATTTTTCAGATATTTTAACGTCTAAAAGCAGTAAATATTCAAATATTCTTACCGGGTTTTCAGCAGAAGGTCTTCATTCGTTTTGTCTTGCACAACGCCATCGAAATTTTCAGTGTGCAAACATTTCAGAATTTTTTTTTGCCTTAAATTTTTTTTGTTTTTTGTCAAAAACTCTGAAATTTGTCAAATTTTTTTCAGCAAACCGTCATTAATCGGCGCCAGGAATTATTCCCCGTCGATCCGCACCCCCCTCGACCGCCCCCGATGGTGGGAATTGCTAAATTTTGTTGTCTAAATTCCTATACAAATCAGTACCGTAACGAGGTGTAATGGTACATCGATTTTTCAGATATTTTAACGTCTAAAAGCAGTAAATATTCAAATATTCTTACCGGGTTTTCAGCAGAAGGTCTTCATTCGTTTTGTCTTGCACAACGCCATCGAAATTTTCAGTGTGCAAACATTTCAGAATTTTGTTTTGCCTTAAATTTTTTTTGTTTTTTGTCAAAATCTCTGAATTTTGTCAAATTTTTTTCAGCAAACCGTCATTAATCGGCGCCAGGATATATTCCCCGTCGATCCGCACCCCCCTCGACCGCCCCCGATGGTGGGAATTGCTAAATTTTGTTGTCTAAATTCCTATACAAATCAGTACCGAGGTGTAATGGTACATCGATTTTTCAGATATTTTAACGTCTAAAAGCAGTAAATATTCACATATTCTTACCGGGTTTTCAGCAGAAGGTCTTCATTCGTTTTGTCTTGCACAACGCCATCGAAATTTTCAGTGTGCAAACATTTCAGAATTTTTTTTTGCCTTAAATTTTTTTTGTTTTTTGTCAAAAACTCTGAATTTTGTCAAATTTTTTTCAGCAAACCGTCATTAATCGGCGCCAGGAATTATTCCCCGTCGTTCCGCACCCCCCTCGACCGCCCCCGATGGTGGGAATTGCTAAATTTTGTTGTCTAAATTCCTATACAAATCAGTACCGAGGTGTAATGGTACATCGATTTTTCAGATATTTTAACGTCTAAAAGCAGTAAATATTCAAATATTCTTACCGGGTTTTCAGCAGAAGGTCTTCATTCGTTTTGTCTTGCACAACGCCATCGAAATTTTCAGTGTACGAACATTTCAGAATTTTTTTTTGCCTTAAATTTTTTTTGTTTTTTGTCAAAAACTCTGAAATTTGTCAAATTTTTTTCAGCAAACCGTCATTAATCGGCGCCAGGAATTATTCCCCGTCGATCCGCACCCCCCTCGACCGCCCCCGATGGTGGGAATTGCTAAATTTTGTTGTCTAAATTCCTATACAAATCAGTACCGAGGTGTAATGGTACATCGATTTTTCAGATATTTTAACGTCTAAAAGCAGTAAATATTCAAATATTCTTACCGGGTTTTCAACAGAAGGTCTTCATTCGTTTTGTCTTGCACAACGCCATCAAAATTTTCAGTGTACGAACATTTCAGAATTTTTTTTTGCCTTAAATTTTTTTTGTTTCTTGTCAAAAACTCTGAAATTTGTCAAATTTTTTTCAGCAAACCGTCATTAATCGGCGCCAGGAATTATTCCCCGTCGATCCGCACCCCCCTCGACCGCCCCCGATGGTGGGAATTGCTAAATTTTGTTGTCTAAATTCCTATACAAATCAGTACCGAGGTGTAATGGTACATCGATTTTTCAGATATTTTAACGTCTAAAAGCAGTAAATATTCAAATATTCTTACCGGGTTTTCAGCAGAAGGTCTTCATTCGTTTTGTCTTGCACAACGCCATCGAAATTGTCATTGTACAAACATTTCAGAATTTTTTTTTGCCTTAATTTTTTTTTGTTTTTTTGTCAAAAACTCTGAAATTTGTCAAACTTTTTTCAGCAAACCGTCATTAATCGGCGTCAGGAATTATTCCCCGTCGATCCGCACCCCCCTCGACCGCCCCCGATGGTGGGAATTGCTAAATTTTGTTGTCTAAATTCCTATACAAATCAGTACCGAGGTGTAATGGTACATCGATTTTTCAGATATTTTAACGTCTAAAAGCAGTAAATATTCACATATTCTTACCGGGTTTTCAGCAGAAGGTCTTCATTCGTTTTGTCTTGCACAACGCCATCGAAATTTTCAGTGTGCAAACATTTCAGAATTTTTTTTTGCCTTAAATTTTTTTGCTTTTTGTCAAAAACTCTGAAATTTGTCAAATTTTTTTCAGCAAACCGTCATTAATCGGCGCCAGGATATATTCCCCGTCGATCCGCACCCCCCTCGACCGCCCCCGATGGTGGGAATTGCTAAATTTTGTTGTCTAAATTCCTATACAAATCAGTACCGAGGTGTAATGGTACATCGATTTTTCAGATATTTTAACGTCTAAAAGCAGTAAATATTCAAATATTCTTACCGGGTTTTCAGCAGAAGGTCTTCATTCATTTTGTCTTGCACAACGCCATCGAAATTGTCATTGTACAAACATTTCAGAATTTTTTTTTGCCTTAAATTTTTTTTTTTTTAGTCAAAAACTCTGAAATTTGTCAAATTTTTTTCAGCAAACCGTCATTAATCGGCGCCAGGAATTATTTCCCGTCGATCCGCACCCCCCTCGACCGCCCCCGATGGTGGGAATTGCTAAATTTTGTTGTCTAAATTCCTATACAAATCAGTACCGAGGTGTAATGGTACATCGATTTTTCAGATATTTTAACGTCTAAAAGCAGTAAATATTCAAATATTCTTACCGGGTTTTCAGCAGAAGGTCTTTATTCGTTTTGTCTTGCACAACGCCATCGAAATTTTCAGTGTGCAAACATTTCAGAATTTTTTTTTGCCTTAGATATTTTTTGTTTTTTGTCAAAAACTCTGAAATTTGTCAAATTTTTTTCAGCAAACCGTCATTAATCGGCGCCAGGAATTATTCCCCGTCGACCCGCACCCCCCTCGACCGCCCCCGATGGTGGGAATTGCTAAATTTTGTTGTCCAAATTCCTATACAAATCAGTACCGAGGTGTAATGGTACATCGATTTTTCAGATATTTTAACGTCTAAAAGCAGTAAATATTCAAATATTCTTACCGGGTTTTCAGCAGAAGGTCTTCATTCGTTTTGTCTTGCACAACGCCATCGAAATTTTCAGTGTACGAACATTTCAGAATTTTTTTTTGCCTTAAATTTTTTTTGTTTTTTGTCAAAAACTCTGAAATTTGTCAAATTTTTTTCGGCAAACCGTCATTAATCGGCGCCAGGAATTATTCCCCGTCGATCCGCACCCCCCTCGACCGCCCCCGATGGTGGGAATTGCTAAATTTTGTTGTCTAAATTCCTATACAAATCAGTACCGAGGTGTAATGGTACATCGATTTTTCAGATATTTTAACGTCTAAAAGCAGTAAATATTCAAATATTCTTACCGGGTTTTCAGCAGAAGGTCTTCATTCGTTTTGTCTTGCACAACGCCATCGAAATTGTCATTGTACAAACATTTCAGAATTTTTTTTTGCCTTAAATTTTTTTTTTTTTTGTCAAAAACTCTGAAATTTGTCAAACTTTTTTCAGCAAACCGTCATTAATCGGCGTCAGGAATTATTCCCCGTCGATCCGCACCCCCCTCGACCGCCCCCGATGGTGGGAATTGCTAAATTTTGTTGTCTAAATTCCTATACAAATCAGTACCGAGGTGTAATGGTACATCGATTTTTCAGATATTTTAACGTCTAAAAGCAGTAAATATTCACATATTCTTACCGGGTTTTCAGCAGAAGGTCTTCATTCGTTTTGTCTTGCACAACGCCATCGAAATTTTCAGTGTGCAAACATTTCAGAATTTTTTTTTGCCTTAAATTTTTTTGCTTTTTGTCAAAAACTCTGAAATTTGTCAAATTTTTTTCAGCAAACCGTCATTAATCGGCGCCAGGATATATTCCCCGTCGATCCGCACCCCCCTCGACCGCCCCCGATGGTGGGAATTGCTAAATTTTGTTGTCTAAATTCCTATACAAATCAGTACCGAGGTGTAATGGTACATCGATTTTTCAGATATTTTAACGTCTAAAAGCAGTAAATATTCAAATATTCTTACCGGGTTTTCAGCAGAAGGTCTTCATTCGTTTTGTCTTGCACAACGCCATCGAAGTTTTCAGTGTGCAAACATTTCAGAATTTTTTTTTGCCTTAATTTTTTTTTGTTTTTTTGCCAAAAACTCTGAAATTTGTCAAATTTTTTTCAGCAAACCGTCATTAATCGGCGCCAGGAATTATTCCCCGTCGATCCGCACTCCCCTCGACCGCCCCCGATGGTGGGAATTGCTAAATTTTGTTGTCTAAATTCCTATACAAATCAGTACCGAGGTGTAATGGTACATCGATTTTTCAGATATTTTAACGTCTAAAAGCAGTAAATATTCAAATATTCTTACCGGGTTTTCAGCAGAAGGTCTTCATTCGTTTTGTCTTGCACAACGCCATCGAAATTTTCAGTGTGCAAACATTTCAGAATTTTTTTTTGCCTTAAATATTTTTTGTTTTTTGTCAAAAACTCTGAAATTTGTCAAATTTTTTTCAGCAAACCGTCATTAATCGGCGCCAGGAATTATTCCCCGTCGATCCGCACCCCCCTCGACCGCCCCCGATGGTGGGAATTGCTAAATTTTGTTGTCCAAATTCCTATACAAATCAGTACCGAGGTGTAATGGTACATCGATTTTTCAGATATTTTGACGTCTAAAAGCAGTAAATATTCAAATATTCTTACCGGGTTTTCAGCAGAAGGTCTTCATTCGTTTTGTCTTGCACAACGCCATCGAAACTTTCAGTGTGCAAACATTTCAGAATTTTTTTTTGCCTTAATTTTTTTTTGTTTTTTGTCAAAAACTCTGAAATTTGTCAAATTTTTTTCAGCAAACCGTCATTAATCGGCGCCAGGAATTATTCCCCGTCGATCCGCACCCCCCTCGACCGCCCCCGATGGTGGGAATTGCTAAATTTTGTTGTCTAAATTCCTATACAAATCAGTACCGAGGTGTAATGGTACATCGATTTTTCAGATATTTTAACGTCTAAAAGCAGTAAATATTCAAATATTCTTACCGGGTTTTCAGCAGAAGGTCTTCATTCGTTTTGTCTTGCACAACGCCATCGAAATTTTCAGTGTACGAACATTTCAGAATTTTTTTTTGCCTTAAATTTTTTTTGTTTTTTGTCAAAAACTCTGAAATTTGTCAAATTTTTTTCAGCAAACCGTCATTAATCGGCGCCAGGATATATTCCCCGTCGATCCGCACCCCCCTCGACCGCCCCCGATGGTGGGAATTGCTAAATTTTGTTGTCTAAATTCCTATACAAATCAGTACCGAGGTGTAATGGTACATCGATTTTTCAGATATTTTAACGTCTAAAAGCAGTAAATATTCACATATTCTTACCGGGTTTTCAGCGGAAGGTCTTCATTCGTTTTGTCTTTCACAACGCCATCGAAATTTTCAGTGTGCAAACATTTCAGAATTTTTTTTTGCCTTAATTTTTTTTTGTTTTTTGTCAAAAACTCTGAAATTTGTCAATTTTTTTTCAGCAAACCGTCATTAATCGGCGCCAGGAATTATTCCCCGTCGATCCGCAACCCCCTCGACCGCCCCCGATGGTGGGAATTGCTAAATTTTGTTGTCTAAATTCCTATACAAATCAGTACCGAGGTGTAATGGTACATCGATTTTTCAGATATTTTAACGTCTAAAAGCAGTAAATATTCAAATATTCTTACCGGGTTTTCAGCAGAAGGTCTTCATTCGTTTTGTCTTGCACAACGCCATCGAAATTTTCAGTGTGCAAACATTTCAGAACTTTTTTTTGCCTTAAATTTTTTTTGTTTTTTTTCAAAAACTCTGAAATTTGTCAATTTTTTTTCAGTAAACCGTCATTAATCGGCGCCAGGAATTATTCCCCGTCGATCCGCACCCCCCTCGACCGCCCCCGATGGTGGGAATTGCTAAATTTTGTTGTCTAAATTCCTATACAAATCAGTACCGAGGTGTAATGGTACATCGATTTTTCAGATATTTTAACGTCTAAAAGCAGTAAATATTCACATATTCTTACCGGGTTTTCAGCAGAAGGTCTTCATTCGTTTTGTCTTGCACAACGCCATTGAAATTTTCAGTGTACGAACATTTCAGAATTTTTTTTTGCCTTAAATTTTTTTTGTTTTTTGTCAAAAACTCTGAAATTTGTCAAATTTTTTTCAGCAAACCGTCATTAATCGGTGCCAGGATATATTCCCCGTCGATCCGCACCCCCCTCGACCGCCCCCGATGGTGGGAATTGCTAAATTTTGTTGTCTAAATTCCTATACAAATCAGTACCGAGGTGTAATGGTACATCGATTTTTCAGATATTTTAACGTCTAAAAGCAGTAAATATTCACATATTCTTACCGGGTTTTCAGCAGAAGGTCTTCATTCGTTTTGTCTTGCACAACGCCATTGAAATTTTCAGTGTACGAACATTTCAGATTTTTTTTTTGCCTTAAATTTTTTTTGTTTTTGTCAAAAACTCTGAAATTTGTCAAATTTTTTTCAGCAAACCGTCATTCATCGGCGCCAGGAATTATTCCCCGTCGATCCGCACCCCCCTCGACCGCCCCCGATGGTGGGAATTGCTAAATTTTGTTGTCTAAATTCCTATACAAATCAGTACCGAGGTGTAATGGTACATCGAATTGTCAGATATTTTAACGTCTAAAAGCAGTAAATATTCACATATTCTTACCGGGTTTTCAGCAGAAGGTCTTCATTCGTTTTGTCTTGCACAACGCCATCGAAATTTTCAGTGTGCAAACATTTCAGAATTTTTTTGTGCCTTAAATTTTTTTTGTTTTTTGTCAAAAACTCTGAAATTTGTCAAATTTTTTTCAGCAAACCGCCATTAATTGGCTCCAGGAATTATTCCCCGTCGATCCGCACCCCCCTCGACCGCCCCCGATGGTGGGAATTGCTAAATTTTGTTGTCTAAATTCCTATACAAATCAGTACCGAGGTGTAATGGTACATCGATTTTTCAGATATTTTAACGTCTAAAAGCAGTAAATATTCACATATTCTTACCGGGTTTTCAGCAGAAGGTCTTCATTCGTTTTGTCTTGCACAACGCCATTGAAATTTTTAGTGTACGAACATTTCAGAATTTTTTTTGGCCTTAAATTTTTTTTGTTTTTTGTCAAAAACTCTGAAATTTGTCAAATTTTTTTCAGCAAACCGTCATTAATCGGCGCCAGGAATTATTCCCCGTCGATCCGCACCCCCCTCGACCGCCCCCGATGGTGGGAATTGCTAAATTTTGTTGTCTAAATTCCTATACAAATCAGTACCGAGGTGTAATGGTACATCGATTTTTCAGATATTTTAACGTCTAAAAGCAGTAAATATTCAAATATTCTTACCGGGTTTTCAGCAGAAGGTCTTCATTCGTTTTGTCTTGCACAACGCCATCGAAATTTTCAGTGTGCAAACATTTCAGAATTTTTTTTTGCCTTAAATTTTTTTTGTTTTTTTTCAAAAACTCTGAAATTTGTCAAATTTTTTTCAGTAAACCGTCATTAATCGGCGCCAGGAATTATTCCCCGTCGATCCGCACCCCCCTCGACCGCCCCCGATGGTGGGAATTGCTAAATTTTGTTGTCTAAATTCCTATACAAATCAGTACCGAGGTGTAATGGTACATCGATTTTTCAGATATTTTAACGT
The DNA here is from genome assembly GCA_930367265.1 of Catocala fraxini. Taxonomy (NCBI): domain Eukaryota; kingdom Metazoa; phylum Arthropoda; class Insecta; order Lepidoptera; family Erebidae; genus Catocala; species Catocala fraxini. Next base: position 73,581 of record OV884051.1, read on the forward strand.
CTAAAAGCAGTAAATATTCACATATTCTTACCGGGTTTTCAGCAGAAGGTCTTCATTCGTTTTGTCTTGCACAACGCCATTGAAATTTTCAGTGTACGAACATTTCAGAATTTTTTTTTGCCTTAAATTTTTTTTGTTTTTTGTCAAAAACTCTGAAATTTGTCAAATTTTTTTCAGCAAACCGTCATTCATCGGCGCCAGGAATTATTCCCCGTCGATCCGCACCCCCCTCGACCGCCCCCGATGGTGGGAATTGCTAAATTTTGTTGTCTAAATTCCTATACAAATCAGTACCGAGGTGTAATGGTACATGGAATTGTCAGATATTTTAACGTCTAAAAGCAGTAAATATTCACATATTCTTACCGGGTTTTCAGCAGAAGGTCTTCATTCGTTTTGTCTTGCACAACGCCATAGAAATTTTCAGTGTGCAAACATTTCAGAATTTTTTTGTGCCTTAATTTTTTTTTGTTTTTTGTCAAAAACTCTGAAATTTGTCAAATTTTTTTCAGCAAACCGCCATTAATCGGCGCCAGGAATTATTCCCCGTCGATCCGCAACCCCCTCGACCGCCCCCGATGGTGGGAATTGCTAAATTTTGTTGTCTAAATTCCTATACAAATCAGTACCGAGGTGTAATGGTACATCGATTTTTCAGATATTTTAACGTCTAAAAGCAGTAAATATTCAAATATTCTTACCGGGTTTTCAGCAGAAGGTCTTCATTCGTTTTGTCTTGCACAACGCCATCGAAATTTTCAGTGTGCAAACATTTCAGAATTTTTTTTTGCCTTAAATTGTTTTTGTTTTTTGTCAAAAACTCTGAAATTTGTCAAATTTTTTTCAGCAAACCGTCATTAATCGGCGCCAGGAATTATTCCCCGTCGATCCGCACCCCCCTCGACCGCCCCCGATGGTGGGAATTGCTAAATTTTGTTGTCTAAATTCCTATACAAATCAGTACCGAGGTGTAATGGTACATCGATTTTTCAGATATTTTAACGTCTAAAAGCAGTAAATATTCAAATATTCTTACCGGGTTTTCAGCAGAAGGTCTTCATTCGTTTTGTCTTGCACAACGCCATCGAAATTTTCAGTGTACGAACATTTCAGAATTTTTTTTTGCCTTAAATTTTTTTTGTTTTTTGTCAAAAACTCTGAAATTTGTCAAATTTTTTTCAGCAAACCGTCATTAATCGGCGCCAGGATATATTCCCCGTCGATCCGCACCCCCCTCGACCGCCCCCGATGGTGGGAATTGCTAAATTTTGTTGTCTAAATTCCTATACAAATCAGTACCGAGGTGTAATGGTACATCGATTTTTCAGATATTTTAACGTCTAAAAGAAGTAAATATTCACATATTCTTACCGGGTTTTCAGAGGAAGGTCTTCATTCGTTTTGTCTTGCACAACGCCATCGAAATTTTCAGTGTGCAAACATTTCAGAATTTTTTTTTGCCTTAATTTTTTTTTGTTTTTTGTCAAAAACTCTGAAATTTGTCAATTTTTTTTCAGCAAACCGTCATTAATCGGCGCCAGGAATTATTCCCCGTCGATCCGCACCCCCCTCGACCGCCCCCGATGGTGGGAATTGCTAAATTTTGTTGTCTAAATTCCTATACAAATCAGTACCGAGGTGTAATGGTACATCGATTTTTCAGATATTTTAACGTCTAAAAGCAGTAAATATTCAAATATTCTTACCGGGTTTTCAGCAGAAGGTCTTCATTCGTTTTGTCTTGCACAACGCCATCGAAATTTTCAGTGTGCAAACATTTCAGAATTTTTTTTTGCCTTAAATTTTTTTTGTTTTTTTTCAAAAACTCTGAAATTTGTCAATTTTTTTTCAGTAAACCGTCATTAATCGGCGCCAGGAATTATTCCCCGTCGATCCGCACCCCCCTCGACCGCCCCCGATGGTGGGAATTGCTAAATTTTGTTGTCTAAATTCCTATACAAATCAGTACCGAGGTGTAATGGTACATCGATTTTTCAGATATTTTAACGTCTAAAAGCAGTAAATATTCACATATTCTTACCGGGTTTTCAGCAGAAGGTCTTCATTCGTTTTGTCTTGCACAACGCCATTGAAATTTTCAGTGTACGAACATTTCAGAATTTTTTTTTGCCTTAAATTTTTTTTGTTTTTTGTCAAAAACTCTGAAATTTGTCAAATTTTTTTCAGCAAACCGTCATTAATCGGCGCCAGGATATATTCCCCGTCGATCCGCACCCCCCTCGACCGCCCCCGATGGTGGGAATTGCTAAATTTTGTTGTCTAAATTCCTATACAAATCAGTACCGAGGTGTAATGGTACATCGATTTTTCAGATATTTTAACGTCTAAAAGCAGTAAATATTCACATATTCTTACCGGGTTTTCAGCAGAAGGTCTTCATTCGTTTTGTCTTGCACAACGCCATCGAAATTTTCAGTGTGCAAACATTTCAGAATTTTTTTTTGCCTTAAATTTTTTTTGTTTTTTTTCAAAAACTCTGAAATTTGTCAATTTTTTTTCAGTAAACCGTCATTAATCGGCGCCAGGAATTATTCCCCGTCGATCCGCACCCCCCTCGACCGCCCCCGATGGTGGGAATTGCTAAATTTTGTTGTCTAAATTCCTATACAAATCAGTACCGAGGTGTAATGGTACATCGATTTTTCAGATATTTTAACGTCTAAAAGCAGTAAATATTCACATATTCTTACCGGGTTTTCAGCAGAAGGTCTTCATTCGTTTTGTCTTGCACAACGCCATTGAAATTTTCAGTGTACGAACATTTCAGATTTTTTTTTTGCCTTAAATTTTTTTTGTTTTTGTCAAAAACTCTGAAATTTGTCAAATTTTTTTCAGCAAACCGTCATTAATCGGCGCCAGGAATTATTCCCCGTCGATCCGCACCCCCCTCGACCGCCCCCGATGGTGGGAATTGCTAAATTTTGTTGTCTAAATTCCTATACAAATCAGTACCGAGGTGTAATGGTACATCGAATTGTCAGATATTTTAACGTCTAAAAGCAGTAAATATTCACATATTCTTACCGGGTTTTCAGCAGAAGGTCTTCATTCGTTTTGTCTTGCACAACGCCATCGAAATTTTCAGTGTGCAAACATTTCAGAATTTTTTTGTGCCTTAAATTTTTTTTGTTTTTTGTCAAAAACTCTGAAATTTGTCAAATTTTTTTCAGCAAACCGCCATTAATTGGCTCCAGGAATTATTCCCCGTCGATCCGCACCCCCCTCGACCGCCCCCGATGGTGGGAATTGCTAAATTTTGTTGTCTAAATTCCTATACAAATCAGTACCGAGGTGTAATGGTACATCGATTTTTCAGATATTTTAACGTCTAAAAGCAGTAAATATTCACATATTCTTACCGGGTTTTCAGCAGAAGGTCTTCATTCGTTTTGTCTTGCACAACGCCATTGAAATTTTTAGTGTACGAACATTTCAGAATTTTTTTTGGCCTTAAATTTTTTTTGTTTTTTGTCAAAAACTGTGAAATTTGTCAAATTTTTTTCAGCAAACCGTCATTAATCGGCGCCAGGAATTATTCCCCGTCGATCCGCACCCCCCTCGACCGCCCCCGATGGTGGGAATTGCTAAATTTTGTTGTCTAAATTCCTATACAAATCAGTACCGAGGTGTAATGGTACATCGATTTTTCAGATATTTTAACGTCTAAAAGCAGTAAATATTCAAATATTCTTACCGGGTTTTCAGCAGAAGGTCTTCATTCGTTTTGTCTTGCACAACGCCATCGAAATTTTCAGTGTGCAAACATTTCAGAATTTTTTTTTGCCTTAAATTTTTTTTGTTTTTTTTCAAAAACTCTGAAATTTGTCAAATTTTTTTCAGTAAACCGTCATTAATCGGCGCCAGGAATTATTCCCCGTCGATCCGCACCCCCCTCGACCGCCCCCGATGGTGGGAATTGCTAAATTTTGTTGTCTAAATTCCTATACAAATCAGTACCGAGGTGTAATGGTACATCGATTTTTCAGATATTTTAACGTCTAAAAGCAGTAAATATTCAAATATTCTTACCGGGTTTTCAGCAGAAGGTCTTCATTCGTTTTGTCTTGCACAACGCCATCGAAATTTTCAGTGTGCAAACATTTCAGAATTTTTTTTTGCCTTAAATTTTTTTTGTTTTTTTTCAAAAACTCTGAAATTTGTCAAATTTTTTTCAGTAAACCGTCATTAATCGGCGCCAGGATATATTCCCCGTCGATCCGCACCCCCCTCGACCGCCCCCGATGGTGGGAATCGCTAAATTTTGTTGTCTAAATTCCTATACAAATCAGTACCGAGGTGTAATGGTCTACGATTTTTCAGATATTTTAACGTCTAAAAGCAGTAAATATTCACATATTCTTACCGGGTTTTCAGCGGAAGGTCTTCATTCGTTTTGTCTTGCACAACGCCATCGAAATTTTCAGTGTGCAAACATTTCAGAATTTTTTTTTGCCTTAAATTTATTTTGTTTTTTGTCAAAAACTCTGAAATTTGTCAAATTTTTTTCAGCAAACCGTCATTAATCGGCGCCAGGAATTATTCCCCGTTGATCCGCACCCCCCTCGACCGCCCCCGATGGTGAGAATTGCTAAATTTTGTTGTCTAAATTCCTATACAAATCAGTACCGAGGTGTAATGGTACATCGATTTTTCAGATATTTTAACGTCTAAAAGCAGTAAATATTCAAATATTCTTACCGGGTTTTCAGCAGAAGGTCTTCATTCGTTTTGTCTTGCACAACGCCATCGAAATTTTCAGTGTGCAAATATTTCAGATTTTTTTTTGCCTTAAATTTTTTTTGTTTTTTGTCAAAAACTCTGAAATTTGTCAAATTTTTTTCAGCAAACCGTCATTAATCGGCGCCAGGAATTATTCCCCGTCAATCCGCACCCCCCTCGACCGCCCCCGATGGTGGGAATTGCTAAATTTTGTTGTCTAAATTCCTATACAAATCAGTACCGAGGTGTAATGGTACATCGATTTTTCAGATATTTTAACGTCTAAAAGCAGTAAATATTCAAATATTCTTACCGGGTTTTCAGCAGAAGGTCTTCATTCGTTTTGTCTTGCACAACGCCATCGAAGTTTTCAGTGTGCAAACATTTCAGAATTTTTTTTTGCCTTATATTTTTTTGTTTTTTGTCAAAAACTCTGAAATTTGTCAAATTTTTTTCAGCAAACCGTCATTAATCGGCGCCAGGAATTATTTCCCGTCGATCCGCACCCCCCTCGACCGCCCCCGATGGTGGGAATTGCTAAATTTTGTTGTCTAAATTCCTATACAAATCAGTACCGAGGTGTAATGGTACATCGATTTTTCAGATATTTTAACGTCTAAAAGCAGTAAATATTCACATATTCTTACCGGGTTTTCAGCAGAAGGTCTTCATTCGTTTTGTCTTGCACAACGCCATCGAAATTTTCAGTGTGCAAACATTTCAGAATTTTTTTTTGCCTTAAATTTTTTTTGTTCTTGTCAAAAACTCTGAAATTTGTCAAATTTTTTTCAGCAAACCGTCATTAATCGGCGCCAGGATATATTCCCCGTCGATTCGCACCCCCCTCGACCGCCCCCGATGGTGGGAATTGCTAAATTTTGTTGTCTAAATTCCTATACAAATCAGTACCGAGGTGTAATGGTACATCGATTTTTCAGATATTTTAACGTCTAAAAGCAGTAAATATTCAAATATTCTTACCGGGTTTTCAGCAGAAGGTCTTCATTCGTTTTGTCTTGCACAACGCCATCGAAGTTTTCAGTGTGCAAACATTTCAGAATTTTTTTTTGCCTTAAATTTTTTTTGTTTTTTGTCAAAAACTCTGAAATTTGTCGAATTTTTTTCAGCAAACCGTCATTAATCGGCGCCAGGAATTATTCCCCGTCGATCCGCACCCCCCTCGACCGCCCCCGATGGTGGGAATTGCTAAATTTTGTTGTCTAAATTCCTATACAAATCAGTACCGAGGTGTAATGGTACATCGATTTTTCAGATATTTTAACGTCTAAAAGCAGTAAATATTCAAATATTCTTACCGGGTTTTCAGCAGAAGGTCTTCATTCGTTTTGTCTTGCACAACGCCATCGAAATTTTCAGTGTACGAAGATTTCAGAATTTTTTTTTGCCTTAAATTTTTTTGTTTTTTGTCAAAAACTCTGAAATTTGTCAAATTTTTTTCAGCAAACCGTCATTAATCGGCGCCAGGATATATTCCCCGTCGATCCGCACCCCCCTCGACCGCCCCCGATGGTGGGAATCGCTAAATTTTGTTGTCTAAATTCCTATACAAATCAGTACCGAGGTGTAATGGTCTACGATTTTTCAGATATTTTAACGTCTAAAAGCAGTAAATATTCACATATTCTTACCGGGTTTTCAGCGGAAGGTCTTCATTCGTTTTGTCTTGCACAACGCCATCGAAATTTTCAGTGTGCAAACATTTCAGAATTTTTTTTTGCCTTAAATTTATTTTGTTTTTTGTCAAAAACTCTGAAATTTGTCAAATTTTTTTCAGCAAACCGTCATTAATCGGCGCCAGGAATTATTCCCCGTTGATCCGCACCCCCCTCGACCGCCCCCGATGGTGAGAATTGCTAAATTTTGTTGTCTAAATTCCTATACAAATCAGTACCGAGGTGTAATGGTACATCGATTTTTCAGATATTTTAACGTCTAAAAGCAGTAAATATTCAAATATTCTTACCGGGTTTTCAGCAGAAGGTCTTCATTCGTTTTGTCTTGCACAACGCCATCGAAATTTTCAGTGTGCAAATATTTCAGATTTTTTTTTGCCTTAAATTTTTTTTGTTTTTTGTCAAAAACTCTGAAATTTGTCAAATTTTTTTCAGCAAACCGTCATTAATCGGCGCCAGGAATTATTCCCCGTCAATCCGCACCCCCCTCGACCGCCCCCGATGGTGGGAATTGCTAAATTTTTTTGTCTAAATTCCTATACAAATCAGTACCGAGGTGTAATGGTACATCGATTTTTCAGATATTTTAACGTCTAAAAGCAGTAAATATTCAAATATTCTTACCGGGTTTTCAGCAGAAGGTCTTCATTCGTTTTGTCTTGCACAACGCCATCGAAATTTTCAGTGTGCAAACATTTCAGAATTTTGTTTTGCCTTAAATTTTTTTTGTTTTTTGTCAAAAACTCTGAATTTTGTCAAATTTTTTTCAGCAAACCGTCATTAATCGGCGCCAGGAATTATTCCCCGTCGATCCGCACCCCCCTCGACCGCCCCCGATGGTGGGAATTGCTAAATTTTGTTGTCTAAATTCCTATACAAATCAGTACCGTAACGAGGTGTAATGGTACATCGATTTTTCAGATATTTTAACGTCTAAAAGCAGTAAATATTCAAATATTCTTACCGGGTTTTCAGCAGAAGGTCTTCATTCGTTTTGTCTTGCACAACGCCATCGAAGTTTTCAGTGTGCAAACATTTCAGAATTTTTTTTTGCCTTAAATTTTTTTTGTTTTTTGTCAAAAGCTCTAAAATTTGTCAAATTTTTTTCAGCAAACCGTCATTAATCGGCGCCAGGAATTATTCCCCGTCGATCCGCACCCCCCTCGACCGTCCCCGATGGTGGGAATTGCTAAATTTTGTTGTCCAAATTCCTATACAAATCAGTACCGAGGTGTAATGGTACATCGATTTTTCAGATATTTTAACGTCTAAAAGCAGTAAATATTCAAATATTCTTACCGGGTTTTCAGCAGAAGGTCTTCATTCGTTTTGTCTTGCACAACGCCATCGAAATTTTCAGTGTACGAACATTTCAGAATTTTTTTTTGCCTTAAATTTTTTTTGTTTTTTGTCAAAAACTCTGAAATTTGTCAAATTTTTTTCGGCAAACCGTCATTAATCGGCGCCAGGAATTATTCCCCGTCGATCCGCACCCCCCTCGACCGCCCCCGATGGTGGGAATTGCTAAATTTTGTTGTCTAAATTCCTATACAAATCAGTACCGAGGTGTAATGGTACATCGATTTTTCAGATATTTTAACGTCTAAAAGCAGTAAATATTCAAATATTCTTACCGGGTTTTCAGCAGAAGGTCTTCATTCGTTTTGTCTTGCACAACGCCATCGAAATTGTCATTGTACAAACATTTCAGAATTTTTTTTTGCCTTAAATTTTTTTTTTTTTTGTCAAAAACTCTGAAATTTGTCAAACTTTTTTCAGCAAACCGTCATTAATCGGCGTCAGGAATTATTCCCCGTCGATCCGCACCCCCCTCGACCGCCCCCGATGGTGGGAATTGCTAAATTTTGTTGTCTAAATTCCTATACAAATCAGTACCGAGGTGTAATGGTACATCGATTTTTCAGATATTTTAACGTCTAAAAGCAGTAAATATTCACATATTCTTACCGGGTTTTCAGCAGAAGGTCTTCATTCGTTTTGTCTTGCACAACGCCATCGAAATTTTCAGTGTGCAAACATTTCAGAATTTTTTTTTGCCTTAAATTTTTTTGCTTTTTGTCAAAAACTCTGAAATTTGTCAAATTTTTTTCAGCAAACCGTCATTAATCGGCGCCAGGATATATTCCCCGTCGATCCGCACCCCCCTCGACCGCCCCCGATGGTGGGAATTGCTAAATTTTGTTGTCTAAATTCCTATACAAATCAGTACCGAGGTGTAATGGTACATCGATTTTTCAGATATTTTAACGTCTAAAAGCAGTAAATATTCAAATATTCTTACCGGGTTTTAAGCAGAAGGTCTTCATTCGTTTTGTCTTGCACAACGCCATCGAAGTTTTCAGTGTGCAAACATTTCAGAATTTTTTTTTGCCTTAATTTTTTTTTGTTTTTTTGTCAAAAACTCTGAAATTTGTCAAATTTTTTTCAGCAAACCGTCATTAATCGGCGCCAGGAATTATTCCCCGTCGATCCGCACTCCCCTCGACCGCCCCCGATGGTGGGAATTGCTAAATTTTGTTGTCTAAATTCCTATACAAATCAGTACCGAGGTGTAATGGTACATCGATTTTTCAGATATTTTAACGTCTAAAAGCAGTAAATATTCAAATATTCTTACCGGGTTTTCAGCAGAAGGTCTTCATTCGTTTTGTCTTGCACAACGCCATCGAAATTTTCAGTGTGCAAACATTTCAGAATTTTTTTTTGCCTTAAATATTTTTTGTTTTTTGTCAAAAACTCTGAAATTTGTCAAATTTTTTTCAGCAAACCGTCATTAATCGGCGCCAGGAATTATTCCCCGTCGATCCGCACCCCCCTCGACCGCCCCCGATGGTGGGAATTGCTAAATTTTGTTGTCCAAATTCCTATACAAATCAGTACCGAGGTGTAATGGTACATCGATTTTTCAGATATTTTGACGTCTAAAAGCAGTAAATATTCAAATATTCTTACCGGGTTTTCAGCAGAAGGTCTTCATTCGTTTTGTCTTGCACAACGCCATCGAAACTTTCAGTGTGCAAACATTTCAGAATTTTTTTTTGCCTTAATTTTTTTTTGTTTTTTGTCAAAAACTCTGAAATTTGTCAAATTTTTTTCAGCAAACCGTCATTAATCGGCGCCAGGAATTATTCCCCGTCGATCCGCACCCCCCTCGACCGCCCCCGATGGTGGGAATTGCTAAATTTTGTTGTCTAAATTCCTATACAAATCAGTACCGAGGTGTAATGGTACATCGATTTTTCAGATATTTTAACGTCTAAAAGCAGTAAATATTCAAATATTCTTACCGGGTTTTCAGCAGAAGGTCTTCATTCGTTTTGTCTTGCACAACGCCATCGAAATTTTCAGTGTACGAACATTTCAGAATTTTTTTTTGCCTTAAATTTTTTTTGTTTTTTGTCAAAAACTCTGAAATTTGTCAAATTTTTTTCAGCAAACCGTCATTAATCGGCGCCAGGATATATTCCCCGTCGATCCGCACCCCCCTCGACCGCCCCCGATGGTGGGAATTGCTAAATTTTGTTGTCTAAATTCCTATACAAATCAGTACCGAGGTGTAATGGTACATCGATTTTTCAGATATTTTAACGTCTAAAAGCAGTAAATATTCACATATTCTTACCGGGTTTTCAGCGGAAGGTCTTCATTCGTTTTGTCTTTCACAACGCCATCGAAATTTTCAGTGTGCAAACATTTCAGAATTTTTTTTTGCCTTAATTTTTTTTTGTTTTTTGTCAAAAACTCTGAAATTTGTCAATTTTTTTTCAGCAAACCGTCATTAATCGGCGCCAGGAATTATTCCCCGTCGATCCGCAACCCCCTCGACCGCCCCCGATGGTGGGAATTGCTAAATTTTGTTGTCTAAATTCCTATACAAATCAGTACCGAGGTGTAATGGTACATCGATTTTTCAGATATTTTAACGTCTAAAAGCAGTAAATATTCAAATATTCTTACCGGGTTTTCAGCAGAAGGTCTTCATTCGTTTTGTCTTGCACAACGCCATCGAAATTTTCAGTGTGCAAACATTTCAGAACTTTTTTTTGCCTTAAATTTTTTTTGTTTTTTTTCAAAAACTCTGAAATTTGTCAATTTTTTTTCAGTAAACCGTCATTAATCGGCGCCAGGAATTATTCCCCGTCGATCCGCACCCCCCTCGACCGCCCCCGATGGTGGGAATTGCTAAATTTTGTTGTCTAAATTCCTATACAAATCAGTACCGAGGTGTAATGGTACATCGATTTTTCAGATATTTTAACGTCTAAAAGCAGTAAATATTCACATATTCTTACCGGGTTTTCAGCAGAAGGTCTTCATTCGTTTTGTCTTGCACAACGCCATTGAAATTTTCAGTGTACGAACATTTCAGAATTTTTTTTTGCCTTAAATTTTTTTTGTTTTTTGTCAAAAACTCTGAAATTTGTCAAATTTTTTTCAGCAAACCGTCATTAATCGGCGCCAGGATATATTCCCCGTCGATCCGCACCCCCCTCGACCGCCCCCGATGGTGGGAATTGCTAAATTTTGTTGTCTAAATTCCTATACAAATCAGTACCGAGGTGTAATGGTACATCGATTTTTCAGATATTTTAACGTCTAAAAGCAGTAAATATTCACATATTCTTACCGGGTTTTCAGCAGAAGGTCTTCATTCGTTTTGTCTTGCACAACGCCATTGAAATTTTCAGTGTACGAACATTTCAGATTTTTTTTTTGCCTTAAATTTTTTTTGTTTTTGTCAAAAACTCTGAAATTTGTCAAATTTTTTTCAGCAAACCGTCATTCATCGGCGCCAGGAATTATTCCCCGTCGATCCGCACCCCCCTCGACCGCCCCCGATGGTGGGAATTGCTAAATTTTGTTGTCTAAATTCCTATACAAATCAGTACCGAGGTGTAATGGTACATCGAATTGTCAGATATTTTAACGTCTAAAAGCAGTAAATATTCACATATTCTTACCGGGTTTTCAGCAGAAGGTCTTCATTCGTTTTGTCTTGCACAACGCCATCGAAATTTTCAGTGTGCAAACATTTCAGAATTTTTTTGTGCCTTAAATTTTTTTTGTTTTTTGTCAAAAACTCTGAAATTTGTCAAATTTTTTTCAGCAAACCGCCATTAATTGGCTCCAGGAATTATTCCCCGTCGATCCGCACCCCCCTCGACCGCCCCCGATGGTGGGAATTGCTAAATTTTGTTGTCTAAATTCCTATACAAATCAGTACCGAGGTGTAATGGTACATCGATTTTTCAGATATTTTAACGTCTAAAAGCAGTAAATATTCACATATTCTTACCGGGTTTTCAGCAGAAGGTCTTCATTCGTTTTGTCTTGCACAACGCCATTGAAATTTTTAGTGTACGAACATTTCAGAATTTTTTTTGGCCTTAAATTTTTTTTGTTTTTTGTCAAAAACTCTGAAATTTGTCAAATTTTTTTCAGCAAACCGTCATTAATCGGCGCCAGGAATTATTCCCCGTCGATCCGCACCCCCCTCGACCGCCCCCGATGGTGGGAATTGCTAAATTTTGTTGTCTAAATTCCTATACAAATCAGTACCGAGGTGTAATGGTACATCGATTTTTCAGATATTTTAACGTCTAAAAGCAGTAAATATTCAAATATTCTTACCGGGTTTTCAGCAGAAGGTCTTCATTCGTTTTGTCTTGCACAACGCCATCGAAATTTTCAGTGTGCAAACATTTCAGAATTTTTTTTTGCCTTAAATTTTTTTTGTTTTTTTTCAAAAACTCTGAAATTTGTCAAATTTTTTTCAGTAAACCGTCATTAATCGGCGCCAGGAATTATTCCCCGTCGATCCGCACCCCCCTCGACCGCCCCCGATGGTGGGAATTGCTAAATTTTGTTGTCTAAATTCCTATACAAATCAGTACCGAGGTGTAATGGTACATCGATTTTTCAGATATTTTAACGTCTAAAAGCAGTAAATATTCACATATTCTTACCGGGTTTTCAGCAGAAGGTCTTCATTCGTTTTGTCTTGCACAACGCCATTGAAATTTTCAGTGTACGAACATTTCAGAATTTTTTTTTGCCTTAAATTTTTTTTGTTTTTTGTCAAAAACTCTGAAATTTGTCAAATTTTTTTCAGCAAACCGTCATTCATCGGCGCCAGGAATTATTCCCCGTCGATCCGCACCCCCCTCGACCGCCCCCGATGGTGGGAATTGCTAAATTTTGTTGTCTAAATTCCTATACAAATCAGTACCGAGGTGTAATGGTACATGGAATTGTCAGATATTTTAACGTCTAAAAGCAGTAAATATTCACATATTCTTACCGGGTTTTCAGCAGAAGGTCTTCATTCGTTTTGTCTTGCACAACGCCATAGAAATTTTCAGTGTGCAAACATTTCAGAATTTTTTTGTGCCTTAATTTTTTTTTGTTTTTTGTCAAAAACTCTGAAATTTGTCAAATTTTTTTCAGCAAACCGCCATTAATCGGCGCCAGGAATTATTCCCCGTCGATCCGCAACCCCCTCGACCGCCCCCGATGGTGGGAATTGCTAAATTTTGTTGTCTAAATTCCTATACAAATCAGTACCGAGGTGTAATGGTACATCGATTTTTCAGATATTTTAACGTCTAAAAGCAGTAAATATTCAAATATTCTTACCGGGTTTTCAGCAGAAGGTCTTCATTCGTTTTGTCTTGCACAACGCCATCGAAATTTTCAGTGTGCAAACATTTCAGAATTTTTTTTTGCCTTAAATTGTTTTTGTTTTTTGTCAAAAACTCTGAAATTTGTCAAATTTTTTTCAGCAAACCGTCATTAATCGGCGCCAGGAATTATTCCCCGTCGATCCGCACCCCCCTCGACCGCCCCCGATGGTGGGAATTGCTAAATTTTGTTGTCTAAATTCCTATACAAATCAGTACCGAGGTGTAATGGTACATCGATTTTTCAGATATTTTAACGTCTAAAAGCAGTAAATATTCAAATATTCTTACCGGGTTTTCAGCAGAAGGTCTTCATTCGTTTTGTCTTGCACAACGCCATCGAAATTTTCAGTGTACGAACATTTCAGAATTTTTTTTTGCCTTAAATTTTTTTTGTTTTTTGTCAAAAACTCTGAAATTTGTCAAATTTTTTTCAGCAAACCGTCATTAATCGGCGCCAGGATTTATTCCCCGTCGATCCGCACCCCCCTCGACCGCCCCCGATGGTGGGAATTGCTAAATTTTGTTGTCTAAATTCCTATACAAATCAGTACCGAGGTGTAATGGTACATCGATTTTTCAGATATTTTAACGTCTAAAAGAAGTAAATATTCACATATTCTTACCGGGTTTTCAGAGGAAGGTCTTCATTCGTTTTGTCTTGCACAACGCCATCGAAATTTTCAGTGTGCAAACATTTCAGAATTTTTTTTTGCCTTAATTTTTTTTTGTTTTTTGTCAAAAACTCTGAAATTTGTCAATTTTTTTTCAGCAAACCGTCATTAATCGGCGCCAGGAATTATTCCCCGTCGATCCGCACCCCCCTCGACCGCCCCCGATGGTGGGAATTGCTAAATTTTGTTGTCTAAATTCCTATACAAATCAGTACCGAGGTGTAATGGTACATCGATTTTTCAGATATTTTAACGTCTAAAAGCAGTAAATATTCAAATATTCTTACCGGGTTTTCAGCAGAAGGTCTTCATTCGTTTTGTCTTGCACAACGCCATCGAAATTTTCAGTGTGCAAACATTTCAGAATTTTTTTTTGCCTTAAATTTTTTTTGTTTTTTTTCAAAAACTCTGAAATTTGTCAATTTTTTTTCAGTAAACCGTCATTAATCGGCGCCAGGAATTATTCCCCGTCGATCCGCACCCCCCTCGACCGCCCCCGATGGTGGGAATTGCTAAATTTTGTTGTCTAAATTCCTATACAAATCAGTACCGAGGTGTAATGGTACATCGATTTTTCAGATATTTTAACGTCTAAAAGCAGTAAATATTCACATATTCTTACCGGGTTTTCAGCAGAAGGTCTTCATTCGTTTTGTCTTGCACAACGCCATTGAAATTTTCAGTGTACGAACATTTCAGAATTTTTTTTTGCCTTAAATTTTTTTTGTTTTTTGTCAAAAACTCTGAAATTTGTCAAATTTTTTTCAGCAAACCGTCATTAATCGGCGCCAGGATATATTCCCCGTCGATCCGCACCCCCCTCGACCGCCCCCGATGGTGGGAATTGCTAAATTTTGTTGTCTAAATTCCTATACAAATCAGTACCGAGGTGTAATGGTACATCGATTTTTCAGATATTTTAACGTCTAAAAGCAGTAAATATTCACATATTCTTACCGGGTTTTCAGCAGAAGGTCTTCATTCGTTTTGTCTTGCACAACGCCATCGAAATTTTCAGTGTGCAAACATTTCAGAATTTTTTTTTGCCTTAAATTTTTTTTGTTTTTTTTCAAAAACTCTGAAATTTGTCAATTTTTTTTCAGTAAACCGTCATTAATCGGCGCCAGGAATTATTCCCCGTCGATCCGCACCCCCCTCGACCGCCCCCGATGGTGGGAATTGCTAAATTTTGTTGTCTAAATTCCTATACAAATCAGTACCGAGGTGTAATGGTACATCGATTTTTCAGATATTTTAACGTCTAAAAGCAGTAAATATTCACATATTCTTACCGGGTTTTCAGCAGAAGGTCTTCATTCGTTTTGTCTTGCACAACGCCATTGAAATTTTCAGTGTACGAACATTTCAGATTTTTTTTTTGCCTTAAATTTTTTTTGTTTTTGTCAAAAACTCTGAAATTTGTCAAATTTTTTTCAGCAAACCGTCATTAATCGGCGCCAGGAATTATTCCCCGTCGATCCGCACCCCCCTCGACCGCCCCCGATGGTGGGAATTGCTAAATTTTGTTGTCTAAATTCCTATACAAATCAGTACCGAGGTGTAATGGTACATCGAATTGTCAGATATTTTAACGTCTAAAAGCAGTAAATATTCACATATTCTTACCGGGTTTTCAGCAGAAGGTCTTCATTCGTTTTGTCTTGCACAACGCCATCGAAATTTTCAGTGTGCAAACATTTCAGAATTTTTTTGTGCCTTAAATTTTTTTTGTTTTTTGTCAAAAACTCTGAAATTTGTCAAATTTTTTTCAGCAAACCGCCATTAATTGGCTCCAGGAATTATTCCCCGTCGATCCGCACCCCCCTCGACCGCCCCCGATGGTGGGAATTGCTAAATTTTGTTGTCTAAATTCCTATACAAATCAGTACCGAGGTGTAATGGTACATCGATTTTTCAGATATTTTAACGTCTAAAAGCAGTAAATATTCACATATTCTTACCGGGTTTTCAGCAGAAGGTCTTCATTCGTTTTGTCTTGCACAACGCCATTGAAATTTTTAGTGTACGAACATTTCAGAATTTTTTTTGGCCTTAAATTTTTTTTGTTTTTTGTCAAAAACTGTGAAATTTGTCAAATTTTTTTCAGCAAACCGTCATTAATCGGCGCCAGGAATTATTCCCCGTCGATCCGCACCCCCCTCGACCGCCCCCGATGGTGGGAATTGCTAAATTTTGTTGTCTAAATTCCTATACAAATCAGTACCGAGGTGTAATGGTACATCGATTTTTCAGATATTTTAACGTCTAAAAGCAGTAAATATTCAAATATTCTTACCGGGTTTTCAGCAGAAGGTCTTCATTCGTTTTGTCTTGCACAACGCCATCGAAATTTTCAGTGTGCAAACATTTCAGAATTTTTTTTTGCCTTAAATTTTTTTTGTTTTTTTTCAAAAACTCTGAAATTTGTCAAATTTTTTTCAGTAAACCGTCATTAATCGGCGCCAGGAATTATTCCCCGTCGATCCGCACCCCCCTCGACCGCCCCCGATGGTGGGAATTGCTAAATTTTGTTGTCTAAATTCCTATACAAATCAGTACCGAGGTGTAATGGTACATCGATTTTTCAGATATTTTAACGTCTAAAAGCAGTAAATATTCAAATATTCTTACCGGGTTTTCAGCAGAAGGTCTTCATTCGTTTTGTCTTGCACAACGCCATCGAAATTTTCAGTGTGCAAACATTTCAGAATTTTTTTTTGCCTTAAATTTTTTTTGTTTTTTTTCAAAAACTCTGAAATTTGTCAAATTTTTTTCAGTAAACCGTCATTAATCGGCGCCAGGATATATTCCCCGTCGATCCGCACCCCCCTCGACCGCCCCCGATGGTGGGAATCGCTAAATTTTGTTGTCTAAATTCCTATACAAATCAGTACCGAGGTGTAATGGTCTACGATTTTTCAGATATTTTAACGTCTAAAAGCAGTAAATATTCACATATTCTTACCGGGTTTTCAGCGGAAGGTCTTCATTCGTTTTGTCTTGCACAACGCCATCGAAATTTTCAGTGTGCAAACATTTCAGAATTTTTTTTTGCCTTAAATTTATTTTGTTTTTTGTCAAAAACTCTGAAATTTGTCAAATTTTTTTCAGCAAACCGTCATTAATCGGCGCCAGGAATTATTCCCCGTTGATCCGCACCCCCCTCGACCGCCCCCGATGGTGAGAATTGCTAAATTTTGTTGTCTAAATTCCTATACAAATCAGTACCGAGGTGTAATGGTACATCGATTTTTCAGATATTTTAACGTCTAAAAGCAGTAAATATTCAAATATTCTTACCGGGTTTTCAGCAGAAGGTCTTCATTCGTTTTGTCTTGCACAACGCCATCGAAATTTTCAGTGTGCAAATATTTCAGATTTTTTTTTGCCTTAAATTTTTTTTGTTTTTTGTCAAAAACTCTGAAATTTGTCAAATTTTTTTCAGCAAACCGTCATTAATCGGCGCCAGGAATTATTCCCCGTCAATCCGCACCCCCCTCGACCGCCCCCGATGGTGGGAATTGCTAAATTTTGTTGTCTAAATTCCTATACAAATCAGTACCGAGGTGTAATGGTACATCGATTTTTCAGATATTTTAACGTCTAAAAGCAGTAAATATTCAAATATTCTTACCGGGTTTTCAGCAGAAGGTCTTCATTCGTTTTGTCTTGCACAACGCCATCGAAGTTTTCAGTGTGCAAACATTTCAGAATTTTTTTTTGCCTTATATTTTTTTGTTTTTTGTCAAAAACTCTGAAATTTGTCAAATTTTTTTCAGCAAACCGTCATTAATCGGCGCCAGGAATTATTTCCCGTCGATCCGCACCCCCCTCGACCGCCCCCGATGGTGGGAATTGCTAAATTTTGTTGTCTAAATTCCTATACAAATCAGTACCGAGGTGTAATGGTACATCGATTTTTCAGATATTTTAACGTCTAAAAGCAGTAAATATTCACATATTCTTACCGGGTTTTCAGCAGAAGGTCTTCATTCGTTTTGTCTTGCACAACGCCATCGAAATTTTCAGTGTGCAAACATTTCAGAATTTTTTTTTGCCTTAAATTTTTTTTGTTCTTGTCAAAAACTCTGAAATTTGTCAAATTTTTTTCAGCAAACCGTCATTAATCGGCGCCAGGATATATTCCCCGTCGATTCGCACCCCCCTCGACCGCCCCCGATGGTGGGAATTGCTAAATTTTGTTGTCTAAATTCCTATACAAATCAGTACCGAGGTGTAATGGTACATCGATTTTTCAGATATTTTAACGTCTAAAAGCAGTAAATATTCAAATATTCTTACCGGGTTTTCAGCAGAAGGTCTTCATTCGTTTTGTCTTGCACAACGCCATCGAAGTTTTCAGTGTGCAAACATTTCAGAATTTTTTTTTGCCTTAAATTTTTTTTGTTTTTTGTCAAAAACTCTGAAATTTGTCGAATTTTTTTCAGCAAACCGTCATTAATCGGCGCCAGGAATTATTCCCCGTCGATCCGCACCCCCCTCGACCGCCCCCGATGGTGGGAATTGCTAAATTTTGTTGTCTAAATTCCTATACAAATCAGTACCGAGGTGTAATGGTACATCGATTTTTCAGATATTTTAACGTCTAAAAGCAGTAAATATTCAAATATTCTTACCGGGTTTTCAGCAGAAGGTCTTCATTCGTTTTGTCTTGCACAACGCCATCGAAATTTTCAGTGTACGAAGATTTCAGAATTTTTTTTTGCCTTAAATTTTTTTGTTTTTTGTCAAAAACTCTGAAATTTGTCAAATTTTTTTCAGCAAACCGTCATTAATCGGCGCCAGGATATATTCCCCGTCGATCCGCACCCCCCTCGACCGCCCCCGATGGTGGGAATCGCTAAATTTTGTTGTCTAAATTCCTATACAAATCAGTACCGAGGTGTAATGGTCTACGATTTTTCAGATATTTTAACGTCTAAAAGCAGTAAATATTCACATATTCTTACCGGGTTTTCAGCGGAAGGTCTTCATTCGTTTTGTCTTGCACAACGCCATCGAAATTTTCAGTGTGCAAACATTTCAGAATTTTTTTTTGCCTTAAATTTATTTTGTTTTTTGTCAAAAACTCTGAAATTTGTCAAATTTTTTTCAGCAAACCGTCATTAATCGGCGCCAGGAATTATTCCCCGTTGATCCGCACCCCCCTCGACCGCCCCCGATGGTGAGAATTGCTAAATTTTGTTGTCTAAATTCCTATACAAATCAGTACCGAGGTGTAATGGTACATCGATTTTTCAGATATTTTAACGTCTAAAAGCAGTAAATATTCAAATATTCTTACCGGGTTTTCAGCAGAAGGTCTTCATTCGTTTTGTCTTGCACAACGCCATCGAAATTTTCAGTGTGCAAATATTTCAGATTTTTTTTTGCCTTAAATTTTTTTTGTTTTTTGTCAAAAACTCTGAAATTTGTCAAATTTTTTTCAGCAAACCGTCATTAATCGGCGCCAGGAATTATTCCCCGTCAATCCGCACCCCCCTCGACCGCCCCCGATGGTGGGAATTGCTAAATTTTTTTGTCTAAATTCCTATACAAATCAGTACCGAGGTGTAATGGTACATCGATTTTTCAGATATTTTAACGTCTAAAAGCAGTAAATATTCAAATATTCTTACCGGGTTTTCAGCAGAAGGTCTTCATTCGTTTTGTCTTGCACAACGCCATCGAAATTTTCAGTGTGCAAACATTTCAGAATTTTGTTTTGCCTTAAATTTTTTTTGTTTTTTGTCAAAAACTCTGAATTTTGTCAAATTTTTTTCAGCAAACCGTCATTAATCGGCGCCAGGAATTATTCCCCGTCGATCCGCACCCCCCTCGACCGCCCCCGATGGTGGGAATTGCTAAATTTTGTTGTCTAAATTCCTATACAAATCAGTACCGTAACGAGGTGTAATGGTACATCGATTTTTCAGATATTTTAACGTCTAAAAGCAGTAAATATTCAAATATTCTTACCGGGTTTTCAGCAGAAGGTCTTCATTCGTTTTGTCTTGCACAACGCCATCGAAGTTTTCAGTGTGCAAACATTTCAGAATTTTTTTTTGCCTTAAATTTTTTTTGTTTTTTGTCAAAAGCTCTAAAATTTGTCAAATTTTTTTCAGCAAACCGTCATTAATCGGCGCCAGGAATTATTCCCCGTCGATCCGCACCCCCCTCGACCGCCCCCGATGGTGGGATTGCTAAATTTTGTTGTCTAAATTCCTATACAAATCAGTACCGAGGTGTAATGGTACATCGATTTTTCAGATATTTTAACGTCTAAAAGCAGTAAATATTCAAATATTCTTACCGGGTTTTCAGCAGAAGGTCTTTATTCGTTTTGTCTTGCACAACGCCTTCGAAATTTTCAGTGCGCAAACATTTCAGAATTTTTTTTTGCCTTATATTTTTTTTGTTTTTTGTCAAAAACTCTGAAATTTGTCAAATTTTTTTCAGCATATTTTAACGTCTAAAAGCAGTAAATATTCAAATATTCTTACCGGGTTTTCAGCAGAAGGTCTTCATTCGTTTTGTCTTGCACAACGCCATCGAAATTTTCAGTGTGCAAACATTTCAGAATTTTGTTTTGTTTTTTGTCAAAAACTCTGAAATTTGTCAAATTTTTTTCAGAAAACCGTCATTAATCGGCGCCAGGAATTATTCCCCGTCGATCCGCACCCCCCTCGACCGCCCCCGATGGTGGGAATTGCTAAATTTTGTTGTCTAAATTCCTATACAAATCAGTACCGAGGTGTAATGGTACATTGATTTTTCAGATATTTTAACGTCTAAAAGCAGTAAATATTCAAATATTCTTACCGGGTTTTCAGCAGAAGGTCTTCATTCGTTTTGTCTTGCACAACGCCATCGAAATTTTCAGTGTGCAAACATTTCAGAATTTTGTTTTGCCTTAAATTTTTTTTGTTTTTTGTCAAAAACTCTGAATTTTGTCAAATTTTTTCAGCAAACCGTCATTAATCGGCGCCAGGAATTATTCCCCGTCGATCCGCACCCCCCTCGACCGCCCCCGATGGTGGGAATTGCTAAATTTTGTTGTCTAAATTCCTATACAAATCAGTACCGAGGTGTAATGGTACATCGATTTTTCAGATATTTTAACGTCTAAAAGCAGTAAATATTCAAATATTCTTACCGGGTTTTCAGCAGAAGGTCTTCATTCGTTTTGTCTTGCACAACGCCATCGAAGTTTTCAGTGTGCAAACATTTCAGAATTTTTTTTTGCCTTAAATTTTTTTTGTTTTTTGTCAAAAACTCTGAAATTTGTCGAATTTTTTTCAGCAAACCGTCATTAATCGGCGCCAGGAATTATTCCCCGTCGATCCGCACCCCCCTCGACCGCCCCCGATGGTGGGAATTGCTAAATTTTGTTGTCTAAATTCCTATACAAATCAGTACCGAGGTGTAATGGTACATCGATTTTTCAGATATTTTAACGTCTAAAAGCAGTAAATATTCAAATATTCTTACCGGGTTTTCAGCAGAAGGTCTTCATTCGTTTTGTCTTGCACAACGCCATCGAAATTTTCAGTGTACGAAGATTTCAGAATTTTTTTTTGCCTTAAATTTTTTTGTTTTTTGTCAAAAACTCTGAAATTTGTCAAATTTTTTTCAGCAAACCGTCATTAATCGGCGCCAGGATATATTCCCCGTCGATCCGCACCCCCCTCGACCGCCCCCGATGGTGGGAATCGCTAAATTTTGTTGTCTAAATTCCTATACAAATCAGTACCGAGGTGTAATGGTCTACGATTTTTCAGATATTTTAACGTCTAAAAGCAGTAAATATTCACATATTCTTACCGGGTTTTCAGCGGAAGGTCTTCATTCGTTTTGTCTTGCACAACGCCATCGAAATTTTCAGTGTGCAAACATTTCAGAATTTTTTTTTGCCTTAAATTTATTTTGTTTTTTGTCAAAAACTCTGAAATTTGTCAAATTTTTTTCAGCAAACCGTCATTAATCGGCGCCAGGAATTATTCCCCGTTGATCCGCACCCCCCTCGACCGCCCCCGATGGTGAGAATTGCTAAATTTTGTTGTCTAAATTCCTATACAAATCAGTACCGAGGTGTAATGGTACATCGATTTTTCAGATATTTTAACGTCTAAAAGCAGTAAATATTCAAATATTCTTACCGGGTTTTCAGCAGAAGGTCTTCATTCGTTTTGTCTTGCACAACGCCATCGAAATTTTCAGTGTGCAAATATTTCAGATTTTTTTTTGCCTTAAATTTTTTTTGTTTTTTGTCAAAAACTCTGAAATTTGTCAAATTTTTTTCAGCAAACCGTCATTAATCGGCGCCAGGAATTATTCCCCGTCAATCCGCACCCCCCTCGACCGCCCCCGATGGTGGGAATTGCTAAATTTTTTTGTCTAAATTCCTATACAAATCAGTACCGAGGTGTAATGGTACATCGATTTTTCAGATATTTTAACGTCTAAAAGCAGTAAATATTCAAATATTCTTACCGGGTTTTCAGCAGAAGGTCTTCATTCGTTTTGTCTTGCACAACGCCATCGAAATTTTCAGTGTGCAAACATTTCAGAATTTTGTTTTGCCTTAAATTTTTTTTGTTTTTTGTCAAAAACTCTGAATTTTGTCAAATTTTTTTCAGCAAACCGTCATTAATCGGCGCCAGGAATTATTCCCCGTCGATCCGCACCCCCCTCGACCGCCCCCGATGGTGGGAATTGCTAAATTTTGTTGTCTAAATTCCTATACAAATCAGTACCGTAACGAGGTGTAATGGTACATCGATTTTTCAGATATTTTAACGTCTAAAAGCAGTAAATATTCAAATATTCTTACCGGGTTTTCAGCAGAAGGTCTTCATTCGTTTTGTCTTGCACAACGCCATCGAAGTTTTCAGTGTGCAAACATTTCAGAATTTTTTTTTGCCTTAAATTTTTTTTGTTTTTTGTCAAAAGCTCTAAAATTTGTCAAATTTTTTTCAGCAAACCGTCATTAATCGGCGCCAGGAATTATTCCCCGTCGATCCGCACCCCCCTCGACCGCCCCCGATGGTGGGATTGCTTAATTTTGTTGTCTAAATTCCTATACAAATCAGTACCGAGGTGTAATGGTACATCGATTTTTCAGATATTTTAACGTCTAAAAGCAGTAAATATTCAAATATTCTTACCGGGTTTTCAGCAGAAGGTCTTTATTCGTTTTGTCTTGCACAACGCCTTCGAAATTTTCAGTGCGCAAACATTTCAGAATTTTTTTTTGCCTTATATTTTTTTTGTTTTTTGTCAAAAACTCTGAAATTTGTCAAATTTTTTTCAGCATATTTTAACGTCTAAAAGCAGTAAATATTCAAATATTCTTACCGGGTTTTCAGCAGAAGGTCTTCATTCGTTTTGTCTTGCACAACGCCATCGAAATTTTCAGTGTGCAAACATTTCAGAATTTTGTTTTGTTTTTTGTCAAAAACTCTGAAATTTGTCAAATTTTTTTCAGAAAACCGTCATTAATCGGCGCCAGGAATTATTCCCCGTCGATCCGCACCCCCCTCGACCGCCCCCGATGGTGGGAATTGCTAAATTTTGTTGTCTAAATTCCTATACAAATCAGTACCGAGGTGTAATGGTACATTGATTTTTCAGATATTTTAACGTCTAAAAGCAGTAAATATTCAAATATTCTTACCGGGTTTTCAGCAGAAGGTCTTCATTCGTTTTGTCTTGCACAACGCCATCGAAATTTTCAGTGTGCAAACATTTCAGAATTTTGTTTTGCCTTAAATTTTTTTTGTTTTTTGTCAAAAACTCTGAATTTTGTCAAATTTTTTCAGCAAACCGTCATTAATCGGCGCCAGGAATTATTCCCCGTCGATCCGCACCCCCCTCGACCGCCCCCGATGGTGGGAATTGCTAAATTATGTTGTCTAAATTCCTATACAAATCAGTACCGTACCGAGGTGTAATGGTACATCGATTTTTCAGATATTTTAACGTCTAAAAGCAGTAAATATTCAAATATTCTTACCGGGTTTTCAGCAGAAGGTCTTCATTCGTTTTGTCTTGCACAACGCCATCGAAGTTTTCAGTGTGCAAACATTTCAGAATTTTTTTTTGCCTAAAATTTTTTTTGTTTTTTGTCAAAAACTCTGAAATTTGGCAAATTTTTTTCAGCAAACCGTCATTAATCGGCGCCAGGAATTATTCCCCGTCGATCCGCACCCCCCTCGACCGTCCCCGATGGTGGGAATTGCTAAATTTTGTTGTCTAAATTCCTATACAAATCAGTACCGAGGTGTAATGGTACATCGATTTTTCAGATATTTTAACGTCTAAAAGCAGTAAATATTCAAATATTCTTACCGGGTTGTCAGCAGAAGGTCTTTATTCGTTTTGTCTTGCACAACGCCTTCGAAATTTTCAGTGCGCAAACATTTCAGAATTTTTTTTTGCCTTAAATTTTTTTTGTTTTTTGTCAAAATCTCTGAAATTTGTCAAATTTTTTTCAGATATTTTAACGTCTAAAAGCAGTAAATATTCAAATATTCTTACCGGGTTTTCAGCAGAAGGTCTTCATTTGTTTTGTCTTGCACAACGCCATCGAAATTTTCAGTGTGCAAACATTTCAGAATTTTGTTTTGCCTTAAATTTTTTTTGTTTTTTGTCAAAAACTCTGAATTTTATCAAATTTTTTTCAGCAAACCGTCATTAATCGGCGCCAGGAATTATTCCCCGTCGATCCGCACCCCCCTCGACCGCCCCCGATGGTGGGAATTGCTAAATTTTGTTGTCTAAATTCCTATACAAATCAGTACCGTACCGAGGTGTAATGGTACATCGATTTTTCAGATATTTTAACGTCTAAAAGCAGTAAATATTCACATATTCTTACCGGGTTTTCAGCGGAAGGTCTTCATTCGTTTTGTCTTGCACAACGCCATCGAAATTTTCAGTGTGCAAACATTTCAGAATTTTTTTTTGCCTTAATTTTTTTTTGTTTTTTGTCAAAAACTCTGAAATTTGTCAAATTTTTTTCAGCAAACCGTCATTAATCGGCGCCAGGAATTATTCCCCGTCGATCCGCACCCCCCTCGACCGCCCCCGATGGTGGGAATTGCTAAATTTTGTTGTCTAAATTCCTATACAAATCAGTACCGAGGTGTAATGGTACATCGATTTTTCAGATATTTTAACGTCTAAAAGCAGTAAATATTCAAATATTCTTACCGGGTTTTCAGCAGAAGGTCTTCATTCGTTTTGTCTTGCACAACGCCATCGAAATTTTCAGTGTGCAAACATTTCAGAATTTTTTTTTGCCTTAAATTTTTTTTGTTTTTTGTCAAAAACTCTGAAATTTGTCAAATTTTTTTCAGCAAACCGTCATTAATCGGCGCCAGGAATTATTCCCCGTCGATCCGCACCCCCCTCGACCGCCCCCGATGGTGGGAATTGCTAAATTTTGTTGTCTAAATTCCTATACAAATCAGTACCGAGGTGTAATGGTACATCGATTTTTCAGATATTTTAACGTCTAAAAGCAGTAAATATTCAAATATTCTTACCGGGTTTTCAGCAGAAGGTCTTCATTCGTTTTGTCTTGCACAACGCCATCGAAATTTTCAGTGTGCAAACATTTCAGAATTTTTTTTTGCCTTAAATTTTTTTTGTTTTTTGTCAAAAACTCTGAAATTTGTCAAATTTTTTTCAGCAAACCGTCATTAATCGGCGCCAGGAATTATTCCCCGTCGATCCGCACCCCCCTCGACCGCCCCCGATGGTGGGAATTGCTAAATTTTGTTGTCTAAATTCCTATACAAATCAGTACCGAGGTGTAATGGTACATCGATTTTTCAGATATTTTAACGTCTAAAAGCAGTAAATATTCAAATATTCTTACCGGGTTTTCAGCAGAAGGTCTTCATTTGTTTTGTCTTGCACAACGCCATCGAAATTTTCAGTGTGCAAACATTTCAGAATTTTGTTTTGCCTTAAATTTTTTTTGTTTTTTGTCAAAAACTCTGAATTTTGTCAAATTTTTTTCAGCAAACCGTCATTAATCGGCGCCAGGAATTATTCCCCGTCGATCCGCACCCCCCTCGACCGCCCCCGATGGTGGGAATTGCTAAATTTTGTTGTCTAAATTCCTATACAAATCAGTACCGTACCGAGGTGTAATGGTACATCGATTTTTCAGATATTTTAACCTCTAAAAGCAGTAAATATTCACATATTCTTACCGGGTTTTCAGCGGAAGGTCTTCATTCGTTTTGTCTTGCACAACGCCATCGAAATTTTCAGTGTGCAAACATTTCAGAATTTTTTTTTGCCTTAATTTTTTTTTGTTTTTTGTCAAAATCTCTGAAATTTGTCAAATTTTTTTCAGATATTTTAACGTCTAAAAGCAGTAAATATTCAAATATTCTTACCGGGTTTTCAGCAGAAGGTCTTCATTTGTTTTGTCTTGCACAACGCCATCGAAATTTTCAGTGTGCAAACATTTCAGAATTTTGTTTTGCCTTAAATTTTTTTTGTTTTTTGTCAAAAACTCTGAATTTTATCAAATTTTTTTCAGCAAACCGTCATTAATCGGCGCCAGGAATTATTCCCCGTCGATCCGCACCCCCCTCGACCGCCCCCGATGGTGGGAATTGCTAAATTTTGTTGTCTAAATTCCTATACAAATCAGTACCGTACCGAGGTGTAATGGTACATCGATTTTTCAGATATTTTAACGTCTAAAAGCAGTAAATATTCACATATTCTTACCGGGTTTTCAGCGGAAGGTCTTCATTCGTTTTGTCTTGCACAACGCCATCGAAATTTTCAGTGTGCAAACATTTCAGAATTTTTTTTTGCCTTAATTTTTTTTTGTTTTTTGTCAAAAACTCTGAAATTTGTCAAATTTTTTTCAGCAAACCGTCATTAATCGGCGCCAGGAATTATTCCCCGTCGATCCGCACCCCCCTCGACCGCCCCCGATGGTGGGAATTGCTAAATTTTGTTGTCTAAATTCCTATACAAATCAGTACCGAGGTGTAATGGTACATCGATTTTTCAGATATTTTAACGTCTAAAAGCAGTAAATATTCAAATATTCTTACCGGGTTTTCAGCAGAAGGTCTTCATTCGTTTTGTCTTGCACAACGCCATCGAAATTTTCAGTGTGCAAACATTTCAGAATTTTTTTTTGCCTTAAATTTTTTTTGTTTTTTGTCAAAAACTCTGAAATTTGTCAAATTTTTTTCAGCAAACCGTCATTAATCGGCGCCAGGAATTATTCCCCGTCGATCCGCACCCCCCTCGACCGCCCCCGATGGTGGGAATTGCTAAATTTTGTTGTCTAAATTCCTATACAAATCAGTACCGAGGTGTAATGGTACATCGATTTTTCAGATATTTTAACGTCTAAAAGCAGTAAATATTCAAATATTCTTACCGGGTTTTCAGCAGAAGGTCTTCATTCGTTTTGTCTTGCACAACGCCATCGAAATTTTCAGTGTGCAAACATTTCAGAATTTTTTTTTGCCTTAAATTTTTTTTGTTTTTTGTCAAAAACTCTGAAATTTGTCAAATTTTTTTCAGCAAACCGTCATTAATCGGCGCCAGGAATTATTCCCCGTCGATCCGCACCCCCCTCGACCGCCCCCGATGGTGGGAATTGCTAAATTTTGTTGTCTAAATTCCTATACAAATCAGTACCGAGGTGTAATGGTACATCGATTTTTCAGATATTTTAACGTCTAAAAGCAGTAAATATTCAAATATTCTTACCGGGTTTTCAGCAGAAGGTCTTCATTTGTTTTGTCTTGCACAACGCCATCGAAATTTTCAGTGTGCAAACATTTCAGAATTTTGTTTTGCCTTAAATTTTTTTTGTTTTTTGTCAAAAACTCTGAATTTTGTCAAATTTTTTTCAGCAAACCGTCATTAATCGGCGCCAGGAATTATTCCCCGTCGATCCGCACCCCCCTCGACCGCCCCCGATGGTGGGAATTGCTAAATTTTGTTGTCTAAATTCCTATACAAATCAGTACCGTACCGAGGTGTAATGGTACATCGATTTTTCAGATATTTTAACCTCTAAAAGCAGTAAATATTCACATATTCTTACCGGGTTTTCAGCGGAAGGTCTTCATTCGTTTTGTCTTGCACAACGCCATCGAAATTTTCAGTGTGCAAACATTTCAGAATTTTTTTTTGCCTTAATTTTTTTTTGTTTTTTGTCAAAATCTCTGAAATTTGTCAAATTTTTTTCAGATATTTTAACGTCTAAAAGCAATAAATATTCAAATATTCTTACCGGGTTTTCAGCAGAAGGTCTTCATTTGTTTTGTCTTGCACAACGCCATCGAAATTTTCAGTGTGCAAACATTTCAGAATTTTGTTTTGCCTTAAATTTTTTTTGTTTTTTGTCAAAAACTCTGAATTTTATCAAATTTTTTTCAGCAAACCGTCATTAATCGGCGCCAGGAATTATTCCCCGTCGATCCGCACCCCCCTCGACCGCCCCCGATGGTGGGAATTGCTAAATTTTGTTGTCTAAATTCCTATACAAATCAGTACCGTACCGAGGTGTAATGGTACATCGATTTTTCAGATATTTTAACGTCTAAAAGCAGTAAATATTCACATATTCTTACCGGGTTTTCAGCGGAAGGTCTTCATTCGTTTTGTCTTGCACAACGCCATCGAAATTTTCAGTGTGCAAACATTTCAGAATTTTTTTTTGCCTTAATTTTTTTTTGTTTTTTGTCAAAAACTCTGAAATTTGTCAAATTTTTTTCAGCAAACCGTCATTAATCGGCGCCAGGAATTATTCCCCGTCGATCCGCACCCCCCTCGACCGCCCCCGATGGTGGGAATTGCTAAATTTTGTTGTCTAAATTCCTATACAAATCAGTACCGTAACGAGGTGTAATGGTACATCGATTTTTCAGATATTTTAACGTCTAAAAGCAGTAAATATTCAAATATTCTTACCGGGTTTTCAGCAGAAGGTCTTCATTCGTTTTGTCTTGCACAACGCCATCGAAATTTTCAGTGTGCAAACATTTCAGAATTTTTTTTTGCCTTAAATTTTTTTTGTTTTTTGTCAAAAACTCTGAAATTTGTCAAATTTTTTTCAGCAAACCGTCATTAATCGGCGCCAGGAATTATTCCCCGTCGATCCGCACCCCCCTCGACCGCCCCCGATGGTGGGAATTGCTAAATTTTGTTGTCTAAATTCCTATACAAATCAGTACCGAGGTGTAATGGTACATCGATTTTTCAGATATTTTAACGTCTAAAAGCAGTAAATATTCAAATATTCTTACCGGGTTTTCAGCAGAAGGTCTTCATTCGTTTTGTCTTGCACAACGCCATCGAAATTTTCAGTGTACGAACATTTCAGAATTTTTTTTTGCCTTAAATTTTTTTTGTTTTTTGTCAAAAACTCTGAAATTTGTCAAATTTTTTTCAGCAAACCGTCATTAATCGGCGCCAGGAATTATTCCCCGTCGATCCGCACCCCCCTCGACCGCCCCCGATGGTGGGAATTGCTAAATTTTGTTGTCTAAATTCCTATACAAATCAGTACCGAGGTGTAATGGTACATCGATTTTTCAGATATTTTAACGTCTAAAAGCAGTAAATATTCACATATTCTTACCGGGTTTTCAGCGGAAGGTCTTCATTCGTTTTGTCTTGCACAACGCCATCGAAATTTTCAGTGTGCAAACATTTCAGAATTTTTTTTTGCCTTAATTTTTTTTTGTTTTTTGTCAAAATCTCTGAAATTTGTCAAATTTTTTTCAGATATTTTAACGTCTAAAAGCAATAAATATTCAAATATTCTTACCGGGTTTTCAGCAGAAGGTCTTCATTTGTTTTGTCTTGCACAACGCCATCGAAATTTTCAGTGTGCAAACATTTCAGAATTTTGTTTTGCCTTAAATTTTTTTTGTTTTTTGTCAAAAACTCTGAATTTTATCAAATTTTTTTTAGCAAACCGTCATTAATCGGCGCCAGGAATTATTCCCCGTCGATCCGCACCCCCCTCGACCGCCCCCGATGGTGGGAATTGCTAAATTTTGTTGTCTAAATTCCTATACAAATCAGTACCGTACCGAGGTGTAATGGTACATCGATTTTTCAGATATTTTAACGTCTAAAAGCAGTAAATATTCACATATTCTTACCGGGTTTTCAGCGGAAGGTCTTCATTCGTTTTGTCTTGCACAACGCCATCGAAATTTTCAGTGTGCAAACATTTCAGAATTTTTTTTTGCCTTAATTTTTTTTTGTTTTTTGTCAAAAACTCTGAAATTTGTCAATTTTTTTTCAGCAAACCGTCATTAATCGGCGCCAGGAATTATTTCCCGTCGATCCGCACCCCCCTCGACCGCCCCCGATGGTGGGAATTGCTAAATTTTGTTGTCTAAATTCCTATACAAATCAGTACCGAGGTGTAATGGTACATCGATTTTTCAGATATTTTAACGTCTAAAAGCAGTAAATATTCACATATTCTTACCGGGTTTTCAGCAGAAGGTCTTCATTCGTTTTGTCTTGCACAACGCCATCGAAATTTTCAGTGTGCAAACATTTCAGAATTTTTTTTTGCCTTAAATTTTTTTTGTTTTTGTCAAAAACTCTGAAATTTGTCAAATTTTTTTCAGCAAACCGTCATTAATCGGCGCCAGGATATATTCCCCGTCGATCCGCACCCCCCTCGACCGCCCCCGATGGTGGGAATTGCTAAATTATGTTGTCTAAATTCCTATACAAATCAGTACCGAGGTGTAATGGTACATCGATTTTTCAGATATTTTAACGTCTAAAAGCAGTAAATATTCAAATATTCTTACCGGGTTTTCAGCAGAAGGTCTTCATTCGTTTTGTCTTGCACAACGCCATCGAAGTTTTCAGTGTGCAAACATTTCAGAATTTTTTTTTGCCTTAAATTTTTTTTGTTTTTTGTCAAAAACTCTGAAATTTGTCGAATTTTTTTCAGCAAACCGTCATTAATCGGCGCCAGGAATTATTCCCCGTCGATCCGCACCCCCCTCGACCGCCCCCGATGGTGGGAATTGCTAAATTTTGTTGTCTAAATTCCTATACAAATCAGTACCGAGGTGTAATGGTACATCGATTTTTCAGATATTTTAACGTCTAAAAGCAGTAAATATTCAAATATTCTTACCGGGTTTTCAGCAGAAGGTCTTCATTCGTTTTGTCTTGCACAACGCCATCGAAATTTTCAGTGTACGAAGATTTCAGAATTTTTTTTTGCCTTAAATTTTTTTGTTTTTTGTCAAAAACTCTGAAATTTGTCAAATTTTTTTCAGCAAACCGTCATTAATCGGCGCCAGGATATATTCCCCGTCGATCCGCACCCCCCTCGACCGCCCCCGATGGTGGGAATCGCTAAATTTTGTTGTCTAAATTCCTATACAAATCAGTACCGAGGTGTAATGGTCTACGATTTTTCAGATATTTTAACGTCTAAAAGCAGTAAATATTCACATATTCTTACCGGGTTTTCAGCGGAAGGTCTTCATTCGTTTTGTCTTGCACAACGCCATCGAAATTTTCAGTGTGCAAACATTTCAGAATTTTTTTTTGCCTTAAATTTATTTTGTTTTTTGTCAAAAACTCTGAAATTTGTCAAATTTTTTTCAGCAAACCGTCATTAATCGGCGCCAGGAATTATTCCCCGTTGATCCGCACCCCCCTCGACCGCCCCCGATGGTGAGAATTGCTAAATTTTGTTGTCTAAATTCCTATACAAATCAGTACCGAGGTGTAATGGTACATCGATTTTTCAGATATTTTAACGTCTAAAAGCAGTAAATATTCAAATATTCTTACCGGGTTTTCAGCAGAAGGTCTTCATTCGTTTTGTCTTGCACAACGCCATCGAAATTTTCAGTGTGCAACTATTTCAGATTTTTTTTTGCCTTAAATTTTTTTTGTTTTTTGTCAAAAACTCTGAAATTTGTCAAATTTTTTTCAGCAAACCGTCATTAATCGGCGCCAGGAATTATTCCCCGTCAATCCGCACCCCCCTCGACCGCCCCCGATGGTGGGAATTGCTAAATTTTTTTGTCTAAATTCCTATACAAATCAGTACCGAGGTGTAATGGTACATCGATTTTTCAGATATTTTAACGTCTAAAAGCAGTAAATATTCAAATATTCTTACCGGGTTTTCAGCAGAAGGTCTTCATTCGTTTTGTCTTGCACAACGCCATCGAAATTTTCAGTGTGCAAACATTTCAGAATTTTGTTTTGCCTTAAATTTTTTTTGTTTTTTGTCAAAAACTCTTAATTTTGTCAAATTTTTTTCAGCAAACCGTCATTAATCGGCGCCAGGAATTATTCCCCGTCGATCCGCACCCCCCTCGACCGCCCCCGATGGTGGGAATTGCTAAATTTTGTTGTCTAAATTCCTATACAAATCAGTACCGTAACGAGGTGTAATGGTACATCGATTTTTCAGATATTTTAACGTCTAAAAGCAGTAAATATTCAAATATTCTTACCGGGTTTTCAGCAGAAGGTCTTCATTCGTTTTGTCTTGCACAACGCCATCGAAGTTTTCAGTGTGCAAACATTTCAGAATTTTTTTTTGCCTTAAATTTTTTTTGTTTTTTGTCAAAAACTCTGAAATTTGTCAAATTTTTTTCAGCAAACCGTCATTAATCGGCGCCAGGAATTATTCCCCGTCGATCCGCACCCCCCTCGACCGTCCCCGATGGTGGGAATTGCTAAATTTTGTTGTCTAAATTCCTATACAAATCAGTACCGAGGTGTAATGGTACATCGATTTTTCAGATATTTTAACGTCTAAAAGCAGTAAATATTCAAATATTCTTACCGGGTTTTCAGCAGAAGGTCTTTATTCGTTTTGTCTTGCACAACGCCTTCGAAATTTTCAGTGCGCAAACATTTCAGAATTTTTTTTTGCCTTATATTTTTTTTGTTTTTTGTCAAAAACTCTGAAATTTGTCAAATTTTTTTCAGCATATTTTAACGTCTAAAAGCAGTAAATATTCAAATATTCTTACCGGGTTTTCAGCAGAAGGTCTTCATTCGTTTTGTCTTGCACAACGCCATCGAAATTTTCAGTGTACGAACATTTCAGAATTTTTTTTTGCCTTAAATTTTTTTTGTTTTTTGTCAAAAACTCTGAAATTTGTCAAATTTTTTTCAGCAAACCGTCATTAATCGGCGCCAGGATATATTCCCCGTCGATCCGCACCCCCCTCGACCGCCCCCGATGGTGGGAATTGCTAAATTTTGTTGTCTAAATTCCTATACAAATCAGTACCGAGGTGTAATGGTACATCGATTTTTCAGATATTTTAACGTCTAAAAGCAGTAAATATTCACATATTCTTACCGGGTGTTCAGCGGAAGGTCTTCATTCGTTTTGTCTTGCACAACGCCATCGAAATTTTCAGTGTGCAAACATTTCAGAATTTTTTTTTGCCTTAAATTTTTTTTGTTTTTTGTCAAAAACTCTGAAATTTGTCAAATTTTTTTCAGCAAACCGTCATTAATCGGCGCCAGGAATTATTCCCCGTCGATCCGCACCCCCCTCGACCGCCCCCGATGGTGGGAATTGCTAAATTTTGTTGTCTAAATTCCTATACAAATCAGTACCGAGGTGTAATGGTACATCGATTTTTCAGATATTTTAACGTCTAAAAGCAGTAAATATTCAAATATTCTTACCGGGTTTTCAGCAGAAGGTCTTCATTCGTTTTGTCTTGCACAACGCCATCGAAATTTTCAGTGTGCAAACATTTCAGAATTTTGTTTTGTTTTTTGTCAAAAACTCTGAAATTTGTCAAATTTTTTTCAGAAAACCGTCATTAATCGGCGCCAGGAATTATTCCCCGTCGATCCGCACCCCCCTCGACCGCCCCCGATGGTGGGAATTGCTAAATTTTGTTGTCTAAATTCCTATACAAATCAGTACCGAGGTGTAATGGTACATTGATTTTTCAGATATTTTAACGTCTAAAAGCAGTAAATATTCAAATATTCTTACCGGGTTTTCAGCAGAAGGTCTTCATTCGTTTTGTCTTGCACAACGCCATCGAAATTTTCAGTGTGCAAACATTTCAGAATTTTGTTTTGCCTTAAATTTTTTTTGTTTTTTGTCAAAAACTCTGAATTTTGTCAAATTTTTTCAGCAAACCGTCATTAATCGGCGCCAGGAATTATTCCCCGTCGATCCGCACCCCCCTCGACCGCCCCCGATGGTGGGAATTGCTAAATTTTGTTGTCTAAATTCCTATACAAATCAGTACCGTACCGAGGTGTAATGGTACATCGATTTTTCAGATATTTTAACGTCTAAAAGCAGTAAATATTCAAATATTCTTACCGGGTTTTCAGCAGAAGGTCTTCATTCGTTTTGTCTTGCACAACGCCATCGAAGTTTTCAGTGTGCAAACATTTCAGAATTTTTTTTTGCCTAAAATTTTTTTTGTTTTTTGTCAAAAACTCTGAAATTTGTCAAATTTTTTTCAGCAAACCGTCATTAATCGGCGCCAGGAATTATTCCCCGTCGATCCGCACCCCCCTCGACCGTCCCCGATGGTGGGAATTGCTAAATTTTGTTGTCTAAATTCCTATACAAATCAGTACCGAGGTGTAATGGTACATCGATTTTTCAGATATTTTAACGTCTAAAAGCAGTAAATATTCAAATATTCTTACCGGGTTTTCAGCAGAAGGTCTTTATTCGTTTTGTCTTGCACAACGCCTTCGAAATTTTCAGTGCGCAAACATTTCAGAATTTTTTTTTGCCTTAAATTTTTTTTGTTTTTTGTCAAAATCTCTGAAATTTGTCAAATTTTTTTCAGATATTTTAACGTCTAAAAGCAGTAAATATTCAAATATTCTTACCGGGTTTTCAGCAGAAGGTCTTCATTTGTTTTGTCTTGCACAACGCCATCGAAATTTTCAGTGTGCAAACATTTCAGAATTTTGTTTTGCCTTAAATTTTTTTTGTTTTTTGTCAAAAACTCTGAATTTTATCAAATTTTTTTCAGCAAACCGTCATTAATCGGCGCCAGGAATTATTCCCCGTCGATCCGCACCCCCCTCGACCGCCCCCGATGGTGGGAATTGCTAAATTTTGTTGTCTAAATTCCTATACAAATCAGTACCGTACCGAGGTGTAATGGTACATCGATTTTTCAGATATTTTAACGTCTAAAAGCAGTAAATATTCACATATTCTTACCGGGTTTTCAGCGGAAGGTCTTCATTCGTTTTGTCTTGCACAACGCCATCGAAATTTTCAGTGTGCAAACATTTCAGAATTTTTTTTTGCCTTAATTTTTTTTTGTTTTTTGTCAAAAACTCTGAAATTTGTCAAATTTTTTTCAGCAAACCGTCATTAATCGGCGCCAGGAATTATTCCCCGTCGATCCGCACCCCCCTCGACCGCCCCCGATGGTGGGAATTGCTAAATTTTGTTGTCTAAATTCCTATACAAATCAGTACCGAGGTGTAATGGTACATCGATTTTTCAGATATTTTAACGTCTAAAAGCAGTAAATATTCAAATATTCTTACCGGGTTTTCAGCAGAAGGTCTTCATTCGTTTTGTCTTGCACAACGCCATCGAAATTTTCAGTGTGCAAACATTTCAGAATTTTTTTTTGCCTTAAATTTTTTTTGTTTTTTGTCAAAAACTCTGAAATTTGTCAAATTTTTTTCAGCAAACCGTCATTAATCGGCGCCAGGAATTATTCCCCGTCGATCCGCACCCCCCTCGACCGCCCCCGATGGTGGGAATTGCTAAATTTTGTTGTCTAAATTCCTATACAAATCAGTACCGAGGTGTAATGGTACATCGATTTTTCAGATATTTTAACGTCTAAAAGCAGTAAATATTCAAATATTCTTACCGGGTTTTCAGCAGAAGGTCTTCATTCGTTTTGTCTTGCACAACGCCATCGAAATTTTCAGTGTGCAAACATTTCAGAATTTTTTTTTGCCTTAAATTTTTTTTGTTTTTTGTCAAAAACTCTGAAATTTGTCAAATTTTTTTCAGCAAACCGTCATTAATCGGCGCCAGGAATTATTCCCCGTCGATCCGCACCCCCCTCGACCGCCCCCGATGGTGGGAATTGCTAAATTTTGTTGTCTAAATTCCTATACAAATCAGTACCGAGGTGTAATGGTACATCGATTTTTCAGATATTTTAACGTCTAAAAGCAGTAAATATTCAAATATTCTTACCGGGTTTTCAGCAGAAGGTCTTCATTTGTTTTGTCTTGCACAACGCCATCGAAATTTTCAGTGTGCAAACATTTCAGAATTTTGTTTTGCCTTAAATTTTTTTTGTTTTTTGTCAAAAACTCTGAATTTTGTCAAATTTTTTTCAGCAAACCGTCATTAATCGGCGCCAGGAATTATTCCCCGTCGATCCGCACCCCCCTCGACCGCCCCCGATGGTGGGAATTGCTAAATTTTGTTGTCTAAATTCCTATACAAATCAGTACCGAGGTGTAATGGTACATCGATTTTTCAGATATTTTAACGTCTAAAAGCAGTAAATATTCAAATATTCTTACCGGGTTTTCAGCAGAAGGTCTTCATTCGTTTTGTCTTGCACAACGCCATCGAAATTTTCAGTGTGCAAACATTTCAGAATTTTTTTTTGCCTTAAATTTTTTTTGTTTTTTGTCAAAAACTCTGAAATTTGTCAAATTTTTTTCAGCAAACCGTCATTAATCGGCGCCAGGAATTATTCCCCGTCGATCCGCACCCCCCTCGACCGCCCCCGATGGTGGGAATTGCTAAATTTTGTTGTCTAAATTCCTATACAAATCAGTACCGTACCGAGGTGTAATGGTACATCGATTTTTCAGATATTTTAACGTCTAAAAGCAGTAAATATTCACATATTCTTACCGGGTTTTCAGCGGAAGGTCTTCATTCGTTTTGTCTTGCACAACGCCATCGAAATTTTCAGTGTGCAAACATTTCAGAATTTTTTTTTGCCTTAATTTTTTTTTGTTTTTTGTCAAAAACTCTGAAATTTGTCAATTTTTTTTCAGCAAACCGTCATTAATCGGCGCCAGGAATTATTTCCCGTCGATCCGCACCCCCCTCGACCGCCCCCGATGGTGGGAATTGCTAAATTTTGTTGTCTAAATTCCTATACAAATCAGTACCGAGGTGTAATGGTACATCGATTTTTCAGATATTTTAACGTCTAAAAGCAGTAAATATTCACATATTCTTACCGGGTTTTCAGCAGAAGGTCTTCATTCGTTTTGTCTTGCACAACGCCATCGAAATTTTCAGTGTGCAAACATTTCAGAATTTTTTTTTGCCTTAAATTTTTTTTGTTTTTGTCAAAAACTCTGAAATTTGTCAAATTTTTTTCAGCAAACCGTCATTAATCGGCGCCAGGATATATTCCCCGTCGATCCGCACCCCCCTCGACCGCCCCCGATGGTGGGAATTGCTAAATTTTGTTGTCTAAATTCCTATACAAATCAGTACCGAGGTGTAATGGTACATCGATTTTTCAGATATTTTAACGTCTAAAAGCAGTAAATATTCAAATATTCTTACCGGGTTTTCAGCAGAAGGTCTTCATTCGTTTTGTCTTGCACAACGCCATCGAAGTTTTCAGTGTGCAAACATTTCAGAATTTTTTTTTGCCTTAAATTTTTTTTGTTTTTTGTCAAAAACTCTGAAATTTGTCGAATTTTTTTCAGCAAACCGTCATTAATCGGCGCCAGGAATTATTCCCCGTCGATCCGCACCCCCCTCGACCGCCCCCGATGGTGGGAATTGCTAAATTTTGTTGTCTAAATTCCTATACAAATCAGTACCGAGGTGTAATGGTACATCGATTTTTCAGATATTTTAACGTCTAAAAGCAGTAAATATTCAAATATTCTTACCGGGTTTTCAGCAGAAGGTCTTCATTCGTTTTGTCTTGCACAACGCCATCGAAATTTTCAGTGTACGAAGATTTCAGAATTTTTTTTTGCCTTAAATTTTTTTGTTTTTTGTCAAAAACTCTGAAATTTGTCAAATTTTTTTCAGCAAACCGTCATTAATCGGCGCCAGGAATTATTCCCCGTCGATCCGCACCCCCCTCGACCGCCCCCGATGGTGGGAATTGCTAAATTTTGTTGTCTAAATTCCTATACAAATCAGTACCGAGGTGTAATGGTACATCGATTTTTCAGATATTTTAACGTCTAAAAGCAGTAAATATTCAAATATTCTTACCGGGTTTTCAGCAGAAGGTCTTCATTTGTTTTGTCTTGCACAACGCCATCGAAATTTTCAGTGTGCAAACATTTCAGAATTTTGTTTTGCCTTAAATTTTTTTTGTTTTTTGTCAAAAACTCTGAATTTTGTCAAATTTTTTTCAGCAAACCGTCATTAATCGGCGCCAGGAATTATTCCCCGTCGATCCGCACCCCCCTCGACCGCCCCCGATGGTGGGAATTGCTAAATTTTGTTGTCTAAATTCCTATACAAATCAGTACCGAGGTGTAATGGTACATCGATTTTTCAGATATTTTAACGTCTAAAAGCAGTAAATATTCAAATATTCTTACCGGGTTTTCAGCA
The DNA here is from genome assembly GCA_930367265.1 of Catocala fraxini. Lineage (NCBI taxonomy): Eukaryota > Metazoa > Arthropoda > Insecta > Lepidoptera > Erebidae > Catocala > Catocala fraxini. Next base: position 111,985 of record OV884051.1, read on the forward strand.
GAAGGTCTTCATTCGTTTTGTCTTGCACAACGCCATCGAAATTTTCAGTGTGCAAACATTTCAGAATTTTTTTTTGCCTTAAATTTTTTTTGTTTTTTGTCAAAAACTCTGAAATTTGTCAAATTTTTTTCAGCAAACCGTCATTAATCGGCGCCAGGAATTATTCCCCGTCGATCCGCACCCCCCTCGACCGCCCCCGATGGTGGGAATTGCTAAATTTTGTTGTCTAAATTCCTATACAAATCAGTACCGTACCGAGGTGTAATGGTACATCGATTTTTCAGATATTTTAACGTCTAAAAGCAGTAAATATTCACATATTCTTACCGGGTTTTCAGCGGAAGGTCTTCATTCGTTTTGTCTTGCACAACGCCATCGAAATTTTCAGTGTGCAAACATTTCAGAATTTTTTTTTGCCTTAATTTTTTTTTGTTTTTTGTCAAAAACTCTGAAATTTGTCAATTTTTTTTCAGCAAACCGTCATTAATCGGCGCCAGGAATTATTTCCCGTCGATCCGCACCCCCCTCGACCGCCCCCGATGGTGGGAATTGCTAAATTTTGTTGTCTAAATTCCTATACAAATCAGTACCGAGGTGTAATGGTACATCGATTTTTCAGATATTTTAACGTCTAAAAGCAGTAAATATTCACATATTCTTACCGGGTTTTCAGCAGAAGGTCTTCATTCGTTTTGTCTTGCACAACGCCATCGAAATTTTCAGTGTGCAAACATTTCAGAATTTTTTTTTGCCTTAAATTTTTTTTGTTTTTGTCAAAAACTCTGAAATTTGTCAAATTTTTTTCAGCAAACCGTCATTAATCGGCGCCAGGATATATTCCCCGTCGATCCGCACCCCCCTCGACCGCCCCCGATGGTGGGAATTGCTAAATTTTGTTGTCTAAATTCCTATACAAATCAGTACCGAGGTGTAATGGTACATCGATTTTTCAGATATTTTAACGTCTAAAAGCAGTAAATATTCAAATATTCTTACCGGGTTTTCAGCAGAAGGTCTTCATTCGTTTTGTCTTGCACAACGCCATCGAAGTTTTCAGTGTGCAAACATTTCAGAATTTTTTTTTGCCTTAAATTTTTTTTGTTTTTTGTCAAAAACTCTGAAATTTGTCGAATTTTTTTCAGCAAACCGTCATTAATCGGCGCCAGGAATTATTCCCCGTCGATCCGCACCCCCCTCGACCGCCCCCGATGGTGGGAATTGCTAAATTTTGTTGTCTAAATTCCTATACAAATCAGTACCGAGGTGTAATGGTACATCGATTTTTCAGATATTTTAACGTCTAAAAGCAGTAAATATTCAAATATTCTTACCGGGTTTTCAGCAGAAGGTCTTCATTCGTTTTGTCTTGCACAACGCCATCGAAATTTTCAGTGTACGAAGATTTCAGAATTTTTTTTTGCCTTAAATTTTTTTGTTTTTTGTCAAAAACTCTGAAATTTGTCAAATTTTTTTCAGCAAACCGTCATTAATCGGCGCCAGGATATATTCCCCGTCGATCCGCACCCCCCTCGACCGCCCCCGATGGTGGGAATCGCTAAATTTTGTTGTCTAAATTCCTATACAAATCAGTACCGAGGTGTAATGGTCTACGATTTTTCAGATATTTTAACGTCTAAAAGCAGTAAATATTCACATATTCTTACCGGGTTTTCAGCGGAAGGTCTTCATTCGTTTTGTCTTGCACAACGCCATCGAAATTTTCAGTGTGCAAACATTTCAGAATTTTTTTTTGCCTTAAATTTATTTTGTTTTTTGTCAAAAACTCTGAAATTTGTCAAATTTTTTTCAGCAAACCGTCATTAATCGGCGCCAGGAATTATTCCCCGTTGATCCGCACCCCCCTCGACCGCCCCCGATGGTGAGAATTGCTAAATTTTGTTGTCTAAATTCCTATACAAATCAGTACCGAGGTGTAATGGTACATCGATTTTTCAGATATTTTAACGTCTAAAAGCAGTAAATATTCAAATATTCTTACCGGGTTTTCAGCAGAAGGTCTTCATTCGTTTTGTCTTGCACAACGCCATCGAAATTTTCAGTGTGCAACTATTTCAGATTTTTTTTTGCCTTAAATTTTTTTTGTTTTTTGTCAAAAACTCTGAAATTTGTCAAATTTTTTTCAGCAAACCGTCATTAATCGGCGCCAGGAATTATTCCCCGTCAATCCGCACCCCCCTCGACCGCCCCCGATGGTGGGAATTGCTAAATTTTTTTGTCTAAATTCCTATACAAATCAGTACCGAGGTGTAATGGTACATCGATTTTTCAGATATTTTAACGTCTAAAAGCAGTAAATATTCAAATATTCTTACCGGGTTTTCAGCAGAAGGTCTTCATTCGTTTTGTCTTGCACAACGCCATCGAAATTTTCAGTGTGCAAACATTTCAGAATTTTGTTTTGCCTTAAATTTTTTTTGTTTTTTGTCAAAAACTCTTAATTTTGTCAAATTTTTTTCAGCAAACCGTCATTAATCGGCGCCAGGAATTATTCCCCGTCGATCCGCACCCCCCTCGACCGCCCCCGATGGTGGGAATTGCTAAATTTTGTTGTCTAAATTCCTATACAAATCAGTACCGTAACGAGGTGTAATGGTACATCGATTTTTCAGATATTTTAACGTCTAAAAGCAGTAAATATTCAAATATTCTTACCGGGTTTTCAGCAGAAGGTCTTCATTCGTTTTGTCTTGCACAACGCCATCGAAGTTTTCAGTGTGCAAACATTTCAGAATTTTTTTTTGCCTTAAATTTTTTTTGTTTTTTGTCAAAAACTCTGAAATTTGTCAAATTTTTTTCAGCAAACCGTCATTAATCGGCGCCAGGAATTATTCCCCGTCGATCCGCACCCCCCTCGACCGTCCCCGATGGTGGGAATTGCTAAATTTTGTTGTCTAAATTCCTATACAAATCAGTACCGAGGTGTAATGGTACATCGATTTTTCAGATATTTTAACGTCTAAAAGCAGTAAATATTCAAATATTCTTACCGGGTTTTCAGCAGAAGGTCTTTATTCGTTTTGTCTTGCACAACGCCTTCGAAATTTTCAGTGCGCAAACATTTCAGAATTTTTTTTTGCCTTATATTTTTTTTGTTTTTTGTCAAAAACTCTGAAATTTGTCAAATTTTTTTCAGCATATTTTAACGTCTAAAAGCAGTAAATATTCAAATATTCTTACCGGGTTTTCAGCAGAAGGTCTTCATTCGTTTTGTCTTGCACAACGCCATCGAAATTTTCAGTGTACGAACATTTCAGAATTTTTTTTTGCCTTAAATTTTTTTTGTTTTTTGTCAAAAACTCTGAATTTTGTCAAATTTTTTTCAGCAAACCGTCATTAATCGGCGCCAGGATATATTCCCCGTCGATCCGCACCCCCCTCGACCGCCCCCGATGGTGGGAATTGCTAAATTTTGTTGTCTAAATTCCTATACAAATCAGTACCGAGGTGTAATGGTACATCGATTTTTCAGATATTTTAACGTCTAAAAGCAGTAAATATTCACATATTCTTACCGGGTGTTCAGCGGAAGGTCTTCATTCGTTTTGTCTTGCACAACGCCATCGAAATTTTCAGTGTGCAAACATTTCAGAATTTTTTTTTGCCTTAAATTTTTTTTGTTTTTTGTCAAAAACTCTGAAATTTGTCAAATTTTTTTCAGCAAACCGTCATTAATCGGCGCCAGGAATTATTCCCCGTCGATCCGCACCCCCCTCGACCGCCCCCGATGGTGGGAATTGCTAAATTTTGTTGTCTAAATTCCTATACAAATCAGTACCGAGGTGTAATGGTACATCGATTTTTCAGATATTTTAACGTCTAAAAGCAGTAAATATTCAAATATTCTTACCGGGTTTTCAGCAGAAGGTCTTCATTCGTTTTGTCTTGCACAACGCCATCGAAATTTTCAGTGTGCAAACATTTCAGAATTTTGTTTTGTTTTTTGTCAAAAACTCAGAAATTTGTCAAATTTTTTTCAGAAAACCGTCATTAATCGGCGCCAGGAATTATTCCCCGTCGATCCGCACCCCCCTCGACCGCCCCCGATGGTGGGAATTGCTAAATTTTGTTGTCTAAATTCCTATACAAATCAGTACCGAGGTGTAATGGTACATTGATTTTTCAGATATTTTAACGTCTAAAAGCAGTAAATATTCAAATATTCTTACCGGGTTTTCAGCAGAAGGTCTTCATTCGTTTTGTCTTGCACAACGCCATCGAAATTTTCAGTGTGCAAACATTTCAGAATTTTGTTTTGCCTTAAATTTTTTTTGTTTTTTGTCAAAAACTCTGAATTTTGTCAAATTTTTTCAGCAAACCGTCATTAATCGGCGCCAGGAATTATTCCCCGTCGATCCGCACCCCCCTCGACCGCCCCCGATGGTGGGAATTGCTAAATTTTGTTGTCTAAATTCCTATACAAATCAGTACCGTACCGAGGTGTAATGGTACATCGATTTTTCAGATATTTTAACGTCTAAAAGCAGTAAATATTCAAATATTCTTACCGGGTTTTCAGCAGAAGGTCTTCATTCGTTTTGTCTTGCACAACGCCATCGAAGTTTTCAGTGTGCAAACATTTCAGAATTTTTTTTTGCCTAAAATTTTTTTTGTTTTTTGTCAAAAACTCTGAAATTTGTCAAATTTTTTTCAGCAAACCGTCATTAATCGGCGCCAGGAATTATTCCCCGTCGATCCGCACCCCCCTCGACCGTCCCCGATGGTGGGAATTGCTAAATTTTGTTGTCTAAATTCCTATACAAATCAGTACCGAGGTGTAATGGTACATCGATTTTTCAGATATTTTAACGTCTAAAAGCAGTAAATATTCAAATATTCTTACCGGGTTTTCAGCAGAAGGTCTTTATTCGTTTTGTCTTGCACAACGCCTTCGAAATTTTCAGTGCGCAAACATTTCAGAATTTTTTTTTGCCTTAAATTTTTTTTGTTTTTTGTCAAAATCTCTGAAATTTGTCAAATTTTTTTCAGATATTTTAACGTCTAAAAGCAGTAAATATTCAAATATTCTTACCGGGTTTTCAGCAGAAGGTCTTCATTTGTTTTGTCTTGCACAACGCCATCGAAATTTTCAGTGTGCAAACATTTCAGAATTTTGTTTTGCCTTAAATTTTTTTTGTTTTTTGTCAAAAACTCTGAATTTTATCAAATTTTTTTCAGCAAACCGTCATTAATCGGCGCCAGGAATTATTCCCCGTCGATCCGCACCCCCCTCGACCGCCCCCGATGGTGGGAATTGCTAAATTTTGTTGTCTAAATTCCTATACAAATCAGTACCGTACCGAGGTGTAATGGTACATCGATTTTTCAGATATTTTAACGTCTAAAAGCAGTAAATATTCACATATTCTTACCGGGTTTTCAGCGGAAGGTCTTCATTCGTTTTGTCTTGCACAACGCCATCGAAATTTTCAGTGTGCAAACATTTCAGAATTTTTTTTTGCCTTAATTTTTTTTTGTTTTTTGTCAAAAACTCTGAAATTTGTCAAATTTTTTTCAGCAAACCGTCATTAATCGGCGCCAGGAATTATTCCCCGTCGATCCGCACCCCCCTCGACCGCCCCCGATGGTGGGAATTGCTAAATTTTGTTGTCTAAATTCCTATACAAATCAGTACCGAGGTGTAATGGTACATCGATTTTTCAGATATTTTAACGTCTAAAAGCAGTAAATATTCAAATATTCTTACCGGGTTTTCAGCAGAAGGTCTTCATTCGTTTTGTCTTGCACAACGCCATCGAAATTTTCAGTGTGCAAACATTTCAGAATTTTTTTTTGCCTTAAATTTTTTTTGTTTTTTGTCAAAAACTCTGAAATTTGTCAAATTTTTTTCAGCAAACCGTCATTAATCGGCGCCAGGAATTATTCCCCGTCGATCCGCACCCCCCTCGACCGCCCCCGATGGTGGGAATTGCTAAATTTTGTTGTCTAAATTCCTATACAAATCAGTACCGAGGTGTAATGGTACATCGATTTTTCAGATATTTTAACGTCTAAAAGCAGTAAATATTCAAATATTCTTACCGGGTTTTCAGCAGAAGGTCTTCATTCGTTTTGTCTTGCACAACGCCATCGAAATTTTCAGTGTGCAAACATTTCAGAATTTTTTTTTGCCTTAATTTTTTTTTGTTTTTTGTCAAAAACTCTGAAATTTGTCAAATTTTTTTCAGCAAACCGTCATTAATCGGCGCCAGGAATTATTCCCCGTCGATCCGCACCCCCCTCGACCGCCCCCGATGGTGGGAATTGCTAAATTTTGTTGTCTAAATTCCTATACAAATCAGTACCGAGGTGTAATGGTACATCGATTTTTCAGATATTTTAACCTCTAAAAGCAGTAAATATTCACATATTCTTACCGGGTTTTCAGCGGAAGGTCTTCATTCGTTTTGTCTTGCACAACGCCATCGAAATTTTCAGTGTGCAAACATTTCAGAATTTTTTTTTGCCTTAATTTTTTTTTGTTTTTTGTCAAAATCTCTGAAATTTGTCAAATTTTTTTCAGATATTTTAACGTCTAAAAGCAATAAATATTCAAATATTCTTACCGGGTTTTCAGCAGAAGGTCTTCATTTGTTTTGTCTTGCACAACGCCATCGAAATTTTCAGTGTGCAAACATTTCAGAACTTTGTTTTGCCTTAAATTTTTTTTGTTTTTTGTCAAAAACTCTGAATTTTATCAAATTTTTTTCAGCAAACCGTCATTAATCGGCGCCAGGAATTATTCCCCGTCGATCCGCACCCCCCTCGACCGCCCCCGATGGTGGGAATTGCTAAATTTTGTTGTCTAAATTCCTATACAAATCAGTACCGAGGTGTAATGGTACATCGATTTTTCAGATATTTTAACGTCTAAAAGCAGTAAATATTCAAATATTCTTACCGGGTTTTCAGCAGAAGGTCTTCATTCGTTTTGTCTTGCACAACGCCATCGAAATTTTCAGTGTGCAAACATTTCAGAATTTTTTTTTGCCTTAAATTTTTTTTGTTTTTTGTCAAAAACTCTGAATTTTGTCAAATTTTTTTCAGCAAACCGTCATTAATCGGCGCCAGGAATTATTCCCCGTCGACCGCCCCCGATGGTGGGAATTGCTAAATTTTGTAGTCTAAATTCCTATACAAATCAGTACCGTACCGAGGTGTAATGGTACATCGATTTTTCAGATATTTTAACCTCTAAAAGCAGTAAATATTTACATATTCTTACCGGGTTTTCAGCGGAAGGTCTTCATTCGTTTTGTCTTGCACAACGCCATCGAAATTTTCAGTGTGCAAACATTTCAGAATTTTTTTTTGCCTTAATTTTTTTTTGTTTTTTGTCAAAAACTCTGAAATTTGTCAAATTTTTTTCAGCAAACCGTCATTAATCGGCGCCAGGAATTATTCCCCGTCGATCCGCACCCCCCTCGACCGCCCCCGATGGTGGGAATTGCTAAATTTTGTTGTCTAAATTCCTATACAAATCAGTACCGAGGTGTAATGGTACATCGATTTTTCAGATATTTTAACGTCTAAAAGCAGTAAATATTCAAATATTCTTACCGGGTTTTCAGCAGAAGGTCTTCATTCGTTTTGTCTTGCACAACGCCATCGAAATTTTCAGTGTGCAAACATTTCAGAATTTTTTTTTGCCTTAAATTTTTTTTGTTTTTTGTCAAAAACTCTGAAATTTGTCAAATTTTTTTCAGCAAACCGTCATTAATCGGCGCCAGGAATTATTCCCCGTCGATCCGCACCCCCCTCGACCGCCCCCGATGGTGGGAATTGCTAAATTTTGTTGTCTAAATTCCTATACAAATCAGTACCGAGGTGTAATGGTACATCGATTTTTCAGATATTTTAACGTCTAAAAGCAGTAAATATTCAAATATTCTTACCGGGTTTTCAGCAGAAGGTCTTCATTCGTTTTGTCTTGCACAACGCCATCGAAATTTTCAGTGTGCAAACATTTCAGAATTTTGTTTGGCCTTAATTTTTTTTTGTTTTTTGTCAAAAACTCTGAAATTTGTCAAATTTTTTTCAGCAAACCGTCATTAATCGGCGCCAGGAATTATTCCCCGTCGATCCGCACCCCCCTCGACCGCCCCCGATGGTGGGAATTGCTAAATTTTGTTGTCTAAATTCCTATACAAATCAGTACCGAGGTGTAATGGTACATCGATTTTTCAGATATTTTAACGTCTAAAAGCAGTAAATATTCAAATATTCTTACCGGGTTTTCAGCAGAAGGTCTTTATTCGTTTTGTCTTGCACAACGCCTTCGAAATTTTCAGTGCGCAAACATTTCAGAATTTTTTTTTGCCTTAAATATTTTTTGTTTTTTGTCAAAATCTCTGAAATTTGTCAAATTTTTTTCAGCATATTTTAACGTCTAAAAGCAGTAAATATTCAAATATTCTTACCGGGTTTTCAGCAGAAGGTCTTCATTCGTTTTGTCTTGCACAACGCCATCGAAATTTTCAGTGTGCAAACATTTCAGAATTTTTTTTTGCCCTAAAAGTTTTTTGTTTTTTGTCAAAAACTCTGAATTTTGTCAAATTTTTTTCAGCAAACCGTCATTAATCGGCGCCAGGAATTATTCCCCGTCGATCCGCACCCCCCTCGACCGCCCCCGATGGTGGGAATTGCTAAATTTTGTTGTCTAAATTCCTATACAAATCAGTACCGTACCGAGGTGTAATGGTACATCGATTTTTCAGATATTTTAACGTCTAAAAGCAGTAAATATTCAAATATTCTTACCGGGTTTTCAGCAGAAGGTCTTCATTCGTTTTGTCTTGCACAACGCCATCGAAGTTTTCAGTGTGCAAACATTTCAGAATTTTTTTTTGCCTTATATTTTTTTTGTTTTTTGTCAAAAACTCTGAAATTTGTCAAATTTTTTTCAGCAAACCGTCATTAATCGGCGCCAGGAATTATTCCCCGTCGATCCGCACCGCCCTCGACCGTCCCCGATGGTGGGAATTGCTGAATTTTGTTGTCTAAATTCCTATACAAATCAGTACCGAGGTGTAATGGTACATCGATTTTTCAGATATTTTAACGTCTAAAAGCAGTAAATATTCAAATATTCTTACCGGGTTTTCAGCAGAAGGTCTTTATTCGTTTTGTCTTGCACAACGCCTTCGAAATTTTCAGTGCGCAAACATTTCAGAATTTTTTTTTGCCTTAAATTTTTTTTGTTTTTTGTCAAAAACTCTGAAATTTGTCAAATTTTTTTCAGCAAACCGTCATTAATCGGCGCCAGGAATTATTCCCCGTCGATCCGCACCCCCCTCGACCGCCCCCGATGGTGGGAATTGCTAAATTTTGTTGTCTAAATTCCTATACAAATCAGTACCGTACCGAGGTGTAATGGTACATCGATTTTTCAGATATTTTAACGTCTAAAAGCAGTAAATATTCAAATATTCTTACCGGGTTTTCAGCAGAAGGTCTTCATTCGTTTTGTCTTGCACAACGCCATCGAAATTTTCAGTGTGCAAACATTTCAGAATTTTGTTTTGCCTTAATTTTTTTTTGTTTTTTGTCAAAAACTCTGAAATTTGTCAAATTTTTTTCAGCAAACCGTCATTAATCGGCGCCAAGAATTATTCCCCGTCGATCCGCACCCCCCTCGACCGCCCCCGATGGTGGGAATCGCTAAATTTTGTTGTCTAAATTCCTATACAAATCAGTACCGAGGTGTAATGGTACATCGATTTTTCAGATATTTTAACGTCTAAAAGCAGTAAATATTCAAATATTCTTACCGGGTTTTCAGCAGAAGGTCTTTATTCGTTTTGTCTTGCACAACGCCATCGAAATTTTCAGTGTGCAAACATTTCAGAATTTTTTTTTGCCTTAAATTTTTTTTGTTTTTTGTCAAAAACTCTGAAATTTGTCAAATTTTTTTCAGCATATTTTAACGTCTAAAAGCAGTAAATATTCAAATATTCTTACCGGGTTTTCAGCAGAAGGTCTTCATTCGTTTTGTCTTGCACAACGCCATCGAAATTTTCAGTGTGCAAACATTTCAGAATTTTGTTTTGCCTTAATTTTTTTTTGTTTTTTGTCAAAAACTCTGAAATTTGTCAAATTTTTTTCAGCAAACCGTCATTAATCGGCGCCAGGAATTATTCCCCGTCGATCCGCACCCCCCTCGACCGCCCCCGATGGTGGGAATTGCTAAATTTTGTTGTCTAAATTCCTATACAAATCAGTACCGAGGTGTAATGGTACATAGATTTTTCAGATATTTTAACGTCTAAAAGCAGTAAATATTCAAATATTCATACCGGGTTTTCAGCAGAAGGTCTTTATTCGTTTTGTCTTGCACAACGCCTTCGAAATTTTCAGTGCGCAAACATTTCAGAATTTTTTTTTGCCTTATATTTTTTTTGTTTTTTGTCAAAATCTCTGAAATTTGTCAAATTTTTTTCAGCATATTTTAACGTCTAAAAGCAGTAAATATTCAAATATTCTTACCGGGTTTTCAGCAGAAGGTCTTCATTCGTTTTGTCTTGCACAACGCCATCGAAATTTTCAGTGTGCAAACATTTCAGAATTTTTTTTTGCCTTAAATTTTTTTTGTTTTTTGTCAAAAACTCTGAATTCTGTCAAATTTTTTTCAGCAAACCGTCATTAATCGGCGCCAGGAATTATTCCCCGTCGATCCGCACCCCCCTCGACCGCCCCCGATGGTGGGATTTGCTAAATTTTGTTGTCTAAATTCCTATACAAATCAGTACCGTACCGAGGTGTAATGGTACATCGATTTTTCAGATATTTTAACGTCTAAAAGCAGTAAATATTCAAATATTCTTACCGGGTTTTCAGCAGAAGGTCTTCATTCGTTTTGTCTTGCACAACGCCATCGAAGTTTTCAGTGTGCAAACATTTCAGAATTTTTTTTTGCCTTAAATTTTTTTTGTTTTTTTGTCAAAAACTCTGAAATTTGTCAAATTTTTTTCAGCAAACCGTCATTAATCGGCGCCAGGAATTATTCCCCGTCGATCCGCACCCCCCTCGACCGTCCCCGATGGTGGGAATTGCTAAATTTTGTTGTCTAAATTCCTATACAAATCAGTACCGAGGTGTAATGGTACATCGATTTTTCAGATATTTTAACGTCTAAAAGCAGTAAATATTCAAATATTCTTACCGGGTTTTCAGCAGAAGGTCTTTATTCGTTTTTTCTTGCACAACGCCTTCGAAATTTTCAGTGCGCAAACATTTCAGAATTTTTTTTTGCCTTAAATTTTTTTTGTTTTTTGTCAAAATCTCTGAAATTTGTCAAATTTTTTTCAGCATATTTTAACGTCTAAAAGCAGTAAATATTCAAATATTCTTACCGGGTTTTCAGCAGAAGGTCTTCATTCGTTTTGTCTTGCACAACGCCATCGAAATTTTCAGTGTGCAAACATTTCAGAATTTTGTTTTGCCTTAAATTTTTTTTGTTTTTTGTCAAAAACTCTGAATTTTGTCAAATTTTTTTCAGCAAACCGTCATTAATCGGCGCCAGGAATTATTCCCCGTCGATCCGCACCCCCCTCGACCGCCCCCGATGGTGGGAATTGCTAAATTTTGTTGTCTAAATTCCTATACAAATCAGTACCGTACCGAGGTGTAATGGTACATCGATTTTTCAGATATTTTAACGTCTAAAAGCAGTAAATATTCAAATATTCTTACCGGGTTTTCAGCAGAAGGTCTTCATTCGTTTTGTCTTGCACAACGCCATCGAAGTTTTCAGTGTGCAAACATTTCAGAATTTTTTTTTGCCTTAAATTTTTTTTGTTTTTTGTCAAAAACTCTGAAATTTGTCAAATTTTTTTCAGCAAACCGTCATTAATCGGCGCCAGGAATTATTCCCCGTCGATCCGCACCCCCCTCGACCGTCCCCGATGGTGGGAATTGCTAAATTTTGTTGTCTAAATTCCTATACAAATCAGTACCGAGGTGTAATGGTACATCGATTTTTCAGATATTTTAACGTCTAAAAGCAGTAAAAATTCAAATATTCTTACCGGGTTTTCAGCAGAAGGTCTTCATTCGTTTTGTCTTGCACAACGCCATCGAAATTTTCAGTGTGCAAACATTTCAGAATTTTTTTTTGCCTTAATTTTGTTTTGTTTTTTTGTCAAAAACTCTGAAATTTGTCAAATTTTTTTCAGCAAACCGTCATTAATCGGCGCCAGGAATTATTCCCCGTCGATCCGCACCCCCCTCGACCGCCCCCGATGGTGGGAATTGCTAAATTTTGTTGTCTAAATTCCTATACAAATCAGTACCGAGGTGTAATGGTACATCGATTTTTCAGATATTTTAACGTCTAAAAGCAGTAAATATTCAAATATTCTTACCGGGTTTTCAGCAGAAGGTCTTCATTCGTTTTGTCTTGCACAACGCCATCGAAATTTTCAGTGTGCAAACATTTCAGAATTTTTTTTTGCCTTAAATTTTTTTTGTTTTTTGTCAAAAACTCTGAAATTTGTCAAATTTTTTTCAGCAAACCGTCATTAATCGGCGCCAGGAATTATTCCCCGTCGATCCGCACCCCCCTCGACCGCCCCCGATGGTGGGAATTGCTAAATTTTGTTGTCTAAATTCCTATACAAATCAGTACCGAGGTGTAATGGTACATCGATTTTTCAGATATTTTAACGTCTAAAAGCAGTAAATATTCAAATATTCTTACCGGGTTTTCAGCAGAAGGTCTTCATTCGTTTTGTCTTGCACAACGCCATCGAAATTTTCAGTGTGCAAACATTTCAGAATTTTGTTTTGCCTTAAATTTTTTTTGTTTTTTGTCAAAATCTCTGAATTTTGTCAAATTTTTTTCAGCAAACCGTCATTAATCGGCGCCAGGATATATTCCCCGTCGATCCGCACCCCCCTCGACCGCCCCCGATGGTGGGAATTGCTAAATTTTGTTGTCTAAATTCCTATACAAATCAGTACCGAGGTGTAATGGTACATCGATTTTTCAGATATTTTAACGTCTAAAAGCAGTAAATATTCACATATTCTTACCGGGTTTTCAGCAGAAGGTCTTCATTCGTTTTGTCTTGCACAACGCCATCGAAATTTTCAGTGTGCAAACATTTCAGAATTTTTTTTTGCCTTAAATTTTTTTTGTTTTTTGTCAAAAACTCTGAAATTTGTCAAATTTTTTTCAGCAAACCGTCATTAATCGGCGCCAGGAATTATTCCCCGTCGTTCCGCACCCCCCTCGACCGCCCCCGATGGTGGGAATTGCTAAATTTTGTTGTCTAAATTCCTATACAAATCAGTACCGAGGTGTAATGGTACATCGATTTTTCAGATATTTTAACGTCTAAAAGCAGTAAATATTCAAATATTCTTACCGGGTTTTCAGCAGAAGGTCTTCATTCGTTTTGTCTTGCACAACGCCATCGAAATTTTCAGTGTACGAACATTTCAGAATTTTTTTTTGCCTTAAATTTTTTTTGTTTTTTGTCAAAAACTCTGAAATTTGTCAAATTTTTTTCAGCAAACCGTCATTAATCGGCGCCAGGAATTATTCCCCGTCGATCCGCACCCCCCTCGACCGCCCCCGATGGTGGGAATTGCTAAATTTTGTTGTCTAAATTCCTATACAAATCAGTACCGAGGTGTAATGGTACATCGATTTTTCAGATATTTTAACGTCTAAAAGCAGTAAATATTCAAATATTCTTACCGGGTTTTCAACAGAAGGTCTTCATTCGTTTTGTCTTGCACAACGCCATCGAAATTTTCAGTGTACGAACATTTCAGAATTTTTTTTTGCCTTAAATTTTTTTTGTTTTTTGTCAAAAACTCTGAAATTTGTCAAATTTTTTTCAGCAAACCGTCATTAATCGGCGCCAGGAATTATTCCCCGTCGATCCGCACCCCCCTCGACCGCCCCCGATGGTGGGAATTGCTAAATTTTGTTGTCTAAATTCCTATACAAATCAGTACCGAGGTGTAATGGTACATCGATTTTTCAGATATTTTAACGTCTAAAAGCAGTAAATATTCAAATATTCTTACCGGGTTTTCAGCAGAAGGTCTTCATTCGTTTTGTCTTGCACAACGCCATCGAAATTGTCATTGTACAAACATTTCAGAATTTTTTTTTGCCTTAAATTTTTTTTTTTTTTGTCAAAAACTCTGAAATTTGTCAAACTTTTTTTAGCAAACCGTCATTAATCGGCGTCAGGAATTATTCCCCGTCGATCCGCACCCCCCTCGACCGCCCCCGATGGTGGGAATTGCTAAATTTTGTTGTCTAAATTCCTATACAAATCAGTACCGAGGTGTAATGGTACATCGATTTTTCAGATATTTTAACGTCTAAAAGCAGTAAATATTCACATATTCTTACCGGGTTTTCAGCAGAAGGTCTTCATTCGTTTTGTCTTGCACAACGCCATCGAAATTTTCAGTGTGCAAACATTTCAGAATTTTTTTTTGCCTTAAATTTTTTTGCTTTTTGTCAAAAACTCTGAAATTTGTCAAATTTTTTTCAGCAAACCGTCATTAATCGGCGCCAGGATATATTCCCCGTCGATCCGCACCCCCCTCGACCGCCCCCGATGGTGGGAATTGCTAAATTTTGTTGTCTAAATTCCTATACAAATCAGTACCGAGGTGTAATGGTACATCGATTTTTCAGATATTTTAACGTCTAAAAGCAGTAAATATTCAAATATTCTTACCGGGTTTTCAGCAGAAGGTCTTTATTCGTTTTGTCTTGCACAACGCCATCGAAATTTTCAGTGTGCAAACATTTCAGAATTTTTTTTTGCCTTAAATATTTTTTGTTTTTTGTCAAAAACTCTGAAATTTGTCAAATTTTTTTCAGCAAACCGTCATTAATCGGCGCCAGGAATTATTCCCCGTCGATCCGCACCCCCCTCGACCGCCCCCGATGGTGGGAATTGCTAAATTTTGTTGTCCAAATTCCTATACAAATCAGTACCGAGGTGTAATGGTACATCGATTTTTCAGATATTTTAACGTCTAAAAGCAGTAAATATTCAAATATTCTTACCGGGTTTTCAGCAGAAGGTCTTCATTCGTTTTGTCTTGCACAACGCCATCGAAATTTTCAGTGTACGAACATTTCAGAATTTTTTTTTGCCTTAAATTTTTTTTGTTTTTTGTCAAAAACTCTGAAATTTGTCAAATTTTTTTCGGCAAACCGTCATTAATCGGCGCCAGGAATTATTCCCCGTCGATCCGCACCCCCCTCGACCGCCCCCGATGGTGGGAATTGCTAAATTTTGTTGTCTAAATTCCTATACAAATCAGTACCGAGGTGTAATGGTACATCGATTTTTCAGATATTTTAACGTCTAAAAGCAGTAAATATTCAAATATTCTTACCGGGTTTTCAGCAGAAGGTCTTCATTCGTTTTGTCTTGCACAACGCCATCGAAATTGTCATTGTACAAACATTTCAGAATTTTTTTTTGCCTTAAATTTTTTTTTTTCTTGTCAAAAACTCTGAAATTTGTCAAACTTTTTTCAGCAAACCGTCATTAATCGGCGTCAGGAATTATTCCCCGTCGATCCGCACCCCCCTCGACCGCCCCCGATGGTGGGAATTGCTAAATTTTGTTGTCTAAATTCCTATACAAATCAGTACCGAGGTGTAATGGTACATCGATTTTTCAGATATTTTAACGTCTAAAAGCAGTAAATATTCACATATTCTTACCGGGTTTTCAGCAGAAGGTCTTCATTCGTTTTGTCTTGCACAACGCCATCGAAATTTTCAGTGTGCAAACATTTCAGAATTTTTTTTTGCCTTAAATTTTTTTGCTTTTTGTCAAAAACTCTGAAATTTGTCAAATTTTTTTCAGCAAACCGTCATTAATCGGCGCCAGGATATATTCCCCGTCGATCCGCACCCCCCTCGACCGCCCCCGATGGTGGGAATTGCTAAATTTTGTTGTCTAAATTCCTATACAAATCAGTACCGAGGTGTAATGGTACATCGATTTTTCAGATATTTTAACGTCTAAAAGCAGTAAATATTCAAATATTCTTACCGGGTTTTCAGCAGAAGGTCTTCATTCGTTTTGTCTTGCACAACGCCATCGAAGTTTTCAGTGTGCAAACATTTCAGAATTTTTTTTTGCCTTAATTTTTTTTTGTTTTTTGTCAAAAACTCTGAAATTTGTCAAATTTTTTTCAGCAAACCGTCATTAATCGGCGCCAGGAATTATTCCCCGTCGATCCGCACTCCCCTCGACCGCCCCCGATGGTGGGAATTGCTAAATTTTGTTGTCTAAATTCCTATACAAATCAGTACCGAGGTGTAATGGTACATCGATTTTTCAGATATTTTAACGTCTAAAAGCAGTAAATATTCAAATATTCTTACCGGGTTTTCAGCAGAAGGTCTTCATTCGTTTTGTCTTGCACAACGCCATCGAAATTTTCAGTGTGCAAACATTTCAGAATTTTTTTTTGCCTTAAATATTTTTTGTTTTTTGTCAAAAACTCTGAAATTTGTCAAATTTTTTTCAGCAAACCGTCATTAATCGGCGCCAGGAATTATTCCCCGTCGATCCGCACCCCCCTCGACCGCCCCCGATGGTGGGAATTGCTAAATTTTGTTGTCCAAATTCCTATACAAATCAGTACCGAGGTGTAATGGTACATCGATTTTTCAGATATTTTGACGTCTAAAAGCAGTAAATATTCAAATATTCTTACCGGGTTTTCAGCAGAAGGTCTTCATTCGTTTTGTCTTGCACAACGCCATCGAAACTTTCAGTGTGCAAACATTTCAGAATTTTTTTTTGCCTTAATTTTTTTTTGTTTTTTGTCAAAAACTCTGATATTTGTCAAATTTTTTTCAGCAAACCGTCATTAATCGGCGCCAGGAATTATTCCCCGTCGATCCGCACCCCCCTCGACCGCCCCCGATGGTGGGAATTGCTAAATTTTGTTGTCTAAATTCCTATACAAATCAGTACCGAGGTGTAATGGTACATCGATTTTTCAGATATTTTAACGTCTAAAAGCAGTAAATATTCAAATATTCTTACCGGGTTTTCAGCAGAAGGTCTTCATTCGTTTTGTCTTGCACAACGCCATCGAAATTGTCAGTGTACAAACATTTCAGAATTTTTTTTTGCCTTAAATTTTTTTTTTTTTTGTCAAAAACTCTGAAATTTGTCAAACTTTTTTCAGCAAACCGTCATTAATCGGCGTCAGGAATTATTCCCCGTCGATCCGCACCCCCCTCGACCGCCCCCGATGGTGGGAATTGCTAAATTTTGTTGTCTAAATTCCTATACAAATCAGTACCGAGGTGTAATGGTACATCGATTTTTCAGATATTTTAACGTCTAAAAGCAGTAAATATTCACATATTCTTACCGGGTTTTCAGCAGAAGGTCTTCATTCGTTTTGTCTTGCACAACGCCATCGAAATTTTCAGTGTGCAAACATTTCAGAATTTTTTTTTGCCTTAAATTTTTTTGTTTTTTGTCAAAAACTCTGAAATTTGTCAAATTTTTTTCAGCAAACCGTCATTAATCGGCGCCAGGATATATTACCCGTCGATCCGCACCCCCCTCGACCGCCCCCGATGGTGGGAATTGCTAAATTTTGTTGTCTAAATTCCTATACAAATCAGTACCGAGGTGTAATGGTACATCGATTTTTCAGATATTTTAACGTCTAAAAGCAGTAAATATTCAAATATTCTTACCGGGTTTTCAGCAGAAGGTCTTCATTCGTTTTGTCTTGCACAACGCCATCGAAGTTTTCAGTGTGCAAACATTTCAGAATTTTTTTTTGCCTTAAATTTTTTTTGTTTTTTGTCAAAAACTCTGAAATTTGTCAAATTTTTTTCAGCAAACCGTCATTAATCGGCGCCAGGATATATTCCCCGTCGATTCGCACCCCCCTCGACCGCCCCCGATGGTGGGAATTGCTAAATTTTGTTGTCTAAATTCCTATACAAATCAGTACCGTACCGAGGTGTAATGGTACATCGATTTTTCAGATATTTTAACGTCTAAAAGCAGTAAATATTCACATATTCTTACCGGATTTTCAGCAGAAGGTCTTCATTCGTTTTGTCTTGCACAACGCCATCGAAATTTTCAGTGTGCAAACATTTCAGAATTTTTTTTTGCCTTAAATTTTTTTTTATTTTTTGTCAAAAACTCTGAAATTTGTCAAATTTTTTTCAGCAAACCGTCATTAATTGGCGCCAGGAATTATTCCCCGTCGATCCGCACCCCCCTCGACCGCCCCCGATGGTGGGAATTGCTAAATTTTGTTGTCTAAATTCCTATACAAATCAGTACCGAGGTGTAATGGTACATCGATTTTTCAGATATTTTAACGTCTAAAAGCAGTAAATATTCAAATATTCTTACCGGGTTTTCAGCAGAAGGTCTTCATTCGTTTTGTCTTGCACAACGCCATCGAAATTTTCAGTGTGCAAACATTTCAGAATTTTTTTTTGCCTTAAATTTTTTTTGTTTTTTGTCAAAAACTCTGAAATTTGTCAAATTTTTTTCAGCAAACCGTCATTAATCGGCGCCAGGAATTATTCCCCATCGATCCGCACCCCCCACGACCGCCCCCGATGGTGGGAATTGCTAAATTTTGTTGTCTAAATTCCTATACAAATCAGTACCGTACCGAGGTGTAATGGTACATCGATTTTTCAGATATTTTAACGTCTAAAAGCAGTCAATATTCAAATATTCTTACCGGGTTTTCAGCAGAAGGTCTTCATTCGTTTTGTCTTGCACAACGCCATCGAAAATTTCAGTGTGCAAACATTTCAGAATTTTTTTTTGCCTTAAATTATTTTGTTTTTTGTCAAAAACTCTGAAATTTGTCAAATTTTTTTCAGCAAACCGTCATTAATCGGCGCCAGGAATTATTCCCCGTCGATCCGCACCCCCCTCGACCGCCCCCGATGGTGGGAATTGCTAAATTTTGTTGTCTAAATTCCTATACAAATCAGTACCGAGGTGTAATGGTACATCGATTTTTCAGATATTTTAACGTCTAAAAGCAGTAAATATTCAAATATTCTTACCGGGTTTTCAGCAGAAGGTCTTCATTCGTTTTGTCTTGCACAACGCCATCGAAATTTTCAGTGTGCAAACATTTCAGAATTTTTTTTTGCCTTAAATTTTTTTTGTTTTTTGTCAAAAACTCTGAAATTTGTTAAATTTTTTTCAGCAAACCGTCTTTAATCGGCGCCAGGAATTATTCCCCGTCGATCCGCACCCCCCTCGACCGCCCCCGATGGTGGGATTTGCTAAATTTTGTTGTCTAAATTCCTATACAAATCAGTACCGAGGTGTAATGGTACATCGATTTTTCAGATATTTTAACGTCTAAAAGCAGTAAATATTCAAATATTCTTACCGGGTTTTCAGCAGAAGGTCTTCATTCGTTTTGTCTTGCACAACGCCATCGAAATTTTCAGTGTGCAAACACTTCAGAATTTTTTTTTTGCCTTAATTTTTTTTTGTTTTTTGTCAAAAACTCTGAAATTTGTTAAATTTTTTTCAGCAAACCGTCTTTAATCGGCGCCAGGAATTATTCCCCGTCGATCCGCACCCCCCTCGACCGCCCCCGATGGTGGGAATTGCTAATTTTTGTTGTCTAAATTCCTATACAAATCAGTACCGAGGTGTAATAGTACATCGATTTTTCAGATATTTTAACGTCTAAAAGCAGTAAATATTCACATATTCTTACCGGGTTTTCAGCAGAAGGTCTTCATTCGTTTTGTCTTGCACAACGCCATCGAAATTTTCAGTGTGCAAACATTTCAGAATTTTTTTTTGCCTTAAATTTTTATTGTTTTTTGTCAAATACTCTGAAATTTGTCAAATTTTTTTCAGCAAACCGTCATATATCGGCGCCAGGATATATTCCCCGTCGATCCGCACCCCCCTCGACCGCCCCCGATGGTGGGAATTGCTAAATTTTGTTGTCTAAATTCCTATACAAATCAGTACCGAGGTGTAATGGTACATCGATTTTTCAGATATTTTAACGTCTAAAAGCAGTAAATATTCAAATATTCTTACCGGGTTTTCAGCAGAAGGTCTTCATTCGTTTTGTCTTGCACAAGGCCATCGAAATTTTCAGTGTGCAAACATTTCAGAATTTTTTTTTGCCTTAAATTTTTTTGTTTTTTGTCATAAACTCTGAAATTTGTCAAATTTTTTTCAGCAAACCGTCTTTAATCAGCGCCAGGAATTATTCTCCGTCGATCCGCACCCCCCTCGACCGCCCCCGATGGTGGGAATTGCTAAATTTTGTTGTCTAAATTCCTATACAAATCAGTACCGAGGTGTAATGGTACATCGATTTTTCAGATATTTTAACGTCTAAAAGCAGTAAATATTCAAATATTCTTACCGGGTTTTCAGCAGAAGGTCTTCATTCGTTTTGTCTTGCACAACGCCATCGAAATTTTCAGTGTGCAAACATTTCAGAATTTTTTTTTGCCTTAAATTTTTTTTGTTTTTTGTCAAAAACTCTGAAATTTGTCAAATTTTTTTCGGCAAACCGTCATTAATCGGCCCCAGGAATTATTCCCCGTCGATCCGCACCCCCCTCGACCGCCCCCGATGGTGGGAATTGCTAAATTTTGTTGTCTAAATTCCTATACAAATCAGTACCGAGGTGTAATGGTACATCGATTTTTCAGATATTTTAACGTCTAAAAGCAGTAAATATTCAAATATTCTTACCGGGTTTTCAGCAGAAGGTCTTCATTCGTTTTGTCTTGCACAACGCCATCGAAATTTTCAGTGTGCAAACATTTCAGAATTTTTTTTTGCCTTAATTTTGTTTTGTTTTTTGTCAAAAACTCTGAAATTTGTCAAATTTTTTTCAGCAAACCGTCATTAATCGGCGCCAGGAATTATTCCCCGTCGATCCGCACCCCCCTCGACCGCCCCCGATGGTGGGAATTGCTAAATTTTGTTGTCTAAATTCCTATACAAATCAGTACCGAGGTGTAATGGTACATCGATTTTTCAGATATTTTAACGTCTAAAAGCAGTAAATATTCAAATATTCTTACCGGGTTTTCAGCAGAAGGTCTTCATTCGTTTTGTCTTGCACAACGCCATCGAAATTTTCAGTGTGCAAACATTTCAGAATTTTTTTTGCCTTAAATTTTTTTTGTTTTTTGTCAAAAACTCTGAAATTTGTCAAATTTTTTTCAGCAAACCGTCATTAATCGGCGCCAGGAATTATTCCCCGTCGATCCGCACCCCCCTCGACCGCCCCCGATGGTGGGAATTGCTAAATTTTGTTGTCTAAATTCCTATACAAATCAGTACCGAGGTGTAATTGTACATCGATTTTTCAGATATTTTAACGTCTAAAAGCAGTAAATATTCAAATATTCTTACCGGGTTTTCAGCAGAAGGTCTTCATTCGTTTTGTCTTGCACAACGCCATCGAAATTTTCAGTGTGCAAACATTTCAGAATTTTTTTTTGCCTTAAATTTTTTTTGTTTTTTGTCAAAAACTCTGAAATTTGTCAAATTTTTTTCAGCAAACCGTCTTTAATCGGCGCCAGGAATTATTCCCCGTCGATCCGCACCCCCCTCGACCGCCCCCGATGGTGGGATTTGCTAAATTTTGTTGTCTAAATTCCTATACAAATCAGTACCGAGGTGTAATGGTACATCGATTTTTCAGATATTTTAACGTCTAAAAGCAGTAAATATTCAAATATTCTTACCGGGTTTTCAGCAGAAGGTCTTCATTGGTTTTGTCTTGCACAACGCCATCGAAATTTTCAGTGTGCAAACACTTCAGAATTTTTTTTTGCCTTAAATTTTTTTTGTTTTTTGTCAAAAACTCTGAAATTTGTCAAATTTTTTTCAGCAAACCGTCATTAATCGGCGCCAGGAATTATTCCCCGTCGATCCGCACCCCCCTCGACCGCCCCCGATGGTGGGAATTGCTAAATTTTGTTGTCTAAATTCCTATACAAATCAGTACCGAGGTGTAATAGTACATCGATTTTTCAGATATTTTAACGTCTAAAAGCAGTAAATATTCACATATTCTTACCGGGTTTACAGCAGAAGGTCTTCATTCGTTTTGTCTTGCACAACGCCATCAAAATTTTCAGTGTGCAAACATTTCAGAATTTTTTTTTGCCTTAATTTTTTTTTGTTTTTTGTCAAAAACTCTGAAATTTGTCAAATTTTTTTCAGCAAACCGTCATTAATCGGCGCCAGGAATTATTCCCCGTCGATCCGCACCCCCCTCGACCGCCCCCGATGGTGGGAATTGCTAAATTTTGTTGTCTAAATTCCTATACAAATCAGTACCGAGGTGTAATGGTACATCGATTTTTCAGATATTTTAACGTCTAAAAGCAGTAAATATTCAAATATTCTTACCGGGTTTTCAGCAGAAGGTCTTCATTCGTTTTGTCTTGCACAACGCCATCGAAATTTTCAGTGTGCAAACATTTCAGAATTTTGTTTTGCCTTAAATTTTTTTTGTTTTTTGTCAAAAACTCTGAAATTTGTCAAATTTTTTTCAGCAAACCGTCTTTAATCGGCGCCAGGAATTATTCCCCGTCGATCCGCACCCCCCTCGACCGCCCCCGATGGTGGGAATTGCTAAATTTTGTTGTCTAAATTCCTATACAAATCAGTACCGAGGTGTAATGGTACATCGATTTTTCAGATATTTTAACGTCTAAAAGCAGTAAATATTCAAATATTCTTACCGGGTTTTCAGCAGAAGGTCTTCATTCGTTTTGTCTTGCACAACGCCATCGAAATTTTCAGTGTGCAAACATTTCAGAATTTTTTTTTGCCTTAAATTTTTTTTGTTTTCTGTCAAAAACTCTGAAATTTGTCAAATTTTTTTCGGCAAACCGTCATTAATCGGCCCCAGGAATTATTCCCCGTCGATCCGCACCCCCCTCGACCGCCCCCGATGGTGGGAATTGCTAAATTTTGTTGTCTAAATTCCTATACAAATCAGTACCGAGGTGTAATAGTACATCGATTTTTCAGATATTTTAACGTCTAAAAGCAGTAAATATTCACATATTCTTACCGGGTTTTCAGCAGAAGGTCTTCATTCGTTTTGTCTTGCACAACGCCATCGAAATTTTCAGTGTGCAAACATTTCAGATTTTTTTTTTGCCTTAAATTTTTATTGTTTTTTGTCAAAAACTCTGAAATTTGTCAAATTTTTTTCAGCAAACCGTCTTTAATCGGCGCCAGGAATTATTCCCCGTCGATCCGCACCCCCCTCGACCGCCCCCGATGGTGGGAATTGCTAATTTTTGTTGTCTAAATTCCTATACAAATCAGTACCGAGGTGTAATAAATAGTACATCGATTTTTCAGATATTTTAACGTCTAAAAGCAGTAAATATTCACATATTCTTACCGGGTTTTCAGCAGAAGGTCTTCATTCGTTTTGTCTTGCACAACGCCATCGAAATTTTCAGTGTGCAAACATTTCAGAATTTTTTTTTGCCTTAAATTTTTTTGCTTTTTGTCAAAAACTCTGAAATTTGTCAAATTTTTTTCAGCAAACCGTCATTAATCGGCGCCAGGATATATTCCCCGTCGATCCGCACCCCCCTCGACCGCCCCCGATGGTGGGAATTGCTAAATTTTGTTGTCTAAATTCCTATACAAATCAGTACCGAGGTGTAATGGTACATCGATTTTTCAGATATTTTAACGTCTAAAAGCAGTAAATATTCAAATATTCTTACCGGGTTTTCAGCAGAAGGTCTTCATTCGTTTTGTCTTGCACAACGCCATCGAAATTGTCATTGTACAAACATTTCAGAATTTTTTTTTGCCTTAAATTTTTTTTTTTTTTGTCAAAAACTCTGAAATTTGTCAAATTTTTTTCAGCAAACCGTCATTAATCGGCGCCAGGAATTATTTCCCGTCGATCCGCACCCCCCTCGACCGCCCCCGATGGTGGGAATTGCTAAATTTTGTTGTCTAAATTCCTATACAAATCAGTACCGAGGTGTAATGGTACATCGATTTTTCAGATATTTTAACGTCTAAAAGCAGTAAATATTCAAATATTCTTACCGGGTTTTCAGCAGAAGGTCTTCATTCGTTTTGTCTTGCACAACGCCATCGAAATTTTCAGTGTACGAACATTTCAGAATTTTTTTTTGCCTTAAATTTTTTTTGTTTTTTGTCAAAAACTCTGAAATTTGTCAAATTTTTTCAGCAAACCGTCATTAATATGCGCCAGGAATTATTCCCCGTCGATCCGCACCCCCCTCGACCGCCCCCGATGGTGGGAATTGCTAAATTTTGTTGTCTAAATTCCTATACAAATCAGTACCGAGGTGTAATGGTACATCGATTTTTCAGATATTTTAACGTCTAAAAGCAGTAAATATTCAAATATTCTTACCGGGTTTTCAGCAGAAGGTCTTCATTCGTTTTGTCTTGCACAACGCCATCGAAATTGTCATTGTACAAACATTTCAGAATTTTTTTTTGCCTTAAATTTTTTTTTTTTTTGTCAAAAACTCTGAAATTTGTCAAACTTTTTTCAGCAAACCGTCATTAATCGGCGTCAGGAATTATTCCCCGTCGATCCGCACCCCCCTCGACCGCCCCCGATGGTGGGAATTGCTAAATTTTGTTGTCTAAATTCCTATACAAATCAGTACCGAGGTGTAATGGTACATCGATTTTTCAGATATTTTAACGTCTAAAAGCAGTAAATATTCACATATTCTTACCGGGTTTTCAGCAGAAGGTCTTCATTCGTTTTGTCTTGCACAACGCCATCGAAATTTTCAGTGTGCAAACATTTCAGAATTTTTTTTTGCCTTAAATTTTTTTGCTTTTTGTCAAAAACTCTGAAATTTGTCAAATTTTTTTCAGCAAACCGTCATTAATCGGCGCCAGGAATTATTCCCCGTCGATCCGCACCCCCCTCGACCGCCCCCTATGGTGGGAATTGCTAAATTTTGTTGTCCAAATTCCTATACAAATCAGTACCGAGGTGTAATGGTACATCGATTTTTCAGATATTTTAACGTCTAAAAGCAGTAAATATTCAAATATTCTTACCGGGTTTTCAGCAGAAGGTCTTCATTCGTTTTGTCTTGCACAACGCCATCGAAATTTTCAGTGTACGAACATTTCAGAATTTTTTTTTGCCTTAAATTTTTTTTGTTTTTTGTCAAAAACTCTGAAATTTGTCAAATTTTTTTCGGCAAACCGTCATTAATCGGCGCCAGGAATTATTCCCCGTCGATCCGCACCCCCCTCGACCGCCCCCGATGGTGGGAATTGCTAAATTTTGTTGTCTAAATTCCTATACAAATCAGTACCGAGGTGTAATGGTACATCGATTTTTCAGATATTTTAACGTCTAAAAGCAGTAAATATTCAAATATTCTTACCGGGTTTTCAGCAGAAGGTCTTCATTCGTTTTGTCTTGCACAACGCCATCGAAATTGTCATTGTACAAACATTTCAGAATTTTTTTTTGCCTTAAATTTTTTTTTTTTTTGTCAAAAACTCTGAAATTTGTCAAACTTTTTTCAGCAAACCGTCATTAATCGGCGTCAGGAATTATTCCCCGTCGATCCGCACCCCCCTCGACCGCCCCCGATGGTGGGAATTGCTAAATTTTGTTGTCTAAATTCCTATACAAATCAGTACCGAGGTGTAATGGTACATCGATTTTTCAGATATTTTAACGTCTAAAAGCAGTAAATATTCACATATTCTTACCGGGTTTTCAGCAGAAGGTCTTCATTCGTTTTGTCTTGCACAACGCCATCGAAATTTTCAGTGTGCAAACATTTCAGAATTCTTTTTTGCCTTAAATTTTTTTGCTTTTTGTCAAAAACTCTGAAATTTGTCAAATTTTTTTCAGCAAACCGTCATTAATCGGCGCCAGGATATATTCCCCGTCGATCCGCACCCCCCTCGACCGCCCCCGATGGTGGGAATTGCTAAATTTTGTTGTCTAAATTCCTATACAAATCAGTACCGAGGTGTAATGGTACATCGATTTTTCAGATATTTTAACGTCTAAAAGCAGTAAATATTCAAATATTCTTACCGGGTTTTCAGCAGAAGGTCTTCATTCGTTTTGTCTTGCACAACGCCATCGAAGTTTTCAGTGTGCAAACATTTCAGAATTTTTTTTTGCCTTAATTTTTTTTTGTTTTTTGTCAAAAACTCTGAAATTTGTCAAATTTTTTTCAGCAAACCGTCATTAATCGGCGCCAGGAATTATTCCCCGTCGATCCGCACTCCCCTCGACCGCCCCCGATGGTGGGAATTGCTAAATTTTGTTGTCTAAATTCCTATACAAATCAGTACCGAGGTGTAATGGTACATCGATTTTTCAGATATTTTAACGTCTAAAAGCAGTAAATATTCAAATATTCTTACCGGGTTTTCAGCAGAAGGTCTTCATTCGTTTTGTCTTGCACAACGCCATCGAAATTTTCAGTGTGCAAACATTTCAGAATTTTTTTTTGCCTTAAATATTTTTTGTTTTTTGTCAAAAACTCTGAAATTTGTCAAATTTTTTTCAGCAAACCGTCATTAATCGGCGCCAGGAATTATTCCCCGTCGATCCGCACCCCCCTCGACCGCCCCCGATGGTGGGAATTGCTAAATTTTGTTGTCCAAATTCCTATACAAATCAGTACCGAGGTGTAATGGTACATCGATTTTTCAGATATTTTGACGTCTAAAAGCAGTAAATATTCAAATATTCTTACCGGGTTTTCAGCAGAAGGTCTTCATTCGTTTTGTCTTGCACAACGCCATCGAAACTTTCAGTGTGCAAACATTTCAGAATTTTTTTTTGCCTTAATTTTTTTTTGTTTTTTGTCAAAAACTCTGAAATTTGTCAAATTTTTTTCAGCAAACCGTCATTAATCGGCGCCAGGAATTATTCCCCGTCGATCCGCACCCCCCTCGACCGCCCCCGATGGTGGGAATTGCTAAATTTTGTTGTCTAAATTCCTATACAAATCAGTACCGAGGTGTAATGGTACATCGATTTTTCAGATATTTTAACGTCTAAAAGCAGTAAATATTCAAATATTCTTACCGGGTTTTCAGCAGAAGGTCTTCATTCGTTTTGTCTTGCACAACGCCATCGAAATTGTCAGTGTACAAACATTTCAGAATTTTTTTTTGCCTTAAATTTTTTTTTTTTTTGTCAAAAACTCTGAAATTTGTCAAACTTTTTTCAGCAAACCGTCATTAATCGGCGTCAGGAATTATTCCCCGTCGATCCGCACCCCCCTCGACCGCCCCCGATGGTGGGAATTGCTAAATTTTGTTGTCTAAATTCCTATACAAATCAGTACCGAGGTGTAATGGTACATCGATTTTTCAGATATTTTAACGTCTAAAAGCAGTAAATATTCACATATTCTTACCGGGTTTTCAGCAGAAGGTCTTCATTCGTTTTGTCTTGCACAACGCCATCGAAATTTTCAGTGTGCAAACATTTCAGAATTTTTTTTTGCCTTAAATTTTTTTGTTTTTTGTCAAAAACTCTGAAATTTGTCAAATTTTTTTCAGCAAACCGTCATTAATCGGCGCCAGGATATATTACCCGTCGATCCGCACCCCCCTCGACCGCCCCCGATGGTGGGAATTGCTAAATTTTGTTGTCTAAATTCCTATACAAATCAGTACCGAGGTGTAATGGTACATCGATTTTTCAGATATTTTAACGTCTAAAAGCAGTAAATATTCAAATATTCTTACCGGGTTTTCAGCAGAAGGTCTTCATTCGTTTTGTCTTGCACAACGCCATCGAAGTTTTCAGTGTGCAAACATTTCAGAATTTTTTTTTGCCTTAAATTTTTTTTGTTTTTTGTCAAAAACTCTGAAATTTGTCAAATTTTTTTCAGCAAACCGTCATTAATCGGCGCCAGGATATATTCCCCGTCGATTCGCACCCCCCTCGACCGCCCCCGATGGTGGGAATTGCTAAATTTTGTTGTCTAAATTCCTATACAAATCAGTACCGAGGTGTAATGGTACATCGATTTTTCAGATATTTTAACGTCTAAAAGCAGTAAATATTCAAATATTCTTACCGGGTTTTCAGCAGAAGGTCTTCATTCGTTTTGTCTTGCACAACGCCATCGAAATTTTCAGTGTGCAAACATTTCAGAATTTTTTTTTGCCTTAAATTTTTTTTGTTTTTTGTCAAAAACTCTGAAATTTGTCAAATTTTTTTCAGCAAACCGTCATTAATCGGCGCCAGGAATTATTCCCCGTCGATCCGCACCCCCATCGACCGCCCCCGATGGTGGGAATTGCTAAATTTTGTTGTCTAAATTCCTATACAAATCAGTACCGAGGTGTAATGGTACATCGATTTTTCAGATATTTTAACGTCTAAAAGCAGTAAATATTCAAATATTCTTACCGGGTTTTCAGCAGAAGGTCTTCATTCGTTTTGTCTTGCACAACGCCATCGAAATTTTCAGTGTGCAAACATTTCAGAATTTTTTTTGCCTTAATTTTGTTTTGTTTTTTGTCAAAAACTCTGATATTTGTCAAATTTTTTTCAGCAAACCGTCATTAATCGGCGCCAGGAATTATTCCCCGTCGATCCGCACCCCCGTCGACCGCCCCCGATGGTGGGAATTGCTAAATTTTGTTGTCTAAATTCCTATACAAATCAGTACCGAGGTGTAATGGTACATCGATTTTTCAGATATTTTAACGTCTAAAAGCAGTAAATATTCAAATATTCTTACCGGGTTTTCAGCAGAAGGTCTTCATTCGTTTTGTCTTGCACAACGCCATCGAAATTTTCAGTGTGCAAACATTTCAGATTTTTTTTTTGCCTTAATTTTTTTTTGTTTTTTGTCAAAACCTCTGAAAATTGTCAAATTTTTTTCAGCAAACCGTCATTAATCGGCGCCAGGAATTATTCCCCGTCGATCCGCACCCCCCTCGACCGCCCCCGATGGTGGGAATTGCTAAATTTTGTTGTCTTAATTCCTATACAAATCAGTACCGTACCGAGGTGTAATGGTACATCGATTTTTCAGATATTTTAACGTCTAAAAGCAGTAAATATTCACATATTCTTACCGGATTTTCAGCAGAAGGTCTTCATTCGTTTTGTCTTGCACAACGCCATCGAAATTTTCAGTGTGCAAACATTTCAGAATTTTTTTTTGCCTTAAATTTTTTTTTATTTTTTGTCAAAAACTCTGAAATTTGTCAAATTTTTTTCAGCAAACCGTCATTAATTGGCGCCAGGAATTATTCCCCGTCGATCCGCACCCCCCTCGACCGCCCCCGATGGTGGGAATTGCTAAATTTTGTTGTCTAAATTCCTATACAAATCAGTACCGAGGTGTAATGGTACATCGATTTTTCAGATATTTTAACGTCTAAAAGCAGTAAATATTCAAATATTCTTACCGGGTTTTCAGCAGAAGGTCTTCATTCGTTTTGTCTTGCACAACGCCATCGAAATTTTCAGTGTGCAAACATTTCAGAATTTTTTTTTGCCTTAAATTTTTTTTGTTTTTTGTCAAAAACTCTGAAATTTGTCAAATTTTTTTCAGCAAACCGTCATTAATCGGCGCCAGGAATTATTCCCCATCGATCCGCACCCCCCTCGACCGCCCCCGATGGTGGGAATTGCTAAATTTTGTTGTCTAAATTCCTATACAAATCAGTACCGTACCGAGGTGTAATGGTACATCGATTTTTCAGATATTTTAACGTCTAAAAGCAGTCAATATTCAAATATTCTTACCGGGTTTTCAGCAGAAGGTCTTCATTCGTTTTGTCTTGCACAACGCCATCGAAAATTTCAGTGTGCAAACATTTCAGAATTTTTTTTTGCCTTAAATTATTTTGTTTTTTGTCAAAAACTCTGAAATTTGTCAAATTTTTTTCAGCAAACCGTCATTAATCGGCGCCAGGAATTATTCCCCGTCGATCCGCACCCCCCTCGACCGCCCCCGATGGTGGGAATTGCTAAATTTTGTTGTCTAAATTCCTATACAAATCAGTACCGAGGTGTAATGGTACATCGATTTTTCAGATATTTTAACGTCTAAAAGCAGTAAATATTCAAATATTCTTACCGGGTTTTCAGCAGAAGGTCTTCATTCGTTTTGTCTTGCACAACGCCATCGAAATTTTCAGTGTGCAAACATTTCAGAATTTTTTTTTGCCTTAAATTTTTTTTGTTTTTTGTCAAAAACTCTGAAATTTGTTAAATTTTTTTCAGCAAACCGTCTTTAATCGGCGCCAGGAATTATTCCCCGTCGATCCGCACCCCCCTCGACCGCCCCCGATGGTGGGATTTGCTAAATTTTGTTGTCTAAATTCCTATACAAATCAGTACCGAGGTGTAATGGTACATCGATTTTTCAGATATTTTAACGTCTAAAAGCAGTAAATATTCAAATATTCTTACCGGGTTTTCAGCAGAAGGTCTTCATTCGTTTTGTCTTGCACAACGCCATCGAAATTTTCAGTGTGCAAACACTTCAGAATTTTTTTTTGCCTTAATTTTTTTTTGTTTTTTGTCAAAAACTCTGAAATTTGTTAAATTTTTTTCAGCAAACCGTCTTTAATCGGCGCCAGGAATTATTCCCCGTCGATCCGCACCCCCCTCGACCGCCCCCGATGGTGGGAATTGCTAATTTTTGTTGTCTAAATTCCTATACAAATCAGTACCGAGGTGTAATAGTACATCGATTTTTCAGATATTTTAACGTCTAAAAGCAGTAAATATTCACATATTCTTACCGGGTTTTCAGCAGAAGGTCTTCATTCGTTTTGTCTTGCACAACGCCATCGAAATTTTCAGTGTGCAAACATTTCAGAATTTTTTTTTGCCTTAAATTTTTATTGTTTTTTGTCAAATACTCTGAAATTTGTCAAATTTTTTTCAGCAAACCGTCATATATCGGCGCCAGGATATATTCCCCGTCGATCCGCACCCCCCTCGACCGCCCCCGATGGTGGGAATTGCTAAATTTTGTTGTCTAAATTCCTATACAAATCAGTACCGAGGTGTAATGGTACATCGATTTTTCAGATATTTTAACGTCTAAAAGCAGTAAATATTCAAATATTCTTACCGGGTTTTCAGCAGAAGGTCTTCATTCGTTTTGTCTTGCACAAGGCCATCGAAATTTTCAGTGTGCAAACATTTCAGAATTTTTTTTTGCCTTAAATTTTTTTGTTTTTTGTCATAAACTCTGAAATTTGTCAAATTTTTTTCAGCAAACCGTCTTTAATCAGCGCCAGGAATTATTCTCCGTCGATCCGCACCCCCCTCGACCGCCCCCGATGGTGGGAATTGCTAAATTTTGTTGTCTAAATTCCTATACAAATCAGTACCGAGGTGTAATGGTACATCGATTTTTCAGATATTTTAACGTCTAAAAGCAGTAAATATTCAAATATTCTTACCGGGTTTTCAGCAGAAGGTCTTCATTCGTTTTGTCTTGCACAACGCCATCGAAATTTTCAGTGTGCAAACATTTCAGAATTTTTTTTTGCCTTAAATTTTTTTTGTTTTTTGTCAAAAACTCTGAAATTTGTCAAATTTTTTTCGGCAAACCGTCATTAATCGGCCCCAGGAATTATTCCCCGTCGATCCGCACCCCCGTCGACCGCCCCCGATGGTGGGAATTGCTAAATTTTGTTGTCTAAATTCCTATACAAATCAGTACCGAGGTGTAATAGTACATCGATTTTTCAGATATTTTAACGTCTAAAAGCAGTAAATATTCACATATTCTTACCGGGTTTTCAGCAGAAGGTCTTCATTCGTTTTGTCTTGCACAACGCCATCGAAATTTTCAGTGTGCAAACATTACAGAATTTTTTTTTGCCTTAATTTTGTTTTGTTTTTTGTCAAAAACTCTGAAATTTGTCAAATTTTTTTCAGCAAACCGTCATTAATCGGCGCCAGGAATTATTCCCCGTCGATCCGCACCCCCCTCGACCGCCCC
The DNA here is from genome assembly GCA_930367265.1 of Catocala fraxini. NCBI lineage: Eukaryota > Metazoa > Arthropoda > Insecta > Lepidoptera > Erebidae > Catocala > Catocala fraxini. The sequence goes on from OV884051.1 coordinate 144,011, forward strand.
CGATGGTGGGAATTGCTAAATTTTGTTGTCTAAATTCCTATACAAATCAGTACCGAGGTGTAATGGTACATCGATTTTTCAGATATTTTAATGTCTAAAAGCAGTAAATATTCAAATATTCTTACCGGGTTTTCAGCAGAAGGTCTTCATTCGTTTTGTCTTGCACAACGCCATCGAAGTTTTCAGTGTGCAAACATTTCAGAATTTTTTTTGCCTTAAATTTTTTTGTTTTTTGTCAAAAACTCTGAAATTTGTCAAATTTTTTTCAGCAAACCGTCATTAATCGGCGCCAGGAATTATTCCCCGTCGATCCGCACCCCCCTCGACCGCCCCCGATGGTGGGAATTGCTAAATTTTGTTGTCTAAATTCCTATACAAATCAGTACCGAGGTGTAATGGTACATCGATTTTTCAGATATTTTAACGTCTAAAAGCAGTAAATATTCAAATATTCTTACCGGGTTTTCAGCAGAAGGTCTTCATTCGTTTTGTCTTGCACAACGCCATCGAAATTTTCAGTGTGCAAACATTTCAGAATTTTTTTTTGCCTTAATTTTGTTTTGTTTTTTGTCAAAAACTCTGAAATTTGTCAAATTTTTTTCAGCAAACCGTCATTAATCGGCGCCAGGAATTATTCCCCGTCGATCCGCACCCCCCTCGACCGCCCCCGATGGTGGGAATTGCTAAATTTTGTTGTCTAAATTCCTATACAAATCAGTACCGAGGTGTAATGGTACATCGATTTTTCAGATATTTTAACGTCTAAAAGCAGTAAATATTCAAATATTCTTACCGGGTTTTCAGCAGAAGGTCTTCATTCGTTTTGTCTTGCACAACGCCATCGAAATTTTCAGTGTGCAAACATTTCAGAATTTTTTTTGCCTTAAATTTTTTTTGTTTTTTGTCAAAAACTCTGAAATTTGTCAAATTTTTTTCAGCAAACCGTCATTAATCGGCGCCAGGAATTATTCCCCGTCGATCCGCACCCCCCTCGACCGCCCCCGATGGTGGGAATTGCTAAATTTTGTTGTCTAAATTCCTATACAAATCAGTACCGAGGTGTAATTGTACATCGATTTTTCAGATATTTTAACGTCTAAAAGCAGTAAATATTCAAATATTCTTACCGGGTTTTCAGCAGAAGGTCTTCATTCGTTTTGTCTTGCACAACGCCATCGAAATTTTCAGTGTGCAAACATTTCAGAATTTTTTTTTGCCTTAAATTTTTTTTGTTTTTTGTCAAAAACTCTGAAATTTGTCAAATTTTTTTCAGCAAACCGTCTTTAATCGGCGCCAGGAATTATTCCCCGTCGATCCGCACCCCCCTCGACCGCCCCCGATGGTGGGATTTGCTAAATTTTGTTGTCTAAATTCCTATACAAATCAGTACCGAGGTGTAATGGTACATCGATTTTTCAGATATTTTAACGTCTAAAAGCAGTAAATATTCAAATATTCTTACCGGGTTTTCAGCAGAAGGTCTTCATTCGTTTTGTCTTGCACAACGCCATCGAAATTTTCAGTGTGCAAACATTTCAGATTTTTTTTTTGCCTTAAATTTTTATTGTTTTATGTCAAAAACTCTGAAATTTGTCAAATTTTTTTCAGCAAACCGTCTTTAATCGGCGCCAGGAATTATTCCCCGTCGATCCGCACCCCCCTCGACCGCCCCCGATGGTGGAAATTGCTAATTTTTGTTGTCTAAATTCCTATACAAATCAGTACCGAGGTGTAATAGTACATCGATTTTTCAGATATTTTAACGTCTAAAAGCAGTAAATATTCACATATTCTTACCGGGTTTTCAGCAGAAGGTCTTCATTCGTTTTGTCTTGCACAACGCCATCGAAATTTTCAGTGTGCAAACATTTCAGAATTTTTTTTTGCCTTAAATTTTTATTGTTTTTTGTCAAATACTCTGAAATTTGTCAAATTTTTTTCAGCAAACCGTCATTAATCGGCGCCAGGATATATTCCCCGTCGATCCGCACCCCCCTCGACCGCCCCCGATGGTGGGAATTGCTAAATTTTGTTGTCTAAATTCCTATACAAATCAGTACCGTACCGAGGTGTAATGGTACATCGATTTTTCAGATATTTTAACGTCTAAAAGCAGTAAATATTCAAATATTCTTACCGGGTTTTCAGCAGAAGGTCTTCATTCGTTTTGTCTTGCACAACGCCATCGAAATTTTCAGTGTGCAAACATTTCAGAATTTTTTTTTGCCTTAAATTTTTTTTGTTTTTTGTCAAAAACTCTGAAATTTGTTAAATTTTTTTCAGCAAACCGTCTTTAATCGGCGCCAGGAATTATTCCCCGTCGATCCGCACCCCCCTCGACCGCCCCCGATGGTGGGATTTGCTAAATTTTGTTGTCTAAATTCCTATACAAATCAGTACCGAGGTGTAATGGTACATCGATTTTTCAGATATTTTAACGTCTAAAAGCAGTAAATATTCAAATATTCTTACCGGGTTTTCAGCAGAAGGTCTTCATTCGTTTTGTCTTGCACAACGCCATCGAAATTTTCAGTGTGCAAACACTTCAGAATTTTTTTTTGCCTTAATTTTTTTTTGTTTTTTGTCAAAAACTCTGAAATTTGTTTAATTTTTTTCAGCAAACCGTCTTTAATCGGCGCCAGGAATTATTCCCCGTCGATCCGCACCCCCCTCGACCGCCCCCGATGGTGGGAATTGCTAATTTTTGTTGTCTAAATTCCTATACAAATCAGTACCGAGGTGTAATAGTACATCGATTTTTCAGATATTTTAACGTCTAAAAGCAGTAAATATTCACATATTCTTACCGGGTTTTCAGCAGAAGGTCTTCATTCGTTTTGTCTTGCACAACGCCATCGAAATTTTCAGTGTGCAAACATTTCAGAATTTTTTTTTGCCTTAAATTTTTATTGTTTTTTGTCAAATACTCTGAAATTTGTCAAATTTTTTTCAGCAAACCGTCATTAATCGGCGCCAGGATATATTCCCCGTCGATCCGCACCCCCCTCGACCGCCCCCGATGGTGGGAATTGCTAAATTTTGTTGTCTAAATTCCTATACAAATCAGTACCGAGGTGTAATGGTACATCGATTTTTCAGATATTTTAACGTCTAAAAGCAGTAAATATTCAAATATTCTTACCGGGTTTTCAGCAGAAGGTCTTCATTCGTTTTGTCTTGCACAAGGCCATCGAAATTTTCAGTGTGCAAACATTTCAGAATTTTTTTTTGCCTTAAATTTTTTTTGTTTTTTGTCATAAACTCTGAAATTTGTCAAATTTTTTTCAGCAAACCATCTTTAATCAGCGCCAGGAATTATTCCCCGTCGATCCGCACCCCCCTCGACCGCCCCCGATGGTGGGAATTGCTAAATTTTGTTGTCTAAATTCCTATACAAATCAGTACCGAGGTGTAATGGTACATCGATTTTTCAGATATTTTAACGTCTAAAAGCAGTAAATATTCAAATATTCTTACCGGGTTTTCAGCAGAAGGTCTTCATTCGTTTTGTCTTGCACAACGCCATCGAAATTTTCAGTGTGCAAACATTTCAGAATTTTTTTTTGCCTTAAATTTTTTTTGTTTTTTGTCAAAAACTCTGAAATTTGTCAAATTTTTTTCGGCAAACCGTCTTTAATCGGCCCCAGGAATTATTCCCCGTCGATCCGCACCCCCGTCGACCGCCCCCGATGGTGGGAATTGCTAAATTTTGTTGTCTAAATTCCTATACAAATCAGTACCGAGGTGTAATAGTACATCGATTTTTCAGATATTTTAACGTCTAAAAGCAGTAAATATTCACATATTCTTACCGGGTTTTCAGCAGAAGGTCTTCATTCGTTTTGTCTTGCACAACGCCATCGAAATTTTCAGTGTGCAAACATTTCAGAATTTTTTTTTGCCTTAATTTTGTTTTGTTTTTTGTCAAAAACTCTGAAATTTGTCAAATTTTTTTCAGCAAACCGTCATTAATCGGCGCCAGGAATTATTCCCCGTCGATCCGCACCCCCCTCGACCGCCCCCGATGGTGGGAATTGCTAAATTTTGTTGTCTAAATTCCTATACAAATCAGTACCGAGGTGTAATGGTACATCGATTTTTCAGATATTTTAACGTCTAAAAGCAGTAAATATTCAAATATTCTTACCGGGTTTTCAGCAGAAGGTCTTCATTCGTTTTGTCTTGCACAACGCCATCGAAGTTTTCAGTGTGCAAACATTTCAGAATTTTTTTTGCCTTAAATTTTTTTTGTTTTTTGTCAAAAACTCTGAAATTTGTCAAATTTTTTTCAGCAAACCGTCATTAATCGGCGCCAGGAATTATTCCCCGTCGATCCGCACCCCCCTCGACCGCCCCCGATGGTGGGAATTGCTAAATTTTGTTGTCTAAATTCCTATACAAATCAGTACCGAGGTGTAATGGTACATCGATTTTTCAGATATTTTAACGTCTAAAAGCAGTAAATATTCAAATATTCTTACCGGGTTTTCAGCAGAAGGTCTTCATTCGTTTTGTCTTGCACAACGCCATCGAAATTTTCAGTGTGCAAACATTTCAGAATTTTTTTTTGCCTTAATTTTGTTTTGTTTTTTGTCAAAAACTCTGAAATTTGTCAAATTTTTTTCAGCAAACCGTCATTAATCGGCGCCAGGAATTATTCCCCGTCGATCCGCACCCCCCTCGACCGCCCCCGATAGTGGGATTTGCTAAATTTTGTTGTCTAAATTCCTATACAAATCAGTACCGAGGTGTAATGGTACATCGATTTTTCAGATATTTTAACGTCTAAAAGCAGTAAATATTCAAATATTCTTACCGGGTTTACAGCAGAAGGTCTTCATTGGTTTTGTCTTGCACAACGCCATCGAAATTTTCAGTGTGCAAACACTTCAGAATTTTTTTTTGCCTTAAATTTTTTTTGTTTTTTGTCAAAAACTCTGAAATTTGTCAAATTTTTTTCAGCAAACCGTCATTAATCGGCGCCAGGAATTATTCCCCGTCGATCCGCACCCCCCTCGACCGCCCCCGATGGTGGGAATTGCTAAATTTTGTTGTCTAAATTCCTATACAAATCAGTACCGAGGTGTAATAGTACATCGATTTTTCAGATATTTTAACGTCTAAAAGCAGTAAATATTCACATATTCTTACCGGGTTTACAGCAGAAGGTCTTCATTCGTTTTGTCTTGCACAACGCCATCAAAATTTTCAGTGTGCAAACATTTCAGAATTTTTTTTTGCCTTAATTTTTTTTGTTTTTTGTCAAAAACTCTGAAATTTGTCAAATTTTTTTCAGCAAACCGTCATTAATCGGCGCCAGGAATTATTCCCCGTCGATCCGCACCCCCCTCGACCGCCCCCGATGGTGGGAATTGCTAAATTTTGTTGTCTAAATTCCTATACAAATCAGTACCGTACCGAGGTGTAATGGTACATCGATTTTTCAGATATTTTAACGTCTAAAAGCAGTAAATATTCAAATATTCTTACCGGGTTTTCAGCAGAAGGTCTTCATTCGTTTTGTCTTGCACAACGCCATCGAAATTTTCAGTGTGCAAACATTTCAGAATTTTGTTTTGCCTTAAATTTTTTTTGTTTTTTGTCAAAAACTCTGAAATTTGTCAAATTTTTTTCAGCAAACCGTCTTTAATCGGCGCCAGGAATTATTCCCCGTCGATCCGCACCCCCCTCGACCGCCCCCGATGGTGGGATTTGCTAAATTTTGTTGTCTAAATTCCTATACAAATCAGTACCGAGGTGTAATGGTACATCGATTTTTCAGATATTTTAACGTCTAAAAGCAGTAAATATTCAAATATTCTTACCGGGTTTTCAGCAGAAGGTCTTCATTCGTTTTGTCTTGCACAACGCCATCGAAATTTTCAGTGTGCAAACATTTCAGAATTTTGTTTTGCCTTAAATTTTTTTTGTTTTTTGTCAAAAACTCTGAAATTTGTCAAATTTTTTTCAGCAAACCGTCTTTAATCGGCGCCAGGAATTATTCCCCGTCGATCCGCACCCCCCTCGACCGCCCCCGATGGTGGGATTTGCTAAATTTTGTTGTCTAAATTCCTATACAAATCAGTACCGAGGTGTAATGGTACATCGATTTTTCAGATATTTTAACGTCTAAAAGCAGTAAATATTCAAATATTCTTACCGGGTTTTCAGCAGAAGGTCTTCATTCGTTTTGTCTTGCACAACGCCATCGAAATTTTCAGTGTGCAAACATTTCAGAATTTTTTTTTGCCTTAAATTTTTTTTGTTTTCTGTCAAAAACTCTGAAATTTGTCAAATTTTTTTCGGCAAACCGTCATTAATCGGCCCCAGGAATTATTCCCCGTCGATCCGCACCCCCCTCGACCGCCCCCGATGATGGGAATTGCTAAATTTTGTTGTCTAAATTCCTATACAAATCAGTACCGAGGTGTAATAGTACATCGATTTTTCAGATATTTTAACGTCTAAAAGCAGTTAATATTCACATATTCTTACCGGGTTTTCAGCAGAAGGTCTTCATTCGTTTTGTCTTGCACAACGCCATCGAAATTTTCAGTGTGCAAACATTTCAGAATTTTTTTTTGCCTTAAATTTTTATTGTTTTTTGTCAAATACTCTGAAATTTGTCAAATTTTTTTCAGCAAACCGTCATTAATCGGCGCCAGGATATATTCCCCGTCGATCCGCACCCCCCTCGACCGCCCCCGATGGTGGGAATTGCTAAATTTTGTTGTCTAAATTCCTATACAAATCAGTACCGTACCGAGGTGTAATGGTACATCGATTTTTCAGATATTTTAACGTCTAAAAGCAGTAAATATTCAAATATTCTTACCGGGTTTTCAGCAGAAGGTCTTCATTCGTTTTGTCTTGCACAACGCCATCGAAATTTTCAGTGTGCAAACATTTCAGAATTTTGTTTTGCCTTAAATTTTTTTTGTTTTTTGTCAAAATATCTGAATTTTGTCAAATTTTTTTCAGCAAACCGTCATTAATCGGCGCCAGGAATTATTCCCCGTCGATCCGCACCCCCCTCGACCGCCCCCGATGGTGGGAATTGCTAAATTTTGTTGTCTAAATTCCTATACAAATCAGTACCGTACCGAGGTGTAATGGTACATCGATTTTTCAGATATTTTAACGTCTAAAAGCAGTAAATATTCAAATATTCTTACCGGGTTTTCAGCAGAAGGTCTTCATTCGTTTTGTCTTGCACAACGCCATCGAAGTTTTCAGTGTGCAAACATTTCAGAATTTTTTTTTGCCTTATATTTTTTTTGTTTTTTGTCAAAAACTCTGAAATTTGTCAAATTTTTTTCAGCAAACCGTCATTAATCGGCGCCAGGAATTATTCCCCGTCGATCCGCACCCCCCTCGACCGTCCCCGATGGTGGGAATTGCTAAATTTTGTTGTCTAAATTCCTATACAAATCAGTACCGAGGTGTAATGGTACATCGATTTTTCAGATATTTTAACGTCTAAAAGCAGTAAATATTCAAATATTCTTACCGGGTTTTCAGCAGAAGGTCTTTATTCGTTTTGTCTTGCACAACGCCTTCGAAATTTTCAGTGCGCAAACATTTCAGAATTTTTTTTTTCCTTAAATTTTTTTTGTTTTTTGTCAAAATCTCTGAAATTTGTCAAATTTTTTTCAGCATATGTTAACGTCTAAAAGCAGTAAATATTCAAATATTCTTACCGGGTTTTCAGCAGAAGGTCTTCATTCGTTTTGTCTTGCACAACGCCATCGAAATTTTAAGTGTGCAAACATTTCAGAATTTTGTTTTGCCTTAAATTTTTTTTGTTTTTTGTCAAAAACTGAAATTTGTCAAATTTTTTTCAGCAAACCGTCATTAATCGGCGCCAGGAATTATTCCCCGTCGATCCGCACCCCCCTCGACCGCCCCCGATGGTGGGAATTGCTAAATTTTGTTGTCTAAATTCCTATACAAATCAGTACCGTACCGAGGTGTAATGGTACATCGATTTTTCAGATATTTTAACGTCTAAAAGCAGTAAATATTCAAATATTCTTACCGGGTTTTCAGCAGAAGGTCTTCATTCGTTTTGTCTTGCACAACGCCATCGAAGTTTTCAGTGTGCAAACATTTCAGAATTTTTTTTTGCCTTATATTTTTTTTGTTTTTTGTCAAAAACTCTGAAATTTGTCAAATTTTTTTCAGCAAACCGTCATTAATCGGCGCCAGGAATTATTCCCCGTCGATCCGCACCCCCCTCGACCGCCCCCGATGGTGGGAATTGCTAAATTTTGTTGTCTAAATTTCTATACAAATCAGTACCGAGGTGTAATGGTACATCGATTTTTCAGATATTTTAACGTCTAAAAGCAGTAAATATTCAAATATTCATACCGGGTTTTCAGCAGAAGGTCTTCATTCGTTTTGTCTTGCACAACGCCATCGAAATTTTCAGTGTGCAAACATTTCAGAATTTTTTTTTGCCTTAAATTTTTTTTGTTTTTTGTCAAAAACTCTGAAATTTGTCAAATTTTTTTCGGCAAACCGTCATTAATCGGCCCCAGGAATTATTCCCCGTCGATCCGCACCCCCCTCGACCGCCCCCGATGGTGGGAATTGCTAAATTTTGTTGTCTAAATTCCTATACAAATCAGTACCGAGGTGTAATAGTACATCGATTTTTCAGATATTTTAACGTCTAAAAGCAGTTAATATTCACATATTCTTACCGGGTTTTCAGCAGAAGGTCTTCATTCGTTTTGTCTTGCACAACGCCATCGAAATTTTCAGTGTGCAAACATTTCAGATTTTTTTTTTGCCTTAAATTTTTATTGTTTTTTGTCAAATACTCTGAAATTTGTCAAATTTTTTTCAGCAAACCGTCATTAATCGGCGCCAGGAATTATTCCCCGTCGATCCGCACCCCCCTCGACCGCCCCCGATGGTGGGAATTGCTAAATTTTGTTGTCTAAATTCCTATACAAATCAGTACCGAGGTGTAATGGTACATCGATTTTTCAGATATTTTAACGTCTAAAAGCAGTAAATATTCAAATATTCTTACCGGGTTTTCAGCAGAAGGTCTTCATTCGTTTTGTCTTGCACAACGCCATCGAAATTTTCAGTGTGCAAACATTTCAGATTTTTTTTTTGCCTTAATTTTTTTTTGTTTTTTGTCAAAACCTCTGAAATTTGTCAAATTTTTTTCAGCAAACCGTCATTAATCGGCGCCAGGAATTATTCCCCGTCGATCCGCACCCCCCTCGACCGCCCCCGATGGTGGGAATTGCTAAATTTTGTTGTCTAAATTCCTATACAAATCAGTACCGAGGTGTAATGGTACATCGATTTTTCAGATATTTTAACGTCTAAAAGCAGTAAATATTCACATATTCTTACCGGGTTTTCAGCAGAAGGTCTTCATTCGTTTTGTCTTGCACAACGCCATCGAAATTTTCAGTGTGCAAACATTTCAGAATTTTTTTTTGCCTTAATTTTTTTTTGTTTTTTGTCAAAACCTCTGAAATTTGTCAAATTTTTTTCAGCAAACCGTCATTAATCGGCGCCAGGAATTATTCCCCGTCGATCCGCACCCCCCTCGACCGCCCCCGATGGTGGGAATTGCTAAATTTTGTTGTCTAAATTCCTATACAAATCAGTACCGTACCGAGGTGTAATGGTACATCGATTTTTCAGATATTTTAACGTCTAAAAGCAGTATATATTCAAATATTCTTACCGGGTTTTCAGCAGAAGGTCTTCATTCGTTTTGTCTTGCACAACGCCATCGAAATTTTCAGTGTGCAAACATTTCAGAATTTTTTTTTGCCTTAATTTTTTTTGTTTTTTGTCAAAAACTCTGAAATTTGTCAAATTTTTTTCAGCAAACCGTCCTTAATCGGCGCCAGGAATTATTCCCCGTCGATCCGCACCCCCCTCGACCGCCCCCGATGGTGGGAATTGCTAAATTTTGTTGTCTAAATTCCTATACAAATCAGTACCGAGGTATAATAGTACATCGATTTTTCAGATATTTTAACGTCTAAAAGCAGTAAATATTCAAATATTCTTACCGGGTTTTCAGCAGAAGGTCTTCATTCGTTTTGTCTTGCACAACGCCATCGAAATTTTCAGTGTGCAAACACTTCAGAATTTTTTTTTGCCTTAAATTTTTTTTGTTTTTTGTCAAAAACTCTGAAATTTGTCAATTTTTTGTCAGCAAACCGTCATTAATCGGCGCCAGGAATTATTCGCCGTCGATCCGCACCCCCCTCGACCGCCCCCGATGGTGGGAATTGCTAAATTTTGTTGTCTAAATTCCTATACAAATCAGTACCGAGGTATAATAGTACATCGATTTTTCAGATATTTTAACGTCTAAAAGCAGTAAATATTCACATATTCTTACCGGGTTTTCAGCAGAAGGTCTTCATTCGTTTTGTCTTGCACAACGCCATCGAAATTTTCAGTGTGCAAACATTTCAGAATTTTTTTTTGCCTTAAATTTTTATTGTTTTTTGTCAAATACTCTGAAATTTGACAAATTTTTTTCAGCAAACCGTCATTAATCGGCGCCAGGATATATTCCCCGTCGATCCGCACCCCCCTCGACCGCCCCCGATGGTGGGAATTGCTAAATTTTGTTGTCTAAATTCCTATACAAATCAGTACCGAGGTGTAATGGTACATCGATTTTTCAGATATTTTAACGTCTAAAAGCAGTAAATATTCAAATATTCTTACCGGGTTTTCAGCAGAAGGTCTTCATTCGTTTTGTCTTGCACAAGGCCATCGAAATTTTCAGTGTGCACACATTTCAGAATTTTTTTTTGCCTTAAATTTTTTTTGTTTTTTGTCAAAAACTCTGAAGTTTGTCAAATTTTTTTCAGCAAACCGTCTTTAATCAGCGCCAGGAATTATTCCCCGTCGATCCGCACCCCCCTCGACCGCCCCCGATGGTGGGAATTGCTAAATTTTGTTGTCTAAATTCCTATACAAATCAGTACCGAGGTGTAATGGTACATCGATTTTTCAGATATTTTAACGTCTAAAAGCAGTAAATATTCAAATATTCTTACCGGGTTTTCAGCAGAAGGTCTTCATTCGTTTTGTCTTGCACAACGCCATCGAAATTTTCAGTGTGCAAACATTTCAGAATTTTTTTTTGCCTTAAATTTTTTTTGTTTTCTGTCAAAAACTCTGAAATTTGTCAAATTTTTTTCGGCAAACCGTCATTAATCGGCCCCAGGAATTATTCCCCGTCGATCCGCACCCCCCTCGACCGCCCCCGATGGTGGGAATTGCTAAATTTTGTTGTCTAAATTCCTATACAAATCAGTACCGAGGTGTAATAGTACATCGATTTTTCAGATATTTTAACGTCTAAAAGCAGTAAATATTCACATATTCTTACCGGGTTTTCAGCAGAAGGTCTTCATTCGTTTTGTCTTGCACAACGCCATCGAAATTTTCAGTGTGCAAACATTTCAGATTTTTTTTTTGCCTTAAATTTTTATTGTTTTTTGTCAAAAACTCTGAAATTTGTCAAATTTTTTTCAGCAAACCGTCTTTAATCGGCGCCAGGAATTATTCCCCGTCGATCCGCACCCCCCTCGACCGCCCCTGATGGTGGGAATTGCTAATTTTTGTTGTCTAAATTCCTATACAAATCAGTACCGAGGTGTAATAGTACATCGATTTTTCAGATATTTTAACGTCTAAAAGCAGTAAATATTCACATATTCTTACCGGGTTTTCAGCAGAAGGTCTTCATTCGTTTTGTCTTGCACAACGCCATCGAAATTTTCAGTGTGCAAACATTTCAGAATTTTTTTTTGCCTTAATTTTGTTTTGTTTTTTGTCAAAAACTCTGAAATTTGTCAAATTTTTTTCAGCAAACCGTCATTAATCGGCGCCAGGAATTATTCCCCGTCGATCCGCACCCCCCTCGACCGCCCCCGATGGTGGGAATTGCTAAATTTTGTTGTCTAAATTCCTATACAAATCAGTACCGAGGTGTAATGGTACATCGATTTTTCAGATATTTTAACGTCTAAAAGCAGTAAATATTCAAATATTCTTACCGGGTTTTCAGCAGAAGGTCTTCATTCGTTTTGTCTTGCACAACGCCATCGAAATTTTCAGTGTGCAAACATTTAAGAATTTTTTTTGCCTTAAGTTTTTTTTGTTTTTTGTCAAAAACTCTGAAATTTGTCAAATTTTTTTCAGCAAACCGTCATTAATCGGCGCCAGGAATTATTCCCCGTCGATCCGCACCCCCCTCGACCGCCCCCGATGGTGGGAATTGCTAAATTTTGTTGTCTAAATTCCTATACAAATCAGTACCGTACCGAGGTGTAGTGGTACATCGATTTTTCAGATATTTTAACGTCTAAAAGCAGTAAATATTCAAATATTCTTACCGGGTTTTCAGCAGAAGGTCTTCATTCGTTTTGTCTTGCACAACGCCATCGAAATTTTCAGTGTGCAAACATTTCAGAATTTTTTTTTGCCTTAAATTTTTTTTGTTTTTTGTCAAAAACTCTGAAATTTGTCAATTTTTTTTCAGCAAACCGTCTTTAATCGGCGCCAGGAATTATTCCCCGTCGATCCGCACCCCCCTCGACCGCCCCCGATGGTGGGAATTGCTAAATTTTGTTGTCTAAATTCCTATACAAATCAGTACCGAGGTGTAATAGTACATCGATTTTTCAGATATTTTAACGTCTAAAAGCAGTAAATATTCACATATTCTTACCGGGTTTTCAGCAGAAGGTCTTCATTCGTTTTGTCTTGCACAACGCCATCGAAATTTTCAGTGTGCAAACATTTCAGAATTTTTTTTTGCCTTAATTTTTTTTTGTTTTTTGTCAAAACCTCTGAAATTTGTCAAATTTTTTTCAGCAAACCGTCATTAATCGGCGCCAGGAATTATTCCCCGTCGATCCGCACCCCCCTCGACCGCCCCCGATGGTGGGAATTGCTAAATTTTGTTGTCTAAATTCCTATACAAATCAGTACCGTACCGAGGTGTAATGGTACATCGATTTTTCAGATATTTTAACGTCTAAAAGCAGTAAATATTCAAATATTCTTACCGGGTTTTCAGCAGAAGGTCTTCATTCGTTTTGTCTTGCACAAGGCCATCGAAATTTTCAGTGTGCAAACATTTCAGATTTTTTTTTTGCCTTAATTTTTTTTTGTTTTTTGTCAAAACCTCTGAAATTTGTCAAATTTTTTTCAGCAAACCGTCATTAATCGGCGCCAGGAATTATTCCCCGTCGATCCGCACCCCCCTCGACCGCCCCCGATGGTGGGAATTGCTAAATTTTGTTGTCTATATTCCTATACAAATCAGTACCGAGGTGTAATAGTACATCGATTTTTCAGATATTTTAACGTCTAAAAGCATTAAATATTCAAATATTCTTACCGGGTTTTCAGCAGAAGGTCTTCATTCGTTTTGTCTTGCACAACGCCATCGAAATTTTCAGTGTGCAAACACTTCAGAATTTTTTTTTGCCTTAAATTTTTTTTGTTTTTTGTCAAAAACTCTGAAATTTGTCAATTTTTTTCAGCAAACCGTCATTAATCGGCGCCAGGAATTATTCCCCGTCGATCCGCACCCCCCTCGACCGCCCCCGATGGTGGGAATTGCTAAATTTTGTTGTCTAAATTCCTATACAAATCAGTACCGAGGTGTAATGGTACATCGATTTTTCAGATATTTTAACGTCTAAAAGCAGTAAATATTCAAATATTCTTACCGGGTTTTCAGCAGAAGGTCTTCATTCGTTTTGTCTTGCACAACGCCATCGAAATTTTCAGTGTGCAAACATTTCAGAATTTTTTTTTGCCTTAATTTTTTTTTGTTTTTTATCAAAACCTCTGAAATTTGTCAAATTTTTTTCAGCAAACCGTCATTAATCGGCGCCAGGAATTATTCCCCGTCGATCCGCACCCCCCTCGACCGCCCCCGATGGTGGGAATTGCTAAATTTTGTTGTCTAATTTCCTATACAAATCAGTACCGTACCGAGGTGTAATGGTACATCGATTTTTCAGATATTTTAACGTCTAAAAGCAGTAAATATTCAAATATTCTTACCGGGTTTTCAGCAGAAGGTCTTCATTCGTTTTGTCTTGCACAACGCCATCGAAATTTTCAGTGTGCAAACATTTCAGAATTTTTTTTTGCCTTAAATTTTTTTTGTTTTTTGTCAAAAACTCTGAAATTTGTCAAATTTTTTTCGGCAAACCGTCATTAATCGGCCCCAGGAATTATTCCCCGTCGATCCGCACCCCCCTCGACCGCCCCCGATGGTGGGAATTGCTAAATTTTGTTGTCTAAATTCCTATACAAATCAGTACCGAGGTGTAATGGTACATCGATTTTTCAGATATTTTAACGTCTAAAAGCAGTAAATATTCAAATATTCTTACCGGGTTTTCAGCAGAAGGTCTTCATTCGTTTTGTCTTGCACAACGCCATCGAAATTTTCAGTGTGCAAACACTTCAGAATTTTTTTTCGCCTTAAATTTTTTTTGTTTTTTGTCAAAAACTCTGAAATTTGTCAAATTTTTTTCAGCAAACCGTCATTAATCGGCGCCAGGAATTATTCCCCGTCGATCCGCACCCCCCTCGACCGCCCCCGATGGTGGGAATTGCTAAATTTTGTTGTCTAAATTTCTATACAAATCGGTACCGAGGTGTAATGGTAGATCGATTTTTCAGATATTTTAACGTCTAAAAACAGTAAATATTCTTCAAATAATCTTACCGGGTTTTCAGCAGAAGGTCTTCATTTGTTTTGTCTTGCACAACGCCCCCGAAATTTTCAGTGTCGCCAATATTTCAGAATTTTTTAGCCATAAATTTTTTTTTATTTTTTGGCAAAGACTCTGAAATTTGTCAAATTTTATTCAGTAAACCGTCATTAATCGGCGCCAGGAATTATTCCCCGTCGATCCGCACCCCCCTCGACCGCCCCCGATGGTGGGAATTGCTAAATTTTGTTGTCTAAATTTCTATACAAATCGGTACCGAGGTGTAATGGTAGATCGATTTTTCAGATATTTTAACGTCTAAAAACAGTAAATATTCTTCAAATAATCTTACCGGGTTTTCAGCAGAAGGTCTTCATTTGTTTTGTCTTGCACAACGCCCCCGAAATTTTCAGTGTCGCCAATATTTCAGATTTTTTTTGCCTTAAAATTTTTTTTATTTTTTGGCAAAGACTCTGAAATTTGTCAAATTTTATTCAGTAAACCGTCATTAATCGGCGCCAGGAATTATTCCCCGTCGATCCGCACCCCCCTCGACCGCCCCCGATGGTGGGAATTGCTAAATTTTGTTGTCTAAATTTCTATACAAATCGGTACCGAGGTGTAATGGTAGATCGATTTTTCAGATATTTTAACGTCTAAAAACAGTAAATATTCTTCAAATAATCTTACCGGGTTTTCAGCAGAAGGTCTTCATTTGTTTTGTCTTGCACAACGCCCCCGAAATTTTCAGTGTCGCCAATATTTCAGAATTTTTTTGCCTTAAAATTTTTTTTATTTTTTGGCAAAGACTCTGAAATTTGACAAATTTTATTCAGTAAACCGTCATTAATCGGCGCCAGGAATTATTCCCCGTCGATCCGCACCCCCCTCGACCGCCCCCGATGGTGGGAATTGCTAAATTTTGTTGTCTAAATTTCTATACAAATCGGTACCGAGGTGTAATGGTAGATCGATTTTTCAGATATTTTAACGTCTAAAAACAGTAAATATTCTTCAAATAATCTTACCGGGTTTTCAGCAGAAGGTCTTCATTTGTTTTGTCTTGCACAACGCCCCCGAAATTTTCAGTGTCGCCAATATTTCAGAATTTTATTGCCTTAAATTTTTTTTTGTTTTTTGGCAAAGACTCTGAAATTTGTCAAATTTTATTCAGTAAACCGTCATTAATCGGCGCCAGGAATTATTCCCCGTCGATCCGCACCCCCCTCGACCGCCCCCGATGGTGGGAATTGCTAAATTTTGTTGTCTAAATTCCTATACAAATCAGTACCGAGGTGTAATGGTACATCGATTTTTCAGATATTTTAACGTCTAAAAGCAGTAAATATTCAAATATTCTTACCGGGTTTTCAGCAGAAGGTCTTCATTCGTTTTGTCTTGCACAACGCCATCGAAATTTTCAGTGTGCAAACACTTCAGAATTTTTTTTTGCCTTAATTTTTTTTTGTTTTTTGTCAAAAACTCTGAAATTTGTCAAATTTTTTTCAGCAAACCGTCATTAATCGGCGCCAGGAATTATTCCCCGTCGATCCGCACCCCCCTCGACCGCCCCCGATGGTGGGAATTGCTAAATTTTGTTGTCTAAATTTCTATACAAATCGGTACCGAGGTGTAATGGTAGATCGATTTTTCAGATATTTTAACGTCTAAAAACAGTAAATATTCTTCAAATAATCTTACCGGGTTTTCAGCAGAAGGTCTTCATTTGTTTTGTCTTGCACAACGCCCCCGAAATTTTCAGTGTCGCCAATATTTCAGAATTTTTTTGCCATAAAATTTTTTTTATTTTTTGGCAAAGACTCTGAAATTTGTCAAATTTTATTCAGTAAACCGTCATTAATCGGCGCCAGGAATTATTCCCCGTCGATCCGCACCCCCCTCGACCGCCCCCGATGGTGGGAATTGCTAAATTTTGTTGTCTAAATTTCTATACAAATCGGTACCGAGGTGTAATGGTAGATCGATTTTTCAGATATTTTAACGTCTAAAAACAGTAAATATTCTTCAAATAATCTTACCGGGTTTTCAGCAGAAGGTCTTCATTTGTTTTGTCTTGCACAACGCCCCCGAAATTTTCAGTGTCGCCAATATTTCAGAATTTTTTAGCCATAAATTTTTTTTTATTTTTTGGCAAAGACTCTGAAATTTGTCAAATTTTATTCAGTAAACCGTCATTAATCGGCGCCAGGAATTATTCCCCGTCGATCCGCACCCCCCTCGACCGCCCCCGATGGTGGGAATTGCTAAATTTTGTTGTCTAAATTTCTATACAAATCGGTACCGAGGTGTAATGGTAGATCGATTTTTCAGATATTTTAACGTCTAAAAACAGTAAATATTCTTCAAATAATCTTACCGGGTTTTCAGCAGAAGGTCTTCATTTGTTTTGTCTTGCACAACGCCCCCGAAATTTTCAGTGTCGCCAATATTTCAGATTTTTTTTGCCTTAAATTTTTTTTTATTTTTTGGCAAAGACTATGAAATTTGTCAAATTTTATTCAGTAAACCGTCATTAATCGGCGCCAGGAATTATTCCCCGTCGATCCGCACCCCCCTCGACCGCCCCCGATGGTGGGAATTGCTAAATTTTGTTGTCTAAATTTCTATACAAATCGGTACCGAGGTGTAATGGTAGATCGATTTTTCAGATATTTTAACGTCTAAAAACAGTAAATATTCTTCAAATAATCTTACCGGGTTTTCAGCAGAAGGTCTTCATTTGTTTTGTCTTGCACAACGCCCCCGAAATTTTCAGTGTCGCCAATATTTCAGAATTTTTTTGCCTTAAAATTTTTTTTATTTTTTGGCAAAGACTCTGAAATTTGTCAAATTTTATTCAGTAAACCGTCATTAATCGGCGCCAGGAATTATTCCCCGTCGATCCGCACCCCCCTCGACCGCCCCCGATGGTGGGAATTGCTAAATTTTGTTGTCTAAATTTCTATACAAATCGGTACCGAGGTGTAATGGTAGATCGATTTTTCAGATATTTTAACGTCTAAAAACAGTAAATATTCTTCAAATAATCTTACCGGGTTTTCAGCAGAAGGTCTTCATTTGTTTTGTCTTGCACAACGCCCCCGAAATTTTCAGTGTCGCCAATATTTCAGAATTTTATTGCCTTAAATTTTTTTTTATTTTTTGGCAAAGACTCTGAAATTTGTCAAATTTTATTCAGTAAACCGTCATTATTCGGTGCCAGGAATTATTCCCCGTCGATCCGCACCCCCCTCGACCGCCCCCGATGGTGGGAATTGCTAAATTTTGTTGTCTAAATTTCTATACAAATCGGTACCGAGGTGTAATGGTAGATCGATTTTTCAGATATTTTAACGTCTAAAAACAGTAAATATTCTTCAAATAATCTTACCGGGTTTTCAGCAGAAGGTCTTCATTTGTTTTGTCTTGCACAACGCCCCCGAAATTTTCAGTGTCGCCAATATTTCAGAATTTTTTTGCCTTAAAATTTTTTTATTTTTTGGCAAAGACTCTGAAATTTGTCAAATTTTATTCAGTAAACCGTCATTAATCGGCGCCAGGAATTATTCCCCGTCGATCTGCACTCCCCTCGACCGCCCCCGATGGTGGGAATTGCTAAATTTTGTTGTCTAAATTTCTATACAAATCGGTACCGAGGTGTAATGGTAGATCGATTTTTCAGATATTTTAACGTCTAAAAACAGTAAATATTCTTCAAATAATCTTACCGGGTTTTCAGCAGAAGGTCTTCATTTGTTTTGTCTTGCACAACGCCCCCGAAATTTTCAGTGTCGCCAATATTTCAGAATTTTTTTGCCATAAAATTTTTTTATTTTTTGGCAAAGACTCTGAAATTTGTCAAATTTTATTCAGTAAACCGTCATTAATCGGCGCCAGGAATTATTCCCCGTCGATCCGCACCCCCCTCGACCGCCCCCGATGGTGGGAATTGCTAAATTTTGTTGTCTAAATTTCTATACAAATCAGTACCGAGGTGTAATGGTAGATCGATTTTTCAGATATTTTAACGTCTAAAAACAGTAAATATTCTTCAAATAATCTTACCGGGTTTTCAGCAGAAGGTCTTCATTCGTTTTGTCTTGCACAACGCCATCGAAATTTTCAGTGTGCAAACATTTCAGAATTTTTTTTTGCCTTAAATTTTTTTTGTTTTCTGTCAAAAACTCTGAAATTTGTCAAATTTTTTTCGGCAAACCGTCATTAATCGGCCCCAGGAATTATTCCCCGTCGATCCGCACCCCCCTCGACCGCCCCCGATGGTGGGAATTGCTAAATTTTGTTGTCTAAATTCCTATACAAATCAGTACCGAGGTGTAATAGTACATCGATTTTTCAGATATTTTAACGTCTAAAAGCAGTAAATATTCACATATTCTTACCGGGTTTTCAGCAGAAGGTCTTCATTCGTTTTGTCTTGCACAACGCCATCGAAATTTTCAGTGTGCAAACATTTCAGATTTTTTTTTTGCCTTAAGTTTTTATTGTTTTTTGTCAAATACTCTGAAATTTGTCAAATTTTTTTCAGCAAACCGTCATTAATCGGCGCCAGGAATTATTCCCCGTCGATCCGCACCCCCCTCGACCGCCCCCGATGGTGGGAATTGCTAAATTTTGTTGTCTAAATTCCTATACAAATCAGTACCGAGGTGTAATAGTACATCGATTTTTCAGATATTTTAACGTCTAAAAGCAGTAAATATTCACATATTCTTACCGGGTTTTCAGCAGAAGGTCTTCATTCGTTTTGTCTTGCACAACGCCATCGAAATTTTCAGTGTGCAAACATTTCAGAATTTTTTTTTGCCTTAAATTTTTATTGTTTTTTGTCAAATACTCTGAAATTTGTCAAATTTTTTTCAGCAAACCGTCATTAATCGGCGCCAGGATATATTCCCCGTCGATCCGCACCCCCCTCGACCGCCCCCGATGGTGGGAATTGCTAAATTTTGTTGTCTAAATTCCTATACAAATCAGTACCGAGGTGTAATGGTACATCGATTTTTCAGATATTTTAACGTCTAAAAGCAGTAAATATTCAAATATTCTTACCGGGTTTTCAGCAGAAGGTCTTCATTCGTTTTGTCTTGCACAAGGCCATCGAAATTTTCAGTGTGCAAACATTTCAGATTTTTTTTTGCCTTAAATTTTTTTTGTTTTTTGTCAAAAACTCTGAAATTTGTCAAATTTTTTTCAGCAAACCGTCATTAATCGGCGCCAGGAATTATTCCCCGTCGATCCGCACCCCCCTCGACCGCCCCCGATGGTGGGAATTGCTAAATTTTGTTGTCTAAATTCCTATACAAATCAGTACCGAGGTGTAATGGTACATCGATTTTTCAGATATTTTAACGTCTAAAAGCAGTAAATATTCAAATATTCTTACCGGGTTTTCAGCAGAAGGTCTTCATTCGTTTTGTCTTGCACAACGCCATCGAAATTTTCAGTGTGCAAACATTTCAGAATTTTGTTTTGCCTTAAATTTTTTTTGTTTTTTGTCAAAAACTCTGAAATTTGTCAAATTTTTTTCAGCAAACCGTCTTTAATCGGCGCCAGGAATTATTCCCCGTCGATCCGCACCCCCCTCGACCGCCCCCGATGGTGGGATTTGCTAAATTTTGTTGTCTAAATTCCTATACAAATCAGTACCGAGGTGTAATGGTACATCGATTTTTCAGATATTTTAACGTCTAAAAGCAGTAAATATTCAAATATTCTTACCGGGTTTTCAGCAGAAGGTCTTCATTCGTTTTGTCTTGCACAACGCCATCGAAATTTTCAGTGTGCAAACATTTCAGAATTTTTTTTTGCCTTAAATTTTTTTTGTTTTCTGTCAAAAACTCTGAAATTTGTCAAATTTTTTTCGGCAAACCGTCATTAATCGGCCCCAGGAATTATTCCCCGTCGATCCGCACCCCCCTCGACCGCCCCCGATGGTGGGAATTGCTAAATTTTGTTGTCTAAATTCCTATACAAATCAGTACCGAGGTGTAATAGTACATCGATTTTTCAGATATTTTAACGTCTAAAAGCAGTAAATATTCACATATTCTTACCGGGTTTTCAGCAGAAGGTCTTCATTCGTTTTGTCTTGCACAACGCCATCGAAATTTTCAGTGTGCAAACATTTCAGATTTTTTTTTTGCCTTAAATTTTTATTGTTTTTTGTCAAAAACTCTGAAATTTGTCAAATTTTTTTCAGCAAACCGTCTTTAATCGGCGCCAGGAATTATTCCCCGTCGATCCGCACCCCCCTCGACCGCCCCTGATGGTGGGAATTGCTAATTTTTGTTGTCTAAATTCCTATACAAATCAGTACCGAGGTGTAATAGTACATCGATTTTTCAGATATTTTAACGTCTAAAAGCAGTAAATATTCACATATTCTTACCGGGTTTTCAGCAGAAGGTCTTCATTCGTTTTGTCTTGCACAACGCCATCGAAATTTTCAGTGTGCAAACATTTCAGAATTTTTTTTTGCCTTAATTTTGTTTTGTTTTTTGTCAAAAACTCTGAAATTTGTCAAATTTTTTTCAGCAAACCGTCATTAATCGGCGCCAGGAATTATTCCCCGTCGATCCGCACCCCCCTCGACCGCCCCCGATGGTGGGAATTGCTAAATTTTGTTGTCTAAATTCCTATACAAATCAGTACCGAGGTGTAATGGTACATCGATTTTTCAGATATTTTAACGTCTAAAAGCAGTAAATATTCAAATATTCTTACCGGGTTTTCAGCAGAAGGTCTTCATTCGTTTTGTCTTGCACAACGCCATCGAAATTTTCAGTGTGCAAACATTTAAGAATTTTTTTTGCCTTAAGTTTTTTTTGTTTTTTGTCAAAAACTCTGAAATTTGTCAAATTTTTTTCAGCAAACCGTCATTAATCGGCGCCAGGAATTATTCCCCGTCGATCCGCACCCCCCTCGACCGCCCCCGATGGTGGGAATTGCTAAATTTTGTTGTCTAAATTCCTATACAAATCAGTACCGTACCGAGGTGTAGTGGTACATCGATTTTTCAGATATTTTAACGTCTAAAAGCAGTAAATATTCAAATATTCTTACCGGGTTTTCAGCAGAAGGTCTTCATTCGTTTTGTCTTGCACAACGCCATCGAAATTTTCAGTGTGCAAACATTTCAGAATTTTTTTTTGCCTTAAATTTTTTTTGTTTTTTGTCAAAAACTCTGAAATTTGTCAATTTTTTTTCAGCAAACCGTCTTTAATCGGCGCCAGGAATTATTCCCCGTCGATCCGCACCCCCCTCGACCGCCCCCGATGGTGGGAATTGCTAAATTTTGTTGTCTAAATTCCTATACAAATCAGTACCGAGGTGTAATAGTACATCGATTTTTCAGATATTTTAACGTCTAAAAGCAGTAAATATTCACATATTCTTACCGGGTTTTCAGCAGAAGGTCTTCATTCGTTTTGTCTTGCACAACGCCATCGAAATTTTCAGTGTGCAAACATTTCAGAATTTTTTTTTGCCTTAATTTTTTTTTGTTTTTTGTCAAAACCTCTGAAATTTGTCAAATTTTTTTCAGCAAACCGTCATTAATCGGCGCCAGGAATTATTCCCCGTCGATCCGCACCCCCCTCGACCGCCCCCGATGGTGGGAATTGCTAAATTTTGTTGTCTAAATTCCTATACAAATCAGTACCGTACCGAGGTGTAATGGTACATCGATTTTTCAGATATTTTAACGTCTAAAAGCAGTAAATATTCAAATATTCTTACCGGGTTTTCAGCAGAAGGTCTTCATTCGTTTTGTCTTGCACAAGGCCATCGAAATTTTCAGTGTGCAAACATTTCAGATTTTTTTTTTGCCTTAATTTTTTTTTGTTTTTTGTCAAAACCTCTGAAATTTGTCAAATTTTTTTCAGCAAACCGTCATTAATCGGCGCCAGGAATTATTCCCCGTCGATCCGCACCCCCCTCGACCGCCCCCGATGGTGGGAATTGCTAAATTTTGTTGTCTATATTCCTATACAAATCAGTACCGAGGTGTAATAGTACATCGATTTTTCAGATATTTTAACGTCTAAAAGCATTAAATATTCAAATATTCTTACCGGGTTTTCAGCAGAAGGTCTTCATTCGTTTTGTCTTGCACAACGCCATCGAAATTTTCAGTGTGCAAACACTTCAGAATTTTTTTTTTGCCTTAAATTTTTTTTGTTTTTTGTCAAAAACTCTGAAATTTGTCAATTTTTTTCAGCAAACCGTCATTAATCGGCGCCAGGAATTATTCCCCGTCGATCCGCACCCCCCTCGACCGCCCCCGATGGTGGGAATTGCTAAATTTTGTTGTCTAAATTCCTATACAAATCAGTACCGAGGTGTAATGGTACATCGATTTTTCAGATATTTTAACGTCTAAAAGCAGTAAATATTCAAATATTCTTACCGGGTTTTCAGCAGAAGGTCTTCATTCGTTTTGTCTTGCACAACGCCATCGAAATTTTCAGTGTGCAAACATTTCAGAATTTTTTTTTGCCTTAATTTTTTTTTGTTTTTTGTCAAAACCTCTGAAATTTGTCAAATTTTTTTCAGCAAACCGTCATTAATCGGCGCCAGGAATTATTCCCCGTCGATC
Source organism: Catocala fraxini (assembly GCA_930367265.1). Taxonomy (NCBI): domain Eukaryota; kingdom Metazoa; phylum Arthropoda; class Insecta; order Lepidoptera; family Erebidae; genus Catocala; species Catocala fraxini. The sequence continues at coordinate 167,372 of OV884051.1, forward strand.
CGCACCCCCCTCGACCGCCCCCGATGGTGGGAATTGCTAAATTTTGTTGTCTAATTTCCTATACAAATCAGTACCGTACCGAGGTGTAATGGTACATCGATTTTTCAGATATTTTAACGTCTAAAAGCAGTAAATATTCAAATATTCTTACCGGGTTTTCAGCAGAAGGTCTTCATTCGTTTTGTCTTGCACAACGCCATCGAAATTTTCAGTGTGCAAACATTTCAGAATTTTTTTTTGCCTTAAATTTTTTTTGTTTTTTGTCAAAAACTCTGAAATTTGTCAAATTTTTTTCGGCAAACCGTCATTAATCGGCCCCAGGAATTATTCCCCGTCGATCCGCACCCCCCTCGACCGCCCCCGATGGTGGGAATTGCTAAATTTTGTTGTCTAAATTCCTATACAAATCAGTACCGAGGTGTAATGGTACATCGATTTTTCAGATATTTTAACGTCTAAAAGCAGTAAATATTCAAATATTCTTACCGGGTTTTCAGCAGAAGGTCTTCATTCGTTTTGTCTTGCACAACGCCATCGAAATTTTCAGTGTGCAAACACTTCAGAATTTTTTTTCGCCTTAAATTTTTTTTGTTTTTTGTCAAAAACTCTGAAATTTGTCAAATTTTTTTCAGCAAACCGTCATTAATCGGCGCCAGGAATTATTCCCCGTCGATCCGCACCCCCCTCGACCGCCCCCGATGGTGGGAATTGCTAAATTTTGTTGTCTAAATTTCTATACAAATCGGTACCGAGGTGTAATGGTAGATCGATTTTTCAGATATTTTAACGTCTAAAAACAGTAAATATTCTTCAAATAATCTTACCGGGTTTTCAGCAGAAGGTCTTCATTTGTTTTGTCTTGCACAACGCCCCCGAAATTTTCAGTGTCGCCAATATTTCAGAATTTTTTAGCCATAAATTTTTTTTTATTTTTTGGCAAAGACTCTGAAATTTGTCAAATTTTATTCAGTAAACCGTCATTAATCGGCGCCAGGAATTATTCCCCGTCGATCCGCACCCCCCTCGACCGCCCCCGATGGTGGGAATTGCTAAATTTTGTTGTCTAAATTTCTATACAAATCGGTACCGAGGTGTAATGGTAGATCGATTTTTCAGATATTTTAACGTCTAAAAACAGTAAATATTCTTCAAATAATCTTACCGGGTTTTCAGCAGAAGGTCTTCATTTGTTTTGTCTTGCACAACGCCCCCGAAATTTTCAGTGTCGCCAATATTTCAGATTTTTTTTGCCTTAAATTTTTTTTTATTTTTTGGCAAAGACTCTGAAATTTGTCAAATTTTATTCAGTAAACCGTCATTAATCGGCGCCAGGAATTATTCCCCGTCGATCCGCACCCCCCTCGACCGCCCCCGATGGTGGGAATTGCTAAATTTTGTTGTCTAAATTTCTATACAAATCGGTACCGAGGTGTAATGGTAGATCGATTTTTCAGATATTTTAACGTCTAAAAACAGTAAATATTCTTCAAATAATCTTACCGGGTTTTCAGCAGAAGGTCTTCATTTGTTTTGTCTTGCACAACGCCCCCGAAATTTTCAGTGTCGCCAATATTTCAGAATTTTTTTGCCTTAAAATTTTTTTTATTTTTTGGCAAAGACTCTGAAATTTGACAAATTTTATTCAGTAAACCGTCATTAATCGGCGCCAGGAATTATTCCCCGTCGATCCGCACCCCCCTCGACCGCCCCCGATGGTGGGAATTGCTAAATTTTGTTGTCTAAATTTCTATACAAATCGGTACCGAGGTGTAATGGTAGATCGATTTTTCAGATATTTTAACGTCTAAAAACAGTAAATATTCTTCAAATAATCTTACCGGGTTTTCAGCAGAAGGTCTTCATTTGTTTTGTCTTGCACAACGCCCCCGAAATTTTCAGTGTCGCCAATATTTCAGAATTTTATTGCCTTAAATTTTTTTTTGTTTTTTGGCAAAGACTCTGAAATTTGTCAAATTTTATTCAGTAAACCGTCATTAATCGGCGCCAGGAATTATTCCCCGTCGATCCGCACCCCCCTCGACCGCCCCCGATGGTGGGAATTGCTAAATTTTGTTGTCTAAATTCCTATACAAATCAGTACCGAGGTGTAATGGTACATCGATTTTTCAGATATTTTAACGTCTAAAAGCAGTAAATATTCAAATATTCTTACCGGGTTTTCAGCAGAAGGTCTTCATTCGTTTTGTCTTGCACAACGCCATCGAAATTTTCAGTGTGCAAACACTTCAGAATTTTTTTTTGCCTTAAATTTTTTTTGTTTTTTGTCAAAAACTCTGAAATTTGTCAAATTTTTTTCAGCAAACCGTCATTAATCGGCGCCAGGAATTATTCCCCGTCGATCCGCACCCCCCTCGACCGCCCCCGATGGTGGGAATTGCTAAATTTTGTTGTCTAAATTTCTATACAAATCGGTACCGAGGTGTAATGGTAGATCGATTTTTCAGATATTTTAACGTCTAAAAACAGTAAATATTCTTCAAATAATCTTACCGGGTTTTCAGCAGAAGGTCTTCATTTGTTTTGTCTTGCACAACGCCCCCGAAATTTTCAGTGTCGCCAATATTTCAGAATTTTTTTGCCATAAAATTTTTTTTATTTTTTGGCAAAGACTCTGAAATTTGTCAAATTTTATTCAGTAAACCGTCATTAATCGGCGCCAGGAATTATTCCCCGTCGATCCGCACCCCCCTCGACCGCCCCCGATGGTGGGAATTGCTAAATTTTGTTGTCTAAATTTCTATACAAATCGGTACCGAGGTGTAATGGTAGATCGATTTTTCAGATATTTTAACGTCTAAAAACAGTAAATATTCTTCAAATAATCTTACCGGGTTTTCAGCAGAAGGTCTTCATTTGTTTTGTCTTGCACAACGCCCCCGAAATTTTCAGTGTCGCCAATATTTCAGAATTTTTTAGCCATAAATTTTTTTTTATTTTTTGGCAAAGACTCTGAAATTTGTCAAATTTTATTCAGTAAACCGTCATTAATCGGCGCCAGGAATTATTCCCCGTCGATCCGCACCCCCCTCGACCGCCCCCGATGGTGGGAATTGCTAAATTTTGTTGTCTAAATTTCTATACAAATCGGTACCGAGGTGTAATGGTAGATCGATTTTTCAGATATTTTAACGTCTAAAAACAGTAAATATTCTTCAAATAATCTTACCGGGTTTTCAGCAGAAGGTCTTCATTTGTTTTGTCTTGCACAACGCCCCCGAAATTTTCAGTGTCGCCAATATTTCAGATTTTTTTTGCCTTAAATTTTTTTTTATTTTTTGGCAAAGACTCTGAAATTTGTCAAATTTTATTCAGTAAACCGTCATTAATCGGCGCCAGGAATTATTCCCCGTCGATCCGCACCCCCCTCGACCGCCCCCGATGGTGGGAATTGCTAAATTTTGTTGTCTAAATTTCTATACAAATCGGTACCGAGGTGTAATGGTAGATCGATTTTTCAGATATTTTAACGTCTAAAAACAGTAAATATTCTTCAAATAATCTTACCGGGTTTTCAGCAGAAGGTCTTCATTTGTTTTGTCTTGCACAACGCCCCCGAAATTTTCAGTGTCGCCAATATTTCAGAATTTTTTTGCCTTAAAATTTTTTTTATTTTTTGGCAAAGACTCTGAAATTTGTCAAATTTTATTCAGTAAACCGTCATTAATCGGCGCCAGGAATTATTCCCCGTCGATCCGCACCCCCCTCGACCGCCCCCGATGGTGGGAATTGCTAAATTTTGTTGTCTAAATTTCTATACAAATCGGTACCGAGGTGTAATGGTAGATCGATTTTTCAGATATTTTAACGTCTAAAAACAGTAAATATTCTTCAAATAATCTTACCGGGTTTTCAGCAGAAGGTCTTCATTTGTTTTGTCTTGCACAACGCCCCCGAAATTTTCAGTGTCGCCAATATTTCAGAATTTTATTGCCTTAAATTTTTTTTTATTTTTTGGCAAAGACTCTGAAATTTGTCAAATTTTATTCAGTAAACCGTCATTATTCGGTGCCAGGAATTATTCCCCGTCGATCCGCACCCCCCTCGACCGCCCCCGATGGTGGGAATTGCTAAATTTTGTTGTCTAAATTTCTATACAAATCGGTACCGAGGTGTAATGGTAGATCGATTTTTCAGATATTTTAACGTCTAAAAACAGTAAATATTCTTCAAATAATCTTACCGGGTTTTCAGCAGAAGGTCTTCATTTGTTTTGTCTTGCACAACGCCCCCGAAATTTTCAGTGTCGCCAATATTTCAGAATTTTTTTGCCTTAAAATTTTTTTATTTTTTGGCAAAGACTCTGAAATTTGTCAAATTTTATTCAGTAAACCGTCATTAATCGGCGCCAGGAATTATTCCCCGTCGATCTGCACTCCCCTCGACCGCCCCCGATGGTGGGAATTGCTAAATTTTGTTGTCTAAATTTCTATACAAATCGGTACCGAGGTGTAATGGTAGATCGATTTTTCAGATATTTTAACGTCTAAAAACAGTAAATATTCTTCAAATAATCTTACCGGGTTTTCAGCAGAAGGTCTTCATTTGTTTTGTCTTGCACAACGCCCCCGAAATTTTCAGTGTCGCCAATATTTCAGAATTTTTTTGCCATAAAATTTTTTTATTTTTTGGCAAAGACTCTGAAATTTGTCAAATTTTATTCAGTAAACCGTCATTAATCGGCGCCAGGAATTATTCCCCGTCGATCCGCACCCCCCTCGACCGCCCCCGATGGTGGGAATTGCTAAATTTTGTTGTCTAAATTTCTATACAAATCAGTACCGAGGTGTAATGGTAGATCGATTTCTCAGATATTTTAACGTCTAAAAACAGTAAATATTCTTCAAATAATCTTACCGGGTTTTCAGCAGAAGGTCTTCATTTGTTTTGTCTTGCACAACGCCCCCGAAATTTTCAGTGTCGCCAATATTTCAGAATTTTTTTGCCATAAAATTTTTTTATTTTTTGGCAAAGACTCTGAAATTTGTCAAATTTTATTCAGTAAACCGTCATTAATCGGCGCCAGGAATTATTCCCCGTCGATCCGCACCCCCCTCGACCGCCCCCGATGGTGGGAATTGCTAAATTTTGTTGTCTAAATTTCTATACAAATCGGTACCGAGGTGTAATGGTACATCGATTTTTCAGATATTTTAACGTCTAAAAGCAGTAAATATTCAAATATTCTTACCGGGTTTTCAGCAGAAGGTCTTCATTCGTTTTGTCTTGCACAACGCCATCGAAATTTTCAGTGTGCAAACATTTCAGAATTTTTTTTTGCCTTAAATTTTTTTTGTTTTTTGTCAAAAACTCTGAAATTTGTCAAATTTTTTTCAGCAAACCGTCTTTAATCGGCGCCAGGAATTATTCCCCGTCGATCCGCACCCCCCTCGACCGCCCCCGATGGTGGGATTTGCTAAATTTTGTTGTCTAAATTCCTATACAAATCAGTACCGAGGTGTAATGGTACATCGATTTTTCAGATATTTTAACGTCTAAAAGCAGTAAATATTCAAATATTCTTACCGGGTTTTCAGCAGAAGGTCTTCATTCGTTTTGTCTTGCACTACGCCATCGAAATTTTCAGTGTGCAAACACTTCAGAATTTTTTTTTGCCTTAAATTTTTTTTGTTTTTTGTCAAAAACTCTGAAATTTGTCAAATTTTTTTCAGCAAACCGTCATTAATCGGCGCCAGGAATTATTCCCCGTCGATCCGCACCCCCCTCGACCGCCCCCGATGGTGGGAATTGCTAAATTTTGTTGTCTAAATTCCTATACAAATCAGTACCGAGGTGTAATGGTACATCGATTTTTCAGATATTTTAACGTCTAAAAGCAGTAAATATTCAAATATTCTTACCGGGTTTTCAGCAGAAGGTCTTCATTCGTTTTGTCTTGCACAACGCCATCGAAATTTTCAGTGTGCAAACATTTCAGAATTTTTTTTTGCCTTAAATTTTTTTTGTTTTTTGTCAAAAACTCTGAAATTTGTCAAATTTTTTTCAGCAAACCGTCTCTAATCGGCGCCAGGAATTATTCCCCGTCGATCCGCACCCCCCTCGACCGCCCCCGATGGTGGGAATTGCTAAATTTTGTTGTCTAAATTCCTATACAAATCAGTACCGAGGTGTAATAGTACATCGATTTTTCAGATATTTTAACGTCTAAAAGCAGTAAATATTCACATATACTTACCGGGTTTTCAGCAGAAGGTCTTCATTCGTTTTGTCTTGCACAACGCCATCGAAATTTTCAGTGTGCAAACATTTCAGAATTTTTTTTTGCCTTAATTTTTTTTTGTTTTTTGTCAAAAACTCTGAAATTTGTCAAATTTTTTTCAGCAAACCGTCATTAATCGGCGCCAGGATATATTCCCCGTCGATCCGCACCCCCCTCGACCGCCCCCGATGGTGGGAATTGCTAAATTTTGTTGTCTAAATTCCTATACAAATCAGTACCGTACCGAGGTGTAATGGTACATCGATTTTTCAGATATTTTAACGTCTAAAAGCAGTAAATATTCAAATATTCTTACCGGGTTTTCAGCAGAAGGTCTTCATTCGTTTTGTCTTGCACAAGGCCATCGAAATTTTCAGTGTGCAAACATTTCAGAATTTTTTTTTGCCTTAAATTTTTTTTGTTTTTTGTCAAAAACTCTGAAATTTGTCAAATTTTTTTCAGCAAACCGTCTTTAATCGGCGCCAGGAATTATTCCCCGTCGATCCGCACCCCCCTCGACCGCCCCCGATGGTGGGAATTGCTAAATTTTGTTGTCTAAATTCCTATACAAATCAGTACCGAGGTGTAATGGTACATCGATTTTTCAGATATTTTAACGTCTAAAAGCAGTAAATATTCACATATTCTTACCGGGTTTTCAGCAGAAGGTCTTCATTCGTTTTGTCTTGCATAACGCCATCGAAATTTTCAGTGTGCAAACATTTCAGAATTTTTTTTTGCCTTAATTTTTTTTTGTTTTTTGTCAAAACTCTGAAATTTGTCAAATTTTTTTCAGCAAACCGTCATTAATCGGCGCCAGGAATTATTCCCCGTCGATCCGCACCCCCCTCGACCGCCCCCGATGGTGGGAATTGCTAAATTTTGTTGTCTAAATTCCTATACAAATCAGTACCGTACCGAGGTGTAATGGTACATCGATTTTTCAGATATTTTAACGTCTAAAAGCAGTAAATATTCAAATATTCTTACCGGGTTTTCAGCAGAAGGTCTTCATTCGTTTTGTCTTGCACAACGCCATCGAAATTTTCAGTGTGCAAACATTTCAGATTTTTTTTTTGCCTTAAATTTTTTTTGTTTTTTGTCAAAAACTCTGAAATTTGTCAAATTTTTTTCAGCAAACCGTCTTTAATCGGCGCCAGGAATTATTCCCCGTCGATCCGCACCCCCCTCGACCGCCCCCGATGGTGGGAATTGCTAAATTTTGTTGTCTAAATTCCTATACAAATCAGTACCGTACCGAGGTGTAATGGTACATCGATTTTTCAGATATTTTAACGTCTAAAAGCAGTAAATATTCAAATATTCTTACCGGGTTTTCAGCAGAAGGTCTTCATTCGTTTTGTCTTGCACAAGGCCATCGAAATTTTCAGTGTGCAAACATTTCAGAATTTTTTTTTGCCTTAAATTTTTTTTGTTTTTTGTCAAAAACTCTGAAATTTGTCAAATTTTTTTCAGCAAACCGTCTTTAATCGGCGCCAGGAATTATTCCCCGTCGATCCGCACCCCCCTCGACCGCCCCCGATGGTGGGAATTGCTAAATTTTGTTGTCTAAATTCCTATACAAATCAGTACCGAGGTGTAATGGTACATCGATTTTTCAGATATTTTAACGTCTAAAAGCAGTAAATATTCACATATTCTTACCGGGTTTTCAGCAGAAGGTCTTCATTCGTTTTGTCTTGCATAACGCCATCGAAATTTTCAGTGTGCAAACATTTCAGAATTTTTTTTTGCCTTAATTTTTTTTTGTTTTTTGTCAAAACTCTGAAATTTGTCAAATTTTTTTCAGCAAACCGTCATTAATCGGCGCCAGGAATTATTCCCCGTCGATCCGCACCCCCCTCGACCGCCCCCGATGGTGGGAATTGCTAAATTTTGTTGTCTAAATTCCTATACAAATCAGTACCGTACCGAGGTGTAATGGTACATCGATTTTTCAGATATTTTAACGTCTAAAAGCAGTAAATATTCAAATATTCTTACCGGGTTTTCAGCAGAAGGTCTTCATTCGTTTTGTCTTGCACAACGCCATCGAAATTTTCAGTGTGCAAACACTTCAGAATTTTTTTTTGCCTTAAATTTTTTTTGTTTTTTGTCAAAAACTCTGAAATTTGTCAAATTTTTTTCAGCAAACCGTCATTAATCGGCGCCAGGAATTATTCCCCGTCGATCCGCACCCCCCTCGACTGCCCCCGATGGTGGGAATTGCTAAATTTTGTTGTCTAAATTTCTATACAAATCGGTACCGAGGTGTAATGGTAGATCGATTTTTCAGATATTTTAACGTCTAAAAACAGTAAATATTCTTCAAATAATCTTACCGGGTTTTCAGCAGAAGGTCTTCATTTGTTTTGTCTTGCACAACGCCCCCGAAATTTTCAGTGTCGCCAATATTTCAGAATTTTATTGCCTTAAATTTTTTTTTATTTTTTGGCAAAGACTCTGAAATTTGTCAAATTTTATTCAGCAAACCGTCATTAATCGGCGCCAGGAATTATTCCCCGTCGATCCGCACCCCCCTCGACCGCCCCCGATGGTGGGAATTGCTAAATTTTGTTGTCTAAATTTCTATACAAATCGGTACCGAGGTGTAATGGTAGATCGATTTTTCAGATATTTTAACGTCTAAAAACAGTAAATATTCTTCAAATAATCTTACCGGGTTTTCAGCAGAAGGTCTTCATTTGTTTTGTCTTGCACAACGCCCCCGAAATTTTCAGTGTCGCCAATATTTCAGAATTTTTTTGCCTTAAAATTTTTTTATTTTTTGGCAAAGACTCTGAAATTTGTCAAATTTTATTCAGTAAACCGTCATTAATCGGCGCCAGGAATTATTCCCCGTCGATCCGCACCCCCCTCGACCGCCCCCGATGGTGGGAATTGCTAAATTTTGTTGTCTAAATTTCTATACAAATCGGTACCGAGGTGTAATGGTAGATCGATTTTTCAGATATTTTAACGTCTAAAAACAGTAAATATTCTTCAAATAATCTTACCGGGTTTTCAGCAGAAGGTCTTCATTTGTTTTGTCTTGCACAACGCCCCCGAAATTTTCAGTGTCGCCAATATTTCAGAATTTTTTTGCCATAAAATATTTTTTATTTTTTGGCAAAGACTCTGAAATTTGTCAAATTTTATTCAGTAAACCGTCATTAATCGGCGCCAGGAATTATTCCCCGTCGATCCGCACCCCCCTCGACCGCCCCCGATGGTGGGAATTGCTAAATTTTGTTGTCTAAATTTCTATACAAATCGGTACCGAGGTGTAATGGTAGATCGATTTTTCAGATATTTTAACGTCTAAAAACAGTAAATATTCTTCAAATAATCTTACCGGGTTTTCAGCAGAAGGTCTTCATTTGTTTTGTCTTGCACAACGCCCCCGAAATTTTCAGTGTCGCCAATATTTCAGAATTTTTTTGCCTTAAAATTTTTTTATTTTTTGGCAAAGACTCTGAAATTTGTCAAATTTTATTCAGTAAACCGTCATTAATCGGCGCCAGGAATTATTCCCCGTCGATCCGCACCCCCCTCGACCGCCCCCGATGGTGGGAATTGCTAAATTTTGTTGTCTAAATTTCTATACAAATCGGTACCGAGGTGTAATGGTAGATCGATTTTTCAGATATTTTAACGTCTAAAAACAGTAAATATTCTTCAAATAATCTTACCGGGTTTTCAGCAGAAGGTCTTCATTTGTTTTGTCTTGCACAACGCCCCCGAAATTTTCAGTGTCGCCAATATTTCAGAATTTTTTTGCCTCAAATTTTTTTTTATTTTTTGGCAAAGACTGAAATTTGTCAAATTTTATTCAGTAAACCGTCATTAATCGGCGCCAGGAATTATTCCCCGTCGATCCGCACCCCCCTCGACCGCCCCCGATGGTGGGAATTGCTAAATTTTGTTGTCTAAATTTCTATACAAATCGGTACCGAGGTGTAATGGTACATCGATTTTTCAGATATTTTAACGTCTAAAAGCAGTAAATATTCAAATATTCTTACCGGGTTTTCAGCAGAAGGTCTTCATTCGTTTTGTCTTGCACAACGCCATCGAAATTTTCAGTGTGCAAACATTTCAGAATTTTTTTTGCCTTAAATTTTTTTTGTTTTTTGTCAAAAACTCTGAAATTTGTCAAATTTTTTTCAGCAAACCGTCATTAATCGGCGCCAGGAATTATTCCCCGTCGATCCGCACCCCCCTCGACCGCCCCCGATGGTGGGATTTGCTAAATTTTGTTGTCTAAATTCCTATACAAATCAGTACCGAGGTGTAATGGTACATCGATTTTTCAGATATTTTAACGTCTAAAAGCAGTAAATATTCAAATATTCTTACCGGGTTTTCAGCAGAAGGTCTTCATTCGTTTTGTCTTGCACAACGCCATCGAAATTTTCAGTGTGCAAACACTTCAGAATTTTTTTTTGCCTTAAATTTTTTTTGTTTTTTGTCAAAAACTCTGAAATTTGTCAAATTTTTTTCAGCAAACCGTCATTAATCGGCGCCAGGAATTATTCCCCGTCGATCCGCACCCCCCTCGACCGCCCCCGATGGTGGGAATTGCTAAATTTTGTTGTCTAAATTCCTATACAAATCAGTACCGTACCGAGGTGTAATGGTACATCGATTTTTCAGATATTTTAACTTCAAAAGCAGTAAATATTCAAATATTCTTACCGGGTTTTCAGCAGAAGGTCTTCATTCGTTTTGTCTTGCACAACGCCATCGAAATTTTCAGTGTGCAAACACTTCAGAATTTTTTTTTGCCTTAAATTTTTTTTGTTTTTTGTCAAAAACTCTGAAATTTGTCAAATTTTTTTCAGCAAACCGTCATTAATCGGCGCCAGGAATTATTCCCCGTCGATCCGCACCCCCCTCGACCGCCCCCGATGGTGGGAATTGCTAAATTTTGTTGTCTAAATTTCTATACAAATCGGTACCGAGGTGTAATGGTAGATCGATTTTTCAGATATTTTAACGTCTAAAAACAGTAAATATTCTTCAAATAATCTTACCGGGTTTTCAGCAGAAGGTCTTCATTTGTTTTGTCTTGCACAACGCCCCCGAAATTTTCAGTGTCGCCAATATTTCAGAATTTTTTAGCCATAAAATTTTTTTATTTTTTGGCAAAGACTCTGAAATTTGTCAAATTTTATTCAGTAAACCGTCATTAATCGGCGCCAGGAATTATTCCCCGTCGATCCGCACCCCCCTCGACCGCCCCCGATGGTGGGAATTGCTAAATTTTGTTGTCTAAATTTCTATACAAATCGGTACCGAGGTGTAATGGTAGATCGATTTTTCAGATATTTTAACGTCTAAAAACAGTAAATAATCTTACCGGGTTTTCAGCAGAAGGTCTTCATTTGTTTTGTCTTGCACAACGCCCCCGAAATTTTCAGTGTCGCCAATATTTCAGAATTTTTTTGCCTTAAAATTTTTTTAATTTTTGGCAAAGACACTGAAATTTGACAAATTTTATTCAGTAAACCGTCATTAATCGGCGCCAGGAATTATTCCCCGTCGATCCGCACCCCCCTCGACCGCCCCCGATGGTGGGAATTGCTAAATTTTGTTGTCTAAATTTCTATGCAAATCGGTACCGAGGTGTAATGGTAGATCGATTTTTCAGATATTTTAACGTCTAAAAACAGTAAATATTCTTCAAATAATCTTACCGGGTTTTCAGCAGAAGGTCTTCATTTGTTTTGTCTTGCACAACGCCCCCGAAATTTTCAGTGTCGCCAATATTTCAGAATTTTTTTGCCTTAAAATTTTTTTATTTTTTGGCAAAGACTCTGAAATTTGTCAAATTTTATTCAGTAAACCGTCATTAATCGGCGCCAGGAATTATTCCCCGTCGATCCGCACCCCCCTCGACCGCCCCCGATGGTGGGAATTGCTAAATTTTGTTGTCTAAATTTCTATACAAATCGGTACCGAGGTGTAATGGTAGATCGATTTTTCAGATATTTTAACTTCAAAAGCAGTAAATATTCAAATATTCTTACCGGGTTTTCAGCAGAAGGTCTTCATTCGTTTTGTCTTGCACAACGCCATCGAAATTTTAAGTGTGCAAACATTTCAGAATTTTTTTTGCTTTAAATATTTTTTGTTTTTTGTCAAAAACTCTGAAATTTGTCAAATTTTTTTCAGCAAACCGTCTTTAATCGGCGCCAGGAATTATTCCCCGTCGATCCGCACCCCCCTCGACCGCCCCCGATGGTGGGATTTGCTAAATTTTGTTGTCTAAATTCCTATACAAATCAGTACCGAGGTGTAATGGTACATCGATTTTTCAGATATTTTAACGTCTAAAAGCAGTAAATATTCAAATATTCTTACCGGGTTTTCAGCAGAAGGTCTTCATTCGTTTTGTCTTGCACAACGCCATCGAAATTTTCAGTGTGCAAACACTTCAGAATTTTTTTTTGCCTTAAATTTTTTTTGTTTTTTGTCAAAAACTCTGAAATTTGTCAAATTTTTTTCAGCAAACCGTCATTAATCGGCGCCAGGTATTATTCCCCGTCGATCCGCACCCCCCTCGACCGCCCCCGATGGTGGGAATTGCTAAATTTTGTTGTCTAAATTTCTATACAAATCGGTACCGAGGTGTAATGGTAGATCGATTTTTCAGATATTTTAACGTCTAAAAACAGTAAATATTCTTCAAATAATCTTACCGGGTTTTCAGCAGAAGGTCTTCATTTGTTTTGTCTTGCACAACGCCCCCGAAATTTTCAGTGTCGCCAATATTTCAGAATTTTTTAGCCATAAAATTTTTTTATTTTTTGGCAAAGACTCTGAAATTTGTCAAATTTTATTCAGTAAACCGTCATTAATCGGCGCCAGGAATTATTCCCCGTCGATCCGCACCCCCCTCGACCGCCCCCGATGGTGGGAATTGCTAAATTTTGTTGTCTAAATTTCTATACAAATCGGTACCGAGGTGTAATGGTAGATCGATTTTTCAGATATTTTAACGTCTAAAAACAGTAAATATTCTTCAAATAATCTTACCGGGTTTTCAGCAGAAGGTCTTCATTTGTTTTGTCTTGCACAACGCCCCCGAAATTTTCAGTGTCGCCAATATTTCAGAATTTTTTAGCCATAAAATTTTTTTATTTTTTGGCAAAGACTCTGAAATTTGTCAAATTTTATTCAGTAAACCGTCATTAATCGGCGCCAGGAATTATTCCCCGTCGATCCGCACCCCCCTCGACCGCCCCCGATGGTGGGAATTGCTAAATTTTGTTGTCTAAATTTCTATACAAATCGGTACCGAGGTGTAATGGTAGATCGATTTTTCAGATATTTTAACGTCTAAAAACAGTAAATATTCTTCAAATAATCTTACCGGGTTTTCAGCAGAAGGTCTTCATTTGTTTTGTCTTGCACAACGCCCCCGAAATTTTCAGTGTCGCCAATATTTCAGAATTTTATTGCCTTAAATTTTTTTTTATTTTTTGGCAAAGACTCTGAAATTTGTCAAATTTTATTCAGCAAACCGTCATTAATCGGCGCCAGGAATTATTCCCCGTCGATCCGCACCCCCCTCGACCGCCCCCGATGGTGGGAATTGCTAAATTTTGTTGTCTAAATTTCTATACAAATCGGTACCGAGGTGTAATGGTAGATCGATTTTTCAGATATTTTAACGTCTAAAAACAGTAAATATTCTTCAAATAATCTTACCGGGTTTTCAGCAGAAGGTCTTCATTTGTTTTGTCTTGCACAACGCCCCCGAAATTTTCAGTGTCGCCAATATTTCAGAATTTTTTTGCCTTAAAATTTTTTTATTCTTTGGCAAAGACTCTGAAATTTGTCAAATTTTATTCAGTAAACCGTCATTAATCGGCGCCAGGAATTATTCCCCGTCGATCCGCACCCCCCTCGACCGCCCCCGATGGTGGGAATTGCTAAATTTTGTTGTCTAAATTTCTATACAAATCGGTACCGAGGTGTAATGGTAGATCGATTTTTCAGATATTTTAACGTCTAAAAACAGTAAATATTCTTCAAATAATCTTACCGGGTTTTCAGCAGAAGGTCTTCATTTGTTTTGTCTTGCACAACGCCCCCGAAATTTTCAGTGTCGCCAATATTTCAGAATTTTTATGCCATAAAATTTTTTTTATTTTTTGGCAAAGACTCTGAAATTTGTCAAATTTTATTCAGTAAACCGTCATTAATCGGCGCCAGGAATTATTCCCCGTCGATCCGCACCCCCCTCGACCGCCCCCGATGGTGGGAATTGCTAAATTTTGTTGTCTAAATTTCTATACAAATCGGTACCGAGGTGTAATGGTAGATCGATTTTTCAGATATTTTAACGTCTAAAAACAGTAAATAATCTTACCGGGTTTTCAGCAGAAGGTCTTCATTTGTTTTGTCTTGCACAACGCCCCCGAAATTTTCAGTGTCGCCAATATTTCAGAATTTTTTTGCCTTAAAATTTTTTTATTTTTTGGCAAAGACTGTGAAATTTGTCAAATTTTATTCAGTAAACCGTCATTAATCGGCGCCAGGAATTATTCCCCGTCGATCCGCACCCCCCTCGACCGCCCCCGATGGTGGGAATTGCTAAATTTTGTTGTCTAAATTTCTATACAAATCGGTACCGAGGTGTAATGGTAGATCGATTTTTCAGATATTTTAACGTCTAAAAACAGTAAATATTCTTCAAATAATCTTACCGGGTTTTCAGCAGAAGGTCTTCATTTGTTTTGTCTTGCACAACGCTCCCGAAATTTTCAGTGTCGCCAATATTTCAGAATTTTTTTGCCTTAAATTTTTTTTGTTTTTTGGCAAAGACTCTGAAATTTGTCAAATTTTATTCAGTAAACCGTCATTAATCGGCGCCAGGAATTATTCCCCGTCGATCCGCACCCCCCTCGACCGCCCCCGATGGTGGGAATTGCTAAATTTTGTTGTCTAAATTTCTATACAAATCGGTACCGAGGTGTAATGGTAGATCGATTTTTCAGATATTTTAACGTCTAAAAACAGTAAATATTCTTCAAATAATCTTACCGGGTTTTCAGCAGAAGGTCTTCATTTGTTTTGTCTTGCACAACGCCCCCGAAATTTTCAGTGTCGCCAATATTTCAGAATTTTTTTGCCTCAAATTTTTTTTTATTTTTTGGCAAAGACTGAAATTTGTCAAATTTTATTCAGTAAACCGTCATTAATCGGCGCCAGGAATTATTCCCCGTCGATCCGCACCCCCCTCGACCGCCCCCGATGGTGGGAATTGCTAAATTTTGTTGTCTAAATTTCTATACAAATCGGTACCGAGGTGTAATGGTACATCGATTTTTCAGATATTTTAACGTCTAAAAGCAGTAAATATTCAAATATTCTTACCGGGTTTTCAGCAGAAGGTCTTCATTCGTTTTGTCTTGCACAACGCCATCGAAATTTTCAGTGTGCAAACATTTCAGAATTTTTTTTGCCTTAAATTTTTTTTGTTTTTTGTCAAGAACTCTGAAATTTGTCAAATTTTTTTCAGCAAACCGTCTTTAATCGGCGCCAGGAATTATTCCCCGTCGATCCGCACCCCCCTCGACCGCCCCCGATGGTGGGATTTGCTAAATTTTGTTGTCTAAATTCCTATACAAATCAGTACCGAGGTGTAATGGTACATCGATTTTTCAGATATTTTAACGTCTAAAAGCAGTAAATATTCAAATATTCTTACCGGGTTTTCAGCAGAAGGTCTTCATTCGTTTTGTCTTGCACAACGCCCCCGAAATTTTCAGTGTCGCCAATATTTCAGAATTTTTTTGCCATAAAATTTTTTTTATTTTTTGGCAAAGACTCTGAAATTTGTCAAATTTTATTCAGTAAACCGTCATTAATCGGCGCCAGGAATTATTCCCCGTCGATCCGCACCCCCCTCGACCGCCCCCGATGGTGGGATTTGCTAAATTTTGTTGTCTAAATTCCTATACAAATCAGTACCGAGGTGTAATGGTACATCGATTTTTCAGATATTTTAACGTCTAAAAGCAGTAAATATTCAAATATTCTTACCGGGTTTTCAGCAGAAGGTCTTCATTCGTTTTGTCTTGCACAACGCCATCGAAATTTTCAGTGTGCAAACACTTCAGAATTTTTTTTTGCCTTAAATTTTTTTTGTTTTTTGTCAAAAACTCTGAAATTTGTCAAATTTTTTTCAGCAAACCGTCATTAATCGGCGCCAGGAATTATTCCCCGTCGATCCGCACCCCCCTCGACCGCCCCCGATGGTGGGAATTGCTAAATTTTGTTGTCTAAATTCCTATACAAATCAGTACCGTACCGAGGTGTAATGGTACATCGATTTTTCAGATATTTTAACTTCAAAAGCAGTAAATATTCAAATATTCTTACCGGGTTTTCAGCAGAAGGTCTTCATTCGTTTTGTCTTGCACAACGCCATCGAAATTTTCAGTGTGCAAACACTTCAGAATTTTTTTTTGCCTTAAATTTTTTTTGTTTTTTGTCAAAAACTCTGAAATTTGTCAAATTTTTTTCAGCAAACCGTCATTAATCGGCGCCAGGAATTATTCCCCGTCGATCCGCACCCCCCTCGACCGCCCCCGATGGTGGGAATTGCTAAATTTTGTTGTCTAAATTTCTATACAAATCGGTACCGAGGTGTAATGGTAGATCGATTTTTCAGATATTTTAACGTCTAAAAACAGTAAATATTCTTCAAATAATCTTACCGGGTTTTCAGCAGAAGGTCTTCATTTGTTTTGTCTTGCACAACGCCCCCGAAATTTTCAGTGTCGCCAATATTTCAGAATTTTTTTGCCTTAAATTTTTTTTTATTTTTTGGCAAAGACTCTGAAATTTGTCAAATTTTATTCAGTAAACCGTCATTAATCGGCGCCAGGAATTATTCCCCGTCGATCCGCACCCCCCTCGACCGCCCCCGATGGTGGGAATTGCTAAATTTTGTTGTCTAAATTTCTATACAAATCGGTACCGAGGTGTAATGGTAGATCGATTTTTCAGATATTTTAACGTCTAAAAACAGTAAATATTCTTCAAATAATCTTACCGGGTTTTCAGCAGAAGGTCTTCATTTGTTTTGTCTTGCACAACGCCCCCGAAATTTTCAGTGTCGCCAATATTTCAGAATTTTTTTGCCTTAAAATTTTTTTTATTTTTTGGCAAAGACACTGAAATTTGACAAATTTTATTCAGTAAACCGTCATTAATCGGCGCCAGGAATTATTCCCCGTCGATCCGCACCCCCCTCGACCGCCCCCGATGGTGGGAATTGCTAAATTTTGTTGTCTAAATTTCTATGCAAATCGGTACCGAGGTGTAATGGTAGATCGATTTTTCAGATATTTTAACGTCTAAAATCAGTAAATATTCTTTAAATAATCTTACCGGGTTTTCAGCAGAAGGTCTTCATTTGTTTTGTCTTGCACAACGCCCCCGAAATTTTCAGTGTCGCCAATATTTCAGAATTTTTTTGCCTTAAAATTTTTTTATTTTTTGGCAAAGACTCTGAAATTTGTCAAATTTTATTCAGTAAACCGTCATTAATCGGCGCCAGGAATTATTCCCCGTCGATCCGCACCCCCCTCGACCGCCCCCGATGGTGGGAATTGCTAAATTTTGTTGTCTAAATTTCTATACAAATCGGTACCGAGGTGTAATGGTAGATCGATTTTTCAGATATTTTAACGTCTAAAAACAGTAAATATTCTTCAAATAATCTTACCGGGTTTTCAGCAGAAGGTCTTCATTTGTTTTGTCTTGCACAACGCCCCCGAAATTTTCAGTGTCGCCAATATTTCAGAATTTTTTTGCCTTAAAATTTTTTTATTTTTTGGCAAAGACTCTGAAATTTGTCAAATTTTATTCAGTAAACCGTCATTAATCGGCGCCAGGAATTATTCCCCGTCGATCCGCACCCCCCTCGACCGCCCCCGATGGTGGGAATTGCTAAATTTTGTTGTCTAAATTTCTATACAAATCGGTACCGAGGTGTAATGGTAGATCGATTTTTCAGATATTTTAACGTCTAAAAACAGTAAATATTCTTCAAATAATCTTACCGGGTTTTCAGCAGAAGGTCTTCATTTGTTTTGTCTTGCACAACGCCCCCGAAATTTTCAGTGTCGCCAATATTTAAGAATTTTATTGCCTCAAATTTTTTTTTATTTTTTGGCAAAGACTGAAATTTGTCAAATTTTATTCAGTAAACCGTCATTAATCGGCGCCAGGAATTATTCCCCGTCGATCCGCACCCCCCTCGACCGCCCCCGATGGTGGGAATTGCTAAATTTTGTTGTCTAAATTTCTATACAAATCGGTACCGAGGTGTAATGGTACATCGATTTTTCAGATATTTTAACGTCTAAAAGCAGTAAATATTCAAATATTCTTACCGGGTTTTCAGCAGAAGGTCTTCATTCGTTTTGTCTTGCACAACGCCATCGAAATTTTCAGTGTGCAAACATTTCAGAATTTTTTTTGCCTTAAATTTTTTTTGTTTTTTGTCAAGAACTCTGAAATTTGTCAAATTTTTTTCAGCAAACCGTCTTTAATCGGCGCCAGGAATTATTCCCCGTCGATCCGCACCCCCCTCGACCGCCCCCGATGGTGGGATTTGCTAAATTTTGTTGTCTAAATTCCTATACAAATCAGTACCGAGGTGTAATGGTACATCGATTTTTCAGATATTTTAACGTCTAAAAGCAGTAAATATTCAAATATTCTTACCGGGTTTTCAGCAGAAGGTCTTCATTCGTTTTGTCTTGCACAACGCCATCGAAATTTTCAGTGTGCAAACACTTCAGAATTTTTTTTTGCCTTAAATTTTTTTTGTTTTTTGTCAAAAACTCTGAAATTTGTCAAATTTTTTTCAGCAAACCGTCATTAATCGGCGCCAGGAATTATTCCCCGTCGATCCGCACCCCCCTCGACCGCCCCCGATGGTGGGAATTGCTAAATTTTGTTGTCTAAATTCCTATACAAATCAGTACCGTACCGAGGTGTAATGGTACATCGATTTTTCAGATATTTTAACTTCAAAAGCAGTAAATATTCAAATATTCTTACCGGGTTTTCAGCAGAAGGTCTTCATTCGTTTTGTCTTGCACAACGCCATCGAAATTTTCAGTGTGCAAACACTTCAGAATTTTTTTTTGCCTTAAATTTTTTTTGTTTTTTGTCAAAAACTCTGAAATTTGTCAAATTTTTTTCAGCAAACCGTCATTAATCGGCGCCAGGAATTATTCCCCGTCGATCCGCACCCCCCTCGACCGCCCCCGATGGTGGGAATTGCTAAATTTTGTTGTCTAAATTTCTATACAAATCGGTACCGAGGTGTAATGGTAGATCGATTTTTCAGATATTTTAACGTCTAAAAACAGTAAATATTCTTCAAATAATCTTACCGGGTTTTCAGCAGAAGGTCTTCATTTGTTTTGTCTTGCACAACGCCCCCGAAATTTTCAGTGTCGCCAATAATTCAGAATTTTTTAGCCATAAAATTTTTTTATTTTTTGGCAAAGACTCTGAAATTTGTCAAATTTTATTCAGTAAACCGTCATTAATCGGCGCCAGGAATTATTCCCCGTCGATCCGCACCCCCCTCGACCGCCCCCGATGGTGGGAATTGCTAAATTTTGTTGTCTAAATTTCTATACAAATCGGTACCGAGGTGTAATGGTAGATCGATTTTTCAGATATTTTAACGTCTAAAAACAGTAAATAATCTTACCGGGTTTTCAGCAGAAGGTCTTCATTTGTTTTGTCTTGCACAACGCCCCCGAAATTTTCAGTGTCGCCAATATTTCAGAATTTTTTTGCCTTAAAATTTTTTTAATTTTTGGCAAAGACACTGAAATTTGACAAATTTTATTCAGTAAACCGTCATTAATCGGCGCCAGGAATTATTCCCCGTCGATCCGCACCCCCCTCGACCGCCCCCGATGGTGGGAATTGCTAAATTTTGTTGTCTAAATTTCTATGCAAATCGGTACCGAGGTGTAATGGTAGATCGATTTTTCAGATATTTTAACGTCTAAAAACAGTAAATATTCTTCAAATAATCTTACCGGGTTTTCAGCAGAAGGTCTTCATTTGTTTTGTCTTGCACAACGCCCCCGAAATTTTCAGTGTCGCCAATATTTCAGAATTTTTTTGCCTTAAAATTTTTTTATTTTTTGGCAAAGACTCTGAAATTTGTCAAATTTTATTCAGTAAACCGTCATTAATCGGCGCCAGGAATTATTCCCCGTCGATCCGCACCCCCCTCGACCGCCCCCGATGGTGGGAATTGCTAAATTTTGTTGTCTAAATTTCTATACAAATCGGTACCGAGGTGTAATGGTAGATCGATTTTTCAGATATTTTAACTTCAAAAGCAGTAAATATTCAAATATTCTTACCGGGTTTTCAGCAGAAGGTCTTCATTCGTTTTGTCTTGCACAACGCCATCGAAATTTTAAGTGTGCAAACATTTCAGAATTTTTTTTGCTTTAAATATTTTTTGTTTTTTGTCAAAAACTCTGAAATTTGTCAAATTTTTTTCAGCAAACCGTCTTTAATCGGCGCCAGGAATTATTCCCCGTCGATCCGCACCCCCCTCGACCGCCCCCGATGGTGGGATTTGCTAAATTTTGTTGTCTAAATTCCTATACAAATCAGTACCGAGGTGTAATGGTACATCGATTTTTCAGATATTTTAACGTCTAAAAGCAGTAAATATTCAAATATTCTTACCGGGTTTTCAGCAGAAGGCCTTCATTCGTTTTGTCTTGCACAACGCCATCGAAATTTTCAGTGTGCAAACACTTCAGAATTTTTTTTTGCCTTAAATTTTTTTTGTTTTTTGTCAAAAACTCTGAAATTTGTCAAATTTTTTTCAGCAAACCGTCATTAATCGGCGCCAGGAATTATTCCCCGTCGATCCGCACCCCCCTCGACCGCCCCCGATGGTGGGAATTGCTAAATTTTGTTGTCTAAATT
Organism: Catocala fraxini; assembly: GCA_930367265.1. Lineage (NCBI taxonomy): Eukaryota > Metazoa > Arthropoda > Insecta > Lepidoptera > Erebidae > Catocala > Catocala fraxini. The sequence continues at coordinate 188,613 of OV884051.1, forward strand.
TCTATACAAATCGGTACCGAGGTGTAATGGTAGATCGATTTTTCAGATATTTTAACGTCTAAAAACAGTAAATATTCTTCAAATAATCTTACCGGGTTTTCAGCAGAAGGTCTTCATTTGTTTTGTCTTGCACAACGCCCCCGAAATTTTCAGTGTCGCCAATATTTCAGAATTTTTTAGCCATAAAATTTTTTTATTTTTTGGCAAAGACTCTGAAATTTGTCAAATTTTATTCAGTAAACCGTCATTAATCGGCGCCAGGAATTATTCCCCGTCGATCCGCACCCCCCTCGACCGCCCCCGATGGTGGGAATTGCTAAATTTTGTTGTCTAAATTTCTATACAAATCGGTACCGAGGTGTAATGGTAGATCGATTTTTCAGATATTTTAACGTCTAAAAACAGTAAATATTCTTCAAATAATCTTACCGGGTTTTCAGCAGAAGGTCTTCATTTGTTTTGTCTTGCACAACGCCCCCGAAATTTTCAGTGTCGCCAATATTTCAGAATTTTTTAGCCATAAAATTTTTTTATTTTTTGGCAAAGACTCTGAAATTTGTCAAATTTTATTCAGTAAACCGTCATTAATCGGCGCCAGGAATTATTCCCCGTCGATCCGCACCCCCCTCGACCGCCCCCGATGGTGGGAATTGCTAAATTTTGTTGTCTAAATTTCTATACAAATCGGTACCGAGGTGTAATGGTAGATCGATTTTTCAGATATTTTAACGTCTAAAAACAGTAAATATTCTTCAAATAATCTTACCGGGTTTTCAGCAGAAGGTCTTCATTTGTTTTGTCTTGCACAACGCCCCCGAAATTTTCAGTGTCGCCAATATTTCAGAATTTTATTGCCTTAAATTTTTTTTTATTTTTTGGCAAAGACTCTGAAATTTGTCAAATTTTATTCAGCAAACCGTCATTAATCGGCGCCAGGAATTATTCCCCGTCGATCCGCACCCCCCTCGACCGCCCCCGATGGTGGGAATTGCTAAATTTTGTTGTCTAAATTTCTATACAAATCGGTACCGAGGTGTAATGGTAGATCGATTTTTCAGATATTTTAACGTCTAAAAACAGTAAATATTCTTCAAATAATCTTACCGGGTTTTCAGCAGAAGGTCTTCATTTGTTTTGTCTTGCACAACGCCCCCGAAATTTTCAGTGTCGCCAATATTTCAGAATTTTTTTGCCTTAAAATTTTTTTATTTTTTGGCAAAGACTCTGAAATTTGTCAAATTTTATTCAGTAAACCGTCATTAATCGGCGCCAGGAATTATTCCCCGTCGATCCGCACCCCCCTCGACCGCCCCCGATGGTGGGAATTGCTAAATTTTGTTGTCTAAATTTCTATACAAATCGGTACCGAGGTGTAATGGTAGATCGATTTTTCAGATATTTTAACGTCTAAAAACAGTAAATATTCTTCAAATAATCTTACCGGGTTTTCAGCAGAAGGTCTTCATTTGTTTTGTCTTGCACAACGCCCCCGAAATTTTCAGTGTCGCCAATATTTCAGAATTTTTATGCCATAAAATTTTTTTTATTTTTTGGCAAAGACTCTGAAATTTGTCAAATTTTATTCAGTAAACCGTCATTAATCGGCGCCAGGAATTATTCCCCGTCGATCCGCACCCCCCTCGACCGCCCCCGATGGTGGGAATTGCTAAATTTTGTTGTCTAAATTTCTATACAAATCGGTACCGAGGTGTAATGGTAGATCGATTTTTCAGATATTTTAACGTCTAAAAACAGTAAATATTCTTCAAATAATCTTACCGGGTTTTCAGCAGAAGGTCTTCATTTGTTTTGTCTTGCACAACGCCATCGAAATTTTCAGTGTGCAAACACTTCAGAATTTTTTTTTGCCTTAAATTTTTTTTGTTTTTTGTCAAAAACTCTGAAATTTGTCAAATTTTTTTCAGCAAACCGTCATTAATCGGCGCCAGGAATTATTCCCCGTCGATCCGCACCCCCCTCGACCGCCCCCGATGGTGGGAATTGCTAAATTTTGTTGTCTAAATTCCTATACAAATCAGTACCGTACCGAGGTGTAATGGTACATCGATTTTTCAGATATTTTAACTTCAAAAGCAGTAAATATTCAAATAATCTTACCGGGTTTTCAGCAGAAGGTCTTCATTTGTTTTGTCTTGCACAACGCCCCCGAAATTTTCAGTGTCGCCAATATTTCAGAATTTTTTTGCCTTAAAATTTTTTTATTTTTTGGCAAAGACTCTGAAATTTGTCAAATTTTATTCAGTAAACCGTCATTAATCGGCGCCAGGAATTATTCCCCGTCGATCCGCACCCCCCTCGACCGCCCCCGATGGTGGGAATTGCTAAATTTTGTTGTCTAAATTTCTATACAAATCGGTACCGAGGTGTAATGGTAGATCGATTTTTCAGATATTTTAACGTCTAAAAACAGTAAATATTCTTCAAATAATCTTACCGGGTTTTCAGCAGAAGGTCTTCATTTGTTTTGTCTTGCACAACGCTCCCGAAATTTTCAGTGTCGCCAATATTTCAGAATTTTTTTGCCTTAAATTTTTTTTGTTTTTTGGCAAAGACTCTGAAATTTGTCAAATTTTATTCAGTAAACCGTCATTAATCGGCGCCAGGAATTATTCCCCGTCGATCCGCACCCCCCTCGACCGCCCCCGATGGTGGGAATTGCTAAATTTTGTTGTCTAAATTTCTATACAAATCGGTACCGAGGTGTAATGGTAGATCGATTTTTCAGATATTTTAACGTCTAAAAACAGTAAATATTCTTCAAATAATCTTACCGGGTTTTCAGCAGAAGGTCTTCATTTGTTTTGTCTTGCACAACGCCCCCGAAATTTTCAGTGTCGCCAATATTTCAGAATTTTTTTGCCTCAAATTTTTTTTTATTTTTTGGCAAAGACTGAAATTTGTCAAATTTTATTCAGTAAACCGTCATTAATCGGCGCCAGGAATTATTCCCCGTCGATCCGCACCCCCCTCGACCGCCCCCGATGGTGGGAATTGCTAAATTTTGTTGTCTAAATTTCTATACAAATCGGTACCGAGGTGTAATGGTACATCGATTTTTCAGATATTTTAACGTCTAAAAGCAGTAAATATTCAAATATTCTTACCGGGTTTTCAGCAGAAGGTCTTCATTCGTTTTGTCTTGCACAACGCCATCGAAATTTTCAGTGTGCAAACATTTCAGAATTTTTTTTGCCTTAAATTTTTTTTGTTTTTTGTCAAGAACTCTGAAATTTGTCAAATTTTTTTCAGCAAACCGTCTTTAATCGGCGCCAGGAATTATTCCCCGTCGATCCGCACCCCCCTCGACCGCCCCCGATGGTGGGATTTGCTAAATTTTGTTGTCTAAATTCCTATACAAATCAGTACCGAGGTGTAATGGTACATCGATTTTTCAGATATTTTAACTTCAAAAGCAGTAAATATTCAAATATTCTTACCGGGTTTTCAGCAGAAGGTCTTCATTCGTTTTGTCTTGCACAACGCCATCGAAATTTTCAGTGTGCAAACACTTCAGAATTTTTTTTTGCCTTAAATTTTTTTTGTTTTTTGTCAAAAACTCTGAAATTTGTCAAATTTTTTTCAGCAAACCGTCATTAATCGGCGCCAGGAATTATTCCCCGTCGATCCGCACCCCCCTCGACCGCCCCCGATGGTGGGAATTGCTAAATTTTGTTGTCTAAATTTCTATACAAATCGGTACCGAGGTGTAATGGTAGATCGATTTTTCAGATATTTTAACGTCTAAAAACAGTAAATATTCTTCAAATAATCTTACCGGGTTTTCAGCAGAAGGTCTTCATTTGTTTTGTCTTGCACAACGCCCCCGAAATTTTCAGTGTCGCCAATATTTCAGAATTTTTTAGCCATAAAATTTTTTTATTTTTTGGCAAAGACTCTGAAATTTGTCAAATTTTATTCAGTAAACCGTCATTAATCGGCGCCAGGAATTATTCCCCGTCGATCCGCACCCCCCTCGACCGCCCCCGATGGTGGGAATTGCTAAATTTTGTTGTCTAAATTTCTATACAAATCGGTACCGAGGTGTAATGGTAGATCGATTTTTCAGATATTTTAACGTCTAAAAACAGTAAATAATCTTACCGGGTTTTCAGCAGAAGGTCTTCATTTGTTTTGTCTTGCACAACGCCCCCGAAATTTTCAGTGTCGCCAATATTTCAGAATTTTTTTGCCTTAAAATTTTTTTTATTTTTTGGCAAAGACACTGAAATTTGACAAATTTTATTCAGTAAACCGTCATTAATCGGCGCCAGGAATTATTCCCCGTCGATCCGCACCCCCCTCGACCGCCCCCGATGGTGGGAATTGCTAAATTTTGTTGTCTAAATTTCTATGCAAATCGGTACCGAGGTGTAATGGTAGATCGATTTTTCAGATATTTTAACGTCTAAAAACAGTAAATATTCTTTAAATAATCTTACCGGGTTTTCAGCAGAAGGTCTTCATTTGTTTTGTCTTGCACAACGCCCCCGAAATTTTCAGTGTCGCCAATATTTCAGAATTTTTTTGCCTTAAAATTTTTTTATTTTTTGGCAAAGACTCTGAAATTTGTCAAATTTTATTCAGTAAACCGTCATTAATCGGCGCCAGGAATTATTCCCCGTCGATCCGCACCCCCCTCGACCGCCCCCGATGGTGGGAATTGCTAAATTTTGTTGTCTAAATTTCTATACAAATCGGTACCGAGGTGTAATGGTAGATCGATTTTTCAGATATTTTAACGTCTAAAAACAGTAAATATTCTTCAAATAATCTTACCCGGTTTTCAGCAGAAGGTCTTCATTTGTTTTGTCTTGCACAACGCCCCCGAAATTTTCAGTGTCGCCAATATTTCAGAATTTTTTTGCCATAAAATTTTTTTTATTTTTTGGCAAAGACTCTGAAATTTGTCAAATTTTATTCAGTAAACCGTCATTAATCGGCGCCAGGAATTATTCCCCGTCGATCCGCACCCCCCTCGACCGCCCCCGATGGTGGGAATTGCTAAATTTTGTTGTCTAAATTTCTATACAAATCGGTACCGAGGTGTAATGGTAGATCGATTTTTCAGATATTTTAACTTCAAAAGCAGTAAATATTCAAATATTCTTACCGGGTTTTCAGCAGAAGGTCTTCATTCGTTTTGTCTTGCACAACGCCATCGAAATTTTAAGTGTGCAAACATTTCAGAATTTTTTTTGCTTTAAATATTTTTTGTTTTTTTGTCAAAAACTCTGAAATTTGTCAAATTTTTTTCAGCAAACCGTCTTTAATCGGCGCCAGGAATTATTCCCCGTCGATCCGCACCCCCCTCGACCGCCCCCGATGGTGGGATTTGCTAAATTTTGTTGTCTAAATTCCTATACAAATCAGTACCGAGGTGTAATGGTACATCGATTTTTCAGATATTTTAACGTCTAAAAGCAGTAAATATTCAAATATTCTTACCTGGTTTTCAGCAGAAGGTCTTCATTCGTTTTGTCTTGCACAACGCCATCGAAATTTTCAGTGTGCAAACACTTCAGAATTTTTTTTTGCCTTAAATTTTTTTTGTTTTTTGTCAAAAACTCTGAAATTTGTCAAATTTTTTTCAGCAAACCGTCATTAATCGGCGCCAGGAATTATTCCCCGTCGATCCGCACCCCCCTCGACCGCCCCCGATGGTGGGAATTGCTAAATTTTGTTGTCTAAATTTCTATACAAATCGGTACCGAGGTGTAATGGTAGATCGATTTTTCAGATATTTTAACGTCTAAAAACAGTAAATATTCTTCAAATAATCTTACCGGGTTTTCAGCAGAAGGTCTTCATTTGTTTTGTCTTGCACAACGCCCCCGAAATTTTCAGTGTCGCCAATATTTCAGAATTTTTTTGCCTTAATTTTTTTTTTATTTTTTGGCAAAGACTCTGAAATTTGTCAAATTTTATTCAGTAAACCGTCATTAATCGGCGCCAGGAATTATTCCCCGTCGATCCGCACCCCCCTCGACCGCCCCCGATGGTGGGAATTGCTAAATTTTGTTGTCTAAATTTCTATACAAATCGGTACCGAGGTGTAATGGTAGATCGATTTTTCAGATATTTTAACGTCTAAAAACAGTAAATAATCTTACCGGGTTTTCAGCAGAAGGTCTTCATTTGTTTTGTCTTGCACAACGCCCCCGAAATTTTCAGTGTCGCCAATATTTCAGAATTTTTTTGCCTTAAATTTTTTTTATTTTTTGGCAAAGACACTGAAATTTGACAAATTTTATTCAGTAAACCGTCATTAATCGGCGCCAGGAATTATTCCCCGTCGATCCGCACCCCCCTCGACCGCCCCCGATGGTGGGAATTGCTAAATTTTGTTGTCTAAATTTCTATACAAATCGGTACCGAGGTGTAATGGTAGATCGATTTTTCAGATATTTTAACGTCTAAAAACAGTAAATATTCTTCAAATAATCTTACCGGGTTTTCAGCAGAAGGTCTTCATTTGTTTTGTCTTGCACAACGCCCCCGAAATTTTCAGTGTCGCCAATATTTCAGAATTTTTTTGCCTTAAAATTTTTTTATTTTTTGGCAAAGACTCTGAAATTTGTCAAATTTTATTCAGTAAACCGTCATTAATCGGCGCCAGGAATTATTCCCCGTCGATCCGCACCCCCCTCGACCGCCCCCGATGGTGGGAATTGCTAAATTTTGTTGTCTAAATTTCTATACAAATCGGTACCGAGGTGTAATGGTAGATCGATTTTTCAGATATTTTAACGTCTAAAAACAGTAAATATTCTTCAAATAATCTTACCGGGTTTTCAGCAGAAGGTCTTCATTCGTTTTGTCTTGCACAACGCCATCGAAATTTTCAGTGTGCAAACACTTCAGAATTTTTTTTTGCCTTAAATTTTTTTTGTTTTTTGTCAAAAACTCTGAAATTTGTCAAATTTTTTTCAGCAAACCGTCATTAATCGGCGCCAGGAATTATTCCCCGTCGATCCGCACCCCCCTCGACCGCCCCCGATGGTGGGAATTGCTAAATTTTGTTGTCTAAATTTCTATACAAATCGGTACCGAGGTGTAATGGTAGATCGATTTTTCAGATATTTTAACGTCTAAAAACAGTAAATATTCTTCAAATAATCTTACCGGGTTTTCAGCAGAAGGTCTTCATTTGTTTTGTCTTGCACAACGCCCCCGAAATTTTCAGTGTCGCCAATATTTCAGAATTTTTTAGCCATAAAATTTTTTTATTTTTTGGCAAAGACTCTGAAATTTGTCAAATTTTATTCAGTAAACCGTCATTAATCGGCGCCAGGAATTATTCCCCGTCGATCCGCACCCCCCTCGACCGCCCCCGATGGTGGGAATTGCTAAATTTTGTTGTCTAAATTTCTATACAAATCGGTACCGAGGTGTAATGGTAGATCGATTTTTCAGATATTTTAACGTCTAAAAACAGTAAATAATCTTACCGGGTTTTCAGCAGAAGGTCTTCATTTGTTTTGTCTTGCACAACGCCCCCGAAATTTTCAGTGTCGCCAATATTTCAGAATTTTTTTGCCTTAAAATTTTTTTTATTTTTTGGCAAAGACACTGAAATTTGACAAATTTTATTCAGTAAACCGTCATTAATCGGCGCCAGGAATTATTCCCCGTCGATCCGCACCCCCCTCGACCGCCCCCGATGGTGGGAATTGCTAAATTTTGTTGTCTAAATTTCTATGCAAATCGGTACCGAGGTGTAATGGTAGATCGATTTTTCAGATATTTTAACGTCTAAAAACAGTAAATATTCTTTAAATAATCTTACCGGGTTTTCAGCAGAAGGTCTTCATTTGTTTTGTCTTGCACAACGCCCCCGAAATTTTCAGTGTCGCCAATATTTCAGAATTTTTTTGCCTTAAAATTTTTTTATTTTTTGGCAAAGACTCTGAAATTTGTCAAATTTTATTCAGTAAACCGTCATTAATCGGCGCCAGGAATTATTCCCCGTCGATCCGCACCCCCCTCGACCGCCCCCGATGGTGGGAATTGCTAAATTTTGTTGTCTAAATTTCTATACAAATCGGTACCGAGGTGTAATGGTAGATCGATTTTTCAGATATTTTAACGTCTAAAAACAGTAAATAATCTTACCGGGTTTTCAGCAGAAGGTCTTCATTTGTTTTGTCTTGCACAACGCCCCCGAAATTTTCAGTGTCGCCAATATTTCAGAATTTTTTTGCCTTAAAATTTTTTTTATTTTTTGGCAAAGACACTGAAATTTGACAAATTTTATTCAGTAAACCGTCATTAATCGGCGCCAGGAATTATTCCCCGTCGATCCGCACCCCCCTCGACCGCCCCCGATGGTGGGAATTGCTAAATTTTGTTGTCTAAATTTCTATACAAATCGGTACCGAGGTGTAATGGTAGATCGATTTTTCAGATATTTTAACGTCTAAAAACAGTAAATATTCTTCAAATAATCTTACCGGGTTTTCAGCAGAAGGTCTTCATTTGTTTTGTCTTGCACAACGCCCCCGAAATTTTCAGTGTCGCCAATATTTCAGAATTTTTTAGCCATAAAATTTTTTTATTTTTTGGCAAAGACTCTGAAATTTGTCAAATTTTATTCAGTAAACCGTCATTAATCGGCGCCAGGAATTATTCCCCGTCGATCCGCACCCCCCTCGACCGCCCCCGATGGTGGGAATTGCTAAATTTTGTTGTCTAAATTTCTATACAAATCGGTACCGAGGTGTAATGGTAGATCGATTTTTCAGATATTTTAACGTCTAAAAACAGTAAATAATCTTACCGGGTTTTCAGCAGAAGGTCTTCATTTGTTTTGTCTTGCACAACGCCCCCGAAATTTTCAGTGTCGCCAATATTTCAGAATTTTTTTGCCTTAAAATTTTTTTTATTTTTTGGCAAAGACTCTGAAATTTGTCAAATTTTATTCAGTAAACCGTCATTAATCGGCGCCAGGAATTATTCCCCGTCGATCCGCACCCCCCTCGACCGCCCCCGATGGTGGGAATTGCTAAATTTTGTTGTCTAAATTTCTATACAAATCGGTACCGAGGTGTAATGGTAGATCGATTTTTCAGATATTTTAACTTCAAAAGCAGTAAATATTCAAATATTCTTACCGGGTTTTCAGCAGAAGGTCTTCATTCGTTTTGTCTTGCACAACGCCATCGAAATTTTAAGTGTGCAAACATTTCAGAATTTTTTTTGCTTTAAATATTTTTTGTTTTTTTGTCAAAAACTCTGAAATTTGTCAAATTTTTTTCAGCAAACCGTCTTTAATCGGCGCCAGGAATTATTCCCCGTCGATCCGCACCCCCCTCGACCGCCCCCGATGGTGGGATTTGCTAAATTTTGTTGTCTAAATTCCTATACAAATCAGTACCGAGGTGTAATGGTACATCGATTTTTCAGATATTTTAACGTCTAAAAGCAGTAAATATTCAAATATTCTTACCGGGTTTTCAGCAGAAGGTCTTCATTCGTTTTGTCTTGCACAACGCCATCGAAATTTTCAGTGTGCAAACACTTCAGAATTTTTTTTTGCCTTAAATTTTTTTTGTTTTTTGTCAAAAACTCTGAAATTTGTCAAATTTTTTTCAGCAAACCGTCATTAATCGGCGCCAGGAATTATTCCCCGTCGATCCGCACCCCCCTCGACCGCCCCCGATGGTGGGAATTGCTAAATTTTGTTGTCTAAATTTCTATACAAATCGGTACCGAGGTGTAATGGTAGATCGATTTTTCAGATATTTTAACGTCTAAAAACAGTAAATATTCTTCAAATAATCTTACCGGGTTTTCAGCAGAAGGTCTTCATTTGTTTTGTCTTGCACAACGCCCCCGAAATTTTCAGTGTCGCCAATATTTCAGAATTTTTTTGCCTTAATTTTTTTTTTATTTTTTGGCAAAGACTCTGAAATTTGTCAAATTTTATTCAGTAAACCGTCATTAATCGGCGCCAGGAATTATTCCCCGTCGATCCGCACCCCCCTCGACCGCCCCCGATGGTGGGAATTGCTAAATTTTGTTGTCTAAATTTCTATACAAATCGGTACCGAGGTGTAATGGTAGATCGATTTTTCAGATATTTTAACTTCAAAAGCAGTAAATATTCAAATATTCTTACCGGGTTTTCAGCAGAAGGTCTTCATTCGTTTTGTCTTGCACAACGCCATCGAAATTTTCAGTGTGCAAACATTTCAGAATTTTTTTTGCCTTAAATTTTTTTTGTTTTTTGTCAAGAACTCTGAAATTTGTCAAATTTTTTTCAGCAAACCGCCTTTAATCGGCGCCAGGAATTATTCCCCGTCGATCCGCACCCCCCTCGACCGCCCCCGATGGTGGGATTTGCTAAATTTTGTTGTCTAAATTCCTATACAAATCAGTACCGAGGTGTAATGGTACATCGATTTTTCAGATATTTTAACGTCTAAAAGCAGTAAATATTCAAATATTCTTACCGGGTTTTCAGCAGAAGGTCTTCATTCGTTTTGTCTTGCACAACGCCATCGAAATTTTCAGTGTGCAAACACTTCAGAATTTTTTTTTGCCTTAAATTTTTTTTGTTTTTTGTCAAAAACTCTGAAATTTGTCAAATTTTTTTCAGCAAACCGTCATTAATCGGCGCCAGGAATTATTCCCCGTCGATCCGCACCCCCCTCGACCGCCCCCGATGGTGGGAATTGCTAAATTTTGTTGTCTAAATTTCTATACAAATCGGTACCGAGGTGTAATGGTAGATCGATTTTTCAGATATTTTAACGTCTAAAAACAGTAAATATTCTTCAAATAATCTTACCGGGTTTTCAGCAGAAGGTCTTCATTTGTTTTGTCTTGCACAACGCCCCCGAAATTTTCAGTGTCGCCAATATTTCAGAATTTTTTTGCCTTAAAATTTTTTTTATTTTTTGGCAAAGACTCTGAAATTTGTCAAATTTTATTCAGTAAACCGTCATTAATCGGCGCCAGGAATTATTCCCCGTCGATCCGCACCCCCCTCGACCGCCCCCGATGGTGGGAATTGCTAAATTTTGTTGTCTAAATTTCTATACAAATCGGTACCGAGGTGTAATGGTAGATCGATTTTTCAGATATTTTAACGTCTAAAAACAGTAAATATTCTTCAAATAATCTTACCGGGTTTTCAGCAGAAGGTCTTCATTTGTTTTGTCTTGCACAACGCCCCTGAAATTTTCAGTGTCGCCAATATTTCAGAATTTTTTTGCCTTAAAATTTTTTTATTTTTTGGCAAAGACTCTGAAATTTGTCAAATTTTATTCAGTAAACCGTCATTAATCGGCGCCAGGAATTATTCCCCGTCGATCCGCACCCCCCTCGACCGCCCCCGATGGTGGGAATTGCTAAATTTTGTTGTCTAAATTTCTATACAAATCGGTACCGAGGTGTAATGGTAGATCGATTTTTCAGATATTTTAACGTCTAAAAACAGTAAATATTCTTCAAATAATCTTACCGGGTTTTCAGCAGAAGGTCTTCATTTGTTTTGTCTTGCACAACGCCCCCGAAATTTTCAGTGTCGCCAATATTTCAGAATTTTTTTGCCTTAAAATTTTTTTATTTTTTGGCAAAGACTCTGAAATTTGTCAAATTTTATTCAGTAAACCGTCATTAATCGGCGCCAGGAATTATTCCCCGTCGATCCGCACCCCCCTCGACCGCCCCCGATGGTGGGAATTGCTAAATTTTGTTGTCTAAATTTCTATACAAATCGGTACCGAGGTGTAATGGTAGATCGAGTTTTCAGATATTTTAACGTCTAAAAACAGTAAATATTCTTCAAATAATCTTACCGGGTTTTCAGCAGAAGGTCTTCATTTGTTTTGTCTTGCACAACGCCCCCGAAATTTTCAGTGTCGCCAATATTTCAGAATTTTTTTGCCTTAAAATTTTTTTTATTTTTTGGCAAAGACTCTGAAATTTGTCAAATTTTATTCAGTAAACCGTCATTAATCGGCGCCAGGAATTATTCCCCGTCGATCCGCACCCCCCTCGACCGCCCCCGATGGTGGGAATTGCTAAATTTTGTTGTCTAAATTTCTATACAAATCGGTACCGAGGTGTAATGGTAGATCGATTTTTCAGATATTTTAACGTCTAAAAACAGTAAATATTCTTCAAATAATCTTACCGGGTTTTCAGCAGAAGGTCTTCATTTGTTTTGTCTTGCACAACGCCCCCGAAATTTTCAGTGTCGCCAATATTTCAGAATTTTTTTGCCTTAAAATTTTTTTTATTTTTTGGCAAAGACTCTGAAATTTGTCAAATTTTATTCAGTAAACCGTCATTAATCGGCGCCAGGAATTATTCCCCGTCGATCCGCACCCCCCTCGACCGCCCCCGATGGTGGGAATTGCTAAATTTTGTTGTCTAAATTTCTATACAAATCGGTACCGAGGTGTAATGGTAGATCGATTTTTCAGATATTTTAACGTCTAAAAACAGTAAATATTCTTCCAATAATCTTACCGGGTTTTCAGCAGAAGGTCTTCATTTGTTTTGTCTTGCACAACGCTCCCGAAATTTTCAGTGTCGCCAATATTTCAGAATTTTTTTGCCTTAAATTTTTTTTGTTTTTTGGCAAAGACTCTGAAATTTGTCAAATTTTATTCAGTAAACCGTCATTAATCGGCGCCAGGAATTATTCCCCGTCGATCCGCACCCCCCTCGACCGCCCCCGATGGTGGGAATTGCTAAATTTTGTTGTCTAAATTTCTATACAAATCGGTACCGAGGTGTAATGGTAGATCGATTTTTCAGATATTTTAACGTCTAAAAACAGTAAATATTCTTCAAATAATCTTACCGGGTTTTCAGCAGAAGGTCTTCATTTGTTTTGTCTTGCACAACGCCCCCGAAATTTTCAGTGTCGCCAATATTTCAGAATTTTTTTGCCTCAAATTTTTTTTTATTTTTTGGCAAAGACTGAAATTTGTCAAATTTTATTCAGTAAACCGTCATTAATCGGCGCCAGGAATTATTCCCCGTCGATCCGCACCCCCCTCGACCGCCCCCGATGGTGGGAATTGCTAAATTTTGTTGTCTAAATTTCTATACAAATCGGTACCGAGGTGTAATGGTACATCGATTTTTCAGATATTTTAACGTCTAAAAGCAGTAAATATTCAAATATTCTTACCGGGTTTTCAGCAGAAGGTCTTCATTCGTTTTGTCTTGCACAACGCCATCGAAATTTTCAGTGTGCAAACACTTCAGAATTTTTTTTTGCCTTAAATTTTTTTTGTTTTTTGTCAAAAACTCTGAAATTTGTCAAATTTTTTTCAGCAAACCGTCATTAATCGGCGCCAGGAATTATTCCCCGTCGATCCGCACCCCCCTCGACCGCCCCCGATGGTGGGAATTGCTAAATTTTGTTGTCTAAATTCCTATACAAATCAGTACCGTACCGAGGTGTAATGGTACATCGATTTTTCAGATATTTTAACGTCTAAAAGCAGTAAATATTCAAATATTCTTACCGGGTTTTCAGCAGAAGGTCTTCATTCGTTTTGTCTTGCACAACGCCATCGAAATTTTCAGTGTGCAAACATTTCAGAATTTTTTTTGCCTTAAATTTTTTTTGTTTTTTGTCAAGAACTCTGAAATTTGTCAAATTTTTTTCAGCAAACCGCCTTTAATCGGCGCCATGAATTATTCCCCGTCGATCCGCACCCCCCTCGACCGCCCCCGATGGTGGGATTTGCTAAATTTTGTTGTCTAAATTCCTATACAAATCAGTACCGAGGTGTAATGGTACATCGATTTTTCAGATATTTTAACGTCTAAAAGCAGTAAATATTCAAATATTCTTACCGGGTTTTCAGCAGAAGGTCTTCATTCGTTTTGTCTTGCACAACGCCATCGAAATTTTCAGTGTGCAAACACTTCAGAATTTTTTTTTGCCTTAAATTTTTTTTGTTTTTTGTCAAAAACTCTGAAATTTGTCAAATTTTTTTCAGCAAACCGTCATTAATCGGCGCCAGGAATTATTCCCCGTCGATCCGCACCCCCCTCGACCGCCCCCGATGGTGGGAATTGCTAAATTTTGTTGTCTAAATTTCTATACAAATCGGTACCGAGGTGTAATGGTAGATCGATTTTTCAGATATTTTAACGTCTAAAAACAGTAAATATTCTTCAAATAATCTTACCGGGTTTTCAGCAGAAGGTCTTCATTTGTTTTGTCTTGCACAACGCCCCCGAAATTTTCAGTGTCGCCAATATTTCAGAATTTTTTTGCCATAAAATTTTTTTTATTTTTTGGCAAAGACTCTGAAATTTGTCAAATTTTATTCAGTAAACCGTCATTAATCGGCGCCAGGAATTATTCCCCGTCGATCCGCACCCCCCTCGACCGCCCCCGATGGTGGGAATTGCTAAATTTTGTTGTCTAAATTTCTATACAAATCGGTACCGAGGTGTAATGGTAGATCGATTTTTCAGATATTTTAACGTCTAAAAACAGTAAATATTCTTCAAATAATCTTACCGGGTTTTCAGCAGAAGGTCTTCATTTGTTTTGTCTTGCACAACGCCCCCGAAATTTTCAGTGTCGCCAATATTTCAGAATTTTTTTGCCTTAAAATTTTTTTATTTTTTGGCAAAGACTCTGAAATTTGTCAAATTTTATTCAGTAAACCGTCATTAATCGGCGCCAGGAATTATTCCCCGTCGATCCGCACCCCCCTCGACCGCCCCCGATGGTGGGAATTGCTAAATTTTGTTGTCTAAATTTCTATACAAATCGGTACCGAGGTGTAATGGTAGATCGATTTTTCAGATATTTTAACGTCTAAAAACAGTAAATATTCTTCAAATAATCTTACCGGGTTTTCAGCAGAAGGTCTTCATTTGTTTTGTCTTGCACAACGCCCCCGAAATTTTCAGTGTCGCCAATATTTCAGAATTTTTTTGCCATAAATTTTTTTTTATTTTTTGGCAAAGACTCTTAAATTTGTCAAATTTTATTCAGTAAACCGTCATTAATCGGCGCCAGGAATTATTCCCCGTCGATCCGCACCCCCCTCGACCGCCCCCGATGGTGGGAATTGCTAAATTTTGTTGTCTAAATTTCTATACAAATCGGTACCGAGGTGTAATGGTAGATCGATTTTTCAGATATTTTAACGTCTAAAAACAGTAAATATTCTTCAAATAATCTTACCGGGTTTTCAGCAGAAGGTCTTCATTTGTTTTGTCTTGCACAACGCTCCCGAAATTTTCAGTGTCGCCAATATTTCAGAATTTTTTTGCCTTAAATTTTTTTTGTTTTTTGGCAAAGACTCTGAAATTTGTCAAATTTTATTCAGTAAACCGTCATTAATCGGCGCCAGGAATTATTCCCCGTCGATCCGCACCCCCCTCGACCGCCCCCGATGGTGGGAATTGCTAAATTTTGTTGTCTAAATTTCTATACAAATCGGTACCGAGGTGTAATGGTAGATCGATTTTTCAGATATTTTAACGTCTAAAAACAGTAAATATTCTTCAAATAATCTTACCGGGTTTTCAGCAGAAGGTCTTCATTTGTTTTGTCTTGCACAACGCCCCCGAAATTTTCAGTGTCGCCAATATTTCAGAATTTTTTTGCCTCAAATTTTTTTTTATTTTTTGGCAAAGACTGAAATTTGTCAAATTTTATTCAGTAAACCGTCATTAATCGGCGCCAGGAATTATTCCCCGTCGATCCGCACCCCCCTCGACCGCCCCCGATGGTGGGAATTGCTAAATTTTGTTGTCTAAATTTCTATACAAATCGGTACCGAGGTGTAATGGTACATCGATTTTTCAGATATTTTAACGTCTAAAAGCAGTAAATATTCAAATATTCTTACCGGGTTTTCAGCAGAAGGTCTTCATTCGTTTTGTCTTGCACAACGCCATCGAAATTTTCAGTGTGCAAACACTTCAGAATTTTTTTTTGCCTTAAAGTTTTTTTGTTTTTTGTCAAAAACTCTGAAATTTGTCAAATTTTTTTCAGCAAACCGTCATTAATCGGCGCCAGGAATTATTCCCCGTCGATCCGCACCCCCCTCGACCGCCCCCGATGGTGGGAATTGCTAAATTTTGTTGTCTAAATTCCTATACAAATCAGTACCGTACCGAGGTGTAATGGTACATCGATTTTTCAGATATTTTAACGTCTAAAAGCAGTAAATATTCAAATATTCTTACCGGGTTTTCAGCAGAAGGTCTTCATTCGTTTTGTCTTGCACAACGCCATCGAAATTTTCAGTGTGCAAACATTTCAGAATTTTTTTTGCCTTAAATTTTTTTTGTTTTTTGTCAAGAACTCTGAAATTTGTCAAATTTTTTTCAGCAAACCGTCTTTAATCGGCGCCAGGAATTATTCCCCGTCGATCCGCACCCCCCTCGACCGCCCCCGATGGTGGGATTTGCTAAATTTTGTTGTCTAAATTCCTATACAAATCAGTACCGAGGTGTAATGGTACATCGATTTTTCAGATATTTTAACGTCTAAAAGCAGTAAATATTCAAATATTCTTACCGGGTTTTCAGCAGAAGGTCTTCATTCGTTTTGTCTTGCACAACGCCATCGAAATTTTCAGTGTGCAAACACTTCAGAATTTTTTTTTGCCTTAAATTTTTTTTGTTTTTTGTCAAAAACTCTGAAATTTGTCAATTTTTTTTCAGCAAACCGTCATTAATCGGCGCCAGGAATTATTCCCCGTCGATCCGCACCCCCCTCGACCGCCCCCGATGGTGGGAATTGCTAAATTTTGTTGTCTAAATTTCTATACAAATCGGTACCGAGGTGTAATGGTAGATCGATTTTTCAGATATTTTAACGTCTAAAAACAGTAAATATTCTTCAAATAATCTTACCGGGTTTTCAGCAGAAGGTCTTCATTTGTTTTGTCTTGCACAACGCCCCCGAAATTTTCAGTGTCGCCAATATTTCAGAATTTTTTTGCCTTAAAATTTTTTTATTTTTTGGCAAAGTCTCTGAAATTTGTCAAATTTTATTCAGTAAACCGTCATTAATCGGCGCCAGGAATTATTCCCCGTCGATCCGCACCCCCCTCGACCGCCCCCGATGGTGGGAATTGCTAAATTTTGTTGTCTAAATTTCTATACAAATCGGTACCGAGGTGTAATGGTAGATCGATTTTTCAGATATTTTAACGTCTAAAAACAGTAAATATTCTTCAAATAATCTTACCGGGTTTTCAGCAGAAGGTCTTCATTTGTTTTGTCTTGCACAACGCCCCCGAAATTTTCAGTGTCGCCAATATTTCAGAATTTTTTTGCCATAAAATTTTTTTTATTTTTTGGCAAAGACTCTGAAATTTGTCAAATTTTATTCAGTAAACCGTCATTAATCGGCGCCAGGAATTATTCCCCGTCGATCCGCACCCCCCTCGACCGCCCCCGATGGTGGGAATTGCTAAATTTTGTTGTCTAAATTTCTATACAAATCGGTACCGAGGTGTAATGGTACATCGATTTTTCAGATATTTTAACGTCTAAAAGCAGTAAATATTCAAATATTCTTACCGGGTTTTCAGCAGAAGGTCTTCATTCGTTTTGTCTTGCACAACGCCATCGAAATTTTCAGTGTGCAAACACTTCAGAATTTTTTTTTGCCTTAAATTTTTTTTGTTTTTTGTCAAAAACTCTGAAATTTGTCAAATTTTTTTCAGCAAACCGTCATTAATCGGCGCCAGGAATTATTCCCCGTCGATCCGCACCCCCCTCGACCGCCCCCGATGGTGGGAATTGCTAAATTTTGTTGTCTAAATTTCTATACAAATCGGTACCGAGGTGTAATGGTAGATCGATTTTTCAGATATTTTAACGTCTAAAAACAGTAAATATTCTTCAAATAATCTTACCGGGTTTTCAGCAGAAGGTCTTCATTTGTTTTGTCTTGCACAACGCCCCTGAAATTTTCAGTGTCGCCAATATTTCAGAATTTTTTTGCCTTAAAATTTTTTTATTTTTTGGCAAAGACTCTGAAATTTGTCAAATTTTATTCAGTAAACCGTCATTAATCGGCGCCAGGAATTATTCCCCGTCGATCCGCACCCCCCCCGACCGCCCCCGATGGTGGGAATTGCTAAATTTTGTTGTCTAAATTTCTATACAAATCGGTACCGAGGTGTAATGGTAGATCGATTTTTCAGATATTTTAACGTCTAAAAACAGTAAATATTCTTCAAATAATCTTACCGGGTTTTCAGCAGAAGGTCTTCATTTGTTTTGTCTTGCACA
The DNA here is from genome assembly GCA_930367265.1 of Catocala fraxini. Taxonomy (NCBI): domain Eukaryota; kingdom Metazoa; phylum Arthropoda; class Insecta; order Lepidoptera; family Erebidae; genus Catocala; species Catocala fraxini. The sequence continues at coordinate 206,877 of OV884051.1, forward strand.
ACGCCCCCGAAATTTTCAGTGTCGCCAATATTTCAGATTTTTTTTGACTTAAAATTTTTTTTATTTTTTGGCAAAGACTCTGAAATTTGTCAAATTTTATTCAGTAAACCGTCATTAATCGGCGCCAGGAATTATTCCCCGTCGATCCGCACCCCCCTCGACCGCCCCCGATGGTGGGAATTGCTAAATTTTGTTGTCTAAATTTCTATACAAATCGGTACCGAGGTGTAATGGTAGATCGATTTTTCAGATATTTTAACGTCTAAAAACAGTAAATATTCTTCAAATAATCTTACCGGGTTTTCAGCAGAAGGTCTTCATTTGTTTTGTCTTGCACAACGCCCCCGAAATTTTCAGTGTCGCCAATATTTCAGAATTTTTTTGCCTTAAAATTTTTTTTATTTTTTGGCAAAGACTCTGAAATTTGTCAAATTTTATTCAGTAAACCGTCATTAATCGGCGCCAGGAATTATTCCCCGTCGATCCGCACCCCCCTCGACCGCCCCCGATGGTGGGAATTGCTAAATTTTGTTGTCTAAATTTCTATACAAATCGGTACCGAGGTGTAATGGTAGATCGATTTTTCAGATATTTTAACGTCTAAAAACAGTAAATATTCTTCAAATAATCTTACCGGGTTTTCAGCAGAAGGTCTTCATTTGTTTTGTCTTGCACAACGCCCCCGAAATTTTCAGTGTCGCCAATATTTCAGAATTTTTTTGCCTTAAAATTTTTTTATTTTTTGGCAAAGACTCTGAAATTTGTCAAATTTTATTCAGTAAACCGTCATTAATCGGCGCCAGGAATTATTCCCCGTCGATCCGCACCCCCCTCGACCGCCCCCGATGGTGGGAATTGCTAAATTTTGTTGTCTAAATTTCTATACAAATCGGTACCGAGGTGTAATGGTAGATCGATTTTTCAGATATTTTAACGTCTAAAAACAGTAAATATTCTTCAAATAATCTTACCGGGTTTTCAGCAGAAGGTCTTCATTTGTTTTGTCTTGCACAACGCCCCCGAAATTTTCAGTGTCGCCAATATTTCAGAATTTTTTTGCCATAAAATTTTTTTATTTTTTGGCAAAGACTCTGAAATTTGTCAAATTTTATTCAGTAAACCGTCATTAATCGGCGCCAGGAATTATTCCCCGTCGATCCGCACCCCCCTCGACCGCCCCCGATGGTGGGAATTGCTAAATTTTGTTGTCTAAATTTCTATACAAATCGGTACCGAGGTGTAATGGTAGATCGATTTTTCAGATATTTTAACGTCTAAAAACAGTAAATATTCTTCCAATAATCTTACCGGGTTTTCAGCAGAAGGTCTTCATTTGTTTTGTCTTGCACAACGCTCCCGAAATTTTCAGTGTCGCCAATATTTCAGAATTTTTTTGCCTTAAATTTTTTTTGTTTTTTGGCAAAGACTCTGAAATTTGTCAAATTTTATTCAGTAAACCGTCATTAATCGGCGCCAGGAATTATTCCCCGTCGATCCGCACCCCCCTCGACCGCCCCCGATGGTGGGAATTGCTAAATTTTGTTGTCTAAATTTCTATACAAATCGGTACCGAGGTGTAATGGTAGATCGATTTTTCAGATATTTTAACGTCTAAAAACAGTAAATATTCTTCAAATAATCTTACCGGGTTTTCAGCAGAAGGTCTTCATTTGTTTTGTCTTGCACAACGCCCCCGAAATTTTCAGTGTCGCCAATATTTCAGAATTTTTTTGCCTCAAATTTTTTTTTATTTTTTGGCAAAGACTGAAATTTGTCAAATTTTATTCAGTAAACCGTCATTAATCGGCGCCAGGAATTATTCCCCGTCGATCCGCACCCCCCTCGACCGCCCCCGATGGTGGGAATTGCTAAATTTTGTTGTCTAAATTTCTATACAAATCGGTACCGAGGTGTAATGGTACATCGATTTTTCAGATATTTTAACGTCTAAAAGCAGTAAATATTCAAATATTCTTACCGGGTTTTCAGCAGAAGGTCTTCATTCGTTTTGTCTTGCACAACGCCATCGAAATTTTCAGTGTGCAAACACTTCAGAATTTTTTTTTGCCTTAAATTTTTTTTGTTTTTTGTCAAAAACTCTGAAATTTGTCAAATTTTTTTCAGCAAACCGTCATTAATCGGCGCCAGGAATTATTCCCCGTCGATCCGCACCCCCCTCGACCGCCCCCGATGGTGGGAATTGCTAAATTTTGTTGTCTAAATTCCTATACAAATCAGTACCGTACCGAGGTGTAATGGTACATCGATTTTTCAGATATTTTAACGTCTAAAAGCAGTAAATATTCAAATATTCTTACCGGGTTTTCAGCAGAAGGTCTTCATTCGTTTTGTCTTGCACAACGCCATCGAAATTTTCAGTGTGCAAACATTTCAGAATTTTTTTTGCCTTAAATTTTTTTTGTTTTTTGTCAAGAACTCTGAAATTTGTCAAATTTTTTTCAGCAAACCGTCTTTAATCGGCGCCAGGAATTATTCCCCGTCGATCCGCACCCCCCTCGACCGCCCCCGATGGTGGGATTTGCTAAATTTTGTTGTCTAAATTCCTATACAAATCAGTACCGAGGTGTAATGGTACATCGATTTTTCAGATATTTTAACGTCTAAAAGCAGTAAATATTCAAATATTCTTACCGGGTTTTCAGCAGAAGGTCTTCATTCGTTTTGTCTTGCACAACGCCATCGAAATTTTCAGTGTGCAAACACTTCAGAATTTTTTTTTGCCTTAAATTTTTTTAGTTTTTTGTCAAAAACTCTGAAATTTGTCAATTTTTTTTCAGCAAACCGTCATTAATCGGCGCCAGGAATTATTCCCCGTCGATCCGCACCCCCCTCGACCGCCCCCGATGGTGGGAATTGCTAAATTTTGTTGTCTAAATTTCTATACAAATCGGTACCGAGGTGTAATGGTAGATCGATTTTTCAGATATTTTAACGTCTAAAAACAGTAAATATTCTTCAAATAATCTTACCGGGTTTTCAGCAGAAGGTCTTCATTTGTTTTGTCTTGCACAACGCCCCCGAAATTTTCAGTGTCGCCAATATTTCAGAATTTTTTTGCCTCAAATTTTTTTTTATTTTTTGGCAAAGACTGAAATTTGTCAAATTTTATTCAGTAAACCGTCATTAATCGGCGCCAGGAATTATTCCCCGTCGATCCGCACCCCCCTCGACCGCCCCCGATGGTGGGAATTGCTAAATTTTGTTGTCTAAATTTCTATACAAATCGGTACCGAGGTGTAATGGTACATCGATTTTTCAGATATTTTAACGTCTAAAAGCAGTAAATATTCAAATATTCTTACCGGGTTTTCAGCAGAAGGTCTTCATTCGTTTTGTCTTGCACAACGCCATCGAAATTTTCAGTGTGCAAACACTTCAGAATTTTTTTTTGCCTTAAATTTTTTTTGTTTTTTGTCAAAAACTCTGAAATTTGTCAAATTTTTTTCAGCAAACCGTCATTAATCGGCGCCAGGAATTATTCCCCGTCGATCCGCACCCCCCTCGACCGCCCCCGATGGTGGGAATTGCTAAATTTTGTTGTCTAAATTTCTATACAAATCGGTACCGAGGTGTAATGGTAGATCGATTTTTCAGATATTTTAACGTCTAAAAACAGTAAATATTCTTTAAATAATCTTACCGGGTTTTCAGCAGAAGGTCTTCATTTGTTTTGTCTTGCACAACGCCCCTGAAATTTTCAGTGTCGCCAATATTTCAGAATTTTTTTGCCTTAAAATTTTTTTATTTTTTGGCAAAGACTCTGAAATTTGTCAAATTTTATTCAGTAAACCGTCATTAATCGGCGCCAGGAATTATTCCCCGTCGATCCGCACCCCCCTCGACCGCCCCCGATGGTGGGAATTGCTAAATTTTGTTGTCTAAATTTCTATACAAATCGGTACCGAGGTGTAATGGTAGATCGATTTTTCAGATATTTTAACGTCTAAAAACAGTAAATATTCTTCAAATAATCTTACCGGGTTTTCAGCAGAAGGTCTTCATTTGTTTTGTCTTGCACAACGCCCCCGAAATTTTCAGTGTCGCCAATATTTCAGAATTTTTTTGCCTTAAATTTTTTTTTATTTTTTGGCAAAGACTCTGAAATTTGTCAAATTTTATTCAGTAAACCGTCATTAATCGGCGCCAGGAATTATTCCCCGTCGATCCGCACCCCCCTCGACCGCCCCCGATGGTGGGAATTGCTAAATTTTGTTGTCTAAATTTCTATACAAATCGGTACCGAGGTGTAATGGTAGATCGATTTTTCAGATATATTAACGTCTAAAAACAGTAAATATTCTTCAAATAATCTTACCGGGTTTTCAGCAGAAGGTCTTCATTTGTTTTGTCTTGCACAACGCCCCTGAAATTTTCAGTGTCGCCAATATTTCAGAATTTTTTTGCCTTAAAATTTTTTTATTTTTTGGCAAAGACTCTGAAATTTGTCAAATTTTATTCAGTAAACCGTCATTAATCGGCGCCAGGAATTATTCCCCGTCGATCCGCACCCCCCTCGACCGCCCCCGATGGTGGGAATTGCTAAATTTTGTTGTCTAAATTTCTATACAAATCGGTACCGAGGTGTAATGGTAGATCGATTTTTCAGATATTTTAACGTCTAAAAACAGTAAATATTCTTCAAATAATCTTACCGGGTTTTCAGCAGAAGGTCTTCATTTGTTTTGTCTTGCACAACGCCCCTGAAATTTTCAGTGTCGCCAATATTTCAGAATTTTTTTGCCTTAAAATTTTTTTATTTTTTGGCAAAGACTCTGAAATTTGTCAAATTTTATTCAGTAAACCGTCATTAATCGGCGCCAGGAATTATTCCCCGTCGATCCGCACCCCCCTCGACCGCCCCCGATGGTGGGAATTGCTAAATTTTGTTGTCTAAATTCCTATACAAATCAGTACCGAGGTGTAATGGTACATCGATTTTTCAGATATTTTAACGTCTAAAAGCAGTAAATATTCAAATATTCTTACCGGGTTTTCAGCAGAAGGTCTTCATTCGTTTTGTCTTGCACAACGCCATCGAAATTTTCAGTGTGCAAACACTTCAGAATTTTTTTTTGCCTTAAATTTTTTTTGTTTTTTGTCAAAAACTCTGAAATTTGTCAAATTTTTTTCAGCAAACCGTCATTAATCGGCGCCAGGAATTATTCCCCGTCGATCCGCACCCCCCTCGACCGCCCCCGATGCTGGGAATTGCTAAATTTTGTTGTCTAAATTTCTATACAAATCGGTACCGAGGTGTAATGGTAGATCGATTTTTCAGATATTTTAACGTCTAAAAACAGTAAATATTCTTCAAATAATCTTACCGGGTTTTCAGCAGAAGGTCTTCATTTGTTTTGTCTTGCACAACGCCCCCGAAATTTTCAGTGTCGCCAATATTTCAGAATTTTTTTGCCTTAAAATTTTTTTATTTTTTGGCAAAGACTCTGAAATTTGTCAAATTTTATTCAGTAAACCGTCATTAATCGGCGCCAGGAATTATTCCCCGTCGATCCGCACCCCCCTCGACCGCCCCCGATGGTGGGAATTGCTAAATTTTGTTGTCTAAATTTCTATACAAATCGGTACCGAGGTGTAATGGTAGATCGATTTTTCAGATATTTTAACGTCTAAAAACAGTAAATATTCTTCAAATAATCTTACCGGGTTTTCAGCAGAAGGTCTTCATTTGTTTTGTCTTGCACAACGCCCCCGAAATTTTCAGTGTCGCCAATATTTCAGAATTTTTTTGCCATAAAATTTTTTTTATTTTTTGGCAAAGACTCTGAAATTTGTCAAATTTTATTCAGTAAACCGTCATTAATCGGCGCCAGGAATTATTCCCCGTCGATCCGCACCCCCCTCGACCGCCCCCGATGGTGGGAATTGCTAAATTTTGTTGTCTAAATTTCTATACAAATCGGTACCGAGGTGTAATGGTAGATCGATTTTTCAGATATTTTAACGTCTAAAAACAGTAAATATTCTTCAAATAATCTTACCGGGTTTTCAGCAGAAGGTCTTCATTTGTTTTGTCTTGCACAACGCCCCCGAAATTTTCAGTGTCGCCAATATTTCAGAATTTTTTTGCCTTAAAATTTTTTTATTTTTTGGCAAAGACTCTGAAATTTGTCAAATTTTATTCAGTAAACCGTCATTAATCGGCGCCAGGAATTATTCCCCGTCGATCCGCACCCCCCTCGACCGCCCCCGATGGTGGGAATTGCTAAATTTTGTTGTCTAAATTTCTATACAAATCGGTACCGAGGTGTAATGGTAGATCGATTTTTCAGATATTTTAACGTCTAAAAACAGTAAATATTCTTCAAATAATCTTACCGGGTTTTCAGCAGAAGGTCTTCATTTGTTTTGTCTTGCACAACGCCCCCGAAATTTTCAGTGTCGCCAATATTTCAGAATTTTTTTGCCATAAATTTTTTTTTATTTTTTGGCAAAGACTCTGAAATTTGTCAAATTTTATTCAGTAAACCGTCATTAATCGGCGCCAGGAATTATTCCCCGTCGATCCGCACCCCCCTCGACCGCCCCCGATGGTGGGAATTGCTAAATTTTGTTGTCTAAATTTCTATACAAATCGGTACCGAGGTGTAATGGTAGATCGATTTTTCAGATATTTTAACGTCTAAAAACAGTAAATATTCTTCAAATAATCTTACCGGGTTTTCAGCAGAAGGTCTTCATTTGTTTTGTCTTGCACAACGCTCCCGAAATTTTCAGTGTCGCCAATATTTCAGAATTTTTTTGCCTTAAATTTTTTTTGTTTTTTGGCAAAGACTCTGAAATTTGTCAAATTTTATTCAGTAAACCGTCATTAATCGGCGCCAGGAATTATTCCCCGTCGATCCGCACCCCCCTCGACCGCCCCCGATGGTGGGAATTGCTAAATTTTGTTGTCTAAATTTCTATACAAATCGGTACCGAGGTGTAATGGTAGATCGATTTTTCAGATATTTTAACGTCTAAAAACAGTAAATATTCTTCAAATAATCTTACCGGGTTTTCAGCAGAAGGTCTTCATTTGTTTTGTCTTGCACAACGCCCCCGAAATTTTCAGTGTCGCCAATATTTCAGAATTTTTTTGCCTCAAATTTTTTTTTATTTTTTGGCAAAGACTGAAATTTGTCAAATTTTATTCAGTAAACCGTCATTAATCGGCGCCAGGAATTATTCCCCGTCGATCCGCACCCCCCTCGACCGCCCCCGATGGTGGGAATTGCTAAATTTTGTTGTCTAAATTACTATACAAATCGGTACCGAGGTGTAATGGTACATCGATTTTTCAGATATTTTAACGTCTAAAAGCAGTAAATATTCAAATATTCTTACCGGGTTTTCAGCAGAAGGTCTTCATTCGTTTTGTCTTGCACAACGCCATCGAAATTTTCAGTGTGCAAACATTTCAGAATTTTTTTTGCCTTAAATTTTTTTTGTTTTTTGTCAAGAACTCTGAAATTTGTCAAATTTTTTTCAGCAAACCGTCTTTAATCGGCGCCAGGAATTATTCCCCGTCGATCCGCACCCCCTTCGACCGCCCCCGATGGTGGGATTTGCTAAATTTTGTTGTCTAAATTCCTATACAAATCAGTACCGAGGTGTAATGGTACATCGATTTTTCAGATATTTTAACGTCTAAAAGCAGTAAATATTCAAATATTCTTACCGGGTTTTCAGCAGAAGGTCTTCATTCGTTTTGTCTTGCACAACGCCATCGAAATTTTCAGTGTGCAAACACTTCAGAATTTTTTTTTGCCTTAAATTTTTTTTGTTTTTTGGCAAAGACTCTGAAATTTGTCAAATTTTATTCAGTAAACCGTCATTAATCGGCGCCAGGAATTATTCCCCGTCGATCCGCACCCCCCTCGACCGCCCCCGATGGTGGGAATTGCTAAATTTTGTTGTCTAAATTTCTATACAAATCGGTACCGAGGTGTAATGGTAGATCGATTTTTCAGATATTTTAACGTCTAAAAACAGTAAATATTCTTCAAATAATCTTACCGGGTTTTCAGCAGAAGGTCTTCATTTGTTTTGTCTTGCACAACGCTCCCGAAATTTTCAGTGTCGCCAATATTTCAGAATTTTTTTGCCTTAAATTTTTTTTGTTTTTTGGCAAAGACTCTGAAATTTGTCAAATTTTATTCAGTAAACCGTCATTAATCGGCGCCAGGAATTATTCCCCGTCGATCCGCACCCCCCTCGACCGCCCCCGATGGTGGGAATTGCTAAATTTTGTTGTCTAAATTTCTATACAAATCGGTACCGAGGTGTAATGGTAGATCGATTTTTCAGATATTTTAACGTCTAAAAACAGTAAATATTCTTCAAATAATCTTACCGGGTTTTCAGCAGAAGGTCTTCATTTGTTTTGTCTTGCACAACGCCCCCGAAATTTTCAGTGTCGCCAATATTTCAGAATTTTTTTGCCATAAAATTTTTTTTATTTTTTGGCAAAGACTCTGAAATTTGTCAAATTTTATTCAGTAAACCGTCATTAATCGGCGCCAGGAATTATTCCCCGTCGATCCGCACCCCCCTCGACCGCCCCCGATGGTGGGAATTGCTAAATTTTGTTGTCTAAATTTCTATACAAATCGGTACCGAGGTGTAATGGTAGATCGATTTTTCAGATATTTTAACGTCTAAAAACAGTAAATATTCTTCAAATAATCTTACCGGGTTTTCAGCAGAAGGTCTTCATTTGTTTTGTCTTGCACAACGCCCCCGAAATTTTCAGTGTCGCCAATATTTCAGAATTTTTTTGCCTCAAATTTTTTTTTTGGCAAAGACTGAAATTTGTCAAATTTTATTCAGTAAACCGTCATTAATCGGCGCCAGGAATTATTCCCCGTCGATCCGCACCCCCCTCGACCGCCCCCGATGGTGGGAATTGCTAAATTTTGTTGTCTAAATTTCTATACAAATCGGTACCGAGGTGTAATGGTAGATCGATTTTTCAGATATTTTAACGTCTAAAAACAGTAAATATTCTTCAAATAATCTTACCGGGTTTTCAGCAGAAGGTCTTCATTTGTTTTGTCTTGCACAACGCCCCCGAAATTTTCAGTGTCGCCAATATTTCAGAATTTTTTTGCCTCAAATTTTTTTTTTGGCAAAGACTGAAATTTGTCAAATTTTATTCAGTAAACCGTCATTAATCGGCGCCAGGAATTATTCCCCGTCGATCCGCACCCCCCTCGACCGCCCCCGATGGTGGGAATTGCTAAATTTTGTTGTCTAAATTTCTATACAAATCGGTACCGAGGTGTAATGGTAGATCGATTTTTCAGATATTTTAACGTCTAAAAACAGTAAATATTCTTCAAATAATCTTACCGGGTTTTCAGCAGAAGGTCTTCATTTGTTTTGTCTTGCACAACGCCCCCGAAATTTTCAGTGTCGCCAATATTTCAGAATTTTTTTGCCTTAAAATTTTTTTATTTTTTGGCAAAGACTCTGAAATTTGTCAAATTTTATTCAGTAAACCGTCATTAATCGGCGCCAGGAATTATTCCCCGTCGATCCGCACTCCCCTCGACCGCCCCCGATGGTGGGAATTGCTAAATTTTGTTGTCTAAATTTCTATACAAATCGGTACCGAGGTGTAATGGTAGATCGATTTTTCAGATATTTTAACGTCTAAAAACAGTAAATATTCTTCAAATAATCTTACCGGGTTTTCAGCAGAAGGTCTTCATTTGTTTTGTCTTGCACAACGCCCCCGAAATTTTCAGTGTCGCCAATATTTCAGAATTTTTTTGCCATAAATTTTTTTTATTTTTTGGCAAAGACTCTGAAATTTGTCAAATTTTATTCAGTAAACCGTCATTAATCGGCGCCAGGAATTATTCCCCGTCGATCCGCACCCCCCTCGACCGCCCCCGATGGTGGGAATTGCTAAATTTTGTTGTCTAAATTTCTATACAAATCGGTACCGAGGTGTAATGGTAGATCGATTTTTCAGATATTTTAACGTCTAAAAACAGTAAATATTCTTCAAATAATCTTACCGGGTTTTCAGCAGAAGGTCTTCATTTGTTTTGTCTTGCACAACGCCCCCGAAATTTTCAGTGTCGCCAATATTTCAGAATTTTTTTGCCTTAAAATTTTTTTTATTTTTTGGCAAAGACTCTGAAATTTGTCAAATTTTATTCAGTAAACCGTCATTAATCGGCGCCAGGAATTATTCCCCGTCGATCCGCACCCCCCTCGACCGCCCCCGATGGTGGGAATTGCTAAATTTTGTTGTCTAAATTTCTATACAAATCGGTACCGAGGTGTAATGGTAGATCGATTTTTCAGATATTTTAACGTCTAAAAACAGTAAATATTCTTCAAATAATCTTACCGGGTTTTCAGCAGAAGGTCTTCATTTGTTTTGTCTTGCACAACGCCCCCGAAATTTTCAGTGTCGCCAATATTTCCGAATTTTTTTGCCTTAATTTTTTTTTTATTTTTTGGCAAAGACTCTGAAATTTGTCAAATTTTATTCAGTAAACCGTCATTAATCGGCGCCAGGAATTATTCCCCGTCGATCCGCACCCCCCTCGACCGCCCCCGATGGTGGGAATTGCTAAATTTTGTTGTCTAAATTTCTATACAAATCGGTACCGAGGTGTAATGGTAGATCGATTTTTCAGATATTTTAACGTCTAAAAACAGTAAATATTCTTCAAATAATCTTACCGGGTTTTCAGCAGAAGGTCTTCATTTGTTTTGTCTTGCACAACGCCCCCGAAATTTTCAGTGTCGCCAATATTTCAGAATTTTTTTGCCATAAAATTTTTTTTATTTTTTGGCAAAGACTCTGAAATTTGTCAAATTTTATTCAGTAAACCGTCATTAATCGGCGCCAGGAATTATTCCCCGTCGATCCGCACCCCCCTCGACCGCCCCCGATGGTGGGAATTGCTAAATTTTGTTGTCTAAATTTCTATACAAATCGGTACCGAGGTGTAATGGTAGATCGATTTTTCAGATATTTTAACGTCTAAAAACAGTAAATATTCTTCAAATAATCTTACCGGGTTTTCAGCAGAAGGTCTTCATTTGTTTTGTCTTGCACAACGCCCCCGAAATTTTCAGTGTCGCCAATATTTCAGAATTTTTTTGCCTTAAAATTTTTTTATTTTTTGGCAAAGACTCTGAAATTTGTCAAATTTTATTCAGTAAACCGTCATTAATCGGCGCCAGGAATTATTCCCCGTCGATCCGCACCCCCCTCGACCGCCCCCGATGGTGGGAATTGCTAAATTTTGTTGTCTAAATTTCTATACAAATCGGTACCGAGGTGTAATGGTAGATCGATTTTTCAGATATTTTAACGTCTAAAAACAGTAAATATTCTTCAAATAATCTTACCGGGTTTTCAGCAGAAGGTCTTCATTTGTTTTGTCTTGCACAACGCCCCCGAAATTTTCAGTGTCGCCAATATTTCAGAATTTTTTTGCCATAAATTTTTTTTTATTTTTTGGCAAAGACTCTGAAATTTGTCAAATTTTATTCAGTAAACCGTCATTAATCGGCGCCAGGAATTATTCCCCGTCGATCCGCACCCCCCTCGACCGCCCCCGATGGTGGGAATTGCTAAATTTTGTTGTCTAAATTTCTATACAAATCGGTACCGAGGTGTAATGGTAGATCGATTTTTCAGATATTTTAACGTCTAAAAACAGTAAATATTCTTCAAATAATCTTACCGGGTTTTCAGCAGAAGGTCTTCATTTGTTTTGTCTTGCACAACGCTCCCGAAATTTTCAGTGTCGCCAATATTTCAGAATTTTTTTGCCTTAAATTTTTTTTGTTTTTTGGCAAAGACTCTGAAATTTGTCAAATTTTATTCAGTAAACCGTCATTAATCGGCGCCAGGAATTATTCCCCGTCGATCCGCACCCCCCTCGACCGCCCCCGATGGTGGGAATTGCTAAATTTTGTTGTCTAAATTTCTATACAAATCGGTACCGAGGTGTAATGGTAGATCGATTTTTCAGATATTTTAACGTCTAAAAACAGTAAATATTCTTCAAATAATCTTACCGGGTTTTCAGCAGAAGGTCTTCATTTGTTTTGTCTTGCACAACGCCCCCGAAATTTTCAGTGTCGCCAATATTTCAGAATTTTTTTGCCTCAAATTTTTTTTTATTTTTTGGCAAAGACTGAAATTTGTCAAATTTTATTCAGTAAACCGTCATTAATCGGCGCCAGGAATTATTCCCCGTCGATCCGCACCCCCCTCGACCGCCCCCGATGGTGGGAATTGCTAAATTTTGTTGTCTAAATTTCTATACAAATCGGTACCGAGGTGTAATGGTACATCGATTTTTCAGATATTTTAACGTCTAAAAGCAGTAAATATTCAAATATTCTTACCGGGTTTTCAGCAGAAGGTCTTCATTCGTTTTGTCTTGCACAACGCCATCGAAATTTTCAGTGTGCAAACATTTCAGAATTTTTTTTGCCTTAAATTTTTTTTGTTTTTTGTCAAGAACTCTGAAATTTGTCAAATTTTTTTCAGCAAACCGTCTTTAATCGGCGCCAGGAATTATTCCCCGTCGATCCGCACCCCCTTCGACCGCCCCCGATGGTGGGATTTGCTAAATTTTGTTGTCTAAATTCCTATACAAATCAGTACCGAGGTGTAATGGTACATCGATTTTTCAGATATTTTAACGTCTAAAAGCAGTAAATATTCAAATATTCTTACCGGGTTTTCAGCAGAAGGTCTTCATTCGTTTTGTCTTGCACAACGCCATCGAAATTTTCAGTGTGCAAACACTTCAGAATTTTTTTTTGCCTTAAATTTTTTTTGTTTTTTGTCAAAAACTCTGAAATTTGTCAATTTTTTTTCAGTAAACCGTCATTAATCGGCGCCAGGAATTATTCCCCGTCGATCCGCACCCCCCTCGACCGCCCCCGATGGTGGGAATTGCTAAATTTTGTTGTCTAAATTTCTATACAAATCGGTACCGAGGTGTAATGGTAGATCGATTTTTCAGATATTTTAACGTCTAAAAACAGTAAATATTCTTCAAATAATCTTACCGGGTTTTCAGCAGAATGTCTTCATTTGTTTTGTCTTGCACAACGCCCCCGAAATTTTCAGTGTCGCCAATATTTCAGAATTTTTTTGCCTTAAAATTTTTTTATTTTTTGGCAAAGACTCTGAAATTTGTCAAATTTTATTCAGTAAACCGTCATTAATCGGCGCCAGGAATTATTCCCCGTCGATCCGCACCCCCCTCGACCGCCCCCGATGGTGGGAATTGCTAAATTTTGTTGTCTAAATTTCTATACAAATCGGTACCGAGGTGTAATGGTAGATCGATTTTTCAGATATTTTAACGTCTAAAAACAGTAAATATTCTTCAAATAATCTTACCGGGTTTTCAGCAGAAGGTCTTCATTTGTTTTGTCTTGCACAACGCCCCCGAAATTTTCAGTGTCGCCAATATTTCAGAATTTTTTTGCCATAAAATTTTTTTTGTTTTTTGTCAAAAACTCTGAAATTTGTCAAATTTTTTTCAGCAAACCGTCATCAATCGGCGCCAGGAATTATTCCCCGTCGATCCGCACCCCCCTCGACCGCCCCCGATGGTGGGAATTGCTAAATTTTGTTGTCTAAATTTCTATACAAATCGGTACCGAGGTGTAATGGTAGATCGATTTTTCAGATATTTTAACGTCTAAAAACAGTAAATATTCTTCAAATAATCTTACCGGGTTTTCAGCAGAAGGTCTTCATTTGTTTTGTCTTGCACAACGCTCCCGAAATTTTCAGTGTCGCCAATATTTCAGAATTTTTTTGCCTTAAATTTTTTTTGTTTTTTGGCAAAGACTCTGAAATTTGTCAAATTTTATTCAGTAAACCGTCATTAATCGGCGCCAGGAATTATTCCCCGTCGATCCGCACCCCCCTCGACCGCCCCCGATGGTGGGAATTGCTAAATTTTGTTGTCTAAATTTCTATACAAATCGGTACCGAGGTGTAATGGTAGATCGATTTTTCAGATATTTTAACGTCTAAAAACAGTAAATATTCTTCAAATAATCTTACCGGGTTTTCAGCAGAAGGTCTTCATTTGTTTTGTCTTGCACAACGCCCCCGAAATTTTCAGTGTCGCCAATATTTCAGAATTTTTTTGCCATAAAATTTTTTTTATTTTTTGGCAAAGACTCTGAAATTTGTCAAATTTTATTCAGTAAACCGTCATTAATCGGCGCCAGGAATTATTCCCCGTCGATCCGCACCCCCCTCGACCGCCCCCGATGGTGGGAATTGCTAAATTTTGTTGTCTAAATTTCTATACAAATCGGTACCGAGGTGTAATGGTAGATCGATTTTTCAGATATTTTAACGTCTAAAAACAGTAAATATTCTTCAAATAATCTTACCGGGTTTTCAGCAGAAGGTCTTCATTTGTTTTGTCTTGCACAACGCCCCCGAAATTTTCAGTGTCGCCAATATTTCAGAATTTTTTTGCCTCAAATTTTTTTTTTGGCAAAGACTGAAATTTGTCAAATTTTATTCAGTAAACCGTCATTAATCGGCGCCAGGAATTATTCCCCGTCGATCCGCACCCCCCTCGACCGCCCCCGATGGTGGGAATTGCTAAATTTTGTTGTCTAAATTTCTATACAAATCGGTACCGAGGTGTAATGGTAGATCGATTTTTCAGATATTTTAACGTCTAAAAACAGTAAATATTCTTCAAATAATCTTACCGGGTTTTCAGCAGAAGGTCTTCATTTGTTTTGTCTTGCACAACGCCCCCGAAATTTTCAGTGTCGCCAATATTTCAGAATTTTTTTGCCTTAAAATTTTTTTATTTTTTGGCAAAGACTCTGAAATTTGTCAAATTTTATTCAGTAAACCGTCATTAATCGGCGCCAGGAATTATTCCCCGTCGATCCGCACTCCCCTCGACCGCCCCCGATGGTGGGAATTGCTAAATTTTGTTGTCTAAATTTCTATACAAATCGGTACCGAGGTGTAATGGTAGATCGATTTTTCAGATATTTTAACGTCTAAAAACAGTAAATATTCTTCAAATAATCTTACCGGGTTTTCAGCAGAAGGTCTTCATTTGTTTTGTCTTGCACAACGCCCCCGAAATTTTCAGTGTCGCCAATATTTCAGAATTTTTTTGCCATAAATTTTTTTTATTTTTTGGCAAAGACTCTGAAATTTGTCAAATTTTATTCAGTAAACCGTCATTAATCGGCGCCAGGAATTATTCCCCGTCGATCCGCACCCCCCTCGACCGCCCCCGATGGTGGGAATTGCTAAATTTTGTTGTCTAAATTTCTATACAAATCGGTACCGAGGTGTAATGGTAGATCGATTTTTCAGATATTTTAACGTCTAAAAACAGTAAATATTCTTCAAATAATCTTACCGGGTTTTCAGCAGAAGGTCTTCATTTGTTTTGTCTTGCACAACGCCCCCGAAATTTTCAGTGTCGCCAATATTTCAGAATTTTTTTGCCTTAAAATTTTTTTTATTTTTTGGCAAAGACTCTGAAATTTGTCAAATTTTATTCAGTAAACCGTCATTAATCGGCGCCAGGAATTATTCCCCGTCGATCCGCACCCCCCTCGACCGCCCCCGATGGTGGGAATTGCTAAATTTTGTTGTCTAAATTTCTATACAAATCGGTACCGAGGTGTAATGGTAGATCGATTTTTCAGATATTTTAACGTCTAAAAACAGTAAATATTCTTCAAATAATCTTACCGGGTTTTCAGCAGAAGGTCTTCATTTGTTTTGTCTTGCACAACGCCCCCGAAATTTTCAGTGTCGCCAATATTTCAGAATTTTTTTGCCTTAATTTTTTTTTTATTTTTTGGCAAAGACTCTGAAATTTGTCAAATTTTATTCAGTAAACCGTCATTAATCGGCGCCAGGAATTATTCCCCGTCGATCCGCACCCCCCTCGACCGCCCCCGATGGTGGGAATTGCTAAATTTTGTTGTCTAAATTTCTATACAAATCGGTACCGAGGTGTAATGGTAGATCGATTTTTCAGATATTTTAACGTCTAAAAACAGTAAATATTCTTCAAATAATCTTACCGGGTTTTCAGCAGAAGGTCTTCATTTGTTTTGTCTTGCACAACGCCCCCGAAATTTTCAGTGTCGCCAATATTTCAGAATTTTTTTGCCTTAAAATTTTTTTTATTTTTTGGCAAAGACTCTGAAATTTGACAAATTTTATTCAGTAAACCGTCATTAATCGGCGCCAGGAATTATTCCCCGTCGATCCGCACCCCCCTCGACCGCCCCCGATGGTGGGATTTGCTAAATTTTGTTGTCTAAATTCCTATACAAATCAGTACCGAGGTGTAATGGTACATCGATTTTTCAGATATTTTAACGTCTAAAAGCAGTAAATATTCAAATATTCTTACCGGGTTTTCAGCAGAAGGTCTTCATTCGTTTTGTCTTGCACAACGCCATCGAAATTTTCAGTGTGCAAACACTTCAGAATTTTTTTTTGCCTTAAATTTTTTTTGTTTTTTGTCAAAAACTCTGAAATTTGTCAAATTTTTTTCAGCAAACCGTCATTAATCGGCGCCAGGAATTATTCCCCGTCGATCCGCACCCCCCTCGACCGCCCCCGATGGTGGGAATTGCTAAATTTTGTTGTCTAAATTTCTATACAAATCGGTACCGAGGTGTAATGGTAGATCGATTTTTCAGATATTTTAACGTCTAAAAACAGTAAATATTCTTCAAATAATCTTACCGGGTTTTCAGCAGAAGGTCTTCATTTGTTTTGTCTTGCACAACGCCCCCGAAATTTTCAGTGTCGCCAATATTTCAGAATTTTTTTGCCTTAAAATTTTTTTTATTTTTTGGCAAAGACTCTGAAATTTGTCAAATTTTATTCAGTAAACCGTCATTAATCGGCGCCAGGAATTATTCCCCGTCGATCCGCACCCCCCTCGACCGCCCCCGATGGTGGGAATTGCTAAATTTTGTTGTCTAAATTTCTATACAAATCGGTACCGAGGTGTAATGGTAGATCGATTTTTCAGATATTTTAACGTCTAAAAACAGTAAATATTCTTCAAATAATCTTACCGGGTTTTCAGCAGAAGGTCTTCATTTGTTTTGTCTTGCACAACGCCCCCGAAATTTTCAGTGTCGCCAATATTTCAGAATTTTTTTGCCATAAATTTTTTTTTATTTTTTGGCAAAGACTCTGAAATTTGTCAAATTTTATTCAGTAAACCGTCATTAATCGGCGCCAGGAATTATTCCCCGTCGATCCGCACCCCCCTCGACCGCCCCCGATGGTGGGAATTGCTAAATTTTGTTGTCTAAATTTCTATACAAATCGGTACCGAGGTGTAATGGTAGATCGATTTTTCAGATATTTTAACGTCTAAAAACAGTAAATATTCTTCAAATAATCTTACCGGGTTTTCAGCAGAAGGTCTTCATTTGTTTTGTCTTGCACAACGCCCCCGAAATTTTCAGTGTCGCCAATATTTCAGAATTTTTTTGCCTTAATTTTTTTTTTATTTTTTGGCAAAGACTCTGAAGTTTGTCAAATTTTATTCAGTAAACCGTCATTAATCGGCGCCAGGAATTATTCCCCGTCGATCCGCACCCCCCTCGACCGCCCCCGATGGTGGGAATTGCTAAATTTTGTTGTCTAAATTTCTATACAAATCGGTACCGAGGTGTAATGGTAGATCGATTTTTCAGATATTTTAACGTCTAAAAACAGTAAATATTCTTCAAATAATCTTACCGGGTTTTCAGCAGAAGGTCTTCATTTGTTTTGTCTTGCACAACGCCCCCGAAATTTTCAGTGTCGCCAATATTTCAGAATTTTTTTGCCTTAAAATTTTTTTTATTTTTTGGCAAAGACTCTGAAATTTGACAAATTTTATTCAGTAAACCGTCATTAATCGGCGCCAGGAATTATTCCCCGTCGATCCGCACCCCCCTCGACCGCCCCCGATGGTGGGATTTGCTAAATTTTGTTGTCTAAATTCCTATACAAATCAGTACCGAGGTGTAATGGTACATCGATTTTTCAGATATTTTAACGTCTAAAAGCAGTAAATATTCAAATATTCTTACCGGGTTTTCAGCAGAAGGTCTTCATTCGTTTTGTCTTGCACAACGCCATCGAAATTTTCAGTGTGCAAACACTTCAGAATTTTTTTTTGCCTTAAATTTTTTTTGTTTTTTGTCAAAAACTCTGAAATTTGTCAAATTTTTTTCAGCAAACCGTCATTAATCGGCGCCAGGAATTATTCCCCGTCGATCCGCACCCCCCTCGACCGCCCCCGATGGTGGGAATTGCTAAATTTTGTTGTCTAAATTTCTATACAAATCGGTACCGAGGTGTAATGGTAGATCGATTTTTCAGATATTTTAACGTCTAAAAACAGTAAATATTCTTCAAATAATCTTACCGGGTTTTCAGCAGAAGGTCTTCATTTGTTTTGTCTTGCACAACGCCCCCGAAATTTTCAGTGTCGCCAATATTTCAGAATTTTTTTGCCTTAAAATTTTTTTTATTTTTTGGCAAAGACTCTGAAATTTGTCAAATTTTATTCAGTAAACCGTCATTAATCGGCGCCAGGAATTATTCCCCGTCGATCCGCACCCCCCTCGACCGCCCCCGATGGTGGGAATTGCTAAATTTTGTTGTCTAAATTTCTATACAAATCGGTACCGAGGTGTAATGGTAGATCGATTTTTCAGATATTTTAACGTCTAAAAACAGTAAATATTCTTCAAATAATCTTACCGGGTTTTCAGCAGAAGGTCTTCATTTGTTTTGTCTTGCACAACGCCCCCGAAATTTTCAGTGTCGCCAATATTTCAGAATTTTTTTGCCATAAATTTTTTTTTATTTTTTGGCAAAGACTCTGAAATTTGTCAAATTTTATTCAGTAAACCGTCATTAATCGGCGCCAGGAATTATTCCCCGTCGATCCGCACCCCCCTCGACCGCCCCCGATGGTGGGAATTGCTAAATTTTGTTGTCTAAATTTCTATACAAATCGGTACCGAGGTGTAATGGTAGATCGATTTTTCAGATATTTTAACGTCTAAAAACAGTAAATATTCTTCAAATAATCTTACCGGGTTTTCAGCAGAAGGTCTTCATTTGTTTTGTCTTGCACAACGCTCCCGAAATTTTCAGTGTCGCCAATATTTCAGAATTTTTTTGCCTTAAATTTTTTTTTATTTTTTGGCAAAGACTCTGAAATTTGTCAAATTTTATTCAGTAAACCGTCATTAATCGGCGCCAGGAATTATTCCCCGTCGATCCGCACCCCCCTCGACCGCCCCCGATGGTGGGAATTGCTAAATTTTGTTGTCTAAATTCCTATACAAATCAGTACCGAGGTGTAATGGTACATCGATTTTTCAGATATTTTAACGTCTAAAAGCAGTAAATATTCAAATATTCTTACCGGGTTTTCAGCAGAAGGTCTTCATTCGTTTTGTCTTGCACAACGCCATCGAAATTTTCAGTGTGCAAACACTTCAGAATTTTTTTTTGCCTTAAATTTTTTTTGTTTTTTGTCAAAAACTCTGAAATTTGTCAAATTTTTTTCAGCAAACCGTCATTAATCGGCGCCAGGAATTATTCCCCGTCGATCCGCACCCCCCTCGACCGCCCCCGATGCTGGGAATTGCTAAATTTTGTTGTCTAAATTTCTATACAAATCGGTACCGAGGTGTAATGGTAGATCGATTTTTCAGATATTTTAACGTCTAAAAACAGTAAATATTCTTCAAATAATCTTACCGGGTTTTCAGCAGAAGGTCTTCATTTGTTTTGTCTTGCACAACGCCCCCGAAATTTTCAGTGTCGCCAATATTTCAGAATTTTTTTGCCTTAAAATTTTTTTATTTTTTGGCAAAGACTCTGAAATTTGTCAAATTTTATTCAGTAAACCGTCATTAATCGGCGCCAGGAATTATTCCCCGTCGATCCGCACCCCCCTCGACCGCCCCCGATGGTGGGAATTGCTAAATTTTGTTGTCTAAATTTCTATACAAATCGGTACCGAGGTGTAATGGTAGATCGATTTTTCAGATATTTTAACGTCTAAAAACAGTAAATATTCTTCAAATAATCTTACCGGGTTTTCAGCAGAAGGTCTTCATTTGTTTTGTCTTGCACAACGCCCCCGAAATTTTCAGTGTCGCCAATATTTCAGAATTTTTTTGCCATAAAATTTTTTTTATTTTTTGGCAAAGACTCTGAAATTTGTCAAATTTTATTCAGTAAACCGTCATTAATCGGCGCCAGGAATTATTCCCCGTCGATCCGCACCCCCCTCGACCGCCCCCGATGGTGGGAATTGCTAAATTTTGTTGTCTAAATTTCTATACAAATCGGTACCGAGGTGTAATGGTAGATCGATTTTTCAGATATTTTAACGTCTAAAAACAGTAAATATTCTTCAAATAATCTTACCGGGTTTTCAGCAGAAGGTCTTCATTTGTTTTGTCTTGCACAACGCCCCCGAAATTTTCAGTGTCGCCAATATTTCAGAATTTTTTTGCCTTAAAATTTTTTTATTTTTTGGCAAAGACTCTGAAATTTGTCAAATTTTATTCAGTAAACCGTCATTAATCGGCGCCAGGAATTATTCCCCGTCGATCCGCACCCCCCTCGACCGCCCCCGATGGTGGGAATTGCTAAATTTTGTTGTCTAAATTTCTATACAAATCGGTACCGAGGTGTAATGGTAGATCGATTTTTCAGATATTTTAACGTCTAAAAACAGTAAATATTCTTCAAATAATCTTACCGGGTTTTCAGCAGAAGGTCTTCATTTGTTTTGTCTTGCACAACGCCCCCGAAATTTTCAGTGTCGCCAATATTTCAGAATTTTTTTGCCATAAATTTTTTTTTATTTTTTGGCAAAGACTCTGAAATTTGTCAAATTTTATTCAGTAAACCGTCATTAATCGGCGCCAGGAATTATTCCCCGTCGATCCGCACCCCCCTCGACCGCCCCCGATGGTGGGAATTGCTAAATTTTGTTGTCTAAATTTCTATACAAATCGGTACCGAGGTGTAATGGTAGATCGATTTTTCAGATATTTTAACGTCTAAAAACAGTAAATATTCTTCAAATAATCTTACCGGGTTTTCAGCAGAAGGTCTTCATTTGTTTTGTCTTGCACAACGCTCCCGAAATTTTCAGTGTCGCCAATATTTCAGAATTTTTTTGCCTTAAATTTTTTTTGTTTTTTGGCAAAGACTCTGAAATTTGTCAAATTTTATTCAGTAAACCGTCATTAATCGGCGCCAGGAATTATTCCCCGTCGATCCGCACCCCCCTCGACCGCCCCCGATGGTGGGAATTGCTAAATTTTGTTGTCTAAATTTCTATACAAATCGGTACCGAGGTGTAATGGTAGATCGATTTTTCAGATATTTTAACGTCTAAAAACAGTAAATATTCTTCAAATAATCTTACCGGGTTTTCAGCAGAAGGTCTTCATTTGTTTTGTCTTGCACAACGCCCCCGAAATATTCAGTGTCGCCAATATTTCAGAATTTTTTTGCCTCAAATTTTTTTTTATTTTTTGGCAAAGACTGAAATTTGTCAAATTTTATTCAGTAAACCGTCATTAATCGGCGCCAGGAATTATTCCCCGTCGATCCGCACCCCCCTCGACCGCCCCCGATGGTGGGAATTGCTAAATTTTGTTGTCTAAATTTCTATACAAATCGGTACCGAGGTGTAATGGTACATCGATTTTTCAGATATTTTAACGTCTAAAAGCAGTAAATATTCAAATATTCTTACCGGGTTTTCAGCAGAAGGTCTTCATTCGTTTTGTCTTGCACAACGCCATCGAAATTTTCAGTGTGCAAACATTTCAGAATTTTTTTTGCCTTAAATTTTTTTTGTTTTTTGTCAAGAACTCTGAAATTTGTCAAATTTTTTTCAGCAAACCGTCTTTAATCGGCGCCAGGAATTATTCCCCGTCGATCCGCACCCCCTTCGACTGCCCCCGATGGTGGGATTTGCTAAATTTTGTTGTCTAAATTCCTATACAAATCAGTACCGAGGTGTAATGGTACATCGATTTTTCAGATATTTTAACGTCTAAAAGCAGTAAATATTCAAATATTCTTACCGGGTTTTCAGCAGAAGGTCTTCATTCGTTTTGTCTTGCACAACGCCATCGAAATTTTCAGTGTGCAAACACTTCAGAATTTTTTTTTGCCTTAAATTTTTTTTGTTTTTTGTCAAAAACTCTGAAATTTGTCAATTTTTTTTCAGCAAACCGTCATTAATCGGCGCCAGGAATTATTCCCCGTCGATCCGCACCCCCCTCGACCGCCCCCGATGGTGGGAATTGCTAAATTTTGTTGTCTAAATTTCTATACAAATCGGTACCGAGGTGTAATGGTAGATCGATTTTTCAGATATTTTAACGTCTAAAAACAGTAAATATTCTTCAAATAATCTTACCGGGTTTTCAGCAGAATGTCTTCATTTGTTTTGTCTTGCACAACGCCCCCGAAATTTTCAGTGTCGCCAATATTTCAGAATTTTTTTGCCTTAAAATTTTTTTATTTTTTGGCAAAGACTCTGAAATTTGTCAAATTTTATTCAGTAAACCGTCATTAATCGGCGCCAGGAATTATTCCCCGTCGATCCGCACCCCCCTCGACCGCCCCCGATGGTGGGAATTGCTAAATTTTGTTGTCTAAATTTCTATACAAATCGGTACCGAGGTGTAATGGTAGATCGATTTTTCAGATATTTTAACGTCTAAAAACAGTAAATATTCTTCAAATAATCTTACCGGGTTTTCAGCAGAAGGTCTTCATTTGTTTTGTCTTGCACAACGCCCCCGAAATTTTCAGTGTCGCCAATATTTCAGAATTTTTTTGCCATAAAATTTTTTTTATTTTTTGGCAAAGACTCTGAAATTTGTCAAATTTTATTCAGTAAACCGTCATTAATCGGCGCCAGGAATTATTCCCCGTCGATCCGCACCCCCCTCGACCGCCCCCGATGGTGGGAATTGCTAAATTTTGTTGTCTAAATTTCTATACAAATCGGTACCGAGGTGTAATGGTAGATCGATTTTTCAGATATTTTAACGTCTAAAAACAGTAAATATTCTTCAAATAATCTTACCGGGTTTTCAGCAGAAGGTCTTCATTTGTTTTGTCTTGCACAACGCCCCCGAAATTTTCAGTGTCGCCAATATTTCAGAATTTTTTTGCCTTAAAATTTTTTTATTTTTTGGCAAAGACTCTGAAATTTGTCAAATTTTATTCAGTAAACCGTCATTAATCGGCGCCAGGAATTATACCCGTCGATCCGCACCCCCCTCGACCGCCCCCGATGGTGGGAATTGCTAAATTTTGTTGTCTAAATTTCTATACAAATCGGTACCGAGGTGTAATGGTAGATCGATTTTTCAGATATTTTAACGTCTAAAAACAGTAAATAATCTTACCGGGTTTTCAGCAGAAGGTCTTCATTTGTTTTGTCTTGCACAACGCCCCCGAAATTTTCAGTGTCGCCAATATTTCAGAATTTTTTTGCTTTAAATTTTTTTTTATTTTTTGGCAAAGGCTCTGAAATTTGTCAAATTTTATTCAGTAAACCGTCATTAATCGGCGCCAGGAATTATTCCCCGTCGATCCGCACCCCCCTCGACCGCCCCCGATGGTGGGAATTGCTAAATTTTGTTGTCTAAATTTCTATACAAATCGGTACCGAGGTGTAATGGTAGATCGATTTTTCAGATATTTTAACGTCTAAAAACAGTAAATATTCTTCAAATAATCTTACCGGGTTTTCAGCAGAAGGTCTTCATTTGTTTTGTCTTGCACAACGCTCCCGAAATTTTCAGTGTGCAAACATTTCAGATTTTTTTTTGCCTTAAATTTTTTTTGTTTTTTGTCAAGAACTCTGAAATTTGTCAAATTTTTTTCAGCAAACCGTCTTGAATCGGCGCCAGGAATTATTCCCCGTCGATCCGCACCCCCCTCGACCGCCCCCGATGGTGGGATTTGCTAAATTTTGTTGTCTAAATTCCTATACAAATCAGTACCGAGGTGTAATGGTACATCGATTTTTCAGATATTTTAACGTCTAAAAGCAGTAAATATTCAAATATTCTTACCGGGTTTTCAGCAGAAGGTCTTCATTCGTTTTGTCTTGCACAACGCCATCGAAATTTTCAGTGTGCAAACACTTCAGAATTTTTTTTTGCCTTAAATTTTTTTTGTTTTTTGTCAAAAACTCTGAAATTTGTCAAATTTTTTTCAGCAAACCGTCATTAATCGGCGCCAGGAATTATTCCCCGTCGATCCGCACCCCCCTCGACCGCCCCCGATGGTGGGAATTGCTAAATTTTGTTGTCTAAATTTCTATACAAATCGGTACCGAGGTGTAATGGTAGATCGATTTTTCAGATATTTTAACGTCTAAAAACAGTAAATATTCTTCAAATAATCTTACCGGGTTTTCAGCAGAAGGTCTTCATTTGTTTTGTCTTGCACAACGCCCCCGAAGTTTTCAGTGTCGCCAATATTTCAGAATTTTTTTGCCTTAAATATTTTTTTATTTTTTGGCAAAGACTCTGAAATTTGTCAAATTTTATTCAGTAAACCGTCATTAATCGGCGCCAGAAATTATTCCCCGTCGATCCGCACCCCCCTCGACCGCCCCCGATGGTGGGAATGGCTAAATTTTGTTGTCTAAATTTCTATACAAATCGGTACCGAGGTGTAATGGTAGATCGATTTTTCAGATATTTTAACGTCTAAAAACAGTAAATATTCTTCAAATAATCTTACCGGGTTTTCAGCAGAAGGTCTTCATTTGTTTTGTCTTGCACAACGCCCCCGAAATTTTCAGTGTCGCCAATATTTCAGAATTTTTTTGCCTTAAATTTTTTTTTATTTTTTGGCAAAGACTCTGAAATTTGACAAATTTTATTCAGTAAACCGTCATTAATCGGCGCCAGGAATTATTCCCCGTCGATCCGCACCCCCCTCGACCGCCCCCGATGGTGGGAATTGCTAAATTTTGTTGTCTAAATTTCTATACAAATCGGTACCGAGGTGTAATGGTAGATCGATTTTTCAGATATTTTAACGTCTAAAAACAGTAAATATTCTTCAAATAATCTTACCGGGTTTTCAGCAGAAGGTCTTCATTTGTTTTGTCTTGCACAACGCCCCCGAAATTTTCAGTGTCGCCAATATTTCAGAATTTTATTGCCTTAAATTTTTTTTTATTTTTTGGCAAAGACTCTGAAATTTGTCAAATTTTATTCAGTAAACCGTCATTATTCAGCGCCAGGAATTATTCCCCGTCGATCCGCACCCCCCTCGACCGCCCCCGATGGTGGGAATTGCTAAATTTTGTTGTCTAAATTTCTATACAAATCGGTACCGAGGTGTAATGGTAGATCGATTTTTCAGATATTTTAACGTCTAAAAACAGTAAATATTCTTCAAATAATCTTACCGGGTTTTCAGCAGAAGGTCTTCATTTGTTTTGTCTTGCACAACGCCCCCGAAATTTTCAGTGTCGCCAATATTTCAGAATTTTTTTGCCTTAAAATTTTTTTATTTTTTGGCAAAGACTCTGAAATTTGTCAAATTTTATTCAGTAAACCGTCATTAATCGGCGCCAGGAATTATTCCCCGTCGATCCGCACTCCCCTCGACCGCCCCCGATGGTGGGAATTGCTAAATTTTGTTGTCTAAATTTCTATACAAATCGGTACCGAGGTGTAATGGTAGATCGATTTTTCAGATATTTTAACGTCTAAAAACAGTAAATATTCTTCAAATAATCTTACCGGGTTTTCAGCAGAAGGTCTTCATTTGTTTTGTCTTGCACAACGCCCCCGAAATTTTCAGTGTCGCCAATATTTCAGAATTTTTTTGCCATAAATTTTTTTTATTTTTTGGCAAAGACTCTGAAATTTGTCAAATTTTATTCAGTAAACCGTCATTAATCGGCGCCAGGAATTATTCCCCGTCGATCCGCACCCCCCTCGACCGCCCCCGATGGTGGGAATTGCTAAATTTTGTTGTCTAAATTTCTATACAAATCGGTACCGAGGTGTAATGGTAGATCGATTTTTCAGATATTTTAACGTCTAAAAACAGTAAATATTCTTCAAATAATCTTACCGGGTTTTCAGCAGAAGGTCTTCATTTGTTTTGTCTTGCACAACGCTCCCGAAATTTTCAGTGTCGCCAATATTTCAGAATTTTTTTGCCTTAAATTTTTTTTTATTTTTTGGCAAAGACTCTGAAATTTGTCAAATTTTATTCAGTAAACCGTCATTAATCGGCGCCAGGAATTATTCCCCGTCGATCCGCACCCCCCTCGACCGCCCCCGATGGTGGGAATTGCTAAATTTTGTTGTCTAAATTTCTATACAAATCGGTACTGAGGTGTAATGGTAGATCGATTTTTCAGATATTTTAACGTCTAAAAACAGTAAATATTCTTCAAATAATCTTACCGGGTTTTCAGCAGAAGGTCTTCATTTGTTTTGTCTTGCACAACGCCCCCGAAATTTTCAGTGTCGCCAATATTTCAGAATTTTTTTGCCTCAAATTTTTTTTTTTGGCAAAGACTGAAATTTGTCAAATTTTATTCAGTAAACCGTCATTAATCGGCGCCAGGAATTATTCCCCGTCGATCCGCACCCCCCTCGACCGCCCCCGATGGTGGGAATTGCTAAATTTTGTTGTCTAAATTTCTATACAAATCGGTACCGAGGTGTAATGGTAGATCGATTTTTCAGATATTTTAACGTCTAAAAACAGTAAATATTCTTCAAATAATCTTACCGGGTTTTCAGCAGAAGGTCTTCATTTGTTTTGTCTTGCACAACGCCCCCGAAATTTTCAGTGTCGCCAATATTTCAGAATTTTTTTGCCTTAAAATTTTTTTTATTTTTTGGCAAAGACTCTGAAATTTGACAAATTTTATTCAGTAAACCGTCATTAATCGGCGCCAGGAATTATTCCCCGTCGATCCGCACCCCCCTCGACCGCCCCCGATGGTGGGAATTGCTAAATTTTGTTGTCTAAATTTCTATACAAATCGGTACCGAGGTGTAATCGTAGATCGATTTTTCAGATATTTTAACGTCTAAAAACAGTAAATATTCTTCAAATAATCTTACCGGGTTTTCAGCAGAAGGTCTTCATTTGTTTTGTCTTGCACAACGCCCCCGAAATTTTCAGTGTCGCCAATATTTCAGAATTTTTTTGCCTTAATTTTTTTTTTATTTTTTGGCAAAGACTCTGAAATTTGTCAAATTTTATTCAGTAAACCGTCATTAATCGGCGCCAGGAATTATTCCCCGTCGATCCGCACCCCCCTCGACCGCCCCCGATGGTGGGAATTGCTAAATTTTGTTGTCTAAATTTCTATACAAATCGGTTACCGAGGTGTAATGGTAGATCGATTTTTCAGATATTTTAACGTCTAAAAACAGTAAATATTCTTCAAATAATCTTACCGGGTTTTCAGCAGAAGGTCTTCATTTGTTTTGTCTTGCACAACGCCCCCGAAATTTTCAGTGTCGCCAATATTTCAGAATTTTTTTGCCTTAAATTTTTTTTTATTTTTTGGCAAAGACTCTGAAATTTGTCAAATTTTATTCAGTAAACCGTCATTAATCGGCGCCAGGAATTATTCCCCGTCGATCCGCACCCCCCTCGACCGCCCCCGATGGTGGGAATTGCTAAATTTTGTTGTCTAAATTTCTATACAAATCGGTACCGAGGTGTAATGGTAGATCGATTTTTCAGATATTTTAACGTCTAAAAACAGTAAATATTCTTCAAATAATCTTACCGGGTTTTCAGCAGAAGGTCTTCATTTGTTTTGTCTTGCACAACGCCCCCGAAATTTTCAGTGTCGCCAATATTTCAGAATTTTATTGCCTTAAATTTTTTTTTATTTTTTGGCAAAGACTCTGAAATTTGTCAAATTTTATTCAGTAAACCGTCATTATTCGGCGCCAGGAATTATTCCCCGTCGATCCGCACCCCCCTCGACCGCCCCCGATGGTGGGAATTGCTAAATTTTGTTGTCTAAATTTCTATACAAATCGGTACCGAGGTGTAATGGTAGATCGATTTTTCAGATATTTTAACGTCTAAAAACAGTAAATATTCTTCAAATAATCTTACCGGGTTTTCAGCAGAAGGTCTTCATTTGTTTTGTCTTGCACAACGCTCCCGAAATTTTCAGTGTCGCCAATATTTCAGAATTTTTTTGCCTTAAAATTTTTTTATTTTTTGGCAAAGACTCTGAAATTTGTCAAATTTTATTCAGTAAACCGTCATTAATCGGCGCCAGGAATTATTCCCCGTCGATCCGCACCCCCCTCGACCGCCCCCGATGGTGGGAATTGCTAAATTTTGTTGTCTAAATTTCTATACAAATCGGTACCGAGGTGTAATGGTAGATCGATTTTTCAGATATTTTAACGTCTAAAAACAGTAAATATTCTTCAAATAATCTTACCGGGTTTTCAGCAGAAGGTCTTCATTTGTTTTGTCTTGCACAACGCCCCGAAATTTTCAGTGTCGCCAATATTTCAGAATTTTTTTGCCATAAAATTTTTTTTATTTTTTGGCAAAGACTCTGAAATTTGTCAAATTTTATTCAGTAAACCGTCATTAATCGGCGCCAGGAATTATTCCCCGTCGATCCGCACCCCCCTCGACCGCCCCCGATGGTGGGAATTGCTAAATTTTGTTGTCTAAATTTCTATACAAATCGGTACCGAGGTGTAATGGTAGATCGATTTTTCAGATATTTTAACGTCTAAAAACAGTAAATATTCTTCAAATAATCTTACCGGGTTTTCAGCAGAAGGTCTTCATTTGTTTTGTCTTGCACAACGCTCCCGAAATTTTCAGTGTCGCCAATATTTCAGAATTTTTTTGCCTTAAAATTTTTTTATTTTTTGGCAAAGACTCTGAAATTTGTCAAATTTTATTCAGTAAACCGTCATTAATCGGCGCCAGGAATTATTCCCCGTCGATCCGCACCCCCCTCGACCGCCCCCGATGGTGGGAATTGCTAAATTTTGTTGTCTAAATTTCTATACAAATCGGTACCGAGGTGTAATGGTAGATCGATTTTTCAGATATTTTAACGTCTAAAAACAGTAAATATTCTTCAAATAATCTTACCGGGTTTTCAGCAGAAGGTCTTCATTTGTTTTGTCTTGCACAACGCCCCCGAAATTTTCAGTGTCGCCAATATTTCAGAATTTTTTTGCCATAAAATTTTTTTTATTTTTTGGCAAAGACTCTGAAATTTGTCAAATTTTATTCAGTAAACCGTCATTAATCGGCGCCAGGAATTATTCCCCGTCGATCCGCACCCCCCTCGACCGCCCCCGATGGTGGGAATTGCTAAATTTTGTTGTCTAAATTTCTATACAAATCGGTACCGAGGTGTAATGGTAGATCGATTTTTCAGATATTTTAACGTCTAAAAACAGTAAATATTCTTCAAATAATCTTACCGGGTTTTCAGCAGAAGGTCTTCATTTGTTTTGTCTTGCACAACGCCCCCGAAATTTTCAGTGTCGCCAATATTTCAGAATTTTTTTGCCTCAAATTTTTTTTTTTGGCAAAGACTGAAATTTGTCAAATTTTATTCAGTAAACCGTCATTAATCGGCGCCAGGAATTATTCCCCGTCGATCCGCACCCCCCTCGACCGCCCCCGATGGTGGGAATTGCTAAATTTTGTTGTCTAAATTTCTATACAAATCGGTACCGAGGTGTAATGGTAGATCGATTTTTCAGATATTTTAACGTCTAAAAACAGTAAATATTCTTCAAATAATCTTACCGGGTTTTCAGCAGAAGGTCTTCATTTGTTTTGTCTTGCACAACGCCCCCGAAATTTTCAGTGTCGCCAATATTTCAGAATTTTTTTGCATTAAAATTTTTTTATTTTTTGGCAAAGACTCTGAAATTTGTCAAATTTTATTCAGTAAACCGTCATTAATCGGCGCCAGGAATTATTCCCCGTCGATCCGCACTCCCCTCGACCGCCCCCGATGGTGGGAATTGCTAAATTTTGTTGTCTAAATTTCTATACAAATCGGTACCGAGGTGTAATGGTAGATCGATTTTTCAGATATTTTAACGTCTAAAAACAGTAAATATTCTTCAAATAATCTTACCGGGTTTTCAGCAGAAGGTCTTCATTTGTTTTGTCTTGCACAACGCCCCCGAAATTTTCAGTGTCGCCAATATTTCAGAATTTTTTTGCCATAATTTTTTTTTATTTTTTGGCAAAGACTCTGAAATTTGTCAAATTTTATTCAGTAAACCGTCATTAATCGGCGCCAGGAATTATTCCCCGTCGATCCGCACCCCCCTCGACCGCCCCCGATGGTGGGAATTGCTAAATTTTGTTGTCTAAATTTCTATACAAATCGGTACCGAGGTGTAATGGTAGATCGATTTTTCAGATATTTTAACGTCTAAAAACAGTAAATATTCTTCAAATAATCTTACCGGGTTTTCAGCAGAAGGTCTTCATTTGTTTTGTCTTGCACAACGCCCCCGAAATTTTCAGTGTCGCCAATATTTCAGAATTTTTTTGCCTTAAAATTTTTTTTATTTTTTGGCAAAGACTCTGAAATTTGTCAAATTTTATTCAGTAAACCGTCATTAATCGGCGCCAGGAATTATTCCCCGTCGATCCGCACCCCCCTCGACCGCCCCCGATGGTGGGAATTGCTAAATTTTGTTGTCTAAATTTCTATACAAATCGGTACCGAGGTGTAATGGTAGATCGATTTTTCAGATATTTTAACGTCTAAAAACAGTAAATATTCTTCAAATAATCTTACCGGGTTTTCAGCAGAAGGTCTTCATTTGTTTTGTCTTGCACAACGCCCCCGAAATTTTCAGTGTCGCCAATATTTCAGAATTTTTTTGCCTTAATTTTTTTTTTATTTTTTGGCAAAGACTCTGAAATTTGTCAAATTTTATTCAGTAAACCGTCATTAATCGGCGCCAGGAATTATTCCCCGTCGATCCGCACCCCCCTCGACCGCCCCCGATGGTGGGAATTGCTAAATTTTGTTGTCTAAATTTCTATACAAATCGGTACCGAGGTGTAATGGTAGATCGATTTTTCAGATATTTTAACGTCTAAAAACAGTAAATATTCTTCAAATAATCTTACCGGGTTTTCAGCAGAAGGTCTTCATTTGTTTTGTCTTGCACAACGCCCCCGAAATTTTCAGTGTCGCCAATATTTCAGAATTTTTTTGCCTTAAAATTTTTTTTATTTTTTGGCAAAGACTCTGAAATTTGACAAATTTTATTCAGTAAACCGTCATTAATCGGCGCCAGGAATTATTCCCCGTCGATCCGCACCCCCCTCGACCGCCCCCGATGGTGGGATTTGCTAAATTTTGTTGTCTAAATTCCTATACAAATCAGTACCGAGGTGTAATGGTACATCGATTTTTCAGATATTTTAACGTCTAAAAGCAGTAAATATTCAAATATTCTTACCGGGTTTTCAGCAGAAGGTCTTCATTCGTTTTGTCTTGCACAACGCCATCGAAATTTTCAGTGTGCAAACACTTCAGAATTTTTTTTTGCCTTAAATTTTTTTTGTTTTTTGTCAAAAACTCTGAAATTTGTCAAATTTTTTTCAGCAAACCGTCATTAATCGGCGCCAGGAATTATTCCCCGTCGATCCGCACCCCCCTCGACCGCCCCCGATGGTGGGAATTGCTAAATTTTGTTGTCTAAATTTCTATACAAATCGGTACCGAGGTGTAATGGTAGATCGATTTTTCAGATATTTTAACGTCTAAAAACAGTAAATATTCTTCAAATAATCTTACCGGGTTTTCAGCAGAAGGTCTTCATTTGTTTTGTCTTGCACAACGCCCCCGAAATTTTCAGTGTCGCCAATATTTCAGAATTTTTTTGCCTTAAAATTTTTTTTATTTTTTGGCAAAGACTCTGAAATTTGTCAAATTTTATTCAGTAAACCGTCATTAATCGGCGCCAGGAATTATTCCCCGTCGATCCGCACCCCCCTCGACCGCCCCCGATGGTGGGAATTGCTAAATTTTGTTGTCTAAATTTCTATACAAATCGGTACCGAGGTGTAATGGTAGATCGATTTTTCAGATATTTTAACGTCTAAAAACAGTAAATATTCTTCAAATAATCTTACCGGGTTTTCAGCAGAAGGTCTTCATTTGTTTTGTCTTGCACAACGCCCCCGAAATTTTCAGTGTCGCCAATATTTCAGAATTTTTTTGCCATAAAATTTTTTTTATTTTTTGGCAAAGACTCTGAAATTTGTCAAATTTTATTCAGTAAACCGTCATTAATCGGCGCCAGGAATTATTCCCCGTCGATCCGCACCCCCCTCGACCGCCCCCGATGGTGGGAATTGCTAAATTTTGTTGTCTAAATTTCTATACAAATCGGTACCGAGGTGTAATGGTAGATCGATTTTTCAGATATTTTAACGTCTAAAAACAGTAAATATTCTTCAAATAATCTTACCGGGTTTTCAGCAGAAGGTCTTCATTTGTTTTGTCTTGCACAACGCTCCCGAAATTTTCAGTGTCGCCAATATTTCAGAATTTTTTTGCCTTAAATTTTTTTTTATTTTTTGGCAAAGACTCTGAAATTTGTCAAATTTTATTCAGTAAACCGTCATTAATCGGCGCCAGGAATTATTCCCCGTCGATCCGCACCCCCCTCGACCGCCCCCGATGGTGGGAATTGCTAAATTTTGTTGTCTAAATTCCTATACAAATCAGTACCGAGGTGTAATGGTACATCGATTTTTCAGATATTTTAACGTCTAAAAGCAGTAAATATTCAAATATTCTTACCGGGTTTTCAGCAGAAGGTCTTCATTCGTTTTGTCTTGCACAACGCCATCGAAATTTTCAGTGTGCAAACACTTCAGAATTTTTTTTTGCCTTAAATTTTTTTTGTTTTTTGTCAAAAACTCTGAAATTTGTCAAATTTTTTTCAGCAAACCGTCATTAATCGGCGCCAGGAATTATTCCCCGTCGATCCGCACCCCCCTCGACCGCCCCCGATGGTGGGAATTGCTAAATTTTGTTGTCTAAATTTCTATACAAATCGGTACCGAGGTGTAATGGTAGATCGATTTTTCAGATATTTTAACGTCTAAAAACAGTAAATATTCTTCAAATAATCTTACCGGGTTTTCAGCAGAAGGTCTTCATTTGTTTTGTCTTGCACAACGCCCCCGAAATTTTCAGTGTCGCCAATATTTCAGAATTTTTTTGCCTTAAAATTTTTTTTATTTTTTGGCAAAGACTCTGAAATTTGTCAAATTTTATTCAGTAAACCGTCATTAATCGGCGCCAGGAATTATTCCCCGTCGATCCGCACCCCCCTCGACCGCCCCCGATGGTGGGAATTGCTAAATTTTGTTGTCTAAATTTCTATACAAATCGGTACCGAGGTGTAATGGTAGATCGATTTTTCAGATATTTTAACGTCTAAAAACAGTAAATATTCTTCAAATAATCTTACCGGGTTTTCAGCAGAAGGTCTTCATTTGTTTTGTCTTGCACAACGCCCCCGAAATTTTCAGTGTCGCCAATATTTCAGAATTTTTTTGCCATAAAATTTTTTTTATTTTTTGGCAAAGACTCTGAAATTTGTCAAATTTTATTCAGTAAACCGTCATTAATCGGCGCCAGGAATTATTCCCCGTCGATCCGCACCCCCCTCGACCGCCCCCGATGGTGGGAATTGCTAAATTTTGTTGTCTAAATTTCTATACAAATCGGTACCGAGGTGTAATGGTAGATCGATTTTTCAGATATTTTAACGTCTAAAAACAGTAAATATTCTTCAAATAATCTTACCGGGTTTTCAGCAGAAGGTCTTCATTTGTTTTGTCTTGCACAACGCACCCGAAATTTTCAGTGTCGCCAATATTTCAGAATTTTTTTGCCTTAAAATTTTTTTATTTTTTGGCAAAGACTCTGAAATTTGTCAAATTTTATTCAGTAAACCGTCATTAATCGGCGCCAGGAATTATTCCCCGTCGATCCGCACCCCCCTCGACCGCCCCCGATGGTGGGAATTGCTAAATTTTGTTGTCTAAATTTCTATACAAATCGGTACCGAGGTGTAATGGTAGATCGATTTTTCAGATATTTTAACGTCTAAAAACAGTAAATATTCTTCAAATAATCTTACCGGGTTTTCAGCAGAAGGTCTTCATTTGTTTTGTCTTGCACAACGCCCCCGAAATTTTCAGTGTCGCCAATATTTCAGAATTTTTTTGCCATAAATTTTTTTTTATTTTTTGGCAGAGACTCTGAAATTTGTCAAATTTTATTCAGTAAACCGTCATTAATCGGCGCCAGGAATTATTCCCCGTCGATCCGCACCCCCCTCGACCGCCCCCGATGGTGGGAATTGCTAAATTTTGTTGTCTAAATTTCTATACAAATCGGTACCGAGGTGTAATGGTAGATCGATTTTTCAGATATTTTAACGTCTAAAAACAGTAAATATTCTTCAAATAATCTTACCGGGTTTTCAGCAGAAGGTCTTCATTTGTTTTGTCTTGCACAACGCTCCCGAAATTTTCAGTGTCGCCAATATTTCAGAATTTTTTTGCCTTAAATTTTTTTTGTTTTTTGGCAAAGACTCTGAAATTTGTCAAAT
The DNA here is from genome assembly GCA_930367265.1 of Catocala fraxini. NCBI lineage: Eukaryota > Metazoa > Arthropoda > Insecta > Lepidoptera > Erebidae > Catocala > Catocala fraxini. The sequence goes on from OV884051.1 coordinate 241,644, forward strand.
TTTATTCAGTAAACCGTCATTAATCGGCGCCAGGAATTATTCCCCGTCGATCCGCACCCCCCTCGACCGCCCCCGATGGTGGGAATTGCTAAATTTTGTTGTCTAAATTTCTATACAAATCGGTACCGAGGTGTAATGGTACATCGATTTTTCAGATATTTTAACGTCTAAAAGCAGTAAATATTCAAATATTCTTACCGGGTTTTCAGCAGAAGGTCTTCATTCGTTTTGTCTTGCACAACGCCATCGAAATTTTCAGTGTGCAAACATTTCAGAATTTTTTTTGCCTTAAATTTTTTTTGTTTTTTGTCAAGAACTCTGAAATTTGTCAAATTTTTTTCAGCAAACCGTCTTTAATCGGCGCCAGGAATTATTCCCCGTCGATCCGCACCCCCTTCGACCGCCCCCGATGGTGGGATTTGCTAAATTTTGTTGTCTAAATTCCTATACAAATCAGTACCGAGGTGTAATGGTACATCGATTTTTCAGATATTTTAACGTCTAAAAGCAGTAAATATTCAAATATTCTTACCGGGTTTTCAGCAGAAGGTCTTCATTCGTTTTGTCTTGCACAACGCCATCGAAATTTTCAGTGTGCAAACACTTCAGAATTTTTTTTTGCCTTAAATTTTTTTTGTTTTTTGTCAAAAACTCTGAAATTTGTCAATTTTTTTTCAGCAAACCGTCATTAATCGGCGCCAGGAATTATTCCCCGTCGATCCGCACCCCCCTCGACCGCCCCCGATGGTGGGAATTGCTAAATTTTGTTGTCTAAATTTCTATACAAATCGGTACCGAGGTGTAATGGTAGATCGATTTTTCAGATATTTTAACGTCTAAAAACAGTAAATATTCTTCAAATAATCTTACCGGGTTTTCAGCAGAATGTCTTCATTTGTTTTGTCTTGCACAACGCCCCCGAAATTTTCAGTGTCGCCAATATTTCAGAATTTTTTTGCCTTAAATTTTTTTTATTTTTTGGCAAAGACTCTGAAATTTGTCAAATTTTATTCAGTAAACCGTCATTAATCGGCGCCAGGAATTATTCCCCGTCGATCCGCACCCCCCTCGACCGCCCCCGATGGTGGGAATTGCTAAATTTTGTTGTCTAAATTCCTATACAAATCAGTACCGAGGTGTAATGGTACATCGATTTTTCAGATATTTTAACGTCTAAAAGCAGTAAATATTCAAATATTCTTACCGGGTTTTCAGCAGAAGGTCTTCATTCGTTTTGTCTTGCACAACGCCATCGAAATTTTCAGTGTGCAAACACTTCAGAATTTTTTTTTGCCTTAAATTTTTTTTGTTTTTTGTCAAAAACTCTGAAATTTGTCAAATTTTTTTCAGCAAACCGTCATTAATCGGCGCCAGGAATTATTCCCCGTCGATCCGCACCCCCCTCGACCGCCCCCGATGGTGGGAATTGCTAAATTTTGTTGTCTAAATTTCTATACAAATCGGTACCGAGGTGTAATGGTAGATCGATTTTTCAGATATTTTAACGTCTAAAAACAGTAAATATTCTTCAAATAATCTTACCGGGTTTTCAGCAGAAGGTCTTCATTTGTTTTGTCTTGCACAACGCTCCCGAAATTTTCAGTGTCGCCAATATTTCAGAATTTTTTTGCCTTAAATTTTTTTTGTTTTTTGGCAAAGACTCTGAAATTTGTCAAATTTTATTCAGTAAACCGTCATTAATCGGCGCCAGGAATTATTCCCCGTCGATCCGCACCCCCCTCGACCGCCCCCGATGGTGGGAATTGCTAAATTTTGTTGTCTAAATTTCTATACAAATCGGTACCGAGGTGTAATGGTAGATCGATTTTTCAGATATTTTAACGTCTAAAAACAGTAAATATTCTTCAAATAATCTTACCGGGTTTTCAGCAGAAGGTCTTCATTTGTTTTGTCTTGCACAACGCCCCCGAAATTTTCAGTGTCGCCAATATTTCAGAATTTTTTTGCCTCAAATTTTTTTTTATTTTTTGGCAAAGACTGAAATTTGTCAAATTTTATTCAGTAAACCGTCATTAATCGGCGCCAGGAATTATTCCCCGTCGATCCGCACCCCCCTCGACCGCCCCCGATGGTGGGAATTGCTAAATTTTGTTGTCTAAATTTCTATACAAATCGGTACCGAGGTGTAATGGTACATCGATTTTTCAGATATTTTAACGTCTAAAAGCAGTAAATATTCAAATATTCTTACCGGGTTTTCAGCAGAAGGTCTTCATTCGTTTTGTCTTGCACAACGCCATCGAAATTTTCAGTGTGCAAACACTTCAGAATTTTTTTTTGCCTTAAATTTTTTTTGTTTTTTGTCAAAAACTCTGAAATTTGTCAAATTTTTTTCAGCAAACCGTCATTAATCGGCGCCAGGAATTATTCCCCGTCGATCCGCACCCCCCTCGACCGCCCCCGATGGTGGGAATTGCTAAATTTTGTTGTCTAAATTCCTATACAAATCAGTACCGTACCGAGGTGTAATGGTACATCGATTTTTCAGATATTTTAACGTCTAAAAGCAGTAAATATTCAAATATTCTTACCGGGTTTTCAGCAGAAGGTCTTCATTCGTTTTGTCTTGCACAACGCTCCCGAAATTTTCAGTGTGCAAACATTTCAGATTTTTTTTTGCCTTAAATTTTTTTTGTTTTTTGTCAAGAACTCTGAAATTTGTCAAATTTTTTTCAGCAAACCGTCTTGAATCGGCGCCAGGAATTATTCCCCGTCGATCCGCACCCCCCTCGACCGCCCCCGATGGTGGGATTTGCTAAATTTTGTTGTCTAAATTCCTATACAAATCAGTACCGAGGTGTAATGGTACATCGATTTTTCAGATATTTTAACGTCTAAAAGCAGTAAATATTCAAATATTCTTACCGGGTTTTCAGCAGAAGGTCTTCATTCGTTTTGTCTTGCACAACGCCATCGAAATTTTCAGTGTGCAAACACTTCAGAATTTTTTTTTGCCTTAAATTTTTTTTGTTTTTTGTCAAAAACTCTGAAATTTGTCAAATTTTTTTCAGCAAACCGTCATTAATCGGCGCCAGGAATTATTCCCCGTCGATCCGCACCCCCCTCGACCGCCCCCGATGGTGGGAATTGCTAAATTTTGTTGTCTAAATTTCTATACAAATCGGTACCGAGGTGTAATGGTAGATCGATTTTTCAGATATTTTAACGTCTAAAAACAGTAAATATTCTTCAAATAATCTTACCGGGTTTTCAGCAGAAGGTCTTCATTTGTTTTGTCTTGCACAACGCCCCCGAAGTTTTCAGTGTCGCCAATATTTCAGAATTTTTTTGCCTTAAATATTTTTTTATTTTTTGGCAAAGACTCTGAAATTTGTCAAATTTTATTCAGTAAACCGTCATTAATCGGCGCCAGAAATTATTCCCCGTCGATCCGCACCCCCCTCGACCGCCCCCGATGGTGGGAATTGCTAAATTTTGTTGTCTAAATTTCTATACAAATCGGTACCGAGGTGTAATGGTAGATCGATTTTTCAGATATTTTAACGTCTAAAAACAGTAAATATTCTTCAAATAATCTTACCGGGTTTTCAGCAGAAGGTCTTCATTTGTTTTGTCTTGCACAACGCCCCCGAAATTTTCAGTGTCGCCAATATTTCAGAATTTTTTTGCCTTAAATTTTTTTTTATTTTTTGGCAAAGACTCTGAAATTTGACAAATTTTATTCAGTAAACCGTCATTAATCGGCGCCAGGAATTATTCCCCGTCGATCCGCACCCCCCTCGACCGCCCCCGATGGTGGGAATTGCTAAATTTTGTTGTCTAAATTTCTATACAAATCGGTACCGAGGTGTAATGGTAGATCGATTTTTCAGATATTTTAACGTCTAAAAACAGTAAATATTCTTCAAATAATCTTACCGGGTTTTCAGCAGAAGGTCTTCATTTGTTTTGTCTTGCACAACGCCCCCGAAATTTTCAGTGTCGCCAATATTTCAGAATTTTATTGCCTTAAATTTTTTTTTATTTTTTGGCAAAGACTCTGAAATTTGTCAAATTTTATTCAGTAAACCGTCATTATTCAGCGCCAGGAATTATTCCCCGTCGATCCGCACCCCCCTCGACCGCCCCCGATGGTGGGAATTGCTAAATTTTGTTGTCTAAATTTCTATACAAATCGGTACCGAGGTGTAATGGTAGATCGATTTTTCAGATATTTTAACGTCTAAAAACAGTAAATATTCTTCAAATAATCTTACCGGGTTTTCAGCAGAAGGTCTTCATTTGTTTTGTCTTGCACAACGCTCCCGAAATTTTCAGTGTCGCCAATATTTCAGAATTTTTTTGCCTTAAATTTTTTTTGTTTTTTGGCAAAGACTCTGAAATTTGTCAAATTTTATTCAGTAAACCGTCATTAATCGGCGCCAGGAATTATTCCCCGTCGATCCGCACCCCCCTCGACCGCCCCCGATGGTGGGAATTGCTAAATTTTGTTGTCTAAATTTCTATACAAATCGGTACCGAGGTGTAATGGTAGATCGATTTTTCAGATATTTTAACGTCTAAAAACAGTAAATATTCTTCAAATAATCTTACCGGGTTTTCAGCAGAAGGTCTTCATTTGTTTTGTCTTGCACAACGCCCCCGAAATTTTCAGTGTCGCCAATATTTCAGAATTTTTTTGCCTCAAATTTTTTTTTATTTTTTGGCAAAGACTGAAATTTGTCAAATTTTATTCAGTAAACCGTCATTAATCGGCGCCAGGAATTATTCCCCGTCGATCCGCACCCCCCTCGACCGCCCCCGATGGTGGGAATTGCTAAATTTTGTTGTCTAAATTTCTATACAAATCGGTACCGAGGTGTAATGGTACATCGATTTTTCAGATATTTTAACGTCTAAAAGCAGTAAATATTCAAATATTCTTACCGGGTTTTCAGCAGAAGGTCTTCATTCGTTTTGTCTTGCACAACGCCATCGAAATTTTCAGTGTGCAAACACTTCAGAATTTTTTTTTGCCTTAAATTTTTTTTGTTTTTTGTCAAAAACTCTGAAATTTGTCAAATTTTTTTCAGCAAACCGTCATTAATCGGCGCCAGGAATTATTCCCCGTCGATCCGCACCCCCCTCGACCGCCCCCGATGGTGGGAATTGCTAAATTTTGTTGTCTAAATTCCTATACAAATCAGTACCGTACCGAGGTGTAATGGTACATCGATTTTTCAGATATTTTAACGTCTAAAAGCAGTAAATATTCAAATATTCTTACCGGGTTTTCAGCAGAAGGTCTTCATTCGTTTTGTCTTGCACAACGCCATCGAAATTTTCAGTGTGCAAACATTTCAGATTTTTTTTTGCCTTAAATTTTTTTTGTTTTTTGTCAAGAACTCTGAAATTTGTCAAATTTTTTTCAGCAAACCGTCTTGAATCGGCGCCAGGAATTATTCCCCGTCGATCCGCACCCCCCTCGACCGCCCCCGATGGTGGGATTTGCTAAATTTTGTTGTCTAAATTCCTATACAAATCAGTACCGAGGTGTAATGGTACATCGATTTTTCAGATATTTTAACGTCTAAAAGCAGTAAATATTCAAATATTCTTACCGGGTTTTCAGCAGAAGGTCTTCATTCGTTTTGTCTTGCACAACGCCATCGAAATTTTCAGTGTGCAAACACTTCAGAATTTTATTTTGCCTTAAATTTTTTTTGTTTTTTGTCAAAAACTCTGAAATTTGTCAAATTTTTTTCAGCAAACCGTCATTAATCGGCGCCAGGAATTATTCCCCGTCGATCCGCACCCCCCTCGACCGCCCCCGATGGTGGGAATTGCTAAATTTTGTTGTCTAAATTTCTATACAAATCGGTACCGAGGTGTAATGGTAGATCGATTTTTCAGATATTTTAACGTCTAAAAACAGTAAATATTCTTCAAATAATCTTACCGGGTTTTCAGCAGAAGGTCTTCATTTGTTTTGTCTTGCACAACGCCCCCGAAGTTTTCAGTGTCGCCAATATTTCAGAATTTTTTTGCCTTAAATTTTTTTTTATTTTTTGGCAAAGACTCTGAAATTTGTCAAATTTTATTCAGTAAACCGTCATTAATCGGCGCCAGAAATTATTCCCCGTCGATCCGCACCCCCCTCGACCGCCCCCGATGGTGGGAATTGCTAAATTTTGTTGTCTAAATTTCTATACAAATCGGTACCGAGGTGTAATGGTAGATCGATTTTTCAGATATTTTAACGTCTAAAAACAGTAAATATTCTTCAAATAATCTTACCGGGTTTTCAGCAGAAGGTCTTCATTTGTTTTGTCTTGCACAACGCCCCCGAAATTTTCAGTGTCGCCAATATTTCAGAATTTTTTTGCCTTAAATTTTTTTTTATTTTTTGGCAAAGACTCTGAAATTTGACAAATTTTATTCAGTAAACCGTCATTAATCGGCGCCAGGAATTATTCCCCGTCGATCCGCACCCCCCTCGACCGCCCCCGATGGTGGGAATTGCTAAATTTTGTTGTCTAAATTTCTATACAAATCGGTACCGAGGTGTAATGGTAGATCGATTTTTCAGATATTTTAACGTCTAAAAACAGTAAATATTCTTCAAATAATCTTACCGGGTTTTCAGCAGAAGGTCTTCATTTGTTTTGTCTTGCACAACGCCCCCGAAATTTTCAGTGTCGCCAATATTTCAGAATTTTATTGCCTTAAATTTTTTTTTATTTTTTGGCAAAGACTCTGAAATTTGTCAAATTTTATTCAGTAAACCGTCATTATTCAGCGCCAGGAATTATTCCCCGTCGATCCGCACCCCCCTCGACCGCCCCCGATGGTGGGAATTGCTAAATTTTGTTGTCTAAATTTCTATACAAATCGGTACCGAGGTGTAATGGTAGATCGATTTTTCAGATATTTTAACGTCTAAAAACAGTAAATATTCTTCAAATAATCTTACCGGGTTTTCAGCAGAAGGTCTTCATTTGTTTTGTCTTGCACAACGCCCCCGAAATTTTCAGTGTCGCCAATATTTCAGAATTTTTTTGCCTTAAAATTTTTTTATTTTTTGGCAAAGACTCTGAAATTTGTCAAATTTTATTCAGTAAACCGTCATTAATCGGCGCCAGGAATTATTCCCCGTCGATCCGCACTCCCCTCGACCGCCCCCGATGGTGGGAATTGCTAAATTTTGTTGTCTAAATTTCTATACAAATCGGTACCGAGGTGTAATGGTAGATCGATTTTTCAGATATTTTAACGTCTAAAAACAGTAAATATTCTTCAAATAATCTTACCGGGTTTTCAGCAGAAGGTCTTCATTTGTTTTGTCTTGCACAACGCCCCCGAAATTTTCAGTGTCGCCAATATTTCAGAATTTTTTTGCCATAAATTTTTTTTATTTTTTGGCAAAGACTCTGAAATTTGTCAAATTTTATTCAGTAAACCGTCATTAATCGGCGCCAGGAATTATTCCCCGTCGATCCGCACCCCCCTCGACCGCCCCCGATGGTGGGAATTGCTAAATTTTGTTGTCTAAATTTCTATACAAATCGGTACCGAGGTGTAATGGTAGATCGATTTTTCAGATATTTTAACGTCTAAAAACAGTAAATATTCTTCAAATAATCTTACCGGGTTTTCAGCAGAAGGTCTTCATTTGTTTTGTCTTGCACAACGCTCCCGAAATTTTCAGTGTCGCCAATATTTCAGAATTTTTTTGCCTTAAATTTTTTTTTATTTTTTGGCAAAGACTCTGAAATTTGTCAAATTTTATTCAGTAAACCGTCATTAATCGGCGCCAGGAATTATTCCCCGTCGATCCGCACCCCCCTCGACCGCCCCCGATGGTGGGAATTGCTAAATTTTGTTGTCTAAATTTCTATACAAATCGGTACTGAGGTGTAATGGTAGATCGATTTTTCAGATATTTTAACGTCTAAAAACAGTAAATATTCTTCAAATAATCTTACCGGGTTTTCAGCAGAAGGTCTTCATTTGTTTTGTCTTGCACAACGCCCCCGAAATTTTCAGTGTCGCCAATATTTCAGAATTTTTTTGCCTCAAATTTTTTTTTTTGGCAAAGACTGAAATTTGTCAAATTTTATTCAGTAAACCGTCATTAATCGGCGCCAGGAATTATTCCCCGTCGATCCGCACCCCCCTCGACCGCCCCCGATGGTGGGAATTGCTAAATTTTGTTGTCTAAATTTCTATACAAATCGGTACCGAGGTGTAATGGTAGATCGATTTTTCAGATATTTTAACGTCTAAAAACAGTAAATATTCTTCAAATAATCTTACCGGGTTTTCAGCAGAAGGTCTTCATTTGTTTTGTCTTGCACAACGCCCCCGAAATTTTCAGTGTCGCCAATATTTCAGAATTTTTTTGCCTTAAAATTTTTTTTATTTTTTGGCAAAGACTCTGAAATTTGACAAATTTTATTCAGTAAACCGTCATTAATCGGCGCCAGGAATTATTCCCCGTCGATCCGCACCCCCCTCGACCGCCCCCGATGGTGGGAATTGCTAAATTTTGTTGTCTAAATTTCTATACAAATCGGTACCGAGGTGTAATCGTAGATCGATTTTTCAGATATTTTAACGTCTAAAAACAGTAAATATTCTTCAAATAATCTTACCGGGTTTTCAGCAGAAGGTCTTCATTTGTTTTGTCTTGCACAACGCCCCCGAAATTTTCAGTGTCGCCAATATTTCAGAATTTTTTTGCCTTAAATTTTTTTTTATTTTTTGGCAAAGACTCTGAAATTTGTCAAATTTTATTCAGTAAACCGTCATTAATCGGCGCCAGGAATTATTCCCCGTCGATCCGCACCCCCCTCGACCGCCCCCGATGGTGGGAATTGCTAAATTTTGTTGTCTAAATTTCTATACAAATCGGTACCGAGGTGTAATGGTAGATCGATTTTTCAGATATTTTAACGTCTAAAAACAGTAAATATTCTTCAAATAATCTTACCGGGTTTTCAGCAGAAGGTCTTCATTTGTTTTGTCTTGCACAACGCCCCCGAAATTTTCAGTGTCGCCAATATTTCAGAATTTTTTTTGCCTTAAAATTTTTTTTATTTTTTGGCAAAGACTCTGAAATTTGTCAAATTTTATTCAGTAAACCGTCATTATTCGGCGCCAGGAATTATTCCCCGTCGATCCGCACCCCCCTCGACCGCCCCCGATGGTGGGAATTGCTAAATTTTGTTGTCTAAATTTCTATACAAATCGGTACCGAGGTGTAATGGTAGATCGATTTTTCAGATATTTTAACGTCTAAAAACAGTAAATATTCTTCAAATAATCTTACCGGGTTTTCAGCAGAAGGTCTTCATTTGTTTTGTCTTGCACAACGCCCCCGAAATTTTCAGTGTCGCCAATATTTCAGAATTTTATTGCCTTAAATTTTTTTTTATTTTTTGGCAAAGACTCTGAAATTTGTCAAATTTTATTCAGTAAACCGTCATTATTCGGCGCCAGGAATTATTCCCCGTCGATCCGCACCCCCCTCGACCGCCCCCGATGGTGGGAATTGCTAAATTTTGTTGTCTAAATTTCTATACAAATCGGTACCGAGGTGTAATGGTAGATCGATTTTTCAGATATTTTAACGTCTAAAAACAGTAAATATTCTTCAAATAATCTTACCGGGTTTTCAGCAGAAGGTCTTCATTTGTTTTGTCTTGCACAACGCCCCCGAAATTTTCAGTGTCGCCAATATTTCAGAATTTTTTTGCCATACATTTTTTTTATTTTTTGGCAAAGACTCTGAAATTTGTCAAATTTTATTCAGTAAACCGTCATTAATCGGCGCCAGGAATTATTCCCCGTCGATCCGCACCCCCCTCGACCGCCCCCGATGGTGGGAATTGCTAAATTTTGTTGTCTAAATTTCTATACAAATCGGTACCGAGGTGTAATGGTAGATCGATTTTTCAGATATTTTAACGTCTAAAAACAGTAAATATTCTTCAAATAATCTTACCGGGTTTTCAGCAGAAGGTCTTCATTTGTTTTGTCTTGCACAACGCTCCCGAAATTTTCAGTGTCGCCAATATTTCAGAATTTTTTTGCCTTAAATTTTTTTTTATTTTTTGGCAAAGACTCTGAAATTTGTCAAATTTTATTCAGTAAACCGTCATTAATCGGCGCCAGGAATTATTCCCCGTCGATCCGCACCCCCCTCGACCGCCCCCGATGGTGAGAATTGCTAAATTTTGTTGTCTAAATTTCTATACAAATCGGTACCGAGGTGTAATGGTAGATCGATTTTTCAGATATTTTAACGTCTAAAAACAGTAAATATTCTTCAAATAATCTTACCGGGTTTTCAGCAGAAGGTCTTCATTTGTTTTGTCTTGCACAACGCCCCCGAAATTTTCAGTGTCGCCAATATTTCAGAATTTTTTTGCCTTAAATTTTTTTTTATTTTTTGGCAAAGACTCTGAAATTTGTCAAATTTTATTCAGTAAACCGTCATTAATCGGCGCCAGGAATTATTCCCCGTCGATCCGCACCCCCCTCGACCGCCCCCGATGGTGGGAATTGCTAAATTTTGTTGTCTAAATTTCTATACAAATCGGTACCGAGGTGTAATGGTAGATCGATTTTTCAGATATTTTAACGTCTAAAAACAGTAAATATTCTTCAAATAATCTTACCGGGTTTTCAGCAGAAGGTCTTCATTTGTTTTGTCTTGCACAACGCCCCCGAAATTTTCAGTGTCGCCAATATTTCAGAATTTTTTAGCCATAAAATTTTTTTATTTTTTGGCAAAGACTCTGAAATTTGTCAAATTTTATTCAGTAAACCGTCATTAATCGGCGCCAGGAATTATTCCCCGTCGATCCGCACCCCCCTCGACCGCCCCCGATGGTGGGAATTGCTAAATTTTGTTGTCTAAATTTCTATACAAATCGGTACCGAGGTGTAATGGTAGATCGATTTTTCAGATATTTTAACGTCTAAAAACAGTAAATATTCTTCAAATAATCTTACCGGGTTTTCAGCAGAAGGTCTTCATTTGTTTTGTCTTGCACAACGCCCCCGAAATTTTCAGTGTCGCCAATATTTCAGAATTTTTTTGCCTTAATTTTTTTTTTATTTTTTGGCAAAGACTCTGAAATTTGTCAAATTTTATTCAGTAAACCCCCATTAATCGGCGCCAGGAATCATTCCCCGTCGATCCGCACCCCCCTCGACCGCCCCCGATGGTGGGAATTGCTAAATTTTGTTGTCTAAATTTCTATACAAATCGGTACCGAGGTGTAATGGTAGATCGATTTTTCAGATATTTTAACGTCTAAAAACAGTAAATATTCTTCAAATAATCTTACCGGGTTTTCAGCAGAAGGTCTTCATTTGTTTTGTCTTGCACAACGCCCCCGAAATTTTCAGTGTCGCCAATATTTCAGAATTTTTTTGCCTTAAATTTTTTTTTATTTTTTGGCAAAGACTCTGAAATTTGTCAAATTTTATTCAGTAAACCGTCATTAATCGGCGCCAGGAATTATTCCCCGTCGATCCGCACCCCCCTCGACCGCCCCCGATGGTGGGAATTGCTAAATTTTGTTGTCTAAATTTCTATACAAATCGGTACCGAGGTGTAATGGTAGATCGATTTTTCAGATATTTTAACGTCTAAAAACAGTAAATATTCTTCAAATAATCTTACCGGGTTTTCAGCAGAAGGTCTTCATTTGTTTTGTCTTGCACAACGCCCCCGAAATTTTCAGTGTCGCCAATATTTCAGAATTTTTTTGCCTTAAAATTTTTTTTATTTTTTGGCAAAGACTCTGAAATTTGTCAAATTTTATTCAGTAAACCGTCATTAATCGGCGCCAGGAATTATTCCCCGTCGATCCGCACCCCCCTCGACCGCCCCCGATGGTGGGAATTGCTAAATTTTGTTGTCTAAATTTCTATACAAATCGGTACCGAGGTGTAATGGTAGATCGATTTTTCAGATATTTTAACGTCTAAAAACAGTAAATATTCTTCAAATAATCTTACCGGGTTTTCAGCAGAAGGTCTTCATTTGTTTTGTCTTGCACAACGCCCCCGAAATTTTTAGTGTCGCCAATATTTCAGAATTTTTTGCCTTAAAATTTTTTTTATTTTTTGGCAAAGACTCTGAAATTTGTCAAATTTTATTCAGTAAACCGTCATTAATCGGCGCCAGGAATTATTCCCCGTCGATCCGCACCCCCCTCGACCGCCCCCGATGGTGGGAATTGCTAAATTTTGTTGTCTAAATTTCTATACAAATCGGTACCGAGGTGTAATGGTAGATCGATTTTTCAGATATTTTAACGTCTAAAAACAGTAAATATTCTTCAAATAATCTTACCGGGTTTTCAGCAGAAGGTCTTCATTTGTTTTGTCTTGCACAACGCCCCCGAAATTTTCAGTGTCGCCAATATTTCCGAATTTTTTTGCCTTAAAATTTTTTTTATTTTTTGTCAAAGACTCTGAAATTTGTCAAATTTTATTCAGTAAACCGTCATTAATCGGCGCCAGGAATTATTCCCCGTCGATCCGCACCCCCCTCGACCGCCCCCGATGGTGGGAATTGCTAAATTTTGTTGTCTAAATTTCTATACAAATCGGTACCGAGGTGTAATGGTAGATCGATTTTTCAGATATTTTAACGTCTAAAAACAGTAAATATTCTTCAAATAATCTTACCGAATTTTCAGCAGAAGGTCTTCATTTGTTTTGTCTTGCACAACGCCCCCGAAATTTTCAGTGTCGCCAATATTTCAGAATTTTTTTGCCTTAAATTTTTTTTTATTTTTTGGCAAAGACTCTGAAATTTGTCAAATTTTATTCAGTAAACCGTCATTAATCGGCGCCAGGAATTATTCCCCGTCGATCCGCACCCCCCTCGACCGCCCCCGATGGTGGGAATTGCTAAATTTTGTTGTCTAAATTTCTATACAAATCGGTACCGAGGTGTAATGGTAGATCGATTTTTCAGATATTTTAACGTCTAAAAACAGTAAATATTCTTCAAATAATCTTACCGAATTTTCAGCAGAAGGTCTTCATTTGTTTTGTCTTGCACAACGCCCCCGAAATTTTCAGTGTCGCCAATATTTCAGAATTTTTTTGCCTTAAATTTTTTTTTATTTTTTGGCAAAGACTCTGAAATTTGTCAAATTTTATTCAGTAAACCGTCATTAATCGGCGCCAGGAATTATTCCCCGTCGATCCGCACCCCCCTCGACCGCCCCCGATGGTGGGAATTGCTAAATTTTGTTGTCTAAATTTCTATACAAATCGGTACCGAGGTGTAATGGTAGATCGATTTTTCAGATATTTTAACGTCTAAAAACAGTAAATATTCTTTAAATAATCTTACCAGGTTTTCAGCAGAAGGTCTTCATTTGTTTTGTCTTGCACAACGCCCCCGAAATTTTCAGTGTCGCCAATATTTCAGATTTTTTTTGCCTTAAATTTTTTTTTATTTTTTGGCAAAGACTCTGAAATTTGTCAAATTTTATTCAGTAAACCGTCATTAATCGGCGCCAGGAATTATTCCCCGTCGATCCGCACCCCCCTCGACCGCCCCCGATGGTGGGAATTGCTAAATTTTGTTGTCTAAATTTCTATACAAATCGGTACCGAGGTGTAATGGTAGATCGATTTTTCAGATATTTTAACGTCTAAAAACAGTAAATATTCTTCAAATAATCTTACCGGGTTTTCAGCAGAAGGTCTTCATTTGTTTTGTCTTGCACAACGCCCCCGAAATTTTCAGTGTCGCCAATATTTCAGAATTTTTTTGCCTTAAAATTTTTTTTATTTTTTGGCAAAGACTCTGAAATTTGTCAAATTTTATTCAGTAAACCGTCATTAATCGGCGCCAGGAATTATTCCCCGTCGATCCGCACCCCCCTCGACCGCCCCCGATGGTGGGAATTGCTAAATTTTGTTGTCTAAATTTCTATACAAATCGGTACCGAGGTGTAATGGTAGATCGATTTTTCAGATATTTTAACGTCTAAAAACAGTAAATATTCTTCAAATAATCTTACCGGGTTTTCAGCAGAAGGTCTTCATTTGTTTTGTCTTGCACAACGCCCCCGAAATTTTCAGTGTCGCCAATATTTCAGAATTTTTTTGCCTTAATTTTTTTTTTATTTTTTGGCAAAGACTCTGAAATTTGTCAAATTTTATTCAGTAAACCCCCATTAATCGGCGCCAGGAATCATTCCCCGTCGATCCGCACCCCCCTCGACCGCCCCCGATGGTGGGAATTGCTGAATTTTGTTGTCTAAATTTCTATACAAATCGGTACCGAGGTGTAATGGTAGATCGATTTTTCAGATATTTTAACGTCTAAAAACAGTAAATATTCTTCAAATAATCTTACCGGGTTTTCAGCAGAAGGTCTTCATTTGTTTTGTCTTGCACAACGCCCCCGAAATTTTCAGTGTCGCCAATATTTCAGAATTTTTTTGCCTTAAATTTTTTTTTATTTTTTGGCAAAGACTCTGAAATTTGTCAAATTTTATTCAGTAAACCGTCATTAATCGGCGCCAGGAATTATTCCCCGTCGATCCGCACCCCCCTCGACCGCCCCCGATGGTGGGAATTGCTAAATTTTGTTGTCTAAATTTCTATACAAATCGGTACCGAGGTGTAATGGTAGATCGATTTTTCAGATATTTTAACGTCTAAAAACAGTAAATATTCTTCAAATAATCTTACCGGGTTTTCAGCAGAAGGTCTTCATTTGTTTTGTCTTGCACAACGCCCCCGAAATTTTCAGTGTCGCCAATATTTCAGAATTTTTTGCCTTAAAATTTTTTTTATTTTTTGGCAAAGACTCTGAAATTTGTCAAATTTTATTCAGTAAACCGTCATTAATCGGCGCCAGGAATTATTCCCCGTCGATCCGCACCCCCCTCGACCGCCCCCGATGGTGGGAATTGCTAAATTTTGTTGTCTAAATTTCTATACAAATCGGTACCGAGGTGTAATGGTAGATCGATTTTTCAGATATTTTAACGTCTAAAAACAGTAAATATTCTTCAAATAATCTTACCGGGTTTTCAGCAGAAGGTCTTCATTTGTTTTGTCTTGCACAACGCCCCCGAAATTTTCAGTGTCGCCAATATTTCAGAATTTTTTTGCCTTAAATTTTTTTTTATTTTTTGGCAAAGACTCTGAAATTTGTCAAATTTTATTCAGTAAACCGTCATTAATCGGCGCCAGGAATTATTCCCCGTCGATCCGCACCCCCCTCGACCGCCCCCGATGGTGGGAATTGCTAAATTTTGTTGTCTAAATTTCTATACAAATCGGTACCGAGGTGTAATGGTAGATCGATTTTTCAGATATTTTAACGTCTAAAAACAGTAAATATTCTTCAAATAATCTTACCGGGTTTTCAGCAGAAGGTCTTCATTTGTTTTGTCTTGCACAACGCCCCCGAAATTTTCAGTGTCGCCAATATTTCAGAATTTTTTTGCCTTAAATTTTTTTTTATTTTTTGGCAAAGACTCTGAAATTTGTCAAATTTTATTCAGTAAACCGTCATTAATCGGCGCCAGGAATTATTCCCCGTCGATCCGCACCCCCCTCGACCGCCCCCGATGGTGGGAATTGCTAAATTTTGTTGTCTAAATTTCTATACAAATCGGTACCTACCGAGGTGTAATGGTAGATCGATTTTTCAGATATTTTAACGTCTAAAAACAGTAAATATTCTTCAAATAATCTTACCGGGTTTTCAGCAGAAGGTCTTCATTTGTTTTGTCTTGCACAACGCCCCCGAAATTTTCAGTGTCGCCAATATTTCAGAATTTTTTTGCCTTAAATTTTTTTTTATTTTTTGGCAAAGACTCTCAAATTTGTCAAATTTTATTCAGTAAACCGTCATTAATCGGCGCCAGGAATTATTCCCCGTCGATCCGCACCCCCCTCGACCGCCCCCGATGGTGGGAATTGCTAAATTTTGTTGTCTAAATTTCTATACAAATCGGTACCGAGGTGTAATGGTAGATCGATTTTTCAGATATTTTAACGTCTAAAAACAGTAAATATTCTTCAAATAATCTTACCGGGTTTTCAGCAGAAGGTCTTCATTTGTTTTGTCTTGCACAACGCCCCCGAAATTTTCAGTGTCGCCAATATTTCAGAATTTTTTTGCCTTAATTTTTTTTTTATTTTTTGGCAAAGACTCTGAAATTTGTCAAATTTTATTCAGTAAACCGTCATTAATCGGCGCCAGGAATTATTCCCCGTCGATCCGCACCCCCCTCGACCGCCCCCGATGGTGGGAATTGCTAAATTTTGTTGTCTAAATTTCTATACAAATCGGTACCGAGGTGTAATGGTAGATCGATTTTTCAGATATTTTAACGTCTAAAAACAGTAAATATTCTTCAAATAATCTTACCGGGTTTTCAGCAGAAGGTCTTCATTTGTTTTGTCTTGCACAACGCCCCCGAAATTTTCAGTGTCGCCAATATTTCAGAATTTTTTTGCCTTAATTTTTTTTTATTTTTTGGCAAAGACTCTGAAATTTGTCAAATTTTATTCAGTAAACCGTCATTAATCGGCGCCAGGAATTATTCCCCGTCGATCCGCACCCCCCTCGACCGCCCCCGATGGTGGGAATTGCTAAATTTTGTTGTCTAAATTTCTATACAAATCGGTACCGAGGTGTAATGGTAGATCGATTTTTCAGATATTTTAACGTCTAAAAACAGTAAATATTCTTCAAATAATCTTACCGGGTTTTCAGCAGAAGGTCTTCATTTGTTTTGTCTTGCACAACGCCCCCGAAATTTTCAGTGTCGCCAATATTTCAGAATTTTTTTGCCTTAATTTTTTTTTTATTTTTTGGCAAAGACTCTGAAATTTGTCAAATTTTATTCAGTAAACCGTCATTAATCGGCGCCAGGAATTATTCCCCGTCGATCCGCACCCCCCTCGACCGCCCCCGATGGTGGGAATTGCTAAATTTTGTTGTCTAAATTTCTATACAAATCGGTACCGAGGTGTAATGGTAGATCGATTTTTCAGATATTTTAACGTCTAAAAACAGTAAATATTCTTCAAATAATCTTACCGGGTTTTCAGCAGAAGGTCTTCATTTGTTTTGTCTTGCACAACGCCCCCGAAATTTTCAGTGTCGCCAATATTTCAGAATTTTTTTGCCTTAATTTTTTTTTTATTTTTTGGCAAAGACTCTGAAATTTGTCAAATTTTATTCAGTAAACCGTCATTAATCGGCGCCAGGAATTATTCCCCGTCGATCCGCACCCCCCTCGACCGCCCCCGATGGTGGGAATTGCTAAATTTTGTTGTCTAAATTTCTATACAAATCGGTACCGAGGTGTAATGGTAGATCGATTTTTCAGATATTTTAACGTCTAAAAACAGTAAATATTCTTCAAATAATCTTACCGGGTTTTCAGCAGAAGGTCTTCATTTGTTTTGTCTTGCACAACGCCCCCGAAATTTTCAGTGTCGCCAATATTTCAGAATTTTTTTGCCTTAAATTTTTTTTTATTTTTTGGCAAAGACTCTGAAATTTGTCAAATTTTATTCAGTAAACCGTCATTAATCGGCGCCAGGAATTATTCCCCGTCGATCCGCACCCCCCTCGACCGCCCCCGATGGTGGGAATTGCTAAATTTTGTTGTCTAAATTTCTATACAAATCGGTACCGAGGTGTAATGGTAGATCGATTTTTCAGATATTTTAACGTCTAAAAACAGTAAATATTCTTCAAATAATCTTACCGGGTTTTCAGCAGAAGGTCTTCATTTGTTTTGTCTTGCACAACGCCCCCGAAATTTTCAGTGTCGCCAATATTTCAGAATTTTTTTGCCTTAAATTTTTTTTTATTTTTTGGCAAAGACTCTGAAATTTGTCAAATTTTATTCAGTAAACCGTCATTAATCGGCGCCAGGAATTATTCCCCGTCGATCCGCACCCCCCTCGACCGCCCCCGATGGTGGGAATTGCTAAATTTTGTTGTCTAAATTTCTATACAAATCGGTACCGAGGTGTAATGGTAGATCGATTTTTCAGATATTTTAACGTCTAAAAACAGTAAATATTCTTCAAATAATCTTACCGGGTTTTCAGCAGAAGGTCTTCATTTGTTTTGTCTTGCACAACGCCCCCGAAATTTTCAGTGTCGCCAATATTTCCGAATTTTTTTGCCTTAAATTTTTTTTTATTTTTTGGCAAAGACTCTGAAATTTGTCAAATTTTATTCAGTAAACCGTCATTAATGGGCGCCAGGAATTATTCCCCGTCGATCCGCACCCCCCTCGACCGCCCCCGATGGTGGGAATTGCTAAATTTTGTTGTCTAAATTTCTATACAAATCGGTACCGAGGTGTAATGGTAGATCGATTTTTCAGATATTTTAACGTCTAAAAACAGTAAATATTCTTCAAATAATCTTACCGGGTTTTCAGCAGAAGGTCTTCATTTGTTTTGTCTTGCACAACGCCCCCGAAATTTTCAGTGTCGCCAATATTTCAGAATTTTTTTGCCTTAAATTTTTTTTTATTTTTTGGCAAAGACTCTGAAATTTGTCAAATTTTATTCAGTAAACCGTCATTAATCGGCGCCAGGAATTATTCCCCGTCGATCCGCACCCCCCTCGACCGCCCCCGATGGTGGGAATTGCTAAATTTTGTTGTCTAAATTTCTATACAAATCGGTACCGAGGTGTAATGGTAGATCGATTTTTCAGATATTTTAACGTCTAAAAACAGTAAATATTCTTCAAATAATCTTACCGGGTTTTCAGCAGAAGGTCTTCATTTGTTTTGTCTTGCACAACGCCCCCGAAATTTTCAGTGTCGCCAATATTTCAGAATTTTTTTGCCTTAAATTTTTTTTTATTTTTTGGCAAAGACTCTGAAATTTGTCAAATTTTATTCAGTAAACCGTCATTAATCGGCGCCTGGAATTATTCCCCGTCGATCCGCACCCCCCTCGACCGCCCCCGATGGTGGGAATTGCTAAATTTTGTTGTCTAAATTTCTATACAAATCGGTACCGAGGTGTAATGGTAGATCGATTTTTCAGATATTTTAACGTCTAAAAACAGTAAATATTCTTCAAATAATCTTACCGGGTTTTCAGCAGAAGGTCTTCATTTGTTTTGTCTTGCACAACGCCCCCGAAATTTTCAGTGTCGCCAATATTTCAGAATTTTTTTGCCTTAAAATTTTTTTTATTTTTTGGCAAAGACTCTGAAATTTGACAAATTTTATTCAGTAAACCGTCATTAATCGGCGCCAGGAATTATTCCCCGTCGATCCGCACCCCCCTCGACCGCCCCCGATGGTGGGAATTGCTAAATTTTGTTGTCTAAATTTCTATACAAATCGGTACCGAGGTGTAATGGTAGATCGATTTTTCAGATATTTTAACGTCTAAAAACAGTAAATATTCTTCAAATAATCTTACCGGGTTTTCAGCAGAAGGTCTTCATTTGTTTTGTCTTGCACAACGCCCCCGAAATTTTCAGTGTCGCCAATATTTCAGAATTTTTTTGCCTTAATTTTTTTTTTATTTTTTGGCAAAGACTCTGAAATTTGTCAAATTTTATTCAGTAAACCGTCATTAATCGGCGCCAGGAATTATTCCCCGTCGATCCGCACCCCCCTCGACCGCCCCCGATGGTGGGAATTGATAAATTTTGTTGTCTAAATTTCTATACAAATCGGTACCGAGGTGTAATGGTAGATCGATTTTTCAGATATTTTAACGTCTAAAAACAGTAAATATTCTTCAAATAATCTTACCGGGTTTTCAGCAGAAGGTCTTCATTTGTTTTGTCTTGCACAACGCCCCCGAAATTTTCAGTGTCGCCAATATTTCAGAATTTTTTTGCCTTAAATTTTTTTTTATTTTTTGGCAAAGACTCTGAAATTTGTCAAATTTTATTCAGTAAACCGTCATTAATCGGCGCCAGGAATTATTCCCCGTCGATCCGCACCCCCCTCGACCGCCCCCGATGGTGGGAATTGCTAAATTTTGTTGTCTAAATTTCTATACAAATCGGTACCGAGGTGTAATGGTAGATCGATTTTTCAGATATTTTAACGTCTAAAAACAGTAAATATTCTTCAAATAATCTTACCGGGTTTTCAGCAGAAGGTCTTCATTTGTTTTGTCTTGCACAACGCCCCCGAAATTTTCAGTGTCGCCAATATTTCAGAATTTTTTTGCCTTAATTTTTTTTTTATTTTTTGGCAAAGACTCTGAAATTTGTCAAATTTTATTCAGTAAACCGTCATTAATCGGCGCCAGGAATTATTCCCCGTCGATCCGCACCCCCCTCGACCGCCCCCGATGGTGGGAATTGCTAAATTTTGTTGTCTAAATTTCTATACAAATCGGTACCGAGGTGTAATGGTAGATCGATTTTTCAGATATTTTAACGTCTAAAAACAGTAAATATTCTTTAAATAATCTTACCGGGTTTTCAGCAGAAGGTCTTCATTTGTTTTGTCTTGCACAACGCCCCCGAAATTTTCAGTGTCGCCAATATTTCAGAATTTTTTTGCCTTAAATTTTTTTTTATTTTTTGGCAAAGACTCTGAAATTTGTCAAATTTTATTCAGTAATTCGTCATTAATCGGCGCCAGGAATTATTCCCCGTCGATCCGCACCCCCCTCGACCGCCCCCGATGGTGGGAATTGCTAAATTTTGTTGTCTAAATTTCTATACAAATCGGTACCGAGGTGTAATGGTAGATCGATTTTTCAGATATTTTAACGTCTAAAAACAGTAAATATTCTTCAAATAATCTTACCGGGTTTTCAGCAGAAGGTCTTCATTTGTTTTGTCTTGCACAACGCCCCCGAAATTTTCAGTGTCGCCAATATTTCAGAATTTTTTTGCCTTAATTTTTTTTTTATTTTTTGGCAAAGACTCTGAAATTTGTCAAATTTTATTCAGTAAACCGTCATTAATCGGCGCCAGGAATTATTCCCCGTCGATCCGCACCCCCCTCGACCGCCCCCGATGGTGGGAATTGCTAAATTTTGTTGTCTAAATTTCTATACAAATCGGTACCGAGGTGTAATGGTAGATCGATTTTTCAGATATTTTAACGTCTAAAAACAGTAAATATTCTTCAAATAATCTTACCGGGTTTTCAGCAGTAGGTCTTCATTTGTTTTGTCTTGCACAACGCCCCCGAAATTTTCAGTGTCGCCAATATTTCAGAATTTTTTTGCCTTAATTTTTTTTTTATTTTTTGGCAAAGGCTCTGAAATTTGTCAAATTTTATTCAGTAAACCGCCATTAATCGGCGCCAGGAATCATTCCCCGTCGATCCGCACCCCCCTCGACCGCCCCCGATGGTGGGAATTGCTAAATTTTGTTGTCTAAATTTCTATACAAATCGGTACCGAGGTGTAATGGTAGATCGATTTTTCAGATATTTTAACGTCTAAAAACAGTAAATATTCTTCAAATAATCTTACCGGGTTTTCAGCAGAAGGTCTTCATTTGTTTTGTCTTGCACAACGCCCCCGAAATTTTCAGTGTCGCCAATATTTCAGAATTTTTTTGCCTTAAATTTTTTTTTATTTTTTGGCAAAGACTCTGAAATTTGTCAAATTTTATTCAGTAAACCGTCATTAATCGGCGCCAGGAATTATTCCCCGTCGATCCGCACCCCCCTCGACCGCCCCCGATGGTGGGAATTGCTAAATTTTGTTGTCTAAATTTCTATACAAATCGGTACCGAGGTGTAATGGTAGATCGATTTTTCAGATATTTTAACGTCTAAAAACAGTAAATATTCTTCAAATAATCTTACCGGGTTTTCAGCAGAAGGTCTTCATTTGTTTTGTCTTGCACAACGCCCCCGAAATTTTCAGTGTCGCCAATATTTCAGAATTTTTTTGCCTTAAAATTTTTTTTATTTTTTGGCAAAGACTCTGAAATTTGTCAAATTTTATTCAGTAAACCGTCATTAATCGGCGCCAGGAATTATTCCCCGTCGATCCGCACCCCCCTCGACCGCCCCCGATGGTGGGAATTGCTAAATTTTGTTGTCTAAATTTCTATACAAATCGGTACCGAGGTGTAATGGTAGATCGATTTTTCAGATATTTTAACGTCTAAAAACAGTAAATATTCTTCAAATAATCTTACCGGGTTTTCAGCAGAAGGTCTTCATTTGTTTTGTCTTGCACAACGCCCCCGAAATTTTCAGTGTCGCCAATATTTCAGAATTTTTTTGCCTTAAATTTTTTTTTATTTTTTGGCAAAGACTCTGAAATTTGTCAAATTTTATTCAGTAAACCGTCATTAATCGGCGCCAGGAATTATTCCCCGTCGATCCGCACCCCCCTCGACCGCCCCCGATGGTGGGAATTGCTAAATTTTGTTGTCTAAATTTCTATACAAATCGGTACCGAGGTGTAATGGTAGATCGATTTTTCAGATATTTTAACGTCTAAAAACAGTAAATATTCTTCAAATAATCTTACCGGGTTTTCAGCAGAAGGTCTTCATTTGTTTTGTCTTGCACAACGCCCCCGAAATTTTCAGTGTCGCCAATATTTCCGAATTTTTTTGCCTTAAATTTTTTTTTATTTTTTGGCAAAGACTCTGAAATTTGTCAAATTTTATTCAGTAAACCGTCATTAATGGGCGCCAGGAATTATTCCCCGTCGATCCGCACCCCCCTCGACCGCCCCCGATGGTGGGAATTGCTAAATTTTGTTGTCTAAATTTCTATACAAATCGGTACCGAGGTGTAATGGTAGATCGATTTTTCAGATATTTTAACGTCTAAAAACAGTAAATATTCTTCAAATAATCTTACCGGGTTTTCAGCAGAAGGTCTTCATTTGTTTTGTCTTGCACAACGCCCCCGAAATTTTCAGTGTCGCCAATATTTCAGAATTTTTTTGCCTTAAATTTTTTTTTATTTTTTGGCAAAGACTCTGAAATTTGTCAAATTTTATTCAGTAAACCGTCATTAATCGGCGCCAGGAATTATTCCCCGTCGATCCGCACCCCCCTCGACCGCCCCCGATGGTGGGAATTGCTAAATTTTGTTGTCTAAATTTCTATACAAATCGGTACCGAGGTGTAATGGTAGATCGATTTTTCAGATATTTTAACGTCTAAAAACAGTAAATATTCTTCAAATAATCTTACCGGGTTTTCAGCAGAAGGTCTTCATTTGTTTTGTCTTGCACAACGCCCCCGAAATTTTCAGTGTCGCCAATATTTCAGAATTTTTTTGCCTTAAATTTTTTTTTATTTTTTGGCAAAGACTCTGAAATTTGTCAAATTTTATTCAGTAAACCGTCATTAATCGGCGCCAGGAATTATTCCCCGTCGATCCGCACCCCTCTCGACCGCCCCCGATGGTGGGAATTGCTAAATTTTGTTGTCTAAATTTCTATACAAATCGGTACCGAGGTGTAATGGTAGATCGATTTTTCAGATATTTTAACGTCTAAAAACAGTAAATATTCTTCAAATAATCTTACCGGGTTTTCAGCAGAAGGTCTTCATTTGTTTTGTCTTGCACAACGCCCCCGAAATTTTCAGTGTCGCCAATATTTCAGAATTTTTTTGCCTTAATTTTTTTTTTATTTTTTGGCAAAGACTCTGAAATTTGTCAAATTTTATTCAGTAAACCGTCATTAATCGGCGCCAGGAATTATTCCCCGTCGATCCGCACCCCCCTCGACCGCCCCCGATGGTGGGAATTGCTAAATTTTGTTGTCTAAATTTCTATACAAATCGGTACCGAGGTGTAATGGTAGATCGATTTTTCAGATATTTTAACGTCTAAAAACAGTAAATATTCTTTAAATAATCTTACCGGGTTTTCAGCAGAAGGTCTTCATTTGTTTTGTCTTGCACAACGCCCCCGAAATTTTCAGTGTCGCCAATATTTCAGAATTTTTTTGCCTTAAATTTTTTTTTATTTTTTGGCAAAGACTCTGAAATTTGTCAAATTTTATTCAGTAAACCGTCATTAATCGGCGCCAGGAATTATTCCCCGTCGATCCGCACCCCCCTCGACCGCCCCCGATGGTGGGAATTGCTAAATTTTGTTGTCTAAATTTCTATACAAATCGGTACCGAGGTGTAATGGTAGATCGATTTTTCAGATATTTTAAAGTCTAAAAACAGTACCTAAATATTCTTCAAATAATCTTACCGGGTTTTCAGCAGAAGGTCTTCATTTGTTTTGTCTTGCACAACGCCCCCGAAATTTTCAGTGTCGCCAATATTTCAGAATTTTTTTGCCTTAAAATTTTTTTTATTTTTTGGCAAAGACTCTGAAATTTGTCAAATTTTATTCAGTAAACCGTCATTAATCGGCGCCAGGAATTATTCCCCGTCGATCCGCACCCCCCTCGACCGCCCCCGATGGTGGGAATTGCTAAATTTTGTTGTCTAAATTTCTATACAAATCGGTACCGAGGTGTAATGGTAGATCGATTTTTCAGATATTTTAACGTCTAAAAACAGTAAATATTCTTCAAATAATCTTACCGGGTTTTCAGCAGAAGGTCTTCATTTGTTTTGTCTTGCACAACGCCCCCGAAATTTTCAGTGTCGCCAATATTTCAGAATTTTTTTGCCTTAAATTTTTTTTTATTTTTTGGCAAAGACTCTGAAATTTGTCAAATTTTATTCAGTAAACCGTCATTAATCGGCGCCTGGAATTATTCCCCGTCGATCCGCACCCCCCTCGACCGCCCCCGATGGTGGGAATTGCTAAATTTTGTTGTCTAAATTTCTATACAAATCGGTACCGAGGTGTAATGGTAGATCGATTTTTCAGATATTTTAACGTCTAAAAACAGTAAATATTCTTCAAATAATCTTACCGGGTTTTCAGCAGAAGGTCTTCATTTGTTTTGTCTTGCACAACGCCCCCGAAATTTTCAGTGTCGCCAATATTTCAGAATTTTTTTGCCATAAAATTTTTTTTATTTTTTGGCAAAGACTCTGAAATTTGTCAAATTTTATTCAGTAAACCGTCATTAATCGGCGCCAGGAATTATTCCCCGTCGATCCGCACCCCCCTCGACCGCCCCCGATGGTGGGAATTGCTAAATTTTGTTGTCTAAATTTCTATACAAATCGGTACCGAGGTGTAATGGTACATCGATTTTTCAGATATTTTAACGTCTAAAAGCAGTAAATATTCAAATATTCTTACCGGGTTTTCAGCAGAAGGTCTTCATTCGTTTTGTCTTGCACAACGCCATCGAAATTTTCAGTGTGCAAACACTTCAGAATTTTTTTTTGCCTTAAATTTTTTTTGTTTTTTGTCAAAAACTCTGAAATTTGTCAAATTTTTTTCAGCAAACCGTCATTAATCGGCGCCAGGAATTATTCCCCGTCGATCCGCACCCCCCTCGACCGCCCCCGATGGTGGGAATTGCTAAATTTTGTTGTCTAAATTTCTATACAAATCGGTACCGAGGTGTAATGGTAGATCGATTTTTCAGATATTTTAACGTCTAAAAACAGTAAATATTCTTCAAATAATCTTACCGGGTTTTCAGCAGAAGGTCTTCATTTGTTTTGTCTTGCACAACGCCCCTGAAATTTTCAGTGTCGCCAATATTTCAGAATTTTTTTGCCTTAAAATTTTTTTATTTTTTGGCAAAGACTCTGAAATTTGTCAAATTTTATTCAGTAAACCGTCATTAATCGGCGCCAGGAATTATTCCCCGTCGATCCGCACCCCCCTCGACCGCCCCCGATGGTGGGAATTGCTAAATTTTGTTGTCTAAATTTCTATACAAATCGGTACCGAGGTGTAATGGTAGATCGATTTTTCAGATATTTTAACGTCTAAAAACAGTAAATATTCTTCAAATAATCTTACCGGGTTTTCAGCAGAAGGTCTTCATTTGTTTTGTCTTGCACAACGCCCCCGAAATTTTCAGTGTCGCCAATATTTCAGAATTTTTTTGCCTTAAAATTTTTTTTATTTTTTGGCAAAGACTCTGAAATTTGTCAAATTTTATTCAGTAAACCGTCATTAATCGGCGCCAGGAATTATTCCCCGTCGATCCGCACCCCCCTCGACCGCCCCCGATGGTGGGAATTGCTAAATTTTGTTGTCTAAATTTCTATACAAATCGGTACCGAGGTGTAATGGTAGATCGATTTTTCAGATATTTTAACGTCTAAAAACAGTAAATATTCTTCAAATAATCTTACCGGGTTTTCAGCAGAAGGTCTTCATTTGTTTTGTCTTGCACAACGCCCCCGAAATTTTCAGTGTCGCCAATATTTCAGAATTTTTTTGCCTTAAATTTTTTTTATTTTTTGGCAAAGACTCTGAAATTTGTCAAATTTTATTCAGTAAACCGTCATTAATCGGCGCCAGGAATTATTCCCCGTCGATCCGCACCCCCCTCGACCGCCCCCGATGGTGGGAATTGCTAAATTTTGTTGTCTAAATTTCTATACAAATCGGTACCGAGGTGTAATGGTAGATCGATTTTTCAGATATTTTAACGTCTAAAAACAGTAAATATTCTTCAAATAATCTTACCGGGTTTTCAGCAGAAGGTCTTCATTTGTTTTGTCTTGCACAACGCCCCCGAAATTTTCAGTGTCGCCAATATTTCAGAATTTTTTTGCCTTAATTTTTTTTTTATTTTTTGGCAAAGACTCTGAAATTTGTCAAATTTTATTCAGTAAACCGTCATTAATCGGCGCCAGGAATTATTCCCCGTCGATCCGCACCCCCCTCGACCGCCCCCGATGGTGGGAATTGCTAAATTTTGTTGTCTAAATTTCTATACAAATCGGTACCGAGGTGTAATGGTAGATCGATTTTTCAGATATTTTAACGTCTAAAAACAGTAAATATTCTTCAAATAATCTTACCGGGTTTTCAGCAGAAGGTCTTCATTTGTTTTGTCTTGCACAACGCCCCCGAAATTTTCAGTGTCGCCAATATTTCAGAATTTTTTTGTCTTAAATTTTTTTTTATTTTTTGGCAAAGACTCTGAAATTTGTCAAATTTTATTCAGTAAACCGTCATTAATCGGCGCCAGGAATTATTCCCCGTCGATCCGCACCCCCCTCGACCGCCCCCGATGGTGGGAATTGCTAAATTTTGTTGTCTAAATTTCTATACAAATCGGTACCGAGGTGTAATGGTAGATCGATTTTTCAGATATTTTAACGTCTAAAAACAGTAAATATTCTTCAAATAATCTTACCGGGTTTTCAGCAGAAGGTCTTCATTTGTTTTGTCTTGCACAACGCCCCCGAAATTTTCAGTGTCGCCAATATTTCAGAATTTTTTTGCCTTAATTTTTTTTTTATTTTTTGGCAAAGACTCTGAAATTTGTCAAATTTTATTCAGTAAACCGTCATTAATCGGCGCCAGGAATTATTCCCCGTCGATCCGCACCCCCCTCGACCGCCCCCGATGGTGGGAATTGCTAAATTTTGTTGTCTAAATTTCTATACAAATCGGTACCGAGGTGTAATGGTAGATCGATTTTTCAGATATTTTAACGTCTAAAAACAGTAAATATTCTTTAAATAATCTTACCGGGTTTTCAGCAGAAGGTCTTCATTTGTTTTGTCTTGCACAACGCCCCCGAAATTTTCAGTGTCGCCAATATTTCAGAATTTTTTTGCCTTAAATTTTTTTTTATTTTTTGGCAAAGACTCTGAAATTTGTCAAATTTTATTCAGTAATTCGTCATTAATCGGCGCCAGGAATTATTCCCCGTCGATCCGCACCCCCCTCGACCGCCCCCGATGGTGGGAATTGCTAAATTTTGTTGTCTAAATTTCTATACAAATCGGTACCGAGGTGTAATGGTAGATCGATTTTTCAGATATTTTAACGTCTAAAAACAGTAAATATTCTTCAAATAATCTTACCGGGTTTTCAGCAGAAGGTCTTCATTTGTTTTGTCTTGCACAACGCCCCCGAAATTTTCAGTGTCGCCAATATTTCAGAATTTTTTTGCCTTAAAATTTTTTTTATTTTTTGGCAAAGACTCTGAAATTTGTCAAATTTTATTCAGTAAACCGTCATTAATCGGCGCCAGGAATTATTCCCCGTCGATCCGCACCCCCCTCGACCGCCCCCGATGGTGGGAATTGCTAAATTTTGTTGTCTAAATTTCTATACAAATCGGTACCGAGGTGTAATGGTAGATCGATTTTTCAGATATTTTAACGTCTAAAAACAGTAAATATTCTTCAAATAATCTTACCGGGTTTTCAGCAGAAGGTCTTCATTTGTTTTGTCTTGCACAACGCCCCCGAAATTTTCAGTGTCGCCAATATTTCAGAATTTTTTTGCCTTAATTTTTTTTTTATTTTTTGGCAAAGGCTCTGAAATTTGTCAAATTTTATTCAGTAAACCGCCATTAATCGGCGCCAGGAATCATTCCCCGTCGATCCGCACCCCCCTCGACCGCCCCCGATGGTGGGAATTGCTAAATTTTGTTGTCTAAATTTCTATACAAATCGGTACCGAGGTGTAATGGTAGATCGATTTTTCAGATATTTTAACGTCTAAAAACAGTAAATATTCTTCAAATAATCTTACCGGGTTTTCAGCAGTAGGTCTTCATTTGTTTTGTCTTGCACAACGCCCCCGAAATTTTCAGTGTCGCCAATATTTCAGAATTTTTTTGCCTTAATTTTTTTTTTATTTTTTGGCAAAGGCTCTGAAATTTGTCAAATTTTATTCAGTAAACCGCCATTAATCGGCGCCAGGAATCATTCCCCGTCGATCCGCACCCCCCTCGACCGCCCCCGATGGTGGGAATTGCTAAATTTTGTTGTCTAAATTTCTATACAAATCGGTACCGAGGTGTAATGGTAGATCGATTTTTCAGATATTTTAACGTCTAAAAACAGTAAATATTCTTCAAATAATCTTACCGGGTTTTCAGCAGAAGGTCTTCATTTGTTTTGTCTTGCACAACGCCCCCGAAATTTTCAGTGTCGCCAATATTTCAGAATTTTTTTGCCTTAAATTTTTTTTTATTTTTTGGCAAAGACTCTGAAATTTGTCAAATTTTATTCAGTAAACCGTCATTAATCGGCGCCAGGAATTATTCCCCGTCGATCCGCACCCCCCTCGACCGCCCCCGATGGTGGGAATTGCTAAATTTTGTTGTCTAAATTTCTATACAAATCGGTACCGAGGTGTAATGGTAGATCGATTTTTCAGATATTTTAACGTCTAAAAACAGTAAATATTCTTCAAATAATCTTACCGGGTTTTCAGCAGAAGGTCTTCATTTGTTTTGTCTTGCACAACGCCCCCGAAATTTTCAGTGTCGCCAATATTTCAGAATTTTTTTGCCTTAAAATTTTTTTTATTTTTTGGCAAAGACTCTGAAATTTGTCAAATTTTATTCAGTAAACCGTCATTAATCGGCGCCAGGAATTATTCCCCGTCGATCCGCACCCCCCTCGACCGCCCCCGATGGTGGGAATTGCTAAATTTTGTTGTCTAAATTTCTATACAAATCGGTACCGAGGTGTAATGGTAGATCGATTTTTCAGATATTTTAACGTCTAAAAACAGTAAATATTCTTCAAATAATCTTACCGGGTTTTCAGCAGAAGGTCTTCATTTGTTTTGTCTTGCACAACGCCCCCGAAATTTTCAGTGTCGCCAATATTTCAGAATTTTTTTGCCTTAAATTTTTTTTTATTTTTTGGCAAAGACTCTGAAATTTGTCAAATTTTATTCAGTAAACCGTCATTAATCGGCGCCAGGAATTATTCCCCGTCGATCCGCACCCCCCTCGACCGCCCCCGATGGTGGGAATTGCTAAATTTTGTTGTCTAAATTTCTATACAAATCGGTACCGAGGTGTAATGGTAGATCGATTTTTCAGATATTTTAACGTCTAAAAACAGTAAATATTCTTCAAATAATCTTACCGGGTTTTCAGCAGAAGGTCTTCATTTGTTTTGTCTTGCACAACGCCCCCGAAATTTTCAGTGTCGCCAATATTTCCGAATTTTTTTGCCTTAAATTTTTTTTTATTTTTTGGCAAAGACTCTGAAATTTGTCAAATTTTATTCAGTAAACCGTCATTAATCGGCGCCAGGAATTATTCCCCGTCGATCCGCACCCCCCTCGACCGCCCCCGATGGTGGGAATTGCTAAATTTTGTTGTCTAAATTTCTATACAAATCGGTACCGAGGTGTAATGGTAGATCGATTTTTCAGATATTTTAACGTCTAAAAACAGTAAATATTCTTCAAATAATCTTACCGGGTTTTCAGCAGAAGGTCTTCATTTGTTTTGTCTTGCACAACGCCCCCGAAATTTTCAGTGTCGCCAATATTTCAGAATTTTTTTGCCTTAAATTTTTTTTTATTTTTTGGCAAAGACTCTGAAATTTGTCAAATTTTATTCAGTAAACCGTCATTAATCGGCGCCAGGAATTATTCCCCGTCGATCCGCACCCCCCTCGACCGCCCCCGATGGTGGGAATTGCTAAATTTTGTTGTCTAAATTTCTATACAAATCGGTACCGAGGTGTAATGGTAGATCGATTTTTCAGATATTTTAACGTCTAAAAACAGTAAATATTCTTCAAATAATCTTACCGGGTTTTCAGCAGAAGGTCTTCATTTGTTTTGTCTTGCACAACGCCCCCGAAATTTTCAGTGTCGCCAATATTTCAGAATTTTTTTGCCTTAAATTTTTTTTATTTTTTGGCAAAGACTCTGAAATTTGTCAAATTTTATTCAGTAAACCGTCATTAATCGGCGCCAGGAATTATTCCCCGTCGATCCGCACCCCCCTCGACCGCCCCCGATGGTGGGAATTGCTAAATTTTGTTGTCTAAATTTCTATACAAATCGGTACCGAGGTGTAATGGTAGATCGATTTTTCAGATATTTTAACGTCTAAAAACAGTAAATATTCTTCAAATAATCTTACCGGGTTTTCAGCAGAAGGTCTTCATTTGTTTTGTCTTGCACAACGCCCCCGAAATTTTCAGTGTCGCCAATATTTCAGAATTTTTTTGCCTTAATTTTTTTTTTATTTTTTGGCAAAGACTCTGAAATTTGTCAAATTTTATTCAGTAAACCGTCATTAATCGGCGCCAGGAATTATTCCCCGTCGATCCGCACCCCCCTCGACCGCCCCCGATGGTGGGAATTGCTAAATTTTGTTGTCTAAATTTCTATACAAATCGGTACCGAGGTGTAATGGTAGATCGATTTTTCAGATATTTTAACGTCTAAAAACAGTAAATATTCTTTAAATAATCTTACCGGGTTTTCAGCAGAAGGTCTTCATTTGTTTTGTCTTGCACAACGCCCCCGAAATTTTCAGTGTCGCCAATATTTCAGAATTTTTTTGCCTTAAATTTTTTTTTATTTTTTGGCAAAGACTCTGAAATTTGTCAAATTTTATTCAGTAAACCGTCATTAATCGGCGCCAGGAATTATTCCCCGTCGATCCGCACCCCCCTCGACCGCCCCCGATGGTGGGAATTGCTAAATTTTGTTGTCTAAATTTCTATACAAATCGGTACCGAGGTGTAATGGTAGATCGATTTTTCAGATATTTTAACGTCTAAAAACAGTAAATATTCTTCAAATAATCTTACCGGGTTTTCAGCAGAAGGTCTTCATTTGTTTTGTCTTGCACAACGCCCCCGAAATTTTCAGTGTCGCCAATATTTCAGAATTTTTTTGCCTTAAATTTTTTTTTATTTTTTGGCAAAGACTCTGAAATTTGTCAAATTTTATTCAGTAAACCGTCATTAATCGGCGCCAGGAATTATTCCCCGTCGATCCGCACCCCCCTCGACCGCCCCCGATGGTGGGAATTGCTAAATTTTGTTGTCTAAATTTCTATACAAATCGGTACCGAGGTGTAATGGTAGATCGATTTTTCAGATATTTTAACGTCTAAAAACAGTAAATATTCTTCAAATAATCTTACCGGGTTTTCAGCAGAAGGTCTTCATTTGTTTTGTCTTGCACAACGCCCCCGAAATTTTCAGTGTCGCCAATATTTCAGAATTTTTTTGCCTTAATTTTTTTTTTATTTTTTGGCAAAGGCTCTGAAATTTGTCAAATTTTATTCAGTAAACCGCCATTAATCGGCGCCAGGAATCATTCCCCGTCGATCCGCACCCCCCTCGACCGCCCCCGATGGTGGGAATTGCTAAATTTTGTTGTCTAAATTTCTATACAAATCGGTACCGAGTTGTAATGGTAGATCGATTTTTCAGATATTTTAACGTCTAAAAACAGTAAATATTCTTCAAATAATCTT
Organism: Catocala fraxini; assembly: GCA_930367265.1. Lineage (NCBI taxonomy): Eukaryota > Metazoa > Arthropoda > Insecta > Lepidoptera > Erebidae > Catocala > Catocala fraxini. Next base: position 273,915 of record OV884051.1, read on the forward strand.
ACCGGGTTTTCAGCAGAAGGTCTTCATTTGTTTTGTCTTGCACAACGCCCCCGAAATTTTCAGTGTCGCCAATATTTCAGAATTTTTTTGCCTTAAATTTTTTTTTAATTTTTTGGCAAAGACTCTGAAATTTGTCAAATTTTATTCAGTAAACCGTCATTAATCGGCGCCAGGAATTATTCCCCGTCGATCCGCACCCCCCTCGACCGCCCCCGATGGTGGGAATTGCTAAATTTTGTTGTCTAAATTTCTATACAAATCGGTACCGAGGTGTAATGGTAGATCGATTTTTCAGATATTTTAACGTCTAAAAACAGTAAATATTCTTCAAATAATCTTACCGGGTTTTCAGCAGAAGGTCTTCATTTGTTTTGTCTTGCACAACGCCCCCGAAATTTTCAGTGTCGCCAATATTTCCGAATTTTTTTGCCTTAAAATTTTTTTTATTTTTTGGCAAAGACTCTGAAATTTGTCAAATTTTATTCAGTAAACCGTCATTAATCGGCGCCAGGAATTATTCCCCGTCGATCCGCACCCCCCTCGACCGCCCCCGATGGTGGGAATTGCTAAATTTTGTTGTCTAAATTTCTATACAAATCGGTACCGAGGTGTAATGGTAGATCGATTTTTCAGATATTTTAACGTCTAAAAACAGTAAATATTCTTCAAATAATCTTACCGGGTTTTCAGCAGAAGGTCTTCATTTGTTTTGTCTTGCACAACGCCCCCGAAATTTTCAGTGTCGCCAATATTTCAGAATTTTTTTGCCTTAAATTTTTTTTTATTATTTGGCAAAGACTCTGAAATTTGTCAAATTTTATTCAGTAAACCGTCATTAATCGGCGCCAGGAATTATTCCCCGTCGATCCGCACCCCCCTCGACCGCCCCCGATGGTGGGAATTGCTAAATTTTGTTGTCTAAATTTCTATACAAATCGGTACCGAGGTGTAATGGTAGATCGATTTTTCAGATATTTTAACGTCTAAAAACAGTAAATATTCTTCAAATAATCTTACCGGGTTTTCAGCAGAAGGTCTTCATTTGTTTTGTCTTGCACAACGCCCCCGAAATTTTCAGTGTCGCCAATATTTCAGAATTTTTTTGACTTAAATTTTTTTTTATTTTTTGGCAAAGACTCTGAAATTTGTCAAATTTTATTCAGTAAACCGTCATTAATCGGCGCCAGGAATTATTCCCCGTCGATCCGCACCCCCCTCGACCGCCCCCGATGGTGGGAATTGCTAAATTTTGTTGTCTAAATTTCTATACAAATCGGTACCGAGGTGTAATGGTAGATCGATTTTTCAGATATTTTAACGTCTAAAAACAGTAAATATTCTTCAAATAATCTTACCGGGTTTTCAGCAGAAGGTCTTCATTTGTTTTGTCTTGCACAACGCCCCCGAAATTTTCAGTGTCGCCAATATTTCAGAATTTTTTTGCCTTAAATTTTTTTTTATTTTTTGGCAAAGACTCTGAAATTTGTCAAATTTTATTCAGTAAACCGTCATTAATCGGCGCCAGGAATTATTCCCCGTCGATCCGCACCCCCCTCGACCGCCCCCGATGGTGGGAATTGCTAAATTTTGTTGTCTAAATTTCTATACAAATCGGTACCGAGGTGTAATGGTAGATCGATTTTTCAGATATTTTAACGTCTAAAAACAGTAAATATTCTTTAAATAATCTTACCGGGTTTTCAGCAGAAGGTCTTCATTTGTTTTGTCTTGCACAACGCCCCCGAAATTTTCAGTGTCGCCAATATTTCAGAATTTTTTTGCCTTAAATTTTTTTTTATTTTTTGGCAAAGACTCTGAAATTTGTCAAATTTTATTCAGTAAACCGTCATTAATCGGCGCCAGGAATTATTCCCCGTCGATCCGCACCCCCCTCGACCGCCCCCGATGGTGGGAATTGCTAAATTTTGTTGTCTAAATTTCTATACAAATCGGTACCGAGGTGTAATGGTAGATCGATTTTTCAGATATTTTAACGTCTAAAAACAGTAAATATTCTTCAAATAATCTTACCGGGTTTTCAGCAGAAGGTCTTCATTTGTTTTGTCTTGCACAACGCCCCCGAAATTTTCAGTGTCGCCAATATTTCAGAATTTTTTTGCCTTAATTTTTTTTTTATTTTTTGGCAAAGGCTCTGAAATTTGTCAAATTTTATTCAGTAAACCGCCATTAATCGGCGCCAGGAATCATTCCCCGTCGATCCGCACCCCCCTCGACCGCCCCCGATGGTGGGAATTGCTAAATTTTGTTGTCTAAATTTCTATACAAATCGGTACCGAGTTGTAATGGTAGATCGATTTTTCAGATATTTTAACGTCTAAAAACAGTAAATATTCTTCAAATAATCTTACCGGGTTTTCAGCAGAAGGTCTTCATTTGTTTTGTCTTGCACAACGCCCCCGAAATTTTCAGTGTCGCCAATATTTCAGAATTTTTTTTGCCTTAAATTTTTTTTTTATTTTTTGGCAAAGACTCTGAAATTTGTCAAATTTTATTCAGTAAACCGTCATTAATCGGCGCCAGGAATTATTCCCCGTCGATCCGCACCCCCCTCGACCGCCCCCGATGGTGGGAATTGCTAAATTTTGTTGTCTAAATTTCTATACAAATCGGTACCGAGGTGTAATGGTAGATCGATTTTTCAGATATTTTAACGTCTAAAAACAGTAAATATTCTTCAAATAATCTTACCGGGTTTTCAGCAGAAGGTCTTCATTTGTTTTGTCTTGCACAACGCCCCCGAAATTTTCAGTGTCGCCAATATTTCCGAATTTTTTTGCCTTAAAATTTTTTTTATTTTTTGGCAAAGACTCTGAAATTTGTCAAATTTTATTCAGTAAACCGTCATTAATCGGCGCCAGGAATTATTCCCCGTCGATCCGCACCCCCCTCGACCGCCCCCGATGGTGGGAATTGCTAAATTTTGTTGTCTAAATTTCTATACAAATCGGTACCGAGGTGTAATGGTAGATCGATTTTTCAGATATTTTAACGTCTAAAAACAGTAAATATTCTTCAAATAATCTTACCGGGTTTTCAGCAGAAGGTCTTCATTTGTTTTGTCTTGCACAACGCCCCCGAAATTTTCAGTGTCGCCAATATTTCAGAATTTTTTTGCCTTAAATTTTTTTTTATTATTTGGCAAAGACTGAAATTTGTCAAATTTTATTCAGTAAACCGTCATTAATCGGCGCCAGGAATTATTCCCCGTCGATCCGCACCCCCCTCGACCGCCCCCGATGGTGGGAATTGCTAAATTTTGTTGTCTAAATTTCTATACAAATCGGTACCGAGGTGTAATGGTAGATCGATTTTTCAGATATTTTAACGTCTAAAAACAGTAAATATTCTTCAAATAATCTTACCGGGTTTTCAGCAGAAGGTCTTCATTTGTTTTGTCTTGCACAACGCCCCCGAAATTTTCAGTGTCGCCAATATTTCAGAATTTTTTTGACTTAAATTTTTTTTTATTTTTTGGCAAAGACTCTGAAATTTGTCAAATTTTATTCAGTAAACCGTCATTAATCGGCGCCAGGAATTATTCCCCGTCGATCCGCACCCCCCTCGACCGCCCCCGATGGTGGGAATTGCTAAATTTTGTTGTCTAAATTTCTATACAAATCGGTACCGAGGTGTAATGGTAGATCGATTTTTCAGATATTTTAACGTCTAAAAACAGTAAATATTCTTCAAATAATCTTACCGGGTTTTCAGCAGAAGGTCTTCATTTGTTTTGTCTTGCACAACGCCCCCGAAATTTTCAGTGTCGCCAATATTTCAGAATTTTTTTGCCTTAAATTTTTTTTTATTTTTTGGCAAAGACTCTGAAATTTGTCAAATTTTATTCAGTAAACCGTCATTAATCGGCGCCAGGAATTATTCCCCGTCGATCCGCACCCCCCTCGACCGCCCCCGATGGTGGGAATTGCTAAATTTTGTTGTCTAAATTTCTATACAAATCGGTACCGAGGTGTAATGGTAGATCGATTTTTCAGATATTTTAACGTCTAAAAACAGTAAATATTCTTTAAATAATCTTACCGGGTTTTCAGCAGAAGGTCTTCATTTGTTTTGTCTTGCACAACGCCCCCGAAATTTTCAGTGTCGCCAATATTTCAGAATTTTTTTGCCTTAAATTTTTTTTTATTTTTTGGCAAAGACTCTGAAATTTGTCAAATTTTATTCAGTAAACCGTCATTAATCGGCGCCAGGAATTATTCCCCGTCGATCCGCACCCCCCTCGACCGCCCCCGATGGTGGGAATTGCTAAATTTTGTTGTCTAAATTTCTATACAAATCGGTACCGAGGTGTAATGGTAGATCGATTTTTCAGATATTTTAACGTCTAAAAACAGTAAATATTCTTCAAATAATCTTACCGGGTTTTCAGCAGAAGGTCTTCATTTGTTTTGTCTTGCACAACGCCCCCGAAATTTTCAGTGTCGCCAATATTTCAGAATTTTTTTGCCTTAATTTTTTTTTTATTTTTTGGCAAAGGCTCTGAAATTTGTCAAATTTTATTCAGTAAACCGCCATTAATCGGCGCCAGGAATCATTCCCCGTCGATCCGCACCCCCCTCGACCGCCCCCGATGGTGGGAATTGCTAAATTTTGTTGTCTAAATTTCTATACAAATCGGTACCGAGGTGTAATGGTAGATCGATTTTTCAGATATTTTAACGTCTAAAAACAGTAAATATTCTTCAAATAATCTTACCGGGTTTTCAGCAGAAGGTCTTCATTTGTTTTGTCTTGCACAACGCCCCCGAAATTTTCAGTGTCGCCAATATTTCAGAATTTTTTTGCCTTAAATTTTTTTTTATTTTTTGGCAAAGACTCTGAAATTTGTCAAATTTTATTCAGTAAACCGTCATTAATCGGCGCCAGGAATTATTCCCCGTCGATCCGCACCCCCCTCGACCGCCCCCGATGGTGGGAATTGCTAAATTTTGTTGTCTAAATTTCTATACAAATCGGTACCGAGGTGTAATGGTAGATCGATTTTTCAGATATTTTAACGTCTAAAAACAGTAAATATTCTTCAAATAATCTTACCGGGTTTTCAGCAGAAGGTCTTCATTTGTTTTGTCTTGCACAACGCCCCCGAAATTTTCAGTGTCGCCAATATTTCAGAATTTTTTTGCCTTAAAATTTTTTTTATTTTTTGGCAAAGACTCTGAAATTTGTCAAATTTTATTCAGTAAACCGTCATTAATCGGCGCCAGGAATTATTCCCCGTCGATCCGCACCCCCCTCGACCGCCCCCGATGGTGGGAATTGCTAAATTTTGTTGTCTAAATTTCTATACAAATCGGTACCGAGGTGTAATGGTAGATCGATTTTTCAGATATTTTAACGTCTAAAAACAGTAAATATTCTTCAAATAATCTTACCGGGTTTTCAGCAGAAGGTCTTCATTTGTTTTGTCTTGCACAACGCCCCCGAAATTTTCAGTGTCGCCAATATTTCAGAATTTTTTTGCCTTAAATTTTTTTTTATTTTTTGGCAAAGACTCTGAAATTTGTCAAATTTTATTCAGTAAACCGTCATTAATCGGCGCCAGGAATTATTCCCCGTCGATCCGCACCCCCCACGACCGCCCCCGATGGTGGGAATTGCTAAATTTTGTTGTCTAAATTTCTATACAAATCGGTACCGAGGTGTAATGGTAGATCGATTTTTCAGATATTTTAACGTCTAAAAACAGTAAATATTCTTCAAATAATCTTACCGGGTTTTCAGCAGAAGGTCTTCATTTGTTTTGTCTTGCACAACGCCCCCGAAATTTTCAGTGTCGCCAATATTTCCGAATTTTTTTGCCTTAAATTTTTTTTTATTTTTTGGCAAAGACTCTGAAATTTGTCAAATTTTATTCAGTAAACCGTCATTAATCGGCGCCAGGAATTATTCCCCGTCGATCCGCACCCCCCTCGACCGCCCCCGATGGTGGGAATTGCTAAATTTTGTTGTCTAAATTTCTATACAAATCGGTACCGAGGTGTAATGGTAGATCGATTTTTCAGATATTTTAACGTCTAAAAACAGTAAATATTCTTCAAATAATCTTACCGGGTTTTCAGCAGAAGGTCTTCATTTGTTTTGTCTTGCACAACGCCCCCGAAATTTTCAGTGTCGCCAATATTTCAGAATTTTTTTGCCTTAAATTTTTTTTTATTTTTTGGCAAAGACTCTGAAATTTGTCAAATTTTATTCAGTAAACCGTCATTAATCGGCGCCAGGAATTATTCCCCGTCGATCCGCACCCCCCTCGACCGCCCCCGATGGTGGGAATTGCTAAATTTTGTTGTCTAAATTTCTATACAAATCGGTACCGAGGTGTAATGGTAGATCGATTTTTCAGATATTTTAACGTCTAAAAACAGTAAATATTCTTCAAATAATCTTACCGGGTTTTCAGCAGAAGGTCTTCATTTGTTTTGTCTTGCACAACGCCCCCGAAATTTTCAGTGTCGCCAATATTTCAGAATTTTTTTGCCTTAAAATTTTTTTTTATTTTTTGGCAAAGACTCTGAAATTTGTCAAATTTTATTCAGTAAACCGTCATTAATCGGCGCCAGGAATTATTCCCCGTCGATCCGCACCCCCCTCGACCGCCCCCGATGGTGGGAATTGCTAAATTTTGTTGTCTAAATTTCTATACAAATCGGTACCGAGGTGTAATGGTAGATCGATTTTTCAGATATTTTAACGTCTAAAAACAGTAAATATTCTTCAAATAATCTTACCGGGTTTTCAGCAGAAGGTCTTCATTTGTTTTGTCTTGCACAACGCCCCCGAAATTTTCAGTGTCGCCAATATTTCAGAATTTTTTTGCCTTAAATTTTTTTTTATTTTTTGGCAAAGACTCTGAAATTTGTCAAATTTTATTCAGTAAACCGTCATTAATCGGCGCCAGGAATTATTCCCCGTCGATCCGCACCCCCCTCGACCGCCCCCGATGGTGGGAATTGCTAAATTTTGTTGTCTAAATTTCTATACAAATCGGTACCGAGGTGTAATGGTAGATCGATTTTTCAGATATTTTAACGTCTAAAAACAGTAAATATTCTTCAAATAATCTTACCGGGTTTTCAGCAGAAGGTCTTCATTTGTTTTGTCTTGCACAACGCCCCCGAAATTTTCAGTGTCGCCAATATTTCAGAATTTTTTTGCCTTAATTTTTTTTTTATTTTTTGGCAAAGGCTCTGAAATTTGTCAAATTTTATTCAGTAAACCCCCATTAATCGGCGCCAGGAATCATTCCCCGTCGATCCGCACCCCCCTCGACCGCCCCCGATGGTGGGAATTGCTAAATTTTGTTGTCTAAATTTCTATACAAATCGGTACCGAGGTGTAATGGTAGATCGATTTTTCAGATATTTTAACGTCTAAAAACAGTAAATATTCTTCAAATAATCTTACCGGGTTTTCAGCAGAAGGTCTTCATTTGTTTTGTCTTGCACAACGCCCCCGAAATTTTCAGTGTCGCCAATATTTCAGAATTTTTTTGCCTTAAATTTTTTTTTATTTTTTGGCAAAGACTCTGAAATTTGTCAAATTTTATTCAGTAAACCGTCATTAATCGGCGCCAGGAATTATTCCCCGTCGATCCGCACCCCCCTCGACCGCCCCCGATGGTGGGAATTGCTAAATTTTGTTGTCTAAATTTCTATACAAATCGGTACCGAGGTGTAATGGTAGATCGATTTTTCAGATATTTTAACGTCTAAAAACAGTAAATATTCTTCAAATAATCTTACCGGGTTTTCAGCAGAAGGTCTTCATTTGTTTTGTCTTGCACAACGCCCCCGAAATTTTCAGTGTCGCCAATATTTCAGAATTTTTTTGCCTTAAAATTTTTTTTATTTTTTGGCAAAGACTCTGAAATTTGTCAAATTTTATTCAGTAAACCGTCATTAATCGGCGCCAGGAATTATTCCCCGTCGATCCGCACCCCCCTCGACCGCCCCCGATGGTGGGAATTGCTAAATTTTGTTGTCTAAATTTCTATACAAATCGGTACCGAGGTGTAATGGTAGATCGATTTTTCAGATATTTTAACGTCTAAAAACAGTAAATATTCTTCAAATAATCTTACCGGGTTTTCAGCAGAAGGTCTTCATTTGTTTTGTCTTGCACAACGCCCCCGAAATTTTCAGTGTCGCCAATATTTCAGAATTTTTTTGCCTTAATTTTTTTTTTATTTTTTGGCAAAGGCTCTGAAATTTGTCAAATTTTATTCAGTAAACCGCCATTAATCGGCGCCAGGAATCATTCCCCGTCGATCCGCACCCCCCTCGACCGCCCCCGATGGTGGGAATTGCTAAATTTTGTTGTCTAAATTTCTATACAAATCGGTACCGAGGTGTAATGGTAGATCGATTTTTCAGATATTTTAACGTCTAAAAACAGTAAATATTCTTCAAATAATCTTACCGGGTTTTCAGCAGAAGGTCTTCATTTGTTTTGTCTTGCACAACGCCCCCGAAATTTTCAGTGTCGCCAATATTTCAGAATTTTTTTGCCTTAAATTTTTTTTTATTTTTTGGCAAAGACTCTGAAATTTGTCAAATTTTATTCAGTAAACCGTCATTAATCGGCGCCAGGAATTATTCCCCGTCGATCCGCACCCCCCTCGACCGCCCCCGATGGTGGGAATTGCTAAATTTTGTTGTCTAAATTTCTATACAAATCGGTACCGAGGTGTAATGGTAGATCGATTTTTCAGATATTTTAACGTCTAAAAACAGTAAATATTCTTCAAATAATCTTACCGGGTTTTCAGCAGAAGGTCTTCATTTGTTTTGTCTTGCACAACGCCCCCGAAATTTTCAGTGTCGCCAATATTTCAGAATTTTTTTGCCTTAAAATTTTTTTTATTTTTTGGCAAAGACTCTGAAATTTGTCAAATTTTATTCAGTAAACCGTCATTAATCGGCGCCAGGAATTATTCCCCGTCGATCCGCACCCCCCTCGACCGCCCCCGATGGTGGGAATTGCTAAATTTTGTTGTCTAAATTTCTATACAAATCGGTACCGAGGTGTAATGGTAGATCGATTTTTCAGATATTTTAACGTCTAAAAACAGTAAATATTCTTCAAATAATCTTACCGGGTTTTCAGCAGAAGGTCTTCATTTGTTTTGTCTTGCACAACGCCCCCGAAATTTTCAGTGTCGCCAATATTTCAGAATTTTTTTGCCTTAAATTTTTTTTTATTTTTTGGCAAAGACTCTGAAATTTGTCAAATTTTATTCAGTAAACCGTCATTAATCGGCGCCAGGAATTATTCCCCGTCGATCCGCACCCCCCACGACCGCCCCCGATGGTGGGAATTGCTAAATTTTGTTGTCTAAATTTCTATACAAATCGGTACCGAGGTGTAATGGTAGATCGATTTTTCAGATATTTTAACGTCTAAAAACAGTAAATATTCTTCAAATAATCTTACCGGGTTTTCAGCAGAAGGTCTTCATTTGTTTTGTCTTGCACAACGCCCCCGAAATTTTCAGTGTCGCCAATATTTCCGAATTTTTTTGCCTTAAATTTTTTTTTATTTTTTGGCAAAGACTCTGAAATTTGTCAAATTTTATTCAGTAAACCGTCATTAATCGGCGCCAGGAATTATTCCCCGTCGATCCGCACCCCCCTCGACCGCCCCCGATGGTGGGAATTGCTAAATTTTGTTGTCTAAATTTCTATACAAATCGGTACCGAGGTGTAATGGTAGATCGATTTTTCAGATATTTTAACGTCTAAAAACAGTAAATATTCTTCAAATAATCTTACCGGGTTTTCAGCAGAAGGTCTTCATTTGTTTTGTCTTGCACAACGCCCCCGAAATTTTCAGTGTCGCCAATATTTCAGAATTTTTTTGCCTTAACTTTTTTTTTATTTTTTGGCAAAGACTCTGAAATTTGTCAAATTTTATTCAGTAAACCGTCATTAATCGGCGCCAGGAATTATTCCCCGTCGATCCGCACCCCCCTCGACCGCCCCCGATGGTGGGAATTGCTAAATTTTGTTGTCTAAATTTCTATACAAATCGGTACCGAGGTGTAATGGTAGATCGATTTTTCAGATATTTTAACGTCTAAAAACAGTAAATATTCTTCAAATAATCTTACCGGGTTTTCAGCAGAAGGTCTTCATTTGTTTTGTCTTGCACAACGCCCCCGAAATTTTCAGTGTCGCCAATATTTCAGAATTTTTTTGCCTTAAAATTTTTTTTTATTTTTTGGCAAAGACTCTGAAATTTGTCAAATTTTATTCAGTAAACCGTCATTAATCGGCGCCAGGAATTATTCCCCGTCGATCCGCACCCCCCTCGACCGCCCCCGATGGTGGGAATTGCTAAATTTTGTTGTCTAAATTTCTATACAAATCGGTACCGAGGTGTAATGGTAGATCGATTTTTCAGATATTTTAACGTCTAAAAACAGTAAATATTCTTCAAATAATCTTACCGGGTTTTCAGCAGAAGGTCTTCATTTGTTTTGTCTTGCACAACGCCCCCGAAATTTTCAGTGTCGCCAATATTTCAGAATTTTTTTGCCTTAAATTTTTTTTTATTTTTTGGCAAAGACTCTGAAATTTGTCAAATTTTATTCAGTAAACCGTCATTAATCGGCGCCAGGAATTATTCCCCGTCGATCCGCACCCCCCTCGACCGCCCCCGATGGTGGGAATTGCTAAATTTTGTTGTCTAAATTTCTATACAAATCGGTACCGAGGTGTAATGGTAGATCGATTTTTCAGATATTTTAACGTCTAAAAACAGTAAATATTCTTCAAATAATCTTACCGGGTTTTCAGCAGAAGGTCTTCATTTGTTTTGTCTTGCACAACGCCCCCGAAATTTTCAGTGTCGCCAATATTTCAGAATTTTTTTGCCTTAATTTTTTTTTTATTTTTTGGCAAAGGCTCTGAAATTTGTCAAATTTTATTCAGTAAACCCCCATTAATCGGCGCCAGGAATCATTCCCCGTCGATCCGCACCCCCCTCGACCGCCCCCGATGGTGGGAATTGCTAAATTTTGTTGTCTAAATTTCTATACAAATCGGTACCGAGGTGTAATGGTAGATCGATTTTTCAGATATTTTAACGTCTAAAAACAGTAAATATTCTTCAAATAATCTTACCGGGTTTTCAGCAGAAGGTCTTCATTTGTTTTGTCTTGCACAACGCCCCCGAAATTTTCAGTGTCGCCAATATTTCAGAATTTTTTTGCCTTAAATTTTTTTTTATTTTTTGGCAAAGACTCTGAAATTTGTCAAATTTTATTCAGTAAACCGTCATTAATCGGCGCCAGGAATTATTCCCCGTCGATCCGCACCCCCCTCGACCGCCCCCGATGGTGGGAATTGCTAAATTTTGTTGTCTAAATTTCTATACAAATCGGTACCGAGGTGTAATGGTAGATCGATTTTTCAGATATTTTAACGTCTAAAAACAGTAAATATTCTTCAAATAATCTTACCGGGTTTTCAGCAGAAGGTCTTCATTTGTTTTGTCTTGCACAACGCCCCCGAAATTTTCAGTGTCGCCAATATTTCAGAATTTTTTTGCCTTAAAATTTTTTTTATTTTTTGGCAAAGACTCTGAAATTTGTCAAATTTTATTCAGTAAACCGTCATTAATCGGCGCCAGGAATTATTCCCCGTCGATCCGCACCCCCCTCGACCGCCCCCGATGGTGGGAATTGCTAAATTTTGTTGTCTAAATTTCTATACAAATCGGTACCGAGGTGTAATGGTAGATCGATTTTTCAGATATTTTAACGTCTAAAAACAGTAAATATTCTTCAAATAATCTTACCGGGTTTTCAGCAGAAGGTCTTCATTTGTTTTGTCTTGCACAACGCCCCCGAAATTTTCAGTGTCGCCAATATTTCAGAATTTTTTTGCCTTAATTTTTTTTTTATTTTTTGGCAAAGGCTCTGAAATTTGTCAAATTTTATTCAGTAAACCGCCATTAATCGGCGCCAGGAATCATTCCCCGTCGATCCGCACCCCCCTCGACCGCCCCCGATGGTGGGAATTGCTAAATTTTGTTGTCTAAATTTCTATACAAATCGGTACCGAGGTGTAATGGTAGATCGATTTTTCAGATATTTTAACGTCTAAAAACAGTAAATATTCTTCAAATAATCTTACCGGGTTTTCAGCAGAAGGTCTTCATTTGTTTTGTCTTGCACAACGCCCCCGAAATTTTCAGTGTCGCCAATATTTCAGAATTTTTTTGCCTTAAATTTTTTTTTATTTTTTGGCAAAGACTCTGAAATTTGTCAAATTTTATTCAGTAAACCGTCATTAATCGGCGCCAGGAATTATTCCCCGTCGATCCGCACCCCCCTCGACCGCCCCCGATGGTGGGAATTGCTAAATTTTGTTGTCTAAATTTCTATACAAATCGGTACCGAGGTGTAATGGTAGATCGATTTTTCAGATATTTTAACGTCTAAAAACAGTAAATATTCTTCAAATAATCTTACCGGGTTTTCAGCAGAAGGTCTTCATTTGTTTTGTCTTGCACAACGCCCCCGAAATTTTCAGTGTCGCCAATATTTCAGAATTTTTTTGCCTTAAAATTTTTTTTATTTTTTGGCAAAGACTCTGAAATTTGACAAATTTTATTCAGTAAACCGTCATTAATCGGCGCCAGGAATTATTCCCCGTCGATCCGCACCCCCCTCGACCGCCCCCGATGGTGGGAATTGCTAAATTTTGTTGTCTAAATTTCTATACAAATCGGTACCGAGGTGTAATGGTAGATCGATTTTTCAGATATTTTAACGTCTAAAAACAGTAAATATTCTTCAAATAATCTTACCGGGTTTTCAGCAGAAGGTCTTCATTTGTTTTGTCTTGCACAACGCCCCCGAAATTTTCAGTGTCGCCAATATTTCAGAATTTTTTTGCCTTAATTTTTTTTTTATTTTTTGGCAAAGACTCTGAAATTTGTCAAATTTTATTCAGTAAACCGTCATTAATCGGCGCCAGGAATTATTCCCCGTCGATCCGCACCCCCCTCGACCGCCCCCGATGGTGGGAATTGATAAATTTTGTTGTCTAAATTTCTATACAAATCGGTACCGAGGTGTAATGGTAGATCGATTTTTCAGATATTTTAACGTCTAAAAACAGTAAATATTCTTCAAATAATCTTACCGGGTTTTCAGCAGAAGGTCTTCATTTGTTTTGTCTTGCACAACGCCCCCGAAATTTTCAGTGTCGCCAATATTTCAGAATTTTTTTGCCTTAAATTTTTTTTTATTTTTTGGCAAAGTCTCTGAAATTTGTCAAATTTTATTCAGTAAACCGTCATTAATCGGCGCCAGGAATTATTCCCCGTCGATCCGCACCCCCCTCGACCGCCCCCGATGGTGGGAATTGCTAAATTTTGTTGTCTAAATTTCTATACAAATCGGTACCGAGGTGTAATGGTAGATCGATTTTTCAGATATTTTAACGTCTAAAAACAGTAAATATTCTTCAAATAATCTTACCGGGTTTTCAGCAGAAGGTCTTCATTTGTTTTGTCTTGCACAACGCCCCCGAAATTTTCAGTGTCGCCAATATTTCAGAATTTTTTTGCCTTAAAATTTTTTTTATTTTTTGGCAAAGGCTCTGAAATTTGTCAAATTTTATTCAGTAAACCGCCATTAATCGGCGCCAGGAATCATTCCCCGTCGATCCGCACCCCCCTCGACCGCCCCCGATGGTGGGAATTGCTAAATTTTGTTGTCTAAATTTCTATACAAATCGGTACCGAGGTGTAATGGTAGATCGATTTTTCAGATATTTTAACGTCTAAAAACAGTAAATATTCTTCAAATAATCTTACCGGGTTTTCAGCAGAAGGTCTTCATTTGTTTTGTCTTGCACAACGCCCCCGAAATTTTCAGTGTCGCCAATATTTCAGAATTTTTTTGCCTTAAAATTTTTTTTATTTTTTGGCAAAGGCTCTGAAATTTGTCAAATTTTATTCAGTAAACCGCCATTAATCGGCGCCAGGAATCATTCCCCGTCGATCCGCACCCCCCTCGACCGCCCCCGATGGTGGGAATTGCTAAATTTTGTTGTCTAAATTTCTATACAAATCGGTACCGAGGTGTAATGGTAGATCGATTTTTCAGATATTTTAACGTCTAAAAACAGTAAATATTCTTCAAATAATCTTACCGGGTTTTCAGCAGAAGGTCTTCATTCATTTTGTCTTGCACAACGCCCCCGAAATTTTCAGTGTCGCCAATATTTCAGAATTTTTTTGCCTTAAATTTTTTTTTATTTTTTGGCAAAGACTCTGAAATATGTCAAATTTTATTCAGTAAACCGTCATTAATCGGCGCCAGGAATTATTCCCCGTCGATCCGCACCCCCCTCGACCGCCCCCGATGGTGGGAATTGCTAAATTTTGTTGTCTAAATTTCTATACAAATCGGTACCGAGGTGTAATGGTAGATCGATTTTTCAGATATTTTAACGTCTAAAAACAGTAAATATTCTTCAAATAATCTTACCGGGTTTTCAGCAGAAGGTCTTCATTTGTTTTGCCTTAATTTTTTTTTTATTTTTTGGCAAAGGCTCTGAAATTTGTCAAATTTTATTCAGTAAACCCCCATTAATCGGCGCCAGGAATCATTCCCCGTCGATCCGCACCCCCCTCGACCGCCCCCGATGGTGGGAATTGCTAAATTTTGTTGTCTAAATTTCTATACAAATCGGTACCGAGGTGTAATGGTAGATCGATTTTTCAGATATTTTAACGTCTAAAAACAGTAAATATTCTTCAAATAATCTTACCGGGTTTTCAGCAGAAGGTCTTCATTTGTTTTGTCTTGCACAACGCCCCCGAAATTTTCAGTGTCGCCAATATTTCAGAATTTTTTTGCCTTAAATTTTTTTTTATTTTTTGGCAAAGACTCTGAAATTTGTCAAATTTTATTCAGTAAACCGTCATTAATCGGCGCCAGGAATTATTCCCCGTCGATCCGCACCCCCCTCGACCGCCCCCGATGGTGGGAATTGCTAAATTTTGTTGTCTAAATTTCTATACAAATCGGTACCGAGGTGTAATGGTAGATCGATTTTTCAGATATTTTAACGTCTAAAAACAGTAAATATTCTTCAAATAATCTTACCGGGTTTTCAGCAGAAGGTCTTCATTTGTTTTGTCTTGCACAACGCCCCCGAAATTTTCAGTGTCGCCAATATTTCAGAATTTTTTTGCCTTAAATTTTTTTTTATTTTTTGGCAAAGACTCTGAAATTTGTCAAATTTTATTCAGTAAACCGTCATTAATCGGCGCCAGGAATTATTCCCCGTCGATCCGCACCCCCCTCGACCGCCCCCGATGGTGGGAATTGCTAAATTTTGTTGTCTAAATTTCTATACAAATCGGTACCGAGGTGTAATGGTAGATCGATTTTTCAGATATTTTAACGTCTAAAAACAGTAAATATTCTTCAAATAATCTTACCGGGTTTTCAGCAGAAGGTCTTCATTTGTTTTGTCTTGCACAACGCCCCCGAAATTTTCAGTGTCGCCAATATTTCAGAATTTTTTTGCCTTAAAATTTTTTTTATTTTTTGGCAAAGACTCTGAAATTTGTCAAATTTTATTCAGTAAACCGTCATTAATCGGCGCCAGGAATTATTCCCCGTCGATCCGCACCCCCCTCGACCGCCCCCGATGGTGGGAATTGCTAAATTTTGTTGTCTAAATTTCTATACAAATCGGTACCGAGGTGTAATGGTAGATCGATTTTTCAGATATTTTAACGTCTAAAAACAGTAAATATTCTTCAAATAATCTTACCGGGTTTTCAGCAGAAGGTCTTCATTTGTTTTGTCTTGCACAACGCCCCCGAAATTTTCAGTGTCGCCAATATTTCAGAATTTTTTTGCCTTAAAATTTTTTTTATTTTTTGGCAAAGACTCTGAAATTTGTCAAATTTTATTCAGTAAACCGTCATTAATCGGCGCCAGGAATTATTCCCCGTCGATCCGCACCCCCCTCGACCGCCCCCGATGGTGGGAATTGCTAAATTTTGTTGTCTAAATTTCTATACAAATCGGTACCGAGGTGTAATGGTAGATCGATTTTTCAGATATTTTAACGTCTAAAAACAGTAAATATTCTTCAAATAATCTTACCGGGTTTTCAGCAGAAGGTCTTCATTTGTTTTGTCTTGCACAACGCCCCCGAAATTTTCAGTGTCGCCAATATTTCAGAATTTTTTTGCCTTAAATTTTTTTTTATTTTTTGGCAAAGACTCTGAAATTTGTCAAATTTTATTCAGTAAACCGTCATTAATCGGCGCCAGGAATTATTCCCCGTCGATCCGCACCCCCCTCGACCGCCCCCGATGGTGGGAATTGCTAAATTTTGTTGTCTAAATTTCTATACAAATCGGTACCGAGGTGTAATGGTAGATCGATTTTTCAGATATTTTAACGTCTAAAAACAGTAAATATTCTTCAAATAATCTTACCGGGTTTTCAGCAGAAGGTCTTCATTTGTTTTGTCTTGCACAACGCCCCCGAAATTTTCAGTGTCGCCAATATTTCAGAATTTTTTTGCCTTAAAATTTTTTTTATTTTTTGGCAAAGACTCTGAAATTTGTCAAATTTTATTCAGTAAACCGTCATTAATCGGCGCCAGGAATTATTCCCCGTCGATCCGCACCCCCCTCGACCGCCCCCGATGGTGGGAATTGCTAAATTTTGTTGTCTAAATTTCTATACAAATCGGTACCGAGGTGTAATGGTAGATCGATTTTTCAGATATTTTAACGTCTAAAAACAGTAAATATTCTTCAAATAATCTTACCGGGTTTTCAGCAGAAGGTCTTCATTTGTTTTGTCTTGCACAACGCCCCCGAAATTTTCAGTGTCGCCAATATTTCAGAATTTTTTTGCCTTAAATTTTTTTTTATTTTTTGGCAAAGACTCTGAAATTTGTCAAATTTTATTCAGTAAACCGTCATTAATCGGCGCCAGGAATTATTCCCCGTCGATCCGCACCCCCCTCGACCGCCCCCGATGGTGGGAATTGCTAAATTTTGTTGTCTAAATTTCTATACAAATCGGTACCGAGGTGTAATGGTAGATCGATTTTTCAGATATTTTAACGTCTAAAAACAGTAAATATTCTTCAAATAATCTTACCGGGTTTTCAGCAGAAGGTCTTCATTTGTTTTGTCTTGCACAACGCCCCCGAAATTTTCAGTGTCGCCAATATTTCAGAATTTTTTTGCCTTAAATTTTTTTTTATTTTTTGGCAAAGACTCTGAAATTTGTCAAATTTTATTCAGTAAACCGTCATTAATCGGCGCCAGGAATTATTCCCCGTCGATCCGCACCCCCCTCGACCGCCCCCGATGGTGGGAATTGCTAAATTTTGTTGTCTAAATTTCTATACAAATCGGTACCGAGGTGTAATGGTAGATCGATTTTTCAGATATTTTAACGTCTAAAAACAGTAAATATTCTTCAAATAATCTTACCGGGTTTTCAGCAGAAGGTCTTCATTTGTTTTGTCTTGCACAACGCCCCCGAAATTTTCAGTGTCGCCAATATTTCAGAATTTTTTTGCCTTAAAATTTTTTTTATTTTTTGGTAAAGACTCTGAAATTTGTCAAATTTTATTCAGTAAACCGTCATTAATCGGCGCCAGGAATTATTCCCCGTCGATCCGCACCCCCCTCGACCGCCCCCGATGGTGGGAATTGCTAAATTTTGTTGTCTAAATTTCTATACAAATCGGTACCGAGGTGTAATGGTAGATCGATTTTTCAGATATTTTAACGTCTAAAAACAGTAAATATTCTTCAAATAATCTTACCGGGTTTTCAGCAGAAGGTCTTCATTTGTTTTGTCTTGCACAACGCCCCCGAAATTTTCAGTGTCGCCAATATTTCAGAATTTTTTTGCCTTAAATTTTTTTTTATTTTTTGGCAAAGACTCTGAAATTTGTCAAATTTTATTCAGTAAACCGTCATTAATCGGCGCCTGGAATTATTCCCCGTCGATCCGCACCCCCCTCGACCGCCCCCGATGGTGGGAATTGCTAAATTTTGTTGTCTAAATTTCTATACAAATCGGTACCGAGGTGTAATGGTAGATCGATTTTTCAGATATTTTAACGTCTAAAAACAGTAAATATTCTTCAAATAATCTTACCGGGTTTTCAGCAGAAGGTCTTCATTTGTTTTGTCTTGCACAACGCCCCCGAAATTTTCAGTGTCGCCAATATTTCAGAATTTTTTTGCCTTAAATTTTTTTTATTTTTTGGCAAAGACTCTGAAATTTGTCAAATTTTATTCAGTAAACCGTCATTAATCGGCGCCAGGAATTATTCCCCGTCGATCCGCACCCCCCTCGACCGCCCCCGATGGTGGGAATTGCTAAATTTTGTTGTCTAAATTTCTATACAAATCGGTACCGAGGTGTAATGGTAGATCGATTTTTCAGATATTTTAACGTCTAAAAACAGTAAATATTCTTCAAATAATCTTACCGGGTTTTCAGCAGAAGGTCTTCATTTGTTTTGTCTTGCACAACGCCCCCGAAATTTTCAGTGTCGCCAATATTTCAGAATTTTTTTGCCTTAAATTTTTTTTTATTTTTTGGCAAAGACTCTGAAATTTGTCAAATTTTATTCAGTAAACCGTCATTAATCGGCGCCAGGAATTATTCCCCGTCGATCCGCACCCCCCTCGACCGCCCCCGATGGTGGGAATTGCTAAATTTTGTTGTCTAAATTTCTATACAAATCGGTACCGAGGTGTAATGGTAGATCGATTTTTCAGATATTTTAACGTCTAAAAACAGTAAATATTCTTCAAATAATCTTACCGGGTTTTCAGCAGAAGGTCTTCATTTGTTTTGTCTTGCACAACGCCCCCGAAATTTTCAGTGTCGCCAATATTTCCGAATTTTTTTGCCTTAATTTTTTTTTTATTTTTTGGCAAAGACTCTGAAATTTGTCAAATTTTATTCAGTAAACCGTCATTAATCGGCGCCAGGAATTATTCCCCGTCGATCCGCACCCCCCTCGACCGCCCCCGATGGTGGGAATTGCTAAATTTTGTTGTCTAAATTTCTATACAAATCGGTACCGAGGTGTAATGGTAGATCGATTTTTCAGATATTTTAACGTCTAAAAACAGTAAATATTCTTTAAATAATCTTACCGGGTTTTCAGCAGAAGGTCTTCATTTGTTTTGTCTTGCACAACGCCCCCGAAATTTTCAGTGTCGCCAATATTTCAGAATTTTTTTGCCTTAAATTTTTTTTTATTTTTTGGCAAAGACTCTGAAATTTGTCAAATTTTATTCAGTAATTCGTCATTAATCGGCGCCAGGAATTATTCCCCGTCGATCCGCACCCCCCTCGACCGCCCCCGATGGTGGGAATTGCTAAATTTTGTTGTCTAAATTTCTATACAAATCGGTACCGAGGTGTAATGGTAGATCGATTTTTCAGATATTTTAACGTCTAAAAACAGTAAATATTCTTCAAATAATCTTACCGGGTTTTCAGCAGAAGGTCTTCATTTGTTTTGTCTTGCACAACGCCCCCGAAATTTTCAGTGTCGCCAATATTTCAGAATTTTTTTGCCTTAAAATTTTTTTTATTTTTTGGCAAAGGCTCTGAAATTTGTCAAATTTTATTCAGTAAACCGCCATTAATCGGCGCCAGGAATCATTCCCCGTCGATCCGCACCCCCCTCGACCGCCCCCGATGGTGGGAATTGCTAAATTTTGTTGTCTAAATTTCTATACAAATCGGTACCGAGGTGTAATGGTAGATCGATTTTTCAGATATTTTAACGTCTAAAAACAGTAAATATTCTTCAAATAATCTTACCGGGTTTTCAGCAGAAGGTCTTCATTCATTTTGTCTTGCACAACGCCCCCGAAATTTTCAGTGTCGCCAATATTTCAGAATTTTTTTGCCTTAAATTTTTTTTTATTTTTTGGCAAAGACTCTGAAATATGTCAAATTTTATTCAGTAAACCGTCATTAATCGGCGCCAGGAATTATTCCCCGTCGATCCGCACCCCCCTCGACCGCCCCCGATGGTGGGAATTGCTAAATTTTGTTGTCTAAATTTCTATACAAATCGGTACCGAGGTGTAATGGTAGATCGATTTTTCAGATATTTTAACGTCTAAAAACAGTAAATATTCTTCAAATAATCTTACCGGGTTTTCAGCAGAAGGTCTTCATTTGTTTTGTCTTGCACAACGCCCCCGAAATTTTCAGTGTCGCCAATATTTCAGAATTTTTTTGCCTTAAAATTTTTTTTATTTTTTGGCAAAGACTCTGAAATTTGTCAAATTTTATTCAGTAAACCGTCATTAATCGGCGCCAGGAATTATTCCCCGTCGATCCGCACCCCCCTCGACCGCCCCCGATGGTGGGAATTGCTAAATTTTGTTGTCTAAATTTCTATACAAATCGGTACCGAGGTGTAATGGTAGATCGATTTTTCAGATATTTTAACGTCTAAAAACAGTAAATATTCTTCAAATAATCTTACCGGGTTTTCAGCAGAAGGTCTTCATTTGTTTTGTCTTGCACAACGCCCCCGAAATTTTCAGTGTCGCCAATATTTCAGAATTTTTTTGCCTTAAATTTTTTTTTATTTTTTGGCAAAGACTCTGAAATTTGTCAAATTTTATTCAGTAAACCGTCATTAATCGGCGCCAGGAATTATTCCCCGTCGATCCGCACCCCCCTCGACCGCCCCCGATGGTGGGAATTGCTAAATTTTGTTGTCTAAATTTCTATACAAATCGGTACCGAGGTGTAATGGTAGATCGATTTTTCAGATATTTTAACGTCTAAAAACAGTAAATATTCTTCAAATAATCTTACCGGGTTTTCAGCAGAAGGTCTTCATTTGTTTTGTCTTGCACAACGCCCCCGAAATTTTCAGTGTCGCCAATATTTCCGAATTTTTTTGCCTTAAATTTTTTTTTATTTTTTGGCAAAGACTCTGAAATTTGTCAAATTTTATTCAGTAAACCGTCATTAATCGGCGCCAGGAATTATTCCCCGTCGATCCGCACCCCCCTCGACCGCCCCCGATGGTGGGAATTGCTAAATTTTGTTGTCTAAATTTCTATACAAATCGGTACCGAGGTGTAATGGTAGATCGATTTTTCAGATATTTTAACGTCTAAAAACAGTAAATATTCTTCAAATAATCTTACCGGGTTTTCAGCAGAAGGTCTTCATTTGTTTTGTCTTGCACAACGCCCCCGAAATTTTCAGTGTCGCCAATATTTCAGAATTTTTTTGCCTTAAATTTTTTTTTATTTTTTGGCAAAGACTCTGAAATTTGTCAAATTTTATTCAGTAAACCGTCATTAATCGGCGCCAGGAATTATTCCCCGTCGATCCGCACCCCCCTCGACCGCCCCCGATGGTGGGAATTGCTAAATTTTGTTGTCTAAATTTCTATACAAATCGGTACCGAGGTGTAATGGTAGATCGATTTTTCAGATATTTTACCGTCTAAAAACAGTAAATATTCTTCAAATAATCTTACCGGGTTTTCAGCAGAAGGTCTTCATTTGTTTTGTCTTGCACAACGCCCCCGAAATTTTCAGTGTCGCCAATATTTCAGAATTTTTTTGCCTTAATTTTTTTTTTATTTTTTGGCAAAGACTCTGAAATTTGTCAAATTTTATTCAGTAAACCGTCATTAATCGGCGCCAGGAATTATTCCCCGTCGATCCGCACCCCCCTCGACCGCCCCCGATGGTGGGAATTGCTAAATTTTGTTGTCTAAATTTCTATACAAATCGGTACCGAGGTGTAATGGTAGATCGATTTTTCAGATATTTTAACGTCTAAAAACAGTAAATATTCTTCAAATAATCTTACCGGGTTTTCAGCAGAAGGTCTTCATTTGTTTTGTCTTGCACAACGCCCCCGAAATTTTCAGTGTCGCCAATATTTCAGAATTTTTTTGCCTTAAATTTTTTTTTATTTTTTGGCAAAGACTCTGAAATTTGTCAAATTTTATTCAGTAAACCGTCATTAATCGGCGCCTGGAATTATTCCCCGTCGATCCGCACCCCCCCCGACCGCCCCCGATGGTGGGAATTGCTAAATTTTGTTGTCTAAATTTCTATACAAATCGGTACCGAGGTGTAATGGTAGATCGATTTTTCAGATATTTTAACGTCTAAAAACAGTAAATATTCTTCAAATAATCTTACCGGGTTTTCAGCAGAAGGTCTTCATTTGTTTTGTCTTGCACAACGCCCCCGAAATTTTCAGTGTCGCCAATATTTCAGAATTTTTTTGCCTTAAATTTTTTTTATTTTTTGGCAAAGACTCTGAAATTTGTCAAATTTTATTCAGTAAACCGTCATTAATCGGCGCCAGGAATTATTCCCCGTCGATCCGCACCCCCCTCGACCGCCCCCGATGGTGGGAATTGCTAAATTTTGTTGTCTAAATTTCTATACAAATCGGTACCGAGGTGTAATGGTAGATCGATTTTTCAGATATTTTAACGTCTAAAAACAGTAAATATTCTTCAAATAATCTTACCGGGTTTTCAGCAGAAGGTCTTCATTTGTTTTGTCTTGCACAACGCCCCCGAAATTTTCAGTGTCGCCAATATTTCAGAATTTTTTTGCCTTAAAATTTTTTTTATTTTTTGGCAAAGACTCTGAAATTTGTCAAATTTTATTCAGTAAACCGTCATTAATCGGCGCCAGGAATTATTCCCCGTCGATCCGCACCCCCCTCGACCGCCCCCGATGGTGGGAATTGCTAAATTTTGTTGTCTAAATTTCTATACAAATCGGTACCGAGGTGTAATGGTAGATCGATTTTTCAGATATTTTAACGTCTAAAAACAGTAAATATTCTTCAAATAATCTTACCGGGTTTTCAGCAGAAGGTCTTCATTTGTTTTGTCTTGCACAACGCCCCCGAAATTTTCAGTGTCGCCAATATTTCAGAATTTTTTTGCCTTAAATTTTTTTTTATTTTTTGGCAAAGACTCTGAAATTTGTCAAATTTTATTCAGTAAACCGTCATTAATCGGCGCCAGGAATTATTCCCCGTCGATCCGCACCCCCCTCGACCGCCCCCGATGGTGGGAATTGCTAAATTTTGTTGTCTAAATTTCTATACAAATCGGTACCGAGGTGTAATGGTAGATCGATTTTTCAGATATTTTAACGTCTAAAAACAGTAAATATTCTTCAAATAATCTTACCGGGTTTTCAGCAGAAGGTCTTCATTTGTTTTGTCTTGCACAACGCCCCCGAAATTTTCAGTGTCGCCAATATTTCCGAATTTTTTTGCCTTAAATTTTTTTTTATTTTTTGGCAAAGACTCTGAAATTTGTCAAATTTTATTCAGTAAACCGTCATTAATCGGCGCCAGGAATTATTCCCCGTCGATCCGCACCCCCCTCGACCGCCCCCGATGGTGGGAATTGCTAAATTTTGTTGTCTAAATTTCTATACAAATCGGTACCGAGGTGTAATGGTAGATCGATTTTTCAGATATTTTAACGTCTAAAAACAGTAAATATTCTTCAAATAATCTTACCGGGTTTTCAGCAGAAGGTCTTCATTTGTTTTGTCTTGCACAACGCCCCCGAAATTTTCAGTGTCGCCAATATTTCAGAATTTTTTTGCCTTAAATTTTTTTTTATTTTTTGGCAAAGACTCTGAAATTTGTCAAATTTTATTCAGTAAACCGTCATTAATCGGCGCCAGGAATTATTCCCCGTCGATCCGCACCCCCCTCGACCGCCCCCGATGGTGGGAATTGCTAAATTTTGTTGTCTAAATTTCTATACAAATCGGTACCGAGGTGTAATGGTAGATCGATTTTTCAGATATTTTACCGTCTAAAAACAGTAAATATTCTTCAAATAATCTTACCGGGTTTTCAGCAGAAGGTCTTCATTTGTTTTGTCTTGCACAACGCCCCCGAAATTTTCAGTGTCGCCAATATTTCAGAATTTTTTTGCCTTAATTTTTTTTTTATTTTTTGGCAAAGACTCTGAAATTTGTCAAATTTTATTCAGTAAACCGTCATTAATCGGCGCCAGGAATTATTCCCCGTCGATCCGCACCCCCCTCGACCGCCCCCGATGGTGGGAATTGCTAAATTTTGTTGTCTAAATTTCTATACAAATCGGTACCGAGGTGTAATGGTAGATCGATTTTTCAGATATTTTAACGTCTAAAAACAGTAAATATTCTTCAAATAATCTTACCGGGTTTTCAGCAGAAGGTCTTCATTTGTT
This sequence comes from Catocala fraxini, assembly GCA_930367265.1. Taxonomy (NCBI): domain Eukaryota; kingdom Metazoa; phylum Arthropoda; class Insecta; order Lepidoptera; family Erebidae; genus Catocala; species Catocala fraxini. Next base: position 298,229 of record OV884051.1, read on the forward strand.
TTGTCTTGCACAACGCCCCCGAAATTTTCAGTGTCGCCAATATTTCAGAATTTTTTTGCCTTAAATTTTTTTTTATTTTTTGGCAAAGACTCTGAAATTTGTCAAATTTTATTCAGTAAACCGTCATTAATCGGCGCCTGGAAATATTCCCCGTCGATCCGCACCCCCCTCGACCGCCCCCGATGGTGGGAATTGCTAAATTTTGTTGTCTAAATTTCTATACAAATCGGTACCGAGGTGTAATGGTAGATCGATTTTTCAGATATTTTAACGTCTAAAAACAGTAAATATTCTTCAAATAATCTTACCGGGTTTTCAGCAGAAGGTCTTCATTTGTTTTGTCTTGCACAACGCCCCCGAAATTTTCAGTGTCGCCAATATTTCAGAATTTTTTTGCCTTAAATTTTTTTTATTTTTTGGCAAAGACTCTGAAATTTGTCAAATTTTATTCAGTAAACCGTCATTAATCGGCGCCAGGAATTATTCCCCGTCGATCCGCACCCCCCTCGACCGCCCCCGATGGTGGGAATTGCTAAATTTTGTTGTCTAAATTTCTATACAAATCGGTACCGAGGTGTAATGGTAGATCGATTTTTCAGATATTTTAACGTCTAAAAACAGTAAATATTCTTCAAATAATCTTACCGGGTTTTCAGCAGAAGGTCTTCATTTGTTTTGTCTTGCACAACGCCCCCGAAATTTTCAGTGTCGCCAATATTTCAGAATTTTTTTGCCTTAAATTTTTTTTTATTTTTTGGCAAAGACTCTGAAATTTGTCAAATTTTATTCAGTAAACCGTCATTAATCGGCGCCAGGAATTATTCCCCGTCGATCCGCACCCCCCTCGACCGCCCCCGATGGTGGGAATTGCTAAATTTTGTTGTCTAAATTTCTATACAAATCGGTACCGAGGTGTAATGGTAGATCGATTTTTCAGATATTTTAACGTCTAAAAACAGTAAATATTCTTCAAATAATCTTACCGGGTTTTCAGCAGAAGGTCTTCATTTGTTTTGTCTTGCACAACGCCCCCGAAATTTTCAGTGTCGCCAATATTTCAGAATTTTTTTGCCTTAAATTTTTTTTTATTTTTTGGCAAAGACTCTGAAATTTGTCAAATTTTATTCAGTAAACCGTCATTAATCGGCGCCTGGAATTATTCCCCGTCGATCCGCACCCCCCTCGACCGCCCCCGATGGTGGGAATTGCTAAATTTTGTTGTCTAAATTTCTATACAAATCGGTACCGAGGTGTAATGGTAGATCGATTTTTCAGATATTTTAACGTCTAAAAACAGTAAATATTCTTCAAATAATCTTACCGGGTTTTCAGCAGAAGGTCTTCATTTGTTTTGTCTTGCACAACGCCCCCGAAATTTTCAGTGTCGCCAATATTTCAGAATTTTTTTGCCTTAAATTTTTTTTATTTTTTGGCAAAGACTCTGAAATTTGTCAAATTTTATTCAGTAAACCGTCATTAATCGGCGCCAGGAATTATTCCCCGTCGATCCGCACCCCCCTCGACCGCCCCCGATGGTGGGAATTGCTAAATTTTGTTGTCTAAATTTCTATACAAATCGGTACCGAGGTGTAATGGTAGATCGATTTTTCAGATATTTTAACGTCTAAAAACAGTAAATATTCTTCAAATAATCTTACCGGGTTTTCAGCAGAAGGTCTTCATTTGTTTTGTCTTGCACAACGCCCCCGAAATTTTCAGTGTCGCCAATATTTCAGAATTTTTTTGCCTTAAAATTTTTTTTATTTTTTGGCAAAGACTCTGAAATTTGTCAAATTTTATTCAGTAAACCGTCATTAATCGGCGCCAGGAATTATTCCCCGTCGATCCGCACCCCCCTCGACCGCCCCCGATGGTGGGAATTGCTAAATTTTGTTGTCTAAATTTCTATACAAATCGGTACCGAGGTGTAATGGTAGATCGATTTTTCAGATATTTTAACGTCTAAAAACAGTAAATATTCTTCAAATAATCTTACCGGGTTTTCAGCAGAAGGTCTTCATTTGTTTTGTCTTGCACAACGCCCCCGAAATTTTCAGTGTCGCCAATATTTCAGAATTTTTTTGCCTTAAATTTTTTTTTATTTTTTGGCAAAGACTCTGAAATTTGTCAAATTTTATTCAGTAAACCGTCATTAATCGGCGCCAGGAATTATTCCCCGTCGATCCGCACCCCCCTCGACCGCCCCCGATGGTGGGAATTGCTAAATTTTGTTGTCTAAATTTCTATACAAATCGGTACCGAGGTGTAATGGTAGATCGATTTTTCAGATATTTTAACGTCTAAAAACAGTAAATATTCTTCAAATAATCTTACCGGGTTTTCAGCAGAAGGTCTTCATTTGTTTTGTCTTGCACAACGCCCCCGAAATTTTCAGTGTCGCCAATATTTCCGAATTTTTTTGCCTTAAATTTTTTTTTATTTTTTGGCAAAGACTCTGAAATTTGTCAAATTTTATTCAGTAAACCGTCATTAATCGGCGCCAGGAATTATTCCCCGTCGATCCGCACCCCCCTCGACCGCCCCCGATGGTGGGAATTGCTAAATTTTGTTGTCTAAATTTCTATACAAATCGGTACCGAGGTGTAATGGTAGATCGATTTTTCAGATATTTTAACGTCTAAAAACAGTAAATATTCTTCAAATAATCTTACCGGGTTTTCAGCAGAAGGTCTTCATTTGTTTTGTCTTGCACAACGCCCCCGAAATTTTCAGTGTCGCCAATATTTCAGAATTTTTTTGCCTTAAATTTTTTTTTATTTTTTGGCAAAGACTCTGAAATTTGTCAAATTTTATTCAGTAAACCGTCATTAATCGGCGCCAGGAATTATTCCCCGTCGATCCGCACCCCCCTCGACCGCCCCCGATGGTGGGAATTGCTAAATTTTGTTGTCTAAATTTCTATACAAATCGGTACCGAGGTGTAATGGTAGATCGATTTTTCAGATATTTTACCGTCTAAAAACAGTAAATATTCTTCAAATAATCTTACCGGGTTTTCAGCAGAAGGTCTTCATTTGTTTTGTCTTGCACAACGCCCCCGAAATTTTCAGTGTCGCCAATATTTCAGAATTTTTTTGCCTTAATTTTTTTTTTATTTTTTGGCAAAGACTCTGAAATTTGTCAAATTTTATTCAGTAAACCGTCATTAATCGGCGCCAGGAATTATTCCCCGTCGATCCGCACCCCCCTCGACCGCCCCCGATGGTGGGAATTGCTAAATTTTGTTGTCTAAATTTCTATACAAATCGGTACCGAGGTGTAATGGTAGATCGATTTTTCAGATATTTTAACGTCTAAAAACAGTAAATATTCTTCAAATAATCTTACCGGGTTTTCAGCAGAAGGTCTTCATTTGTTTTGTCTTGCACAACGCCCCCGAAATTTTCAGTGTCGCCAATATTTCAGAATTTTTTTGCCTTAAATTTTTTTTTATTTTTTGGCAAAGACTCTGAAATTTGTCAAATTTTATTCAGTAAACCGTCATTAATCGGCGCCTGGAATTATTCCCCGTCGATCCGCACCCCCCTCGACCGCCCCCGATGGTGGGAATTGCTAAATTTTGTTGTCTAAATTTCTATACAAATCGGTACCGAGGTGTAATGGTAGATCGATTTTTCAGATATTTTAACGTCTAAAAACAGTAAATATTCTTCAAATAATCTTACCGGGTTTTCAGCAGAAGGTCTTCATTTGTTTTGTCTTGCACAACGCCCCCGAAATTTTCAGTGTCGCCAATATTTCAGAATTTTTTTGCCTTAAATTTTTTTTATTTTTTGGCAAAGACTCTGAAATTTGTCAAATTTTATTCAGTAAACCGTCATTAATCGGCGCCAGGAATTATTCCCCGTCGATCCGCACCCCCCTCGACCGCCCCCGATGGTGGGAATTGCTAAATTTTGTTGTCTAAATTTCTATACAAATCGGTACCGAGGTGTAATGGTAGATCGATTTTTCAGATATTTTAACGTCTAAAAACAGTAAATATTCTTCAAATAATCTTACCGGGTTTTCAGCAGAAGGTCTTCATTTGTTTTGTCTTGCACAACGCCCCCGAAATTTTCAGTGTCGCCAATATTTCAGAATTTTTTTGCCTTAAATTTTTTTTTATTTTTTGGCAAAGACTCTGAAATTTGTCAAATTTTATTCAGTAAACCGTCATTAATCGGCGCCAGGAATTATTCCCCGTCGATCCGCACCCCCCTCGACCGCCCCCGATGGTGGGAATTGCTAAATTTTGTTGTCTAAATTTCTATACAAATCGGTACCGAGGTGTAATGGTAGATCGATTTTTCAGATATTTTAACGTCTAAAAACAGTAAATATTCTTCAAATAATCTTACCGGGTTTTCAGCAGAAGGTCTTCATTTGTTTTGTCTTGCACAACGCCCCCGAAATTTTCAGTGTCGCCAATATTTCAGAATTTTTTTGCCTTAAAATTTTTTTTATTTTTTGGCAAAGACTCTGAAATTTGTCAAATTTTATTCAGTAAACCGTCATTAATCGGCGCCAGGAATTATTCCCCGTCGATCCGCACCCCCCTCGACCGCCCCCGATGGTGGGAATTGCTAAATTTTGTTGTCTAAATTTCTATACAAATCGGTACCGAGGTGTAATGGTAGATCGATTTTTCAGATATTTTAACGTCTAAAAACAGTAAATATTCTTCAAATAATCTTACCGGGTTTTCAGCAGAAGGTCTTCATTTGTTTTGTCTTGCACAACGCCCCCGAAATTTTCAGTGTCGCCAATATTTCAGAATTTTTTTGCCTTAAAATTTTTTTTATTTTTTGGCAAAGACTCTGAAATTTGTCAAATTTTATTCAGTAAACCGTCATTAATCGGCGCCAGGAATTATTCCCCGTCGATCCGCACCCCCCTCGACCGCCCTCGATGGTGGGAATTGCTAAATTTTGTTGTCTAAATTTCTATACAAATCGGTACCGAGGTGTAATGGTAGATCGATTTTTCAGATATTTTAACGTCTAAAAACAGTAAATATTCTTCAAATAATCTTACCGGGTTTTCAGCAGAAGGTCTTCATTTGTTTTGTCTTGCATAACGCCCCCGAAATTTTCAGTGTCGCCAATATTTCAGAATTTTTTTGCCTTAATTTTTTTTTTATTTTTTGGCAAAGGCTCTGAAATTTGTCAAATTTTATTCAGTAAACCCCCATTAATCGGCGCCAGGAATCATTCCCCGTCGATCCGCACCCCCCTCGACCGCCCCCGATGGTGGGAATTGCTAAATTTTGTTGTCTAAATTTCTATACAAATCGGTACCGAGGTGTAATGGTAGATCGATTTTTCAGATATTTTAACGTCTAAAAACAGTAAATATTCTTCAAATAATCTTACCGGGTTTTCAGCAGAAGGTCTTCATTTGTTTTGTCTTGCACAACGCCCCCGAAATTTTCAGTGTCGCCAATATTTCAGAATTTTTTTGCCTTAAATTTTTTTTTATTTTTTGGCAAAGACTCTGAAATTTGTCAAATTTTATTCAGTAAACCGTCATTAATCGGCGCCAGGAATTATTCCCCGTCGATCCGCACCCCCCTCGACCGCCCCCGATGGTGGGAATTGCTAAATTTTGTTGTCTAAATTTCTATACAAATCGGTACCGAGGTGTAATGGTAGATCGATTTTTCAGATATTTTAACGTCTAAAAACAGTAAATATTCTTCAAATAATCTTACCGGGTTTTCAGCAGAAGGTCTTCATTTGTTTTGTCTTGCACAACGCCCCCGAAATTTTCAGTGTCGCCAATATTTCAGAATTTTTTTGCCTTAAAATTTTTTTTATTTTTTGGCAAAGATTCTGAAATTTGTCAAATTTTATTCAGTAAACCGTCATTAATCGGCGCCAGGAATTATTCCCCGTCGATCCGCACCCCCCTCGACCGCCCCCGATGGTGGGAATTGCTAAATTTTGTTGTCTAAATTTCTATACAAATCGGTACCGAGGTGTAATGGTAGATCGATTTTTCAGATATTTTAACGTCTAAAAACAGTAAATATTCTTCAAATAATCTTACCGGGTTTTCAGCAGAAGGTCTTCATTTGTTTTGTCTTGCACAACGCCCCCGAAATTTTCAGTGTCGCCAATATTTCAGAATTTTTTTGCCTTAATTTTTTTTTTATTTTTTGGCAAAGGCTCTGAAATTTGTCAAATTTTATTCAGTAAACCGCCATTAATTGGCGCCAGGAATCATTCCCCGTCGATCCGCACCCCCCTCGACCGCCCCCGATGGTGGGAATTGCTAAATTTTGTTGTCTAAATTTCTATACAAATCGGTACCGAGGTGTAATGGTAGATCGATTTTTCAGATATTTTAACGTCTAAAAACAGTAAATATTCTTCAAATAATCTTACCGGGTTTTCAGCAGAAGGTCTTCATTTGTTTTGTCTTGCACAACGCCCCCGAAATTTTCAGTGTCGCCAATATTTCAGAATTTTTTTGCCTTAATTTTTTTTTTATTTTTTGGCAAAGGCTCTGAAATTTGTCAAATTTTATTCAGTAAACCGCCATTAATCGGCGCCAGGAATAATTCCCCGTCGATCCGCACCCCCCTCGACCGCCCCCGATGGTGGGAATTGCTAAATTTTGTTGTCTAAATTTCTATACAAATCGGTACCGAGGTGTAATGGTAGATCGATTTTTCAGATATTTTAACGTCTAAAAACAGTAAATATTCTTCAAATAATCTTACCGGGTTTTCAGCAGAAGGTCTTCATTTGTTTTGTCTTGCACAACGCCCCCGAAATTTTCAGTGTCGCCAATATTTCAGAATTTTTTTGCCTTAATTTTTTTTTTATTTTTTGGCAAAGTCTCTGAAATTTGTCAAATTTTATTCAGTAAACCGTCATTAATCGGCGCCAGGAATTATTCCCCGTCGATCCGCACCCCCCTCGACCGCCCCCGATGGTGGGAATTGCTAAATTTTGTTGTCTAAATTTCTATACAAATCGGTACCGAGGTGTAATGGTAGATCGATTTTTCAGATATTTTAACGTCTAAAAACAGTAAATATTCTTCAAATAATCTTACCGGGTTTTCAGCAGAAGGTCTTCATTTGTTTTGTCTTGCACAACGCCCCCGAAATTTTCAGTGTCGCCAATATTTCAGAATTTTTTTGCCTTAAAATTTTTTTTATTTTTTGGCAAAGACTCTGAAATTTGTCAAATTTTATTCAGTAAACCGTCATTAATCGGCGCCAGGAATTATTCCCCGTCGATCCGCACCCCCCTCGACCGCCCCCGATGGTGGGAATTGCTAAATTTTGTTGTCTAAATTTCTATACAAATCGGTACCGAGGTGTAATGGTAGATCGATTTTTCAGATATTTTAACGTCTAAAAACAGTAAATATTCTTCAAATAATCTTACCGGGTTTTCAGCAGAAGGTCTTCATTTGTTTTGTCTTGCACAACGCCCCCGAAATTTTCAGTGTCGCCAATATTTCAGAATTTTTTTGCCTTAAATTTTTTTTTATTTTTTGGCAAAGACTCTGAAATTTGTCAAATTTTATTCAGTAAACCGTCATTAATCGGCGCCAGGAATTATTCCCCGTCGATCCGCACCCCCCTCGACCGCCCCCGATGGTGGGAATTGCTAAATTTTGTTGTCTAAATTTCTATACAAATCGGTACCGAGGTGTAATGGTAGATCGATTTTTCAGATATTTTAACGTCTAAAAACAGTAAATATTCTTCAAATAATCTTACCGGGTTTTCAGCAGAAGGTCTTCATTTGTTTTGTCTTGCACAACGCCCCCGAAATTTTCAGTGTCGCCAATATTTCAGAATTTTTTTGCCTTAAATTTTTTTTTATTTTTTGGCAAAGACTCTGAAATTTGTCAAATTTTATTCAGTAAACCGTCATTAATCGGCGCCAGGAATTATTCCCCGTCGATCCGCACCCCCCTCGACCGCCCCCGATGGTGGGAATTGCTAAATTTTGTTGTCTAAATTTCTATACAAATCGGTACCGAGGTGTAATGGTAGATCGATTTTTCAGATATTTTAACGTCTAAAAACAGTAAATATTCTTCAAATAATCTTACCGGGTTTTCAGCAGAAGGTCTTCATTTGTTTTGTCTTGCACAACGCCCCCGAAATTTTCAGTGTCGCCAATATTTCAGAATTTTTTTGCCTTAAATTTTTTTTTATTTTTTGGCAAAGACTCTGAAATTTGTCAAATTTTATTCAGTAAACCGTCATTAATCGGCGCCAGGAATTATTCCCCGTCGATCCGCACCCCCCTCGACCGCCCCCGATGGTGGGAATTGCTAAATTTTGTTGTCTAAATTTCTATACAAATCGGTACCGAGGTGTAATGGTAGATCGATTTTTCAGATATTTTACCGTCTAAAAACAGTAAATATTCTTCAAATAATCTTACCGGGTTTTCAGCAGAAGGTCTTCATTTGTTTTGTCTTGCACAACGCCCCCGAAATTTTCAGTGTCGCCAATATTTCAGAATTTTTTTGCCTTAATTTTTTTTTTATTTTTTGGCAAAGACTCTGAAATTTGTCAAATTTTATTCAGTAAACCGTCATTAATCGGCGCCAGGAATTATTCCCCGTCGATCCGCACCCCCCTCGACCGCCCCCGATGGTGGGAATTGCTAAATTTTGTTGTCTAAATTTCTATACAAATCGGTACCGAGGTGTAATGGTAGATCGATTTTTCAGATATTTTAACGTCTAAAAACAGTAAATATTCTTCAAATAATCTTACCGGGTTTTCAGCAGAAGGTCTTCATTTGTTTTGTCTTGCACAACGCCCCCGAAATTTTCAGTGTCGCCAATATTTCAGAATTTTTTTGCCTTAAATTTTTTTTTATTTTTTGGCAAAGGCTCTGAAATTTGTCAAATTTTATTCAGTAAACCGTCATTAATCGGCGCCTGGAATTATTCCCCGTCGATCCGCACCCCCCTCGACCGCCCCCGATGGTGGGAATTGCTAAATTTTGTTGTCTAAATTTCTATACAAATCGGTACCGAGGTGTAATGGTAGATCGATTTTTCAGATATTTTAACGTCTAAAAACAGTAAATATTCTTCAAATAATCTTACCGGGTTTTCAGCAGAAGGTCTTCATTTGTTTTGTCTTGCACAACGCCCCCGAAATTTTCAGTGTCGCCAATATTTCAGAATTTTTTTGCCTTAAATTTTTTTTATGTTTTGGCAAAGACTCTGAAATTTGTCAAATTTTATTCAGTAAACCGTCATTAATCGGCGCCAGGAATTATTCCCCGTCGATCCGCACCCCCCTCGACCGCCCCCGATGGTGGGAATTGCTAAATTTTGTTGTCTAAATTTCTATACAAATCGGTACCGAGGTGTAATGGTAGATCGATTTTTCAGATATTTTAACGTCTAAAAACAGTAAATATTCTTCAAATAATCTTACCGGGTTTTCAGCAGAAGGTCTTCATTTGTTTTGTCTTGCACAACGCCCCCGAAATTTTCAGTGTCGCCAATATTTCAGAATTTTTTTGCCTTAAATTTTTTTTTATTTTTTGGCAAAGACTCTGAAATTTGTCAAATTTTATTCAGTAAACCGTCATTAATCGGCGCCAGGAATTATTCCCCGTCGATCCGCACCCCCCTCGACCGCCCCCGATGGTGGGAATTGCTAAATTTTGTTGTCTAAATTTCTATACAAATCGGTACCGAGGTGTAATGGTAGATCGATTTTTCAGATATTTTAACGTCTAAAAACAGTAAATATTCTTCAAATAATCTTACCGGGTTTTCAGCAGAAGGTCTTCATTTGTTTTGTCTTGCACAACGCCCCCGAAATTTTCAGTGTCGCCAATATTTCAGAATTTTTTTGCCTTAAATTTTTTTTATTTTTTGGCAAAGACTCTGAAATTTGTCAAATTTTATTCAGTAAACCGTCATTAATCGGCGCCAGGAATTATTCCCCGTCGATCCGCACCCCCCTCGACCGCCCCCGATGGTGGGAATTGCTAAATTTTGTTGTCTAAATTTCTATACAAATCGGTACCGAGGTGTAATGGTAGATCGATTTTTCAGATATTTTAACGTCTAAAAACAGTAAATATTCTTCAAATAATCTTACCGGGTTTTCAGCAGAAGGTCTTCATTTGTTTTGTCTTGCACAACGCCCCCGAAATTTTCAGTGTCGCCAATATTTCAGAATTTTTTTGCCTTAAAATTTTTTTTATTTTTTGGCAAAGACTCTGAAATTTGTCAAATTTTATTCAGTAAACCGTCATTAATCGGCGCCAGGAATTATTCCCCGTCGATCCGCACCCCCCTCGACCGCCCTCGATGGTGGGAATTGCTAAATTTTGTTGTCTAAATTTCTATACAAATCGGTACCGAGGTGTAATGGTAGATCGATTTTTCAGATATTTTAACGTCTAAAAACAGTAAATATTCTTCAAATAATCTTACCGGGTTTTCAGCAGAAGGTCTTCATTTGTTTTGTCTTGCACAACGCCCCCGAAATTTTCAGTGTCGCCAATATTTCAGAATTTTTTTGCCTTAATTTTTTTTTTATTTTTTGGCAAAGGCTCTGAAATTTGTCAAATTTTATTCAGTAAACCCCCATTAATCGGCGCCAGGAATCATTCCCCGTCGATCCGCACCCCCCTCGACCGCCCCCGATGGTGGGAATTGCTAAATTTTGTTGTCTAAATTTCTATACAAATCGGTACCGAGGTGTAATGGTAGATCGATTTTTCAGATATTTTAACGTCTAAAAACAGTAAATATTCTTCAAATAATCTTACCGGGTTTTCAGCAGAAGGTCTTCATTTGTTTTGTCTTGCACAACGCCCCCGAAATTTTCAGTGTCGCCAATATTTCAGAATTTTTTTGCCTTAAATTTTTTGTTTATTTTTTGGCAAAGACTCTGAAATTTGTCAAATTTTATTCAGTAAACCGTCATTAATCGGCGCCAGGAATTATTCCCCGTCGATCCGCACCCCCCTCGACCGCCCCCGATGGTGGGAATTGCTAAATTTTGTTGTCTAAATTTCTATACAAATCGGTACCGAGGTGTAATGGTAGATCGATTTTTCAGATATTTTAACGTCTAAAAACAGTAAATATTCTTCAAATAATCTTACCGGGTTTTCAGCAGAAGGTCTTCATTTGTTTTGTCTTGCACAACGCCCCCGAAATTTTCAGTGTCGCCAATATTTCAGAATTTTTTTGCCTTAAAATTTTTTTTATTTTTTGGCAAAGACTCTGAAATTTGTCAAATTTTATTCAGTAAACCGTCATTAATCGGCGCCAGGAATTATTCCCCGTCGATCCGCACCCCCCTCGACCGCCCCCGATGGTGGGAATTGCTAAATTTTGTTGTCTAAATTTCTATACAAATCGGTACCGAGGTGTAATGGTAGATCGATTTTTCAGATATTTTAACGTCTAAAAACAGTAAATATTCTTCAAATAATCTTACCGGGTTTTCAGCAGAAGGTCTTCATTTGTTTTGTCTTGCACAACGCCCCCGAAATTTTCAGTGTCGCCAATATTTCAGAATTTTTTTGCCTTAAATTTTTTTTTATTTTTTGGCAAAGACTCTGAAATTTGTCAAATTTTATTCAGTAAACCGTCATTAATCGGCGCCAGGAATTATTCCCCGTCGATCCGCACCCCCCTCGACCGCCCCCGATGGTGGGAATTGCTAAATTTTGTTGTCTAAATTTCTATACAAATCGGTACCGAGGTGTAATGGTAGATCGATTTTTCAGATATTTTAACGTCTAAAAACAGTAAATATTCTTCAAATAATCTTACCGGGTTTTCAGCAGAAGGTCTTCATTTGTTTTGTCTTGCACAACGCCCCCGAAATTTTCAGTGTCGCCAATATTTCAGAATTTTTTTGCCTTAAAATTTTTTTTATTTTTTGGCAAAGACTCTGAAATTTGTCAAATTTTATTCAGTAAACCGTCATTAATCGGCGCCAGGAATTATTCCCCGTCGATCCGCACCCCCCTCGACCGCCCCCGATGGTGGGAATTGCTAAATTTTGTTGTCTAAATTTCTATACAAATCGGTACCGAGGTGTAATGGTAGATCGATTTTTCAGATATTTTAACGTCTAAAAACAGTAAATATTCTTCAAATAATCTTACCGGGTTTTCAGCAGAAGGTCTTCATTTGTTTTGTCTTGCACAACGCCCCCGAAATTTTCAGTGTCGCCAATATTTCAGAATTTTTTTGCCTTAAAATTTTTTTTATTTTTTGGCAAAGACTCTGAAATTTGTCAAATTTTATTCAGTAAACCGTCATTAATCGGCGCCAGGAATTATTCCCCGTCGATCCGCACCCCCCTCGACCGCCCCCGATGGTGGGAATTGCTAAATTTTGTTGTCTAAATTTCTATACAAATCGGTACCGAGGTGTAATGGTAGATCGATTTTTCAGATATTTTAACGTCTAAAAACAGTAAATATTCTTCAAATAATCTTACCGGGTTTTCAGCAGAAGGTCTTCATTTGTTTTGTCTTGCACAACGCCCCCGAAATTTTCAGTGTCGCCAATATTTCAGAATTTTTTTGCCTTAAATTTTTTTTTATTTTTTGGCAAAGACTCTGAAATTTGTCAAATTTTATTCAGTAAACCGTCATTAATCGGCGCCTGGAATTATTCCCCGTCGATCCGCACCCCCCTCGACCGCCCCCGATGGTGGGAATTGCTAAATTTTGTTGTCTAAATTTCTATACAAATCGGTACCGAGGTGTAATGGTAGATCGATTTTTCAGATATTTTAACGTCTAAAAACAGTAAATATTCTTCAAATAATCTTACCGGGTTTTCAGCAGAAGGTCTTCATTTGTTTTGTCTTGCACAACGCCCCCGAAATTTTCAGTGTCGCCAATATTTCAGAATTTTTTTGCCTTAAATTTTTTTTATTTTTTGGCAAAGACTCTGAAATTTGTCAAATTTTATTCAGTAAACCGTCATTAATCGGCGCCAGGAATTATTCCCCGTCGATCCGCACCCCCCTCGACCGCCCCCGATGGTGGGAATTGCTAAATTTTGTTGTCTAAATTTCTATACAAATCGGTACCGAGGTGTAATGGTAGATCGATTTTTCAGATATTTTAACGTCTAAAAACAGTAAATATTCTTCAAATAATCTTACCGGGTTTTCAGCAGAAGGTCTTCATTTGTTTTGTCTTGCACAACGCCCCCGAAATTTTCAGTGTCGCCAATATTTCAGAATTTTTTTGCCTTAAATTTTTTTTTATTTTTTGGCAAAGACTCTGAAATTTGTCAAATTTTATTCAGTAAACCGTCATTAATCGGCGCCAGGAATTATTCCCCGTCGATCCGCACCCCCCTCGACCGCCCCCGATGGTGGGAATTGCTAAATTTTGTTGTCTAAATTTCTATACAAATCGGTACCGAGGTGTAATGGTAGATCGATTTTTCAGATATTTTAACGTCTAAAAACAGTAAATATTCTTCAAATAATCTTACCGGGTTTTCAGCAGAAGGTCTTCATTTGTTTTGTCTTGCACAACGCCCCCGAAATTTTCAGTGTCGCCAATATTTCCGAATTTTTTTGCCTTAAATTTTTTTTTATTTTTTGGCAAAGACTCTGAAATTTGTCAAATTTTATTCAGTAAACCGTCATTAATCGGCGCCAGGAATTATTCCCCGTCGATCCGCACCCCCCTCGACCGCCCCCGATGGTGGGAATTGCTAAATTTTGTTGTCTAAATTTCTATACAAATCGGTACCGAGGTGTAATGGTAGATCGATTTTTCAGATATTTTAACGTCTAAAAACAGTAAATATTCTTCAAATAATCTTACCGGGTTTTCAGCAGAAGGTCTTCATTTGTTTTGTCTTGCACAACGCCCCCGAAATTTTCAGTGTCGCCAATATTTCAGAATTTTTTTGCCTTAAATTTTTTTTTATTTTTTGGCAAAGACTCTGAAATTTGTCAAATTTTATTCAGTAAACCGTCATTAATCGGCGCCAGGAATTATTCCCCGTCGATCCGCACCCCCCTCGACCGCCCCCGATGGTGGGAATTGCTAAATTTTGTTGTCTAAATTTCTATACAAATCGGTACCGAGGTGTAATGGTAGATCGATTTTTCAGATATTTTAACGTCTAAAAACAGTAAATATTCTTCAAATAATCTTACCGGGTTTTCAGCAGAAGGTCTTCATTTGTTTTGTCTTGCACAACGCCCCCGAAATTTTCAGTGTCGCCAATATTTCAGAATTTTTTTGCCTTAATTTTTTTTTTATTTTTTGGCAAAGGCTCTGAAATTTGTCAAATTTTATTCAGTAAACCCCCATTAATCGGCGCCAGGAATCATTCCCCGTCGATCCGCACCCCCCTCGACCGCCCCCGATGGTGGGAATTGCTAAATTTTGTTGTCTAAATTTCTATACAAATCGGTACCGAGGTGTAATGGTAGATCGATTTTTCAGATATTTTAACGTCTAAAAACAGTAAATATTCTTCAAATAATCTTACCGGGTTTTCAGCAGAAGGTCTTCATTTGTTTTGTCTTGCACAACGCCCCCGAAATTTTCAGTGTCGCCAATATTTCCGAATTTTTTTGCCTTAAATTTTTTTTTATTTTTTGGCAAAGACTCTGAAATTTGTCAAATTTTATTCAGTAAACCGTCATTAATCGGCGCCAGGAATTATTCCCCGTCGATCCGCACCCCCCTCGACCGCCCCCGATGGTGGGAATTGCTAAATTTTGTTGTCTAAATTTCTATACAAATCGGTACCGAGGTGTAATGGTAGATCGATTTTTCAGATATTTTAACGTCTAAAAACAGTAAATATTCTTCAAATAATCTTACCGGGTTTTCAGCAGAAGGTCTTCATTTGTTTTGTCTTGCACAACGCCCCCGAAATTTTCAGTGTCGCCAATATTTCTGAATTTTTTTGCCTTAAATTTTTTTTTATTTTTTGGCAAAGACTCTGAAATTTGTCAAATTTTATTCAGTAAACCGTCATTAATCGGCGCCAGGAATTATTCCCCGTCGATCCGCACCCCCCTCGACCGCCCCCGATGGTGGGAATTGCTAAATTTTGTTGTCTAAATTTCTATACAAATCGGTACCGAGGTGTAATGGTAGATCGATTTTTCAGATATTTTAACGTCTAAAAACAGTAAATATTCTTCAAATAATCTTACCGGGTTTTCAGCAGAAGGTCTTCATTTGTTTTGTCTTGCACAACGCCCCCGAAATTTTCAGTGTCGCCAATATTTCAGAATTTTTTTGCCTTAAATTTTTTTTTATTTTTTGGCAAAGACTCTGAAATTTGTCAAATTTTATTCAGTAAACCGTCATTAATCGGCGCCAGGAATTATTCCCCGTCGATCCGCACCCCCCTCGACCGCCCCCGATGGTGGGAATTGCTAAATTTTGTTGTCTAAATTTCTATACAAATCGGTACCGAGGTGTAATGGTAGATCGATTTTTCAGATATTTTAACGTCTAAAAACAGTAAATATTCTTCAAATAATCTTACCGGGTTTTCAGCAGAAGGTCTTCATTTGTTTTGTCTTGCACAACGCCCCCGAAATTTTCAGTGTCGCCAATATTTCTGAATTTTTTTGCCTTAAATTTTTTTTTATTTTTTGGCAAAGACTCTGAAATTTGTCAAATTTTATTCAGTAAACCGTCATTAATCGGCGCCAGGAATTATTCCCCGTCGATCCGCACCCCCCTCGACCGCCCCCGATGGTGGGAATTGCTAAATTTTGTTGTCTAAATTTCTATACAAATCGGTACCGAGGTGTAATGGTAGATCGATTTTTCAGATATTTTAACGTCTAAAAACAGTAAATATTCTTCAAATAATCTTACCGGGTTTTCAGCAGAAGGTCTTCATTTGTTTTGTCTTGCACAACGCCCCCGAAATTTTCAGTGTCGCCAATATTTCAGAATTTTTTTGCCTTAAATTTTTTTTTATTTTTTGGCAAAGACTCTGAAATTTGTCAAATTTTATTCAGTAAACCGTCATTAATCGGCGCCAGGAATTATTCCCCGTCGATCCGCACCCCCCTCGACCGCCCCCGATGGTGGGAATTGCTAAATTTTGTTGTCTAAATTTCTATACAAATCGGTACCGAGGTGTAATGGTAGATCGATTTTTCAGATATTTTAACGTCTAAAAACAGTAAATATTCTTCAAATAATCTTACCGGGTTTTCAGCAGAAGGTCTTCATTTGTTTTGTCTTGCACAACGCCCCCGAAATTTTCAGTGTCGCCAATATTTCAGAATTTTTTTGCCTTAAATTTTTTTTATTTTTTGGCAAAGACTCTGAAATTTGTCAAATTTTATTCAGTAAACCGTCATTAATCGGCGCCAGGAATTATTCCCCGTCGATCCGCACCCCCCTCGACCGCCCCCGATGGTGGGAATTGCTAAATTTTGTTGTCTAAATTTCTATACAAATCGGTACCGAGGTGTAATGGTAGATCGATTTTTCAGATATTTTAACGTCTAAAAACAGTAAATATTCTTCAAATAATCTTACCGGGTTTTCAGCAGAAGGTCTTCATTTGTTTTGTCTTGCACAACGCCCCCGAAATTTTCAGTGTCGCCAATATTTCAGAATTTTTTTGCCTTAAATTTTTTTTTATTTTTTGGCAAAGACTCTGAAATTTGTCAAATTTTATTCAGTAAACCGTCATTAATCGGCGCCAGGAATTATTCCCCGTCGATCCGCACCCCCCTCGACCGCCCCCGATGGTGGGAATTGCTAAATTTTGTTGTCTAAATTTCTATACAAATCGGTACCGAGGTGTAATGGTAGATCGATTTTTCAGATATTTTAACGTCTAAAAACAGTAAATATTCTTCAAATAATCTTACCGGGTTTTCAGCAGAAGGTCTTCATTTGTTTTGTCTTGCACAACGCCCCCGAAATTTTCAGTGTCGCCAATATTTCAGAATTTTTTTGCCTTAAAATTTTTTTTATTTTTTGGCAAAGACTCTGAAATTTGTCAAATTTTATTCAGTAAACCGTCATTAATCGGCGCCAGGAATTATTCCCCGTCGATCCGCACCCCCCTCGACCGCCCCCGATGGTGGGAATTGCTAAATTTTGTTGTCTAAATTTCTATACAAATCGGTACCGAGGTGTAATGGTAGATCGATTTTTCAGATATTTTAACGTCTAAAAACAGTAAATATTCTTCAAATAATCTTACCGGGTTTTCAGCAGAAGGTCTTCATTTGTTTTGTCTTGCACAACGCCCCCGAAATTTTCAGTGTCGCCAATATTTCAGAATTTTTTTGCCTTAAATTTTTTTTTATTTTTTGGCAAAGACTCTGAAATTTGTCAAATTTTATTCAGTAAACCGTCATTAATCGGCGCCAGGAATTATTCCCCGTCGATCCGCACCCCCCTCGACCGCCCCCGATGGTGGGAATTGCTAAATTTTGTTGTCTAAATTTCTATACAAATCGGTACCGAGGTGTAATGGTAGATCGATTTTTCAGATATTTTAACGTCTAAAAACAGTAAATATTCTTCAAATAATCTTACCGGGTTTTCAGCAGAAGGTCTTCATTTGTTTTGTCTTGCACAACGCCCCCGAAATTTTCAGTGTCGCCAATATTTCAGAATTTTTTTGCCTTAAATTTTTTTTTATTTTTTGGCAAAGACTCTGAAATTTGTCAAATTTTATTCAGTAAACCGTCATTAATCGGCGCCAGGAATTATTCCCCGTCGATCCGCACCCCCCTCGACCGCCCCCGATGGTGGGAATTGCTAAATTTTGTTGTCTAAATTTCTATACAAATCGGTACCGAGGTGTAATGGTAGATCGATTTTTCAGATATTTTAACGTCTAAAAACAGTAAATATTCTTCAAATAATCTTACAGGGTTTTCAGCAGAAGGTCTTCATTTGTTTTGTCTTGCACAACGCCCCCGAAATTTTCAGTGTCGCCAATATTTCCGAATTTTTTTGCCTTAAAATTTTTTTTATTTTTTGGCAAAGACTCTGAAATTTGTCAAATTTTATTCAGTAAACCGTCATTAATCGGCGCCAGGAATTATTCCCCGTCGATCCGCACCCCCCTCGACCGCCCCCGATGGTGGGAATTGCTAAATTTTGTTGTCTAAATTTCTATACAAATCGGTACCGAGGTGTAATGGTAGATCGATTTTTCAGATATTTTAACGTCTAAAAACAGTAAATATTCTTCAAATAATCTTACCGGGTTTTCAGCAGAAGGTCTTCATTTGTTTTGTCTTGCACAACGCCCCCGAAATTTTCAGTGTCGCCAATATTTCAGAATTTTTTTGCCTTAATTTTTTTTTTATTTTTTGGCAAAGGCTCTGAAATTTGTCAAATTTTATTCAGTAAACCCCCATTAATCGGCGCCAGGAATCATTCCCCGTCGATCCGCACCCCCTTCGACCGCCCCCGATGGTGGGAATTGCTAAATTTTGTTGTCTAAATTTCTATACAAATCGGTACCGAGGTGTAATGGTAGATCGATTTTTCAGATATTTTAACGTCTAAAAACAGTAAATATTCTTCAAATAATCTTACCGGGTTTTCAGCAGAAGGTCTTCATTTGTTTTGTCTTGCACAACGCCCCCGAAATTTTCAGTGTCGCCAATATTTCAGAATTTTTTTGCCTTAAATTTTTTTTTATTTTTTGGCAAAGACTCTGAAATTTGTCAAATTTTATTCAGTAAACCGTCATTAATCGGCGCCAGGAATTATTCCCCGTCGATCCGCACCCCCCTCGACCGCCCCCGATGGTGGGAATTGCTAAATTTTGTTGTCTAAATTTCTATACAAATCGGTACCGAGGTGTAATGGTAGATCGATTTTTCAGATATTTTAACGTCTAAAAACAGTAAATATTCTTCAAATAATCTTACCGGGTTTTCAGCAGAAGGTCTTCATTTGTTTTGTCTTGCACAACGCCCCCGAAATTTTCAGTGTCGCCAATATTTCCGAATTTTTTTGCCTTAAAATTTTTTTTATTTTTTGGCAAAGACTCTGAAATTTGTCAAATTTTATTCAGTAAACCGTCATTAATCGGCGCCAGGAATTATTCCCCGTCGATCCGCACCCCCCTCGACCGCCCCCGATGGTGGGAATTGCTAAATTTTGTTGTCTAAATTTCTATACAAATCGGTACCGAGGTGTAATGGTAGATCGATTTTTCAGATATTTTAACGTCTAAAAACAGTAAATATTCTTCAAATAATCTTACCGGGTTTTCAGCAGAAGGTCTTCATTTGTTTTGTCTTGCACAACGCCCCCGAAATTTTCAGTGTCGCCAATATTTCAGAATTTTTTTGCCTTAAATTTTTTTTTATTTTTTGGCAAAGACTCTGAAATTTGTCAAATTTTATTCAGTAAACCGTCATTAATCGGCGCCAGGAATTATTCCCCGTCGATCCGCACCCCCCTCGACCGCCCCCGATGGTGGGAATTGCTAAATTTTGTTGTCTAAATTTCTATACAAATCGGTACCGAGGTGTAATGGTAGATCGATTTTTCAGATATTTTAACGTCTAAAAACAGTAAATATTCTTCAAATAATCTTACCGGGTTTTCAGCAGAAGGTCTTCATTTGTTTTGTCTTGCACAACGCCCCCGAAATTTTCAGTGTCGCCAATATTTCTGAATTTTTTTGCCTTAAATTTTTTTTTATTTTTTGGCAAAGACTCTGAAATTTGTCAAATTTTATTCAGTAAACCGTCATTAATCGGCGCCAGGAATTATTCCCCGTCGATCCGCACCCCCCTCGACCGCCCCCGATGGTGGGAATTGCTAAATTTTGTTGTCTAAATTTCTATACAAATCGGTACCGAGGTGTAATGGTAGATCGATTTTTCAGATATTTTAACGTCTAAAAACAGTAAATATTCTTCAAATAATCTTACCGGGTTTTCAGCAGAAGGTCTTCATTTGTTTTGTCTTGCACAACGCCCCCGAAATTTTCAGTGTCGCCAATATTTCAGAATTTTTTTGCCTTAAATTTTTTTTTATTTTTTGGCAAAGACTCTGAAATTTGTCAAATTTTATTCAGTAAACCGTCATTAATCGGCGCCAGGAATTATTCCCCGTCGATCCGCACCCCCCTCGACCGCCCCCGATGGTGGGAATTGCTAAATTTTGTTGTCTAAATTTCTATACAAATCGGTACCGAGGTGTAATGGTAGATCGATTTTTCAGATATTTTAACGTCTAAAAACAGTAAATATTCTTCAAATAATCTTACCGGGTTTTCAGCAGAAGGTCTTCATTTGTTTTGTCTTGCACAACGCCCCCGAAATTTTCAGTGTCGCCAATATTTCAGAATTTTTTTGCCTTAAAATTTTTTTTATTTTTTGGCAAAGACTCTGAAATTTGTCAAATTTTATTCAGTAAACCGTCATTAATCGGCGCCAGGAATTATTCCCCGTCGATCCGCACCCCCCTCGACCGCCCCCGATGGTGGGAATTGCTAAATTTTGTTGTCTAAATTTCTATACAAATCGGTACCGAGGTGTAATGGTAGATCGATTTTTCAGATATTTTAACGTCTAAAAACAGTAAATATTCTTCAAATAATCTTACCGGGTTTTCAGCAGAAGGTCTTCATTTGTTTTGTCTTGCACAACGCCCCCGAAATTTTCAGTGTCGCCAATATTTCAGAATTTTTTTGCCTTAATTTTTTTTTTATTTTTTGGCAAAGACTCTGAAATTTGTCAAATTTTATTCAGTAAACCGCCATTAATCGGCGCCAGGAATCATTCCCCGTCGATCCGCACCCCCCTCGACCGCCCCCGATGGTGGGAATTGCTAAATTTTGTTGTCTAAATTTCTATACAAATCGGTACCGAGGTGTAATGGTAGATCGATTTTTCAGATATTTTAACGTCTAAAAACAGTAAATATTCTTCAAATGATCTTACCGGGTTTTCAGCAGAAGGTCTTCATTTGTTTTGTCTTGCACAACGCCCCCGAAATTTTCAGTGTCGCCAATATTTCAGAATTTTTTTGCCTTAAATTTTTTTTTATTTTTTGGCAAAGACTCTGAAATTTGTCAAATTTTATTCAGTAAACCGTCATTAATCGGCGCCAGGAATTATTCCCCGTCGATCCGCACCCCCCTCGACCGCCCCCGATGGTGGGAATTGCTAAATTTTGTTGTCTAAATTTCTATACAAATCGGTACCGAGGTGTAATGGTAGATCGATTTTTCAGATATTTTAACGTCTAAAAACAGTAAATATTCTTCAAATAATCTTACCGGGTTTTCAGCAGAAGGTCTTCATTTGTTTTGTCTTGCACAACGCCCCCGAAATTTTCAGTGTCGCCAATATTTCCGAATTTTTTTGCCTTAAAATTTTTTTTATTTTTTGGCAAAGACTCTGAAATTTGTCAAATTTTATTCAGTAAACCGTCATTAATCGGCGCCAGGAATTATTCCCCGTCGATCCGCACCCCCCTCGACCGCCCCCGATGGTGGGAATTGCTAAATTTTGTTGTCTAAATTTCTATACAAATCGGTACCGAGGTGTAATGGTAGATCGATTTTTCAGATATTTTAACGTCTAAAAACAGTAAATATTCTTCAAATAATCTTACCGGGTTTTCAGCAGAAGGTCTTCATTTGTTTTGTCTTGCACAACGCCCCCGAAATTTTCAGTGTCGCCAATATTTCAGAATTTTTTTGCCTTAAATTTTTTTTTATTTTTTGGCAAAGACTCTGAAATTTTTCAAATTTTATTCAGTAAACCGTCATTAATCGGCGCCAGGAATTATTCCCCGTCGATCCGCACCCCCCTCGACCGCCCCCGATGGTGGGAATTGCTAAATTTTGTTGTCTAAATTTCTATACAAATCGGTACCGAGGTGTAATGGTAGATCGATTTTTCAGATATTTTAACGTCTAAAAACAGTAAATATTCTTCAAATAATCTTACCGGGTTTTCAGCAGAAGGTCTTCATTTGTTTTGTCTTGCACAACGCCCCCGAAATTTTCAGTGTCGCCAATATTTCAGAATTTTTTTGCCTTAAATTTTTTTTTATTTTTTTGGCAAAGACTCTGAAATTTGTCAAATTTTATTCAGTAAACCGTCATTAATCGGCGCCAGGAATTATTCCCCGTCGATCCGCACCCCCCTCGACCGCCCCCGATGGTGGGAATTGCTAAATTTTGTTGTCTAAATTTCTATACAAATCGGTACCGAGGTGTAATGGTAGATCGATTTTTCAGATATTTTAACGTCTAAAAACAGTAAATATTCTTCAAATAATCTTACCGGGTTTTCAGCAGAAGGTCTTCATTTGTTTTGTCTTGCACAACGCCCCCGAAATTTTCAGTGTCGCCAATATTTCCGAATTTTTTTGCCTTAAATTTTTTTTTATTTTTTTGGCAAAGACTCTGAAATTTGTCAAATTTTATTCAGTAAACCGTCATTAATCGGCGCCAGGAATTATTCCCCGTCGATCCGCACCCCCCTCGACCGCCCCCGATGGTGGGAATTGCTAAATTTTGTTGTCTAAATTTCTATACAAATCGGTACCGAGGTGTAATGGTAGATCGATTTTTCAGATATTTTAACGTCTAAAAACAGTAAATATTCTTCAAATAATCTTACCGGGTTTTCAGCAGAAGGTCTTCATTTGTTTTGTCTTGCACAACGCCCCC
Organism: Catocala fraxini; assembly: GCA_930367265.1. Taxonomy (NCBI): domain Eukaryota; kingdom Metazoa; phylum Arthropoda; class Insecta; order Lepidoptera; family Erebidae; genus Catocala; species Catocala fraxini. The sequence goes on from OV884051.1 coordinate 320,891, forward strand.
GAAATTTTCAGTGTCGCCAATATTTCTGAATTTTTTTGCCTTAAATTTTTTTTTATTTTTTGGCAAAGACTCTGAAATTTGTCAAATTTTATTCAGTAAACCGTCATTAATCGGCGCCAGGAATTATTCCCCGTCGATCCGCACCCCCCTCGACCGCCCCCGATGGTGGGAATTGCTAAATTTTGTTGTCTAAATTTCTATACAAATCGGTACCGAGGTGTAATGGTAGATCGATTTTTCAGATATTTTAACGTCTAAAAACAGTAAATATTCTTCAAATAATCTTACCGGGTTTTCAGCAGAAGGTCTTCATTTGTTTTGTCTTGCACAACGCCCCCGAAATTTTCAGTGTCGCCAATATTTCAGAATTTTTTTGCCTTAAATTTTTTTTTATTTTTTGGCAAAGACTCTGAAATTTGTCAAATTTTATTCAGTAAACCGTCATTAATCGGCGCCAGGAATTATTCCCCGTCGATCCGCACCCCCCTCGACCGCCCCCGATGGCGGGAATTGCTAAATTTTGTTGTCTAAATTTCTATACAAATCGGTACCGAGGTGTAATGGTAGATCGATTTTTCAGATATTTTAACGTCTAAAAACAGTAAATATTCTTCAAATAATCTTACCGGGTTTTCAGCAGAAGGTCTTCATTTGTTTTGTCTTGCACAACGCCCCCGAAATTTTCAGTGTCGCCAATATTTCAGAATTTTTTTGCCTTAAATTTTTTTTATTTTTTGGCAAAGACTCTGAAATTTGTCAAATTTTATTCAGTAAACCGTCATTAATCGGCGCCAGGAATTATTCCCCGTCGATCCGCACCCCCCTCGACCGCCCCCGATGGTGGGAATTGCTAAATTTTGTTGTCTAAATTTCTATACAAATCGGTACCGAGGTGTAATGGTAGATCGATTTTTCAGATATTTTAACGTCTAAAAACAGTAAATATTCTTCAAATAATCTTACCGGGTTTTCAGCAGAAGGTCTTCATTTGTTTTGTCTTGCACAACGCCCCCGAAATTTTCAGTGTCGCCAATATTTCAGAATTTTTTTGCCTTAATTTTTTTTTTATTTTTTGGCAAAGGCTCTGAAATTTGTCAAATTTTATTCAGTAAACCGCCATTAATCGGCGCCAGGAATCATTCCCCGTCGATCCGCACCCCCCTCGACCGCCCCCGATGGTGGGAATTGCTAAATTTTGTTGTCTAAATTTCTATACAAATCGGTACCGAGGTGTAATGGTAGATCGATTTTTCAGATATTTTAACGTCTAAAAACAGTAAATATTCTTCAAATAATCTTACCGGGTTTTCAGCAGAAGGTCTTCATTTGTTTTGTCTTGCACAACGCCCCCGAAATTTTCAGTGTCGCCAATATTTCAGAATTTTTTTGCCTTAAATTTTTTTTATTTTTTGGCAAAGACTCTGAAATTTGTCAAATTTTATTCAGTAAACCGTCATTAATCGGCGCCAGGAATTATTCCCCGTCGATCCGCACCCCCCTCGACCGCCCCCGATGGTGGGAATTGCTAAATTTTGTTGTCTAAATTTCTATACAAATCGGTACCGAGGTGTAATGGTAGATCGATTTTTCAGATATTTTAACGTCTAAAAACAGTAAATATTCTTCAAATGATCTTACCGGGTTTTCAGCAGAAGGTCTTCATTTGTTTTGTCTTGCACAACGCCCCCGAAATTTTCAGTGTCGCCAATATTTCAGAATTTTTTTGCCTTAAATTTTTTTTTATTTTTTGGCAAAGACTCTGAAATTTGTCAAATTTTATTCAGTAAACCGTCATTAATCGGCGCCAGGAATTATTCCCCGTCGATCCGCACCCCCCTCGACCGCCCCCGATGGTGGGAATTGCTAAATTTTGTTGTCTAAATTTCTATACAAATCGGTACCGAGGTGTAATGGTAGATCGATTTTTCAGATATTTTAACGTCTAAAAACAGTAAATATTCTTCAAATAATCTTACCGGGTTTTCAGCAGAAGGTCTTCATTTGTTTTGTCTTGCACAACGCCCCCGAAATTTTCAGTGTCGCCAATATTTCCGAATTTTTTTGCCTTAAAATTTTTTTTATTTTTTGGCAAAGACTCTGAAATTTGTCAAATTTTATTCAGTAAACCGTCATTAATCGGCGCCAGGAATTATTCCCCGTCGATCCGCACCCCCCTCGACCGCCCCCGATGGTGGGAATTGCTAAATTTTGTTGTCTAAATTTCTATACAAATCGGTACCGAGGTGTAATGGTAGATCGATTTTTCAGATATTTTAACGTCTAAAAACAGTAAATATTCTTCAAATAATCTTACCGGGTTTTCAGCAGAAGGTCTTCATTTGTTTTGTCTTGCACAACGCCCCCGAAATTTTCAGTGTCGCCAATATTTCAGAATTTTTTTGCCTTAAATTTTTTTTTATTTTTTGGCAAAGACTCTGAAATTTTTCAAATTTTATTCAGTAAACCGTCATTAATCGGCGCCAGGAATTATTCCCCGTCGATCCGCACCCCCCTCGACCGCCCCCGATGGTGGGAATTGCTAAATTTTGTTGTCTAAATTTCTATACAAATCGGTACCGAGGTGTAATGGTAGATCGATTTTTCAGATATTTTAACGTCTAAAAACAGTAAATATTCTTCAAATAATCTTACCGGGTTTTCAGCAGAAGGTCTTCATTTGTTTTGTCTTGCACAACGCCCCCGAAATTTTCAGTGTCGCCAATATTTCAGAATTTTTTTGCCTTAAATTTTTTTTTATTTTTTTGGCAAAGACTCTGAAATTTGTCAAATTTTATTCAGTAAACCGTCATTAATCGGCGCCAGGAATTATTCCCCGTCGATCCGCACCCCCCTCGACCGCCCCCGATGGTGGGAATTGCTAAATTTTGTTGTCTAAATTTCTATACAAATCGGTACCGAGGTGTAATGGTAGATCGATTTTTCAGATATTTTAACGTCTAAAAACAGTAAATATTCTTCAAATAATCTTACCGGGTTTTCAGCAGAAGGTCTTCATTTGTTTTGTCTTGCACAACGCCCCCGAAATTTTCAGTGTCGCCAATATTTCAGAATTTTTTTGCCTTAAATTTTTTTTTATTTTTTGGCAAAGACTCTGTAATTTGTCAAATTTTATTCAGTAAACCGTCATTAATCGGCGCCAGGAATTATTCCCCGTCGATCCGCACCCCCCTCGACCGCCCCCGATGGTGGGAATTGCTAAATTTTGTTGTCTAAATTTCTATACAAATCGGTACCGAGGTGTAATGGTAGATCGATTTTTCAGATATTTTAACGTCTAAAAACAGTAAATATTCTTCAAATAATCTTACCGGGTTTTCAGCAGAAGGTCTTCATTTGTTTTGTCTTGCACAACGCCCCCGAAATTTTCAGTGTCGCCAATATTTCAGAATTTTTTTGCCTTAAATTTTTTTTTATTTTTTGGCAAAGACTGAAATTTGTCAAATTTTATTCAGTAAACCGTCATTAATCGGCGCCAGGAATTATTCCCCGTCGATCCGCACCCCCCTCGACCGCCCCCGATGGTGGGAATTGCTAAATTTTGTTGTCTAAATTTCTATACAAATCGGTACCGAGGTGTAATGGTAGATCGATTTTTCAGATATTTTAACGTCTAAAAACAGTAAATATTCTTCAAATAATCTTACCGGGTTTTCAGCAGAAGGTCTTCATTTGTTTTGTCTTGCACAACGCCCCCGAAATTTTCAGTGTCGCCAATATTTCAGAATTTTTTTGCCTTAAATTTTTTTTTATTTTTTGGCAAAGACTCTGAAATTTGTCAAATTTTATTCAGTAAACCGTCATTAATCGGCGCCAGGAATTATTCCCCGTCGATCCGCACCCCCCTCGACCGCCCCCGATGGCGGGAATTGCTAAATTTTGTTGTCTAAATTTCTATACAAATCGGTACCGAGGTGTAATGGTAGATCGATTTTTCAGATATTTTAACGTCTAAAAACAGTAAATATTCTTCAAATAATCTTACCGGGTTTTCAGCAGAAGGTCTTCATTTGTTTTGTCTTGCACAACGCCCCCGAAATTTTCAGTGTCGCCAATATTTCAGAATTTTTTTGCCTTAAATTTTTTTTATTTTTTGGCAAAGACTCTGAAATTTGTCAAATTTTATTCAGTAAACCGTCATTAATCGGCGCCAGGAATTATTCCCCGTCGATCCGCACCCCCCTCGACCGCCCCCGATGGTGGGAATTGCTAAATTTTGTTGTCTAAATTTCTATACAAATCGGTACCGAGGTGTAATGGTAGATCGATTTTTCAGATATTTTAACGTCTAAAAACAGTAAATATTCTTCAAATAATCTTACCGGGTTTTCAGCAGAAGGTCTTCATTTGTTTTGTCTTGCACAACGCCCCCGAAATTTTCAGTGTCGCCAATATTTCAGAATTTTTTTGCCTTAATTTTTTTTTTATTTTTTGGCAAAGGCTCTGAAATTTGTCAAATTTTATTCAGTAAACCGCCATTAATCGGCGCCAGGAATCATTCCCCGTCGATCCGCACCCCCCTCGACCGCCCCCGATGGTGGGAATTGCTAAATTTTGTTGTCTAAATTTCTATACAAATCGGTACCGAGGTGTAATGGTAGATCGATTTTTCAGATATTTTAACGTCTAAAAACAGTAAATATTCTTCAAATGATCTTACCGGGTTTTCAGCAGAAGGTCTTCATTTGTTTTGTCTTGCACAACGCCCCCGAAATTTTCAGTGTCGCCAATATTTCAGAATTTTTTTGCCTTAAATTTTTTTTATTTTTTGGCAAAGACTCTGAAATTTGTCAAATTTTATTCAGTAAACCGTCATTAATCGGCGCCAGGAATTATTCCCCGTCGATCCGCACCCCCCTCGACCGCCCCCGATGGTGGGAATTGCTAAATTTTGTTGTCTAAATTTCTATACAAATCGGTACCGAGGTGTAATGGTAGATCGATTTTTCAGATATTTTAACGTCTAAAAACAGTAAATATTCTTCAAATAATCTTACCGGGTTTTCAGCAGAAGGTCTTCATTTGTTTTGTCTTGCACAACGCCCCCGAAATTTTCAGTGTCGCCAATATTTCAGAATTTTTTTGCCTTAAATTTTTTTTTATTTTTTGGCAAAGACTCTGAAATTTGTCAAATTTTATTCAGTAAACCGTCATTAATCGGCGCCAGGAATTATTCCCCGTCGATCCGCACCCCCCTCGACCGCCCCCGATGGTGGGAATTGCTAAATTTTGTTGTCTAAATTTCTATACAAATCGGTACCGAGGTGTAATGGTAGATCGATTTTTCAGATATTTTAACGTCTAAAAACAGTAAATATTCTTTAAATAATCTTACCGGGTTTTCAGCAGAAGGTCTTCATTTGTTTTGTCTTGCACAACGCCCCCGAAATTTTCAGTGTCGCCAATATTTCAGAATTTTTTTGCCTTAAATTTTTTTTTATTTTTTGGCAAAGACTCTGAAATTTGTCAAATTTTATTCAGTAAACCGTCATTAATCGGCGCCAGGAATTATTCCCCGTCGATCCGCACCCCCCTCGACCGCCCCCGATGGTGGGAATTGCTAAATTTTGTTGTCTAAATTTCTATACAAATCGGTACCGAGGTGTAATGGTAGATCGATTTTTCAGATATTTTAACGTCTAAAAACAGTAAATATTCTTCAAATAATCTTACCGGGTTTTCAGCAGAAGGTCTTCATTTGTTTTGTCTTGCACAACGCCCCCGAAATTTTCAGTGTCGCCAATATTTCAGAATTTTTTTGCCTTAAATTTTTTTTTATTTTTTGGCAAAGACTCTGAAATTTGTCAAATTTTATTCAGTAAACCGTCATTAATCGGCGCCAGGAATTATTCCCCGTCGATCCGCACCCCCCTCGACCGCCCCCGATGGTGGGAATTGCTAAATTTTGTTGTCTAAATTTCTATACAAATCGGTACCGAGGTGTAATGGTAGATCGATTTTTCAGATATTTTAACGTCTAAAAACAGTAAATATTCTTCAAATAATCTTACCGGGTTTTCAGCAGAAGGTCTTCATTTGTTTTGTCTTGCACAACGCCCCCGAAATTTTCAGTGTCGCCAATATTTCAGAATTTTTTTGCCTTAAATTTTTTTTTATTTTTTGGCAAAGACTCTGAAATTTGTCAAATTTTATTCAGTAAACCGTCATTAATCGGCGCCAGGAATTATTCCCCGTCGATCCGCACCCCCCTCGACCGCCCCCGATGGTGGGAATTGCTAAATTTTGTTGTCTAAATTTCTATACAAATCGGTACCGAGGTGTAATGGTAGATCGATTTTTCAGATATTTTAACGTCTAAAAACAGTAAATATTCTTCAAATAATCTTACCGGGTTTTCAGCAGAAGGTCTTCATTTGTTTTGTCTTGCACAACGCCCCCGAAATTTTCAGTGTCGCCAATATTTCAGAATTTTTTTGCCTTAAAATTTTTTTTATTTTTTGGCAAAGACTCTGAAATTTGTCAAATTTTATTCAGTAAACCGTCATTAATCGGCGCCAGGAATTATTCCCCGTCGATCCGCACCCCCCTCGACCGCCCCCGATGGTGGGAATTGCTAAATTTTGTTGTCTAAATTTCTATACAAATCGGTACCGAGGTGTAATGGTAGATCGATTTTTCAGATATTTTAACGTCTAAAAACAGTAAATATTCTTCAAATAATCTTACCGGGTTTTCAGCAGAAGGTCTTCATTTGTTTTGTCTTGCACAACGCCCCCGAAATTTTCAGTGTCGCCAATATTTCAGAATTTTTTTGCCTTAATTTTTTTTTTATTTTTTGGCAAAGACTCTGAAATTTGTCAAATTTTATTCAGTAAACCGCCATTAATCGGCGCCAGGAATCATTCCCCGTCGATCCGCACCCCCCTCGACCGCCCCCGATGGTGGGAATTGCTAAATTTTGTTGTCTAAATTTCTATACAAATCGGTACCGAGGTGTAATGGTAGATCGATTTTTCAGATATTTTAACGTCTAAAAACAGTAAATATTCTTCAAATGATCTTACCGGGTTTTCAGCAGAAGGTCTTCATTTGTTTTGTCTTGCACAACGCCCCCGAAATTTTCAGTGTCGCCAATATTTCAGAATTTTTTTGCCTTAAATTTTTTTTTATTTTTTGGCAAAGACTCTGAAATTTGTCAAATTTTATTCAGTAAACCGTCATTAATCGGCGCCAGGAATTATTCCCCGTCGATCCGCACCCCCCTCGACCGCCCCCGATGGTGGGAATTGCTAAATTTTGTTGTCTAAATTTCTATACAAATCGGTACCGAGGTGTAATGGTAGATCGATTTTTCAGATATTTTAACGTCTAAAAACAGTAAATATTCTTCAAATAATCTTACCGGGTTTTCAGCAGAAGGTCTTCATTTGTTTTGTCTTGCACAACGCCCCCGAAATTTTCAGTGTCGCCAATATTTCCGAATTTTTTTGCCTTAAAATTTTTTTTATTTTTTGGCAAAGACTCTGAAATTTGTCAAATTTTATTCAGTAAACCGTCATTAATCGGCGCCAGGAATTATTCCCCGTCGATCCGCACCCCCCTCGACCGCCCCCGATGGTGGGAATTGCTAAATTTTGTTGTCTAAATTTCTATACAAATCGGTACCGAGGTGTAATGGTAGATCGATTTTTCAGATATTTTAACGTCTAAAAACAGTAAATATTCTTCAAATAATCTTACCGGGTTTTCAGCAGAAGGTCTTCATTTGTTTTGTCTTGCACAACGCCCCCCGAAATTTTCAGTGTCGCCAATATTTCAGAATTTTTTTTGCCTTAAATTTTTTTTTATTTTTTGGCAAAGACTCTGAAATTTTTCAAATTTTATTCAGTAAACCGTCATTAATCGGCGCCAGGAATTATTCCCCGTCGATCCGCACCCCCCTCGACCGCCCCCGATGGTGGGAATTGCTAAATTTTGTTGTCTAAATTTCTATACAAATCGGTACCGAGGTGTAATGGTAGATCGATTTTTCAGATATTTTAACGTCTAAAAACAGTAAATATTCTTCAAATAATCTTACCGGGTTTTCAGCAGAAGGTCTTCATTTGTTTTGTCTTGCACAACGCCCCCGAAATTTTCAGTGTCGCCAATATTTCAGAATTTTTTTGCCTTAAATTTTTTTTTATTTTTTTGGCAAAGACTCTGAAATTTGTCAAATTTTATTCAGTAAACCGTCATTAATCGGCGCCAGGAATTATTCCCCGTCGATCCGCACCCCCCTCGACCGCCCCCGATGGTGGGAATTGCTAAATTTTGTTGTCTAAATTTCTATACAAATCGGTACCGAGGTGTAATGGTAGATCGATTTTTCAGATATTTTAACGTCTAAAAACAGTAAATATTCTTCAAATAATCTTACCGGGTTTTCAGCAGAAGGTCTTCATTTGTTTTGTCTTGCACAACGCCCCCGAAATTTTCAGTGTCGCCAATATTTCAGAATTTTTTTGCCTTAAATTTTTTTTTATTTTTTGGCAAAGACTCTGAAATTTGTCAAATTTTATTCAGTAAACCGTCATTAATCGGCGCCAGGAATTATTCCCCGTCGATCCGCACCCCCCTCGACCGCCCCCGATGGTGGGAATTGCTAAATTTTGTTGTCTAAATTTCTATACAAATCGGTACCGAGGTGTAATGGTAGATCGATTTTTCAGATATTTTAACGTCTAAAAACAGTAAATATTCTTCAAATAATCTTACCGGGTTTTCAGCAGAAGGTCTTCATTTGTTTTGTCTTGCACAACGCCCCCGAAATTTTCAGTGTCGCCAATATTTCAGAATTTTTTTGCCTTAAATTTTTTTTTATTTTTTGGCAAAGACTGAAATTTGTCAAATTTTATTCAGTAAACCGTCATTAATCGGCGCCAGGAATTATTCCCCGTCGATCCGCACCCCCCTCGACCGCCCCCGATGGTGGGAATTGCTAAATTTTGTTGTCTAAATTTCTATACAAATCGGTACCGAGGTGTAATGGTAGATCGATTTTTCAGATATTTTAACGTCTAAAAACAGTAAATATTCTTCAAATAATCTTACCGGGTTTTCAGCAGAAGGTCTTCATTTGTTTTGTCTTGCACAACGCCCCCGAAATTTTCAGTGTCGCCAATATTTCAGAATTTTTTTGCCTTAAATTTTTTTTTATTTTTTGGCAAAGACTCTGAAATTTGTCAAATTTTATTCAGTAAACCGTCTTTAATCGGCGCCAGGAATTATTCCCCGTCGATCCGCACCCCCCTCGACCGCCCCCGATGGCGGGAATTGCTAAATTTTGTTGTCTAAATTTCTATACAAATCGGTACCGAGGTGTAATGGTAGATCGATTTTTCAGATATTTTAACGTCTAAAAACAGTAAATATTCTTCAAATAATCTTACCGGGTTTTCAGCAGAAGGTCTTCATTTGTTTTGTCTTGCACAACGCCCCCGAAATTTTCAGTGTCGCCAATATTTCAGAATTTTTTTGCCTTAAATTTTTTTTATTTTTTGGCAAAGACTCTGAAATTTGTCAAATTTTATTCAGTAAACCGTCATTAATCGGCGCCAGGAATTATTCCCCGTCGATCCGCACCCCCCTCGACCGCCCCCGATGGTGGGAATTGCTAAATTTTGTTGTCTAAATTTCTATACAAATCGGTACCGAGGTGTAATGGTAGATCGATTTTTCAGATATTTTAACGTCTAAAAACAGTAAATATTCTTCAAATAATCTTACCGGGTTTTCAGCAGAAGGTCTTCATTTGTTTTGTCTTGCACAACGCCCCCGAAATTTTCAGTGTCGCCAATATTTCAGAATTTTTTTGCCTTAATTTTTTTTTTATTTTTTGGCAAAGGCTCTGAAATTTGTCAAATTTTATTCAGTAAACCGCCATTAATCGGCGCCAGGAATCATTCCCCGTCGATCCGCACCCCCCTCGACCGCCCCCGATGGTGGGAATTGCTAAATTTTGTTGTCTAAATTTCTATACAAATCGGTACCGAGGTGTAATGGTAGATCGATTTTTCAGATATTTTAACGTCTAAAAACAGTAAATATTCTTCAAATAATCTTACCGGGTTTTCAGCAGAAGGTCTTCATTTGTTTTGTCTTGCACAACGCCCCCGAAATTTTCAGTGTCGCCAATATTTCAGAATTTTTTTGCCTTAAATTTTTTTTATTTTTTGGCAAAGACTCTGAAATTTGTCAAATTTTATTCAGTAAACCGTCATTAATCGGCGCCAGGAATTATTCCCCGTCGATCCGCACCCCCCTCGACCGCCCCCGATGGTGGGAATTGCTAAATTTTGTTGTCTAAATTTCTATACAAATCGGTACCGAGGTGTAATGGTAGATCGATTTTTCAGATATTTTAACGTCTAAAAACAGTAAATATTCTTCAAATAATCTTACCGGGTTTTCAGCAGAAGGTCTTCATTTGTTTTGTCTTGCACAACGCCCCCGAAATTTTCAGTGTCGCCAATATTTCAGAATTTTTTTGCCTTAAATTTTTTTTTATTTTTTGGCAAAGACTCTGAAATTTGTCAAATTTTATTCAGTAAACCGTCATTAATCGGCGCCAGGAATTATTCCCCGTCGATCCGCACCCCCCTCGACCGCCCCCGATGGTGGGAATTGCTAAATTTTGTTGTCTAAATTTCTATACAAATCGGTACCGAGGTGTAATGGTAGATCGATTTTTCAGATATTTTAACGTCTAAAAACAGTAAATATTCTTTAAATAATCTTACCGGGTTTTCAGCAGAAGGTCTTCATTTGTTTTGTCTTGCACAACGCCCCCGAAATTTTCAGTGTCGCCAATATTTCAGAATTTTTTTGCCTTAAATTTTTTTTTATTTTTTGGCAAAGACTCTGAAATTTGTCAAATTTTATTCAGTAAACCGTCATTAATCGGCGCCAGGAATTATTCCCCGTCGATCCGCACCCCCTCGACCGCCCCCGATGGTGGGAATTGCTAAATTTTGTTGTCTATATTTCTATACAAATCGGTACCGAGGTGTAATGGTAGATCGATTTTTCAGATATTTTAACGTCTAAAAACAGTAAATATTCTTCAAATAATCTTACCGGGTTTTCAGCAGAAGGTCTTCATTTGTTTTGTCTTGCACAACGCCCCCGAAATTTTCAGTGTCGCCAATATTTCAGAATTTTTTTGCCTTAAATTTTTTTTTATTTTTTGGCAAAGACTCTGAAATTTGTCAAATTTTATTCAGTAAACCGTCATTAATCGGCGCCAGGAATTATTCCCCGTCGATCCGCACCCCCCTCGACCGCCCCCGATGGTGGGAATTGCTAAATTTTGTTGTCTAAATTTCTATACAAATCGGTACCGAGGTGTAATGGTAGATCGATTTTTCAGATATTTTAACGTCTAAAAACAGTAAATATTCTTCAAATAATCTTACCGGGTTTTCAGCAGAAGGTCTTCATTTGTTTTGTCTTGCACAACGCCCCCGAAATTTTCAGTGTCGCCAATATTTCCGAATTTTTTTGCCTTAAATTTTTTTTTATTTTTTGGCAAAGACTCTGAAATTTGTCAAATTTTATTCAGTAAACCGTCATTAATCGGCGCCAGGAATTATTCCCCGTCGATCCGCACCCCCCTCGACCGCCCCCGATGGTGGGAATTGCTAAATTTTGTTGTCTAAATTTCTATACAAATCGGTACCGAGGTGTAATGGTAGATCGATTTTTCAGATATTTTAACGTCTAAAAACAGTAAATATTCTTCAAATAATCTTACCGGGTTTTCAGCAGAAGGTCTTCATTTGTTTTGTCTTGCACAACGCCCCCGAAATTTTCAGTGTCGCCAATATTTCAGAATTTTTTTGCCTTAAATTTTTTTTTATTTTTTGGCAAAGACTCTGAAATTTGTCAAATTTTATTCAGTAAACCGTCATTAATCGGCGCCAGGAATTATTCCCCGTCGATCCGCACCCCCCTCGACCGCCCCCGATGGTGGGAATTGCTAAATTTTGTTGTCTAAATTTCTATACAAATCGGTACCGAGGTGTAATGGTAGATCGATTTTTCAGATATTTTAACGTCTAAAAACAGTAAATATTCTTCAAATAATCTTACCGGGTTTTCAGCAGAAGGTCTTCATTTGTTTTGTCTTGCACAACGCCCCCGAAATTTTCAGTGTCGCCAATATTTCAGAATTTTTTTGCCTTAAATTTTTTTTTATTTTTTGGCAAAGACTCTGAAATTTGTCAAATTTTATTCAGTAAACCGTCATTAATCGGCGCCAGGAATTATTCCCCGTCGATCCGCACCCCCCTCGACCGCCCCCGATGGTGGGAATTGCTAAATTTTGTTGTCTAAATTTCTATACAAATCGGTACCGAGGTGTAATGGTAGATCGATTTTTCAGATATTTTAACGTCTAAAAACAGTAAATATTCTTCAAATAATCTTACCGGGTTTTCAGCAGAAGGTCTTCATTTGTTTTGTCTTGCACAACGCCCCCGAAATTTTCAGTGTCGCCAATATTTCAGAATTTTTTTGCCTTAAATTTTTTTTTATTTTTTGGCAAAGACTCTGAAATTTGTCAAATTTTATTCAGTAAACCGTCATTAATCGGCGCCAGGAATTATTCCCCGTCGATCCGCACCCCCCTCGACCGCCCCCGATGGTGGGAATTGCTAAATTTTGTTGTCTAAATTTCTATACAAATCGGTACCGAGGTGTAATGGTAGATCGATTTTTCAGATATTTTAACGTCTAAAAACAGTAAATATTCTTCAAATAATCTTACCGGGTTTTCAGCAGAAGGTCTTCATTTGTTTTGTCTTGCACAACGCCCCCGAAATTTTCAGTGTCGCCAATATTTCAGAATTTTTTTGCCTTAATTTTTTTTTTATTTTTTGGCAAAGACTCTGAAATTTGTCAAATTTTATTCAGTAAACCGTCATTAATCGGCGCCAGGAATTATTCCCCGTCGATCCGCACCCCCCTCGACCGCCCCCGATGGTGGGAATTGCTAAATTTTGTTGTCTAAATTTCTATACAAATCGGTACCGAGGTGTAATGGTAGATCGATTTTTCAGATATTTTAACGTCTAAAAACAGTAAATATTCTTTAAATAATCTTACCGGGTTTTCAGCAGAAGGTCTTCATTTGTTTTGTCTTGCACAACGCCCCCGAAATTTTCAGTGTCGCCAATATTTCAGAATTTTTTTGCCTTAAATTTTTTTTTATTTTTTGGCAAAGACTCTGAAATTTGTCAAATTTTATTCAGTAAACCGTCATTAATCGGCGCCAGGAATTATTCCCCGTCGATCCGCACCCCCCTCGACCGCCCCCGATGGTGGGAATTGCTAAATTTTGTTGTCTAAATTTCTATACAAATCGGTACCGAGGTGTAATGGTAGATCGATTTTTCAGATATTTTAACGTCTAAAAACAGTAAATATTCTTCAAATAATCTTACCGGGTTTTCAGCAGAAGGTCTTCATTTGTTTTGTCTTGCACAACGCCCCCGAAATTTTCAGTGTCGCCAATATTTCCGAATTTTTTTGCCTTAAAATTTTTTTTATTTTTTGGCAAAGACTCTGAAATTTGTCAAATTTTATTCAGTAAACCGTCATTAATCGGCGCCAGGAATTATTCCCCGTCGATCCGCACCCCCCTCGACCGCCCCCGATGGTGGGAATTGCTAAATTTTGTTGTCTAAATTTCTATACAAATCGGTACCGAGGTGTAATGGTAGATCGATTTTTCAGATATTTTAACGTCTAAAAACAGTAAATATTCTTCAAATAATCTTACCGGGTTTTCAGCAGAAGGTCTTCATTTGTTTTGTCTTGCACAACGCCCCCGAAATTTTCAGTGTCGCCAATATTTCAGAATTTTTTTGCCTTAAATTTTTTTTTATTTTTTGGCAAAGACTCTGAAATTTGTCAAATTTTATTCAGTAAACCGTCATTAATCGGCGCCAGGAATTATTCCCCGTCGATCCGCACCCCCCTCGACCGCCCCCGATGGTGGGAATTGCTAAATTTTGTTGTCTAAATTTCTATACAAATCGGTACCGAGGTGTAATGGTAGATCGATTTTTCAGATATTTTAACGTCTAAAAACAGTAAATATTCTTCAAATAATCTTACCGGGTTTTCAGCAGAAGGTCTTCATTTGTTTTGTCTTGCACAACGCCCCCGAAATTTTCAGTGTCGCCAATATTTCAGAATTTTTTTGCCTTAAATTTTTTTTTATTTTTTGGCAAAGACTCTGAAATTTGTCAAATTTTATTCAGTAAACCGTCATTAATCGGCGCCAGGAATTATTCCCCGTCGATCCGCACCCCCCTCGACCGCCCCCGATGGTGGGAATTGCTAAATTTTGTTGTCTAAATTTCTATACAAATCGGTACCGAGGTGTAATGGTAGATCGATTTTTCAGATATTTTAACGTCTAAAAACAGTAAATATTCTTCAAATAATCTTACCGGGTTTTCAGCAGAAGGTCTTCATTTGTTTTGTCTTGCACAACGCCCCCGAAATTTTCAGTGTCGCCAATATTTCAGAATTTTTTTGCCTTAAATTTTTTTTTATTTTTTGGCAAAGACTCTGAAATTTGTCAAATTTTATTCAGTAAACCGTCATTAATCGGCGCCAGGAATTATTCCCCGTCGATCCGCACCCCCCTCGACCGCCCCCGATGGTGGGAATTGCTAAATTTTGTTGTCTAAATTTCTATACAAATCGGTACCGAGGTGTAATGGTAGATCGATTTTTCAGATATTTTAACGTCTAAAAACAGTAAATATTCTTCAAATAATCTTACCGGGTTTTCAGCAGAAGGTCTTCATTTGTTTTGTCTTGCACAACGCCCCCGAAATTTTCAGTGTCGCCAATATTTCAGAATTTTTTTGCCTTAAATTTTTTTTTATTTTTTGGCAAAGACTCTGAAATTTGTCAAATTTTATTCAGTAAACCGCCATTAATCGGCGCCAGGAATTATTCCCCGTCGATCCGCACCCCCCTCGACCGCCCCCGATGGTGGGAATTGCTAAATTTTGTTGTCTAAATTTCTATACAAATCGGTACCGAGGTGTAATGGTAGATCGATTTTTCAGATATTTTAACGTCTAAAAACAGTAAATATTCTTCAAATAATCTTACCGGGTTTTCAGCAGAAGGTCTTCATTTGTTTTGTCTTGCACAACGCCCCCGAAATTTTCAGTGTCGCCAATATTTCAGAATTTTTTTGCCTTAAATTTTTTTTTATTTTTTGGCAAAGACTCTGAAATTTGTCAAATTTTATTCAGTAAACCGTCATTAATCGGCGCCAGGAATTATTCCCCGTCGATCCGCACCCCCCTCGACCGCCCCCGATGGTGGGAATTGCTAAATTTTGTTGTCTAAATTTCTATACAAATCGGTACCGAGGTGTAATGGTAGATCGATTTTTCAGATATTTTAACGTCTAAAAACAGTAAATATTCTTCAAATAATCTTACCGGGTTTTCAGCAGAAGGTCTTCATTTGTTTTGTCTTGCACAACGCCCCCGAAATTTTCAGTGTCGCCAATATTTCAGAATTTTTTTGCCTTAAATTTTTTTTTATTTTTTGGCAAAGACTCTGAAATTTGTCAAATTTTATTCAGTAAACCGTCATTAATCGGCGCCAGGAATTATTCCCCGTCGATCCGCACCCCCCTCGACCGCCCCCGATGGTGGGAATTGCTAAATTTTGTTGTCTAAATTTCTATACAAATCGGTACCGAGGTGTAATGGTAGATCGATTTTTCAGATATTTTAACGTCTAAAAACAGTAAATATTCTTCAAATAATCTTACCGGGTTTTCAGCAGAAGGTCTTCATTTGTTTTGTCTTGCACAACGCCCCCGAAATTTTCAGTGTCGCCAATATTTCAGAATTTTTTTGCCTTAAATTTTTTTTTATTTTTTGGCAAAGACTCTGAAATTTGTCAAATTTTATTCAGTAAACCGTCGTTAATCGGCGCCAGGAATTATTCCCCGTCGATCCGCACCCCCCTCGACCGCCCCCGATGGTGGGAATTGCTAAATTTTGTTGTCTAAATTTCTATACAAATCGGTACCGAGGTGTAATGGTAGATCGATTTTTCAGATATTTTAACGTCTAAAAACAGTAAATATTCTTCAAATAATCTTACCGGGTTTTCAGCAGAAGGTCTTCATTTGTTTTGTCTTGCACAACGCCCCCGAAATTTTCAGTGTCGCCAATATTTCAGAATTTTTTTGCCTTAAATTTTTTTTTATTTTTTGGCAAAGACTCTGAAATTTGTCAAATTTTATTCAGTAAACCGTCATTAATCGGCGCCAGGAATTATTCCCCGTCGATCCGCACCCCCCTCGACCGCCCCCGATGGTGGGAATTGCTAAATTTTGTTGTCTAAATTTCTATACAAATCGGTACCGAGGTGTAATGGTAGATCGATTTTTCAGATATTTTAACGTCTAAAAACAGTAAATATTCTTCAAATAATCTTACCGGGTTTTCAGCAGAAGGTCTTCATTTGTTTTGTCTTGCACAACGCCCCCGAAATTTTCAGTGTCGCCAATATTTCAGAATTTTTTAGCCTTAAATTTTTTTTTATTTTTTGGCAAAGACTCTGAAATTTGTCAAATTTTATTCAGTAAACCGTCGTTAATCGGCGCCAGGAATTATTCCCCGTCGATCCGCACCCCCCTCGACCGCCCCCGATGGTGGGAATTGCTAAATTTTGTTGTCTAAATTTCTATACAAATCGGTACCGAGGTGTAATGGTAGATCGATTTTTCAGATATTTTAACGTCTAAAAACAGTAAATATTCTTCAAATAATCTTACCGGGTTTTCAGCAGAAGGTCTTCATTTGTTTTGTCTTGCACAACGCGCCCGAAATTTTCAGTGTCGCCAATATTTCAGAATTTTTTTGCCTTAAATTTTTTTTTATTTTTTGGCAAAGACTCTGAAATTTGTCAAATTTTATTCAGTAAACCGTCATTATTCGGCGCCAGGAATTATTCCCCGTCGATCCGCACCCCCCTCGACCGCCCCCGATGGTGGGAATTGCTAAATTTTGTTGTCTAAATTTCTATACAAATCGGTACCGAGGTGTAATGGTAGATCGATTTTTCAGATATTTTAACGTCTAAAAACAGTAAATATTCTTCAAATAATCTTACCGGGTTTTCAGCAGAAGGTCTTCATTTGTTTTGTCTTGCACAACGCCCCCGAAATTTTCAGTGTCGCCAATATTTCAGATTTTTTTTGCCTTAAATTTTTTTTTATTTTTTGGCAAAGACTCTGAAATTTGTCAAATTTTATTCAGTAAACCGTCATTAATCGGCGCCAGGAATTATTCCCCGTCGATCCGCACCCCTCTCGACCGCCCCCGATGGTGGGAATTGCTAAATTTTGTTGTCTAAATTTCTATACAAATCGGTACCGAGGTGTAATGGTAGATCGATTTTTCAGATATTTTAACGTCTAAAAACAGTAAATATTCTTCAAATAATCTTACCGGGTTTTCAGCAGAAGGTCTTCATTTGTTTTGTCTTGCACAACGCCCCCGAAATTTTCAGTGTCGCCAATATTTCAGAATTTTTTTGCCTTAAATTTTTTTTTATTTTTTGGCTAAGGCTCTGAAATTTGTCAAATTTTATTCAGTAAACCGTCATTAATCGGCGCCAGGAATTATTCCCCGTCGATCCGCACCCCCCTCGACCGCCCCCGATGGTGGGAATTGCTAAATTTTGTTGTCTAAATTTCTATACAAATCGGTACCGAGGTGTAATGGTAGATCGATTTTTCAGATATTTTAACGTCTAAAAACAGTAAATATTCTTCAAATAATCTTACCGGGTTTTCAGCAGAAGGTCTTCATTTGTTTTGTCTTGCACAACGCCCCCGAAATTTTCAGTGTCGCCAATATTTCAGAATTTTTTTGCCTTAAATTTTTTTTTATTTTTTGGCAAAGACTCTGAAATTTGTCAAATTTTATTCAGTAAACCGCCATTAATCGGCGCCAGGAATTATTCCCCGTCGATCCGCACCCCCCTCGACCGCCCCCGATGGTGGGAATTGCTAAATTTTGTTGTCTAAATTTCTATACAAATCGGTACCGAGGTGTAATGGTAGATCGATTTTTCAGATATTTTAACGTCTAAAAACAGTAAATATTCTTCAAATAATCTTACCGGGTTTTCAGCAGAAGGTCTTCATTTGTTTTGTCTTGCACAACGCCCCCGAAATTTTCAGTGTCGCCAATATTTCAGATTTTTTTTGCCTTAAATTTTTTTTTATTTTTTGGCAAAGACTCTGAAATTTGTCAAATTTTATTCAGTAAACCGTCATTAATCGGCGCCAGGAATTATTCCCCGTCGATCCGCACCCCCCTCGACCGCCCCCGATGGTGGGAATTGCTAAATTTTGTTGTCTAAATTTCTATACAAATCGGTACCGAGGTGTAATGGTAGATCGATTTTTCAGATATTTTAACGTCTAAAAACAGTAAATATTCTTCAAATAATCTTACCGGGTTTTCAGCAGAAGGTCTTCATTTGTTTTGTCTTGCACAACGCCCCCGAAATTTTCAGTGTCGCCAATATTTCAGAATTTTTTTGCCTTAAATTTTTTTTTATTTTTTGGCAAAGACTCTGAAATTTGTCAAATTTTATTCAGTAAACCGTCATTAATCGGCGCCAGGAATTATTCCCCGTCGATCCGCACCCCCCTCGACCGCCCCCGATGCTGGGAATTGCTGAATTTTGTTGTCTAAATTTCTATACAAATCGGTACCGAGGTGTAATGGTAGATCGATTTTTCAGATATTTTAACGTCTAAAAACAGTAAATATTCTTCAAATAATCTTACCGGGTTTTCAGCAGAAGGTCTTCATTTGTTTTGTCTTGCACAACGCCCCCGAAATTTTCAGTGTCGCCAATATTTCAGAATTTTTTTGCCTTAAAATTTTTTTTATTTTTTGGCAAAGACTCTGAAATTTGTCAAATTTTATTCAGTAAACCGTCATTAATCGGCGCCAGGAATTATTCCCCGTCGATCCGCACCCCCCTCGACCGCCCCCGATGGTGGGAATTGCTAAATTTTGTTGTCTAAATTTCTATACAAATCGGTACCGAGGTGTAATGGTAGATCGATTTTCCAGATATTTTAACGTCTAAAAACAGTAAATATTCTTCAAATAATCTTACCGGGTTTTCAGCAGAAGGTCTTCATTTGTTTTGTCTTGCACAACGCCCCCGAAATTTTCAGTGTCGCCAATATTTCAGAATTTTTTTGCCTTAAAATTTTTTTTATTTTTTGGCAAAGACTCTGAAATTTGTCAAATTTTATTCAGTAAACCGTCATTAATCGGCGCCAGGAATTATTCCCCGTCGATCCGCACCCCCCTCGACCGCCCCCGATGGTGGGAATTGCTAAATTTTGTTGTCTAAATTTCTATACAAATCGGTACCGAGGTGTAATGGTAGATCGATTTTTCAGATATTTTAACGTCTAAAAACAGTAAATATTCTTCAAATAATCTTACCGGGTTTTCAGCAGAAGGTCTTCATTTGTTTTGTCTTGCACAACGCCCCCGAAATTTTCAGTGTCGCCAATATTTCAGAATTTTTTTGCCTTAAAATTTTTTTTATTTTTTGGCAAAGACTCTGAAATTTGTCAAATTTTATTCAGTAAACCGTCATTAATCGGCGCCAGGAATTATTCCCCGTCGATCCGCACCCCCCTCGACCGCCCCCGATGGTGGGAATTGCTAAATTTTGTTGTCTAAATTTCTATACAAATCGGTACCGAGGTGTAATGGTAGATCGATTTTTCAGATATTTTAACGTCTAAAAACAGTAAATATTCTTCAAATAATCTTACCGGGTTTTCAGCAGAAGGTCTTCATTTGTTTTGTCTTGCACAACGCCCCCGAAATTTTCAGTGTCGCCAATATTTCAGAATTTTTTTGCCTTAAATTTTTTTTTATTTTTTGGCAAAGACTCTGAAATTTGTCAAATTTTATTCAGTAAACCGTCATTAATCGGCGCCAGGAATTATTCCCCGTCGATCCGCACCCCCCTCGACCGCCCCCGATGGTGGGAATTGCTAAATTTTGTTGTCTAAATTTCTATACAAATCGGTACCGAGGTGTAATGGTAGATCGATTTTTCAGATATTTTAACGTCTAAAAACAGTAAATATTCTTCAAATAATCTTACCGGGTTTTCAGCAGAAGGTCTTCATTTGTTTTGTCTTGCACAACGCCCCCGAAATTTTCAGTGTCGCCAATATTTCAGAATTTTTTTGCCTTAAATTTTTTTTTATTTTTTGGCAAAGACTCTGAAATTTGTCAAATTTTATTCAGTAAACCGTCATTAATCGGCGCCAGGAATTATTCCCCGTCGATCCGCACCCCCCTCGACCGCCCCCGATGGTGGGAATTGCTAAATTTTGTTGTCTAAATTTCTATACAAATCGGTACCGAGGTGTAATGGTAGATCGATTTTTCAGATATTTTAACGTCTAAAAACAGTAAATATTCTTCAAATAATCTTACCGGGTTTTCAGCAGAAGGTCTTCATTTGTTTTGTCTTGCACAACGCCCCCGAAATTTTCAGTGTCGCCAATATTTCAGAATTTTTTTGCCTTAATTTTTTTTTTATTTTTTGGCAAAGACTCTGAAATTTGTCAAATTTTATTCAGTAAACCGTCATTAATCGGCGCCAGGAATTATTCCCCGTCGATCCGCACCCCCCTCGACCGCCCCCGATGGTGGGAATTGCTAAATTTTGTTGTCTAAATTTCTATACAAATCGGTACCGAGGTGTAATGGTAGATCGATTTTTCAGATATTTTAACGTCTAAAAACAGTAAATATTCTTTAAATAATCTTACCGGGTTTTCAGCAGAAGGTCTTCATTTGTTTTGTCTTGCACAACGCCCCCGAAATTTTCAGTGTCGCCAATATTTCCGAATTTTTTTGCCTTAAAATTTTTTTTATTTTTTGGCAAAGACTCTGAAATTTGTCAAATTTTATTCAGTAAACCGTCATTAATCGGCGCCAGGAATTATTCCCCGTCGATCCGCACCCCCCTCGACCGCCCCCGATGGTGGGAATTGCTAAATTTTGTTGTCTAAATTTCTATACAAATCGGTACCGAGGTGTAATGGTAGATCGATTTTTCAGATATTTTAACGTCTAAAAACAGTAAATATTCTTCAAATAATCTTACCGGGTTTTCAGCAGAAGGTCTTCATTTGTTTTGTCTTGCACAACGCCCCCGAAATTTTCAGTGTCGCCAATATTTCAGAATTTTTTTGCCTTAAATTTTTTTTTATTTTTTGGCAAAGACTCTGAAATTTGTCAAATTTTATTCAGTAAACCGTCATTAATCGGCGCCAGGAATTATTCCCCGTCGATCCGCACCCCCCTCGACCGCCCCCGATGGTGGGAATTGCTAAATTTTGTTGTCTAAATTTCTATACAAATCGGTACCGAGGTGTAATGGTAGATCGATTTTTCAGATATTTTAACGTCTAAAAACAGTAAATATTCTTCAAATAATCTTACCGGGTTTTCAGCAGAAGGTCTTCATTTGTTTTGTCTTGCACAACGCGCCCGAAATTTTCAGTGTCGCCAATATTTCAGAATTTTTTTGCCTTAAATTTTTTTTTATTTTTTGGCAAAGACTCTGAAATTTGTCAAATTTTATTCAGTAAACCGTCATTATTCGGCGCCAGGAATTATTCCCCGTCGATCCGCACCCCCCTCGACCGCCCCCGATGGTGGGAATTGCTAAATTTTGTTGTCTAAATTTCTATACAAATCGGTACCGAGGTGTAATGGTAGATCGATTTTTCAGATATTTTAACGTCTAAAAACAGTAAATATTCTTCAAATAATCTTACCGGGTTTTCAGCAGAAGGTCTTCATTTGTTTTGTCTTGCACAACGCCCCCGAAATTTTCAGTGTCGCCAATATTTCAGAATTTTTTTGCCTTAAATTTTTTTTTATTTTTTGGCAAAGACTCTGAAATTTGTCAAATTTTATTCAGTAAACCGTCATTAATCGGCGCCAGGAATTATTCCCCGTCGATCCGCACCCCCCTCGACCGCCCCCGATGGTGGGAATTGCTAAATTTTGTTGTCTAAATTTCTATACAAATCGGTACCGAGGTGTAATGGTAGATCGATTTTTCAGATATTTTAACGTCTAAAAACAGTAAATATTCTTCAAATAATCTTACCGGGTTTTCAGCAGAAGGTCTTCATTTGTTTTGTCTTGCACAACGCCCCCGAAATTTTCAGTGTCGCCAATATTTCAGAATTTTTTTGCCTTAAATTTTTTTTTATTTTTTGGCAAAGACTCTGAAATTTGTCAAATTTTATTCAGTAAACCGTCATTAATCGGCGCCAGGAATTATTCCCCGTCGATCCGCACCCCCCTCGACCGCCCCCGATGGTGGGAATTGCTAAATTTTGTTGTCTAAATTTCTATACAAATCGGTACCGAGGTGTAATGGTAGATCGATTTTTCAGATATTTTAACGTCTAAAAACAGTAAATATTCTTCAAATAATCTTACCGGGTTTTCAGCAGAAGGTCTTCATTTGTTTTGTCTTGCACAACGCCCCCGAAATTTTCAGTGTCGCCAATATTTCAGAATTTTTTTGCCTTAAATTTTTTTTATTTTTTGGCAAAGACTCTGAAATTTGTCAAATTTTATTCAGTAAACCGTCGTTAATCGGCGCCAGGAATTATTCCCCGTCGATCCGCACCCCCCTCGACCGGCCCCGATGGTGGGAATTGCTAAATTTTGTTGTCTAAATTTCTATACAAATCGGTACCGAGGTGTAATGGTAGATCGATTTTTCAGATATTTTAACGTCTAAAAACAGTAAATATTCTTCAAATAATCTTACCGGGTTTTCAGCAGAAGGTCTTCATTTGTTTTGTCTTGCACAACGCCCCCGAAATTTTCAGTGTCGCCAATATTTCAGAATTTTTTTGCCTTAAATTTTTTTTTATTTTTTGGCAAAGACTCTGAAATTTGTCAAATTTTATTCAGTAAACCGTCGTTAATCGGCGCCAGGAATTATTCCCCGTCGATCCGCACCCCCCTCGACCGCCCCCGATGGTGGGAATTGCTAAATTTTGTTGTCTAAATTTCTATACAAATCGGTACCGAGGTGTAATGGTAGATCGATTTTTCAGATATTTTAACGTCTAAAAACAGTAAATATTCTTCAAATAATCTTACCGGGTTTTCAGCAGAAGGTCTTCATTTGTTTTGTCTTGCACAACGCGCCCGAAATTTTCAGTGTAGCCAATATTTCAGAATTTTTTTGCCTTAAATTTTTTTTTATTTTTTGGCAAAGACTCTGAAATTTGTCAAATTTTATTCAGTAAACCGTCATTATTCGGCGCCAGGAATTATTCCCCGTCGATCCGCACCCCCCTCGACCGCCCCCGATGGTGGGAATTGCTAAATTTTGTTGTCTAAATTTCTATACAAATCGGTACCGAGGTGTAATGGTAGATCGATTTTTCAGATATTTTAACGTCTAAAAACAGTAAATATTCTTCAAATAATCTTACCGGGTTTTCAGCAGAAGGTCTTCATTTGTTTTGTCTTGCACAACGCCCCCGAAATTTTCAGTGTCGCCAATATTTCAGATTTTTTTTGCCTTAAATTTTTTTTTATTTTTTGGCAAAGACTCTGAAATTTGTCAAATTTTATTCAGTAAACCGTCATTAATCGGCGCCAGGAATTATTCCCCGTCGATCCGCACCCCTCTCGACCGCCCCCGATGGTGGGAATTGCTAAATTTTGTTGTCTAAATTTCTATACAAATCGGTACCGAGGTGTAATGGTAGATCGATTTTTCAGATATTTTAACGTCTAAAAACAGTAAATATTCTTCAAATAATCTTACCGGGTTTTCAGCAGAAGGTCTTCATTTGTTTTGTCTTGCACAACGCCCCCGAAATTTTCAGTGTCGCCAATATTTCAGAATTTTTTTGCCTTAAATTTTTTTTTATTTTTTGGCTAAGGCTCTGAAATTTGTCAAATTTTATTCAGTAAACCGTCATTAATCGGCGCCAGGAATTATTCCCCGTCGATCCGCACCCCCCTCGACCGCCCCCGATGGTGGGAATTGCTAAATTTTGTTGTCTAAATTTCTATACAAATCGGTACCGAGGTGTAATGGTAGATCGATTTTTCAGATATTTTAACGTCTAAAAACAGTAAATATTCTTCAAATAATCTTACCGGGTTTTCAGCAGAAGGTCTTCATTTGTTTTGTCTTGCACAACGCCCCCGAAATTTTCAGTGTCGCCAATATTTCAGAATTTTTTTGCCTTAAATTTTTTTTTATTTTTTGGCAAAGACTCTGAAATTTGTCAAATTTTATTCAGTAAACCGCCATTAATCGGCGCCAGGAATTATTCCCCGTCGATCCGCACCCCCCTCGACCGCCCCCGATGGTGGGAATTGCTAAATTTTGTTGTCTAAATTTCTATACAAATCGGTACCGAGGTGTAATGGTAGATCGATTTTTCAGATATTTTAACGTCTAAAAACAGTAAATATTCTTCAAATAATCTTACCGGGTTTTCAGCAGAAGGTCTTCATTTGTTTTGTCTTGCACAACGCCCCCGAAATTTTCAGTGTCGCCAATATTTCAGATTTTTTTTGCCTTAAATTTTTTTTTATTTTTTGGCAAAGACTCTGAAATTTGTCAAATTTTATTCAGTAAACCGTCATTAATCGGCGCCAGGAATTATTCCCCGTCGATCCGCACCCCCCTCGACCGCCCCCGATGGTGGGAATTGCTAAATTTTGTTGTCTAAATTTCTATACAAATCGATACCGAGGTGTAATGGTAGATCGATTTTTCAGATATTTTAACGTCTAAAAACAGTAAATATTCTTCAAATAATCTTACCGGGTTTTCAGCAGAAGGTCTTCATTTGTTTTGTCTTGCACAACGCCCCCGAAATTTTCAGTGTCGCCAATATTTCAGAATTTTTTTGCCTTAAATTTTTTTTTATTTTTTGGCAAAGACTCTGAAATTTGTCAAATTTTATTCAGTAAACCGTCATTAATCGGCGCCAGGAATTATTCCCCGTCGATCCGCACCCCCCTCGACCGCCCCCGATGCTGGGAATTGCTAAATTTTGTTGTCTAAATTTCTATACAAATCGGTACCGAGGTGTAATGGTAGATCGATTTTTCAGATATTTTAACGTCTAAAAACAGTAAATATTCTTCAAATAATCTTACCGGGTTTTCAGCAGAAGGTCTTCATTTGTTTTGTCTTGCACAACGCCCCCGAAATTTTCAGTGTCGCCAATATTTCAGAATTTTTTTGCCTTAAATTTTTTTTTATTTTTTGGCAAAGACTCTGAAATTTGTCAAATTTTATTCAGTAAACCGTCATTAATCGGCGCCAGGAATTATTCCCCGTCGATCCGCACCCCCCTCGACCGCCCCCGATGGTGGGAATTGCTAAATTTTGTTGTCTAAATTTCTATACAAATCGGTACCGAGGTGTAATGGTAGATCGATTTTCCAGATATTTTAACGTCTAAAAACAGTAAATATTCTTCAAATAATCTTACCGGGTTTTCAGCAGAAGGTCTTCATTTGTTTTGTCTTGCACAACGCCCCCGAAATTTTCAGTGTCGCCAATATTTCAGAATTTTTTTGCCTTAAAATTTTTTTTATTTTTTGGCAAAGACTCTGAAATTTGTCAAATTTTATTCAGTAAACCGTCATTAATCGGCGCCAGGAATTATTCCCCGTCGATCCGCACCCCCCTCGACCGCCCCCGATGGTGGGAATTGCTAAATTTTGTTGTCTAAATTTCTATACAAATCGGTACCGAGGTGTAATGGTAGATCGATTTTTCAGATATTTTAACGTCTAA
Organism: Catocala fraxini; assembly: GCA_930367265.1. Taxonomy (NCBI): domain Eukaryota; kingdom Metazoa; phylum Arthropoda; class Insecta; order Lepidoptera; family Erebidae; genus Catocala; species Catocala fraxini. Next base: position 346,829 of record OV884051.1, read on the forward strand.
AAACAGTAAATATTCTTCAAATAATCTTACCGGGTTTTCAGCAGAAGGTCTTCATTTGTTTTGTCTTGCACAACGCCCCCGAAATTTTCAGTGTCGCCAATATTTCAGAATTTTTTTGCCTTAAATTTTTTTTTATTTTTTGGCAAAGACTCTGAAATTTGTCAAATTTTATTCAGTAAACCGTCATTAATCGGCGCCAGGAATTATTCCCCGTCGATCCGCACCCCCCTCGACCGCCCCCGATGGTGGGAATTGCTAAATTTTGTTGTCTAAATTTCTATACAAATCGGTACCGAGGTGTAATGGTAGATCGATTTTTCAGATATTTTAACGTATAAAAACAGTAAACATTCTTCAAATAATCTTTCCGGGTTTTCAGCAGAAGGTCTTCATTTGTTTTGTCTTGCACAACGCCCCCGAAATTTTCAGTGTCGCCAATATTTCAGAATTTTTTTGCCTTAAATTTTTTTTATTTTTTGGCAAAGACTCTGAAATTTGTCAAATTTTATTCAGTAAACCGTCATTAATCGGCGCCAGGAATTATTCCCCGTCGATCCGCACCCCCCTCGACCGCCCCCGATGGTGGGAATTGCTAAATTTTGTTGTCTAAATTTCTATACAAATCGGTACCGAGGTGTAATGGTAGATCGATTTTTCAGATATTTTAACGTCTAAAAACAGTAAATATTCTTCAAATAATCTTACCGGGTTTTCAGCAGAAGGTCTTCATTTGTTTTGTCTTGCACAACGCCTCCGAAATTTTCAGTGTCGCCAATATTTCAGAATTTTTTTGCCTTAAAATTTTTTTTATTTTTTGGCAAAGACTCTGAAATTTGTCAAATTTTATTCAGTAAACCGTCATTAATCGGCGCCAGGAATTATTCCCCGTCGATCCGCACCCCCCTCGACCGCCCCCGATGGTGGGAATTGCTAAATTTTGTTGTCTAAATTTCTATACAAATCGGTACCGAGGTGTAATGGTAGATCGATTTTTCAGATATTTTAACGTCTAAAAACAGTAAATATTCTTCAAATAATCTTACCGGGTTTTCAGCAGAAGGTCTTCATTTGTTTTGTCTTGCACAACGCCCCCGAAATTTTCAGTGTCGCCAATATTTCAGATTTTTTTTGCCTTAAATTTTTTTTTATTTTTTGGCAAAGACTCTGAAATTTGTCAAATTTTATTCAGTAAACCGTCATTAATCGGCGCCAGGAATTATTCCCCGTCGATCCGCACCCCCCTCGACCGCCCCCGATGGTGGGAATTGCTAAATTTTGTTGTCTAAATTTCTATACAAATCGGTACCGAGGTGTAATGGTAGATCGATTTTTCAGATATTTTAACGTCTAAAAACAGTAAATATTCTTCAAATAATCTTACCGGGTTTTCAGCAGAAGGTCTTCATTTGTTTTGTCTTGCACAACGCCCCCGAAATTTTCAGTGTCGCCAATATTTCAGAATTTTTTTGCCTTAAAATTTTTTTTATTTTTTGGCAAAGACTCTGAAATTTGTCAAATTTTATTCAGTAAACCGTCATTAATCGGCGCCAGGAATTATTCCCCGTCGATCCGCACCCCCCTCGACCGCCCCCGATGGTGGGAATTGCTAAATTTTGTTGTCTAAATTTCTATACAAATCGGTACCTACCGAGGTGTAATGGTAGATCGATTTTTCAGATATTTTAACGTCTAAAAACAGTAAATATTCTTCAAATAATCTTACCGGGTTTTCAGCAGAAGGTCTTCATTTGTTTTGTCTTGCACAACGCCCCCGAAATTTTCAGAGTCGCCAATATTTCAGAATTTTTTTGCCTTAATTTTTTTTTTATTTTATGGCAAAGACTCTGAAATTTGTCAAATTTTATTCAGTAAACCGTCATTAATCGACGCCAGGAATTATTCCCCGTCGATCCGCACCCCCCTCGACCGCCCCCGATGGTGGGAATTGCTAAATTTTGTTGTCTAAATTTCTATACAAATCGGTACCGAGGTGTAATGGTAAATCGATTTTTCAGATATTTTAACGTCTAAAAACAGTAAATATTCTTCAAATAATCTTACCGGGTTTTCAGCAGAAGGTCTTCATTTGTTTTGTCTTGCACAACGCCTCCGAAATTTTCAGTGTCGCCAATATTTCAGAATTTTTTTGCCTTAAAATTTTTTTTATTTTTTGGCAAAGACTCTGAAATTTGTCAAATTTTATTCAGTAAACCGTCATTAATCGGCGCCAGGAATTATTCCCCGTCGATCCGCACCCCCCTCGACCGCCCCCGATGGTGGGAATTGCTAAATTTTGTTGTCTAAATTTCTATACAAATCGGTACCGAGGTGTAATGGTAGATCGATTTTTCAGATATTTTAACGTCTAAAAACAGTAAATATTCTTCAAATAATCTTACCGGGTTTTCAGCAGAAGGTCTTCATTTGTTTTGTCTTGCACAACGCCCCCGAAATTTTCAGTGTCGCCAATATTTCAGATTTTTTTTGCCTTAAATTTTTTTTTATTTTTTGGCAAAGACTCTGAAATTTGTCAAATTTTATTCAGTAAACCGTCATTAATCGGCGCCAGGAATTATTCCCCGTCGATCCGCACCCCCCTCGACCGCCCCCGATGGTGGGAATTGCTAAATTTTGTTGTCTAAATTTCTATACAAATCGGTACCGAGGTGTAATGGTAGATCGATTTTTCAGATATTTTAACGTCTAAAAACAGTAAATATTCTTCAAATAATCTTACCGGGTTTTCAGCAGAAGGTCTTCATTTGTTTTGTCTTGCACAACGCCCCCGAAATTTTCAGTGTCGCCAATATTTCAGATTTTTTTTGCCTTAAATTTTTTTTTATTTTTTGGCAAAGACTCTGAAATTTGTCAAATTTTATTCAGTAAACCGTCATTAATCGGCGCCAGGAATTATTCCCCGTCGATCCGCACCCCCCTCGACCGCCCCCGATGGTGGGAATTGCTAAATTTTGTTGTCTAAATTTCTATACAAATCGGTACCGAGGTGTAATGGTAGATCGATTTTTCAGATATTTTAACGTCTAAAAACAGTAAATATTCTTCAAATAATCTTACCGGGTTTTCAGCAGAAGGTCTTCATTTGTTTTGTCTTGCACAACGCCCCCGAAATTTTCAGTGTCGCCAATATTTCAGAATTTTTTTGCCTTAAAATTTTTTTTATTTTTTGGCAAAGACTCTGAAATTTGTCAAATTTTATTCAGTAAACCGTCATTAATCGGCGCCAGGAATTATTCCCCGTCGATCCGCACCCCCCTCGACCGCCCCCGATGGTGGGAATTGCTAAATTTTGTTGTCTAAATTTCTATACAAATCGGTACCTACCGAGGTGTAATGGTAGATCGATTTTTCAGATATTTTAACGTCTAAAAACAGTAAATATTCTTCAAATAATCTTACCGGGTTTTCAGCAGAAGGTCTTCATTTGTTTTGTCTTGCACAACGCCCCCGAAATTTTCAGAGTCGCCAATATTTCAGAATTTTTTTGCCTTAATTTTTTTTTTATTTTATGGCAAAGACTCTGAAATTTGTCAAATTTTATTCAGTAAACCGTCATTAATCGACGCCAGGAATTATTCCCCGTCGATCCGCACCCCCCTCGACCGCCCCCGATGGTGGGAATTGCTAAATTTTGTTGTCTAAATTTCTATACAAATCGGTACCGAGGTGTAATGGTAAATCGATTTTTCAGATATTTTAACGTCTAAAAACAGTAAATATTCTTCAAATAATCTTACCGGGTTTTCAGCAGAAGGTCTTCATTTGTTTTGTCTTGCACAACGCCTCCGAAATTTTCAGTGTCGCCAATATTTCAGAATTTTTTTGCCTTAAAATTTTTTTTATTTTTTGGCAAAGACTCTGAAATTTGTCAAATTTTATTCAGTAAACCGTCATTAATCGGCGCCAGGAATTATTCCCCGTCGATCCGCACCCCCCTCGACCGCCCCCGATGGTGGGAATTGCTAAATTTTGTTGTCTAAATTTCTATACAAATCGGTACCGAGGTGTAATGGTAGATCGATTTTTCAGATATTTTAACGTCTAAAAACAGTAAATATTCTTCAAATAATCTTACCGGGTTTTCAGCAGAAGGTCTTCATTTGTTTTGTCTTGCACAACGCCCCCGAAATTTTCAGTGTCGCCAATATTTCAGATTTTTTTTGCCTTAAATTTTTTTTTATTTTTTGGCAAAGACTCTGAAATTTGTCAAATTTTATTCAGTAAACCGTCATTAATCGGCGCCAGGAATTATTCCCCGTCGATCCGCACCCCCCTCGACCGCCCCCGATGGTGGGAATTGCTAAATTTTGTTGTCTAAATTTCTATACAAATCGGTACCGAGGTGTAATGGTAGATCGATTTTTCAGATATTTTAACGTCTAAAAACAGTAAATATTCTTCAAATAATCTTACCGGGTTTTCAGCAGAAGGTCTTCATTTGTTTTGTCTTGCACAACGCCCCCGAAATTTTCAGTGTCGCCAATATTTCAGAATTTTTTTGCCTTAAAATTTTTTTTATTTTTTGGCAAAGACTCTGAAATTTGTCAAATTTTATTCAGTAAACCGTCATTAATCGGCGCCAGGAATTATTCCCCGTCGATCCGCACCCACCTCGACCGCCCCCGATGGTGGGAATTGCTAAATTTTGTTGTCTAAATTTCTATACAAATCGGTACCGAGGTGTAATGGTAGATCGATTTTTCAGATATTTTAACGTCTAAAAACAGTAAATATTCTTCAAATAATCTTACCGGGTTTTCAGCAGAAGGTCTTCATTTGTTTTGTCTTGCACAACGCCCCCGAAATTTTCAGTGTCGCCAATATTTCAGAATTTTTTTGCCTTAAAATTTTTTTATTTTTTGGCAAAGACTCTGAAATTTGTCAAATTTTATTCAGTAAACCGTCATTAATCGGCGCCAGGAATTATTCCCCGTCGATCCGCACCCCCCTCGACCGCCCCCGATGCTGGGAATTGCTAAATTTTGTTGTCTAAATTTCTATACAAATCGGTACCGAGGTGTAATGGTAGATCGATTTTTCAGATATTTTAACGTCTAAAAACAGTAAATATTCTTCAAATAATCTTACCGGGTTTTCAGCAGAAGGTCTTCATTTGTTTTGTCTTGCACAACGCCCCCGAAATTTTCAGAGTCGCCAATATTTCAGAATTTTTTTGCCTTAAATTTTTTTTTATTTTATGGCAAAGACTCTGAAATTTGTCAAATTTTATTCAGTAAACCGTCATTAATCGGCGCCAGGAATTATTCCCCGTCGATCCGCACCCCCCTCGACCGCCCCCGATGGTGGGAATTGCTAAATTTTGTTGTCTAAATTTCTATACAAATCGGTACCGAGGTGTAATGGTAGATCGATTTTTCAGATATTTTAACGTCTAAAAACAGTAAATATTCTTCAAATAATCTTACCGGGTTTTCAGCAGAAGGTCTTCATTTGTTTTGTCTTGCACAACGCCCCCGAAATTTTCAGTGTCGCCAATATTTCAGAATTTTTTTGCCCTAAAATATTTTTTATTTTTTGGCAAAGACTCTGAAATTTGTCAAATTTTATTCAGTAAACCGTCATTAATCGGCGCCAGGAATTATTCCCCGTCGATCCGCACCCCCCTCGACCGCCCCCGATGGTGGGAATTGCTAAATTTTGTTGTCTAAATTTCTATACAAATCGGTACCGAGGTGTAATGGTAGATCGATTTTTCAGATATTTTAACGTCTAAAAACAGTAAATATTCTTCAAATAATCTTACCGGGTTTTCAGCAGAAGGTCTTCATTTGTTTTGTCTTGCACAACGCCCCCGAAATTTTCAGTGTCGCCAATATTTCAGATTTTTTTTGCCTTAAAATTTTTTTATTTTTTGGCAAAGACTTTGAAATTTGTCAAATTTTATTCAGTAAACCGTCATTAATCGGCGCCAGGAATTATTCCCCGTCGATCCGCACCCCCCTCGACCGCCCCCGATGGTGGGAATTGCTAAATTTTGTTGTCTAAATTTCTATACAAATCGGTACCGAGGTGTAATGGTAGATCGATTTTTCAGATATTTTAACGTCTAAAAACAGTAAATATTCTTCAAATAATCTTACCGGGTTTTCAGCAGAAGGTCTTCATTTGTTTTGTCTTGCACAACGCCCCCGAAATTTTCAGTGTCGCCAATATCTCAGAATTTTTTTGCCTTAAAATTTTTTTTATTTTTTGGCAAAGGCTCTGAAATTTGTCAAATTTTATTCAGTAAACCGTCATTAATCGGCGCCAGGAATTATTCCCCGTCGATCCGCACCCCCTTCGACCGCCCCCGATGGTGGGAATTGCTAAATTTTGTTGTCTAAATTTCTATACAAATCGGTACCGAGGTGTAATGGTAGATCGATTTTTCAGATATTTTAACGTCTAAAAACAGTAAATATTCTTCAAATAATCTTACCGGGTTTTCAGCAGAAGGTCTTCATTTGTTTTGTCTTGCACAACGCCCCCGAAATTTTCAGTGTCGCCAATATTTCAGAATTTTTTTGCCTTAAATTTTTTTTTATTTTTTGGCAAAGACTCTGAAATTTGTCAAATTTTATTCAGTAAACCGTCATTAATCGGCGCCAGGAATTATTCCCCGTCGATCCGCACCCCCCTCTACCGCCCCCGATGGTGGGAATTGCTAAATTTTGTTGTCTAAATTTCTATACAAATCGGTACCGAGGTGTAATGGTAGATCGATTTTTCAGATATTTTAACGTCTAAAAACAGTAAATATTCTTCAAATAATCTTACCGGGTTTTCAGCAGAAGGTCTTCATTTGTTTTGTCTTGCACAACGCCCCCGAAATTTTCAGTGTCGCCAATATTTCAGAATTTTTTTGCCTTAAATTTTTTTTTATTTTTTGGCAAAGACTCTGAAATTTGTCAAATTTTATTCAGTAAACCGTCATTAATTGGCGCCAGGAATTATTCCCCGTCGATCCGCACCCCCCTCGACCGCCCCCGATGGTGGGAATTGCTAAATTTTGTTGTCTAAATTTCTATACAAATCGGTACCGAGGTGTAATGGTAGATCGATTTTTCAGATATTTTAACGTCTAAAAACAGTAAATATTCTTCAAATAATCTTACCGGGTTTTCAGCAGAAGGTCTTCATTTGTTTTGTCTTGCACAACGCCCCCGAAATTTTCAGTGTCGCCAATATTGCAGAATTTTTTTGCCTTAAATTTTTTTTTATTTTTTGGCAAAGACTGAAATTTGTCAAATTTTATTCAGTAAACCGTCATTAATCGGCGCCAGGAATTATTCCCCGTCGATCCGCACCCCCCTCGACCGCCCCCGATGGTGGGAATTGCTAAATTTTGTTGTCTAAATTTCTATACAAATCGGTACCGAGGTGTAATGGTAGATCGATTTTTCAGATATTTTAACGTCTAAAAACAGTAAATATTCTTCAAATAATCTTACCGGGTTTTCAGCAGAAGGTCTTCATTTGTTTTGTCTTGCACAACGCCCCCGAAATTTTCAGTGTCGCCAATATTTCAGAATTTTTTTGCCTTAAAATTTTTTTATTTTTTGGCAAAAACTCTGAAATTTGTCAAATTTTATTCAGTAAACCGTCATTAATCGGCGCCAGGAATTATTCCCCGTCGATCCGCACCCCCCTCGACCGCCCCCGATGGTGGGAATTGCTAAATTTTGTTGTCTAAATTTCTATACAAATCGGTACCGAGGTGTAATGGTAGATCGATTTTTCAGATATTTTAACGTCTAAAAACAGTAAATATTCTTCAAATAATCTTACCGGGTTTTCAGCAGAAGGTCTTCATTTGTTTTGTCTTGCACAACGCCCCCGAAATTTTCAGTGTCGCCAATATTTCAGAATTTTTTTGCCTTAAATTTTTTTTTATTTTTTGGCAAAGACTCTGAAATTTGTCAAATTTTATTCAGTAAACCGTCATTAATCGGCGCCAGGAATTATTCCCCGTCGATCCGCACCCCCCTCGACCGCCCCCGATGGTGGGAATTGCTAAATTTTGTTGTCTAAATTTCTATACAAATCGGTACCGAGGTGTAATGGTAGATCGATTTTTCAGATATTTTAACGTCTAAAAACAGTAAATATTCTTCAAATAATCTTACCGGGTTTTCAGCAGAAGGTCTTCATTTGTTTTGTCTTGCACAACGCCCCCGAAATTTTCAGTGTCGCCAATATTTCAGAATTTTTTTGCCTTAAAATTTTTTTATTTTTTGGCAAAGACTCTGAAATTTGTCAAATTTTATTCAGTAAACCGTCATTAATCGGCGCCAGGAATTATTCCCCGTCGATCCGCACCCCCCTCGACCGGCCCCGATGGTGGGAATTGCTAAATTTTGTTGTCTAAATTTCTATACAAATCGGTACCGAGGTGTAATGGTAGATCGATTTTTCAGATATTTTAACGTCTAAAAACAGTAAATATTCTTCAAATAATCTTACCGGGTTTTCAGCAGAAGGTCTTCATTTGTTTTGTCTTGCACAACGCCCCCGAAATTTTCAGTGTCGCCAATATTTCAGAATTTTTTTGCCTTAAATTTTTTTTTATTTTTTGGCAAAGACTCTGAAATTTGTCAAATTTTATTCAGTAAACCGTCATTAATCGGCGCCAGGAATTATTCCCCGTCGATCCGCACCCCCCTCGACCGCCCCCGATGGTGGGAATTGCTAAATTTTGTTGTCTAAATTTCTATACAAATCGGTACCGAGGTGTAATGGTAGATCGATTTTTCAGATATTTTAACGTCTAAAAACAGTAAATATTCTTCAAATAATCTTACCGGGTTTTCAGCAGAAGGTCTTCATTTGTTTTGTCTTGCACAACGCCCCCGAAATTTTCAGTGTCGCCAATATTTCAGAATTTTTTTGCCTTAAATTTTTTTTTATTTTTTGGCAAAGACTCTGAAATTTGTCAAATTTTATTCAGTAAACCGTCATTAATCGGCGCCAGGAATTATTCCCCGTCGATCCGCACCCCCCTCGACCGCCCCCGATGGTGGGAATTGCTAAATTTTGTTGTCTAAATTTCTATACAAATCGGTACCGAGGTGTAATGGTAGATCGATTTTTCAGATATTTTAACGTCTAAAAACAGTAAATATTCTTCAAATAATCTTACCGGGTTTTCAGCAGAAGGTCTTCATTTGTTTTGTCTTGCACAACGCCCCCGAAATTTTCAGTGTCGCCAATATTTCAGAATTTTTTTGCCTTAAAATTTTTTTTATTTTTTGGCAAAGACTGAAATTTGTCAAATTTTATTCAGTAAACCGTCATTAATCGGCGCCAGGAATTATTCCCCGTCGATCCGCACCCCCCTCGACCGCCCCCGATGCTGGGAATTGCTAAATTTTGTTGTCTAAATTTCTATACAAATCGGTACCGAGGTGTAATGGTAGATCGATTTTTCAGATATTTTAACGTCTAAAAACAGTAAATATTCTTCAAATAATCTTACCGGGTTTTCAGCAGAAGGTCTTCATTTGTTTTGTCTTGCACAACGCCCCCGAAATTTTCAGTGTCGCCAATATTTCAGAATTTTTTTGCCTTAAAATTTTTTTATTTTTTGGCAAAAATTCTGAAATTTGTCAAATTTTATTCAGTAAACCGTCATTAATCGGCGCCAGGAATTATTCCCCGTCGATCCGCACCCCCCTCGACCGCCCCCGATGGTGGGAATTGCTAAATTTTGTTGTCTAAATTTCTATACAAATCGGTACCGAGGTGTAATGGTAGATCGATTTTTCAGATATTTTAACGTCTAAAAACAGTAAATATTCTTCAAATAATCTTACCGGGTTTTCAGCAGAAGGTCTTCATTTGTTTTGTCTTGCACAACGCCCCCGAAATTTTCAGTGTCGCCAATATTTCAGAATTTTTTTGCCTTAAATTTTTTTTTATTTTTTGGCAAAGACTCTGAAATTTGTCAAATTTTATTCAGTAAACCGTCATTAATCGGCGCCAGGAATTATTCCCCGTCGATCCGCACCCCCCTCGACCGCCCCCGATGGTGGGAATTGCTAAATTTTGTTGTCTAAATTTCTATACAAATCGGTACCGAGGTGTAATGGTAGATCGATTTTTCAGATATTTTAACGTCTAAAAACAGTAAATATTCTTCAAATAATCTTACCGGGTTTTCAGCAGAAGGTCTTCATTTGTTTTGTCTTGCACAACGCCCCCGAAATTTTCAGTGTCGCCAATATTTCAGAATTTTTTTGCCTTAAATTTTTTTTTATTTTTTGGCAAAGACTCTGAAATTTGTCAAATTTTATTCAGTAAACCGTCATTAATCGGCGCCAGGAATTATTCCCCGTCGATCCGCACCCCCCTCGACCGCCCCCGATGGTGGGAATTGCTAAATTTTGTTGTCTAAATTTCTATACAAATCGGTACCGAGGTGTAATGGTAGATCGATTTTTCAGATATTTTAACGTCTAAAAACAGTAAATATTCTTCAAATAATCTTACCGGGTTTTCAGCAGAAGGTCTTCATTTGTTTTGTCTTGCACAACGCCCCCGAAATTTTCAGTGTCGCCAATATTTCAGAATTTTTTTGCCTTAAAATTTTTTTTATTTTTTGGCAAAGACTGAAATTTGTCAAATTTTATTCAGTAAACCGTCATTAATCGGCGCCAGGAATTATTCCCCGTCGATCCGCACCCCCCTCGACCGCCCCCGATGCTGGGAATTGCTAAATTTTGTTGTCTAAATTTCTATACAAATCGGTACCGAGGTGTAATGGTAGATCGATTTTTCAGATATTTTAACGTCTAAAAACAGTAAATATTCTTCAAATAATCTTACCGGGTTTTCAGCAGAAGGTCTTCATTTGTTTTGTCTTGCACAACGCCCCCGAAATTTTCAGTGTCGCCAATATTTCAGAATTTTTTTGCCTTAAAATTTTTTTATTTTTTGGCAAAAATTCTGAAATTTGTCAAATTTTATTCAGTAAACCGTCATTAATCGGCGCCAGGAATTATTCCCCGTCGATCCGCACCCCCCTCGACCGCCCCCGATGGTGGGAATTGCTAAATTTTGTTGTCTAAATTTCTATACAAATCGGTACCGAGGTGTAATGGTAGATCGATTTTTCAGATATTTTAACGTCTAAAAACAGTAAATATTCTTCAAATAATCTTACCGGGTTTTCAGCAGAAGGTCTTCATTTGTTTTGTCTTGCACAACGCCCCCGAAATTTTCAGTGTCGCCAATATTTCAGAATTTTTTTGCCTTAAATTTTTTTTTATTTTTTGGCAAAGACTCTGAAATTTGTCAAATTTTATTCAGTAAACCGTCATTAATCGGCGCCAGGAATTATTCCCCGTCGATCCGCACCCCCCTCGACCGCCCCCGATGGTGGGAATTGCTAAATTTTGTTGTCTAAATTTCTATACAAATCGGTACCGAGGTGTAATGGTAGATCGATTTTTCAGATATTTTAACGTCTAAAAACAGTAAATATTCTTCAAATAATCTTACCGGGTTTTCAGCAGAAGGTCTTCATTTGTTTTGTCTTGCACAACGCCCCCGAAATTTTCAGTGTCGCCAATATTTCAGAATTTTTTTGCCTTAAAATTTTTTTATTTTTTGGCAAAGACTCTGAAATTTGTCAAATTTTATTCAGTAAACCGTCATTAATCGGCGCCAGGAATTATTCCCCGTCGATCCGCACCCCCCTCGACCGCCCCCGATGGTGGGAATTGCTAAATTTTGTTGTCTAAATTTCTATACAAATCGGTACCGAGGTGTAATGGTAGATCGATTTTTCAGATATTTTAACGTCTAAAAACAGTAAATATTCTTCAAATAATCTTACCGGGTTTTCAGCAGAAGGTCTTCATTTGTTTTGTCTTGCACAACGCCCCCGAAATTTTCAGTGTCGCCAATATTTCAGAATTTTTTTGCCTTAAATTTTTTTTTATTTTTTGGCAAAGACTCTGAAATTTGTCAAATTTTATTCAGTAAACCGCCATTAATCGGCGCCAGGAATTATTCCCCGTCGATCCGCACCCCCCTCGACCGCCCCCGATGGTGGGAATTGCTAAATTTTGTTGTCTAAATTTCTATACAAATCGGTACCGAGGTGTAATGGTAGATCGATTTTTCAGATATTTTAACGTCTAAAAACAGTAAATATTCTTCAAATAATCTTACCGGGTTTTCAGCAGAAGGTCTTCATTTGTTTTGTCTTGCACAACGCCCCCGAAATTTTCAGTGTCGCCAATATTTCAGAATTTTTTTGCCTTAAATTTTTTTTTATTTTTTGGCAAAGACTCTGAAATTTGTCAAATTTTATTCAGTAAACCGTCATTAATCGGCGCCAGGAATTATTCCCCGTCGATCCGCACCCCCCTCGACCGCCCCCGATGGTGGGAATTGCTAAATTTTGTTGTCTAAATTTCTATACAAATCGGTACCGAGGTGTAATGGTAGATCGATTTTTCAGATATTTTAACGTCTAAAAACAGTAAATATTCTTCAAATAATCTTACCGGGTTTTCAGCAGAAGGTCTTCATTTGTTTTGTCTTGCACAACGCCCCCGAAATTTTCAGTGTCGCCAATATTTCAGAATTTTTTTGCCTTAAAATTTTTTTTATTTTTTGGCAAAGACTCTGAAATTTGTCAAATTTTATTCAGTAAACCGTCGTTAATCGGCGCCAGGAATTATTCCCCGTCGATCCGCACCCCCCTCGACCGCCCCCGATGGTGGGAATTGCTAAATTTTGTTGTCTAAATTTCTATACAAATCGGTACCGAGGTGTAATGGTAGATCGATTTTTCAGATATTTTAACATCTAAAAACAGTAAATATTCTTCAAATAATCTTACCGGGTTTTCAGCAGAAGGTCTTCATTTGTTTTGTCTTGCACAACGCCCCCGAAATTTTCAGTGTCGCCAATATTTCAGAATTTTTTTGCCTTAAATTTTTTTTTATTTTTTGGCAAAGACTCTGAAATTTGTCAAATTTTATTCAGTAAACCGTCATTAATCGGCGCCAGGAATTATTCCCCGTCGATCCGCACCCCCCTCGACCGCCCCCGATGGTGGGAATTGCTAAATTTTGTTGTCTAAATTTCTATACAAATCGGTACCGAGGTGTAATGGTAGATCGATTTTTCAGATATTTTAACGTCTAAAAACAGTAAATATTCTTCAAATAATCTTACCGGGTTTTCAGCAGAAGGTCTTCATTTGTTTTGTCTTGCACAACGCCCCCGAAATTTTCAGTGTCGCCAATATTTCAGAATTTTTTTGCCTTAAAATTTTTTTTATTTTTTGGCAAAGACTGAAATTTGTCAAATTTTATTCAGTAAACCGTCATTAATCGGCGCCAGGAATTATTCCCCGTCGATCCGCACCCCCCTCGACCGCCCCCGATGCTGGGAATTGCTAAATTTTGTTGTCTAAATTTCTATACAAATCGGTACCGAGGTGTAATGGTAGATCGATTTTTCAGATATTTTAACGTCTAAAAACAGTAAATATTCTTCAAATAATCTTACCGGGTTTTCAGCAGAAGGTCTTCATTTGTTTTGTCTTGCACAACGCCCCCGAAATTTTCAGTGTCGCCAATATTTCAGAATTTTTTTGCCTTAAAATTTTTTTATTTTTTGGCAAAAATTCTGAAATTTGTCAAATTTTATTCAGTAAACCGTCATTAATCGGCGCCAGGAATTATTCCCCGTCGATCCGCACCCCCCTCGACCGCCCCCGATGGTGGGAATTGCTAAATTTTGTTGTCTAAATTTCTATACAAATCGGTACCGAGGTGTAATGGTAGATCGATTTTTCAGATATTTTAACGTCTAAAAACAGTAAATATTCTTCAAATAATCTTACCGGGTTTTCAGCAGAAGGTCTTCATTTGTTTTGTCTTGCACAACGCCCCCGAAATTTTCAGTGTCGCCAATATTTCAGAATTTTTTTGCCTTAAATTTTTTTTTATTTTTTGGCAAAGACTCTGAAATTTGTCAAATTTTATTCAGTAAACCGTCATTAATCGGCGCCAGGAATTATTCCCCGTCGATCCGCACCCCCCTCGACCGCCCCCGATGGTGGGAATTGCTAAATTTTGTTGTCTAAATTTCTATACAAATCGGTACCGAGGTGTAATGGTAGATCGATTTTTCAGATATTTTAACGTCTAAAAACAGTAAATATTCTTCAAATAATCTTACCGGGTTTTCAGCAGAAGGTCTTCATTTGTTTTGTCTTGCACAACGCCCCCGAAATTTTCAGTGTCGCCAATATTTCAGAATTTTTTTGCCTTAAAATTTTTTTATTTTTTGGCAAAGACTTTGAAATTTGTCAAATTTTATTCAGTAAACCGTCATTAATCGGCGCCAGGAATTATTCCCCGTCGATCCGCACCCCCCTCGACCGCCCCCGATGGTGGGAATTGCTAAATTTTGTTGTCTAAATTTCTATACAAATCGGTACCGAGGTGTAATGGTAGATCGATTTTTCAGATATTTTAACGTCTAAAAACAGTAAATATTCTTCAAATAATCTTACCGGGTTTTCAGCAGAAGGTCTTCATTTGTTTTGTCTTGCACAACGCCCCCGAAATTTTCAGTGTCGCCAATATTTCAGAATTTTTTTGCCTTAAATTTTTTTTTATTTTTTGGCAAAGACTCTGAAATTTGTCAAATTTTATTCAGTAAACCGTCATTAATCGGCGCCAGGAATTATTCCCCGTCGATCCGCACCCCCCTCAACCGCCCCCGATGGTGGGAATTGCTAAATTTTGTTGTCTAAATTTCTATACAAATCGGTACCGAGGTGTAATGGTAGATCGATTTTTCAGATATTTTAACGTCTAAAAACAGTAAATATTCTTCAAATAATCTTACCGGGTTTTCAGCAGAAGGTCTTCATTTGTTTTGTCTTGCACAACGCCCCCGAAATTTTCAGTGTCGCCAATATTTCAGAATTTTTTTGCCTTAAAATTTTTTTTATTTTTTGGCAAAGACTGAAATTTGTCAAATTTTATTCAGTAAACCGTCATTAATCGGCGCCAGGAATTATTCCCCGTCGATCCGCACCCCCCTCGACCGCCCCCGATGCTGGGAATTGCTAAATTTTGTTGTCTAAATTTCTATACAAATCGGTACCGAGGTGTAATGGTAGATCGATTTTTCAGATATTTTAACGTCTAAAAACAGTAAATATTCTTCAAATAATCTTACCGGGTTTTCAGCAGAAGGTCTTCATTTGTTTTGTCTTGCACAACGCCCCCGAAATTTTCAGTGTCGCCAATATTTCAGAATTTTTTTGCCTTAAAATTTTTTTATTTTTTGGCAAAAATTCTGAAATTTGTCAAATTTTATTCAGTAAACCGTCATTAATCGGCGCCAGGAATTATTCCCCGTCGATCCGCACCCCCCTCGACCGCCCCCGATGGTGGGAATTGCTAAATTTTGTTGTCTAAATTTCTATACAAATCGGTACCGAGGTGTAATGGTAGATCGATTTTTCAGATATTTTAACGTCTAAAAACAGTAAATATTCTTCAAATAATCTTACCGGGTTTTCAGCAGAAGGTCTTCATTTGTTTTGTCTTGCACAACGCCCCCGAAATTTTCAGTGTCGCCAATATTTCAGAATTTTTTTGCCTTAAATTTTTTTTTATTTTTTGGCAAAGACTCTGAAATTTGTCAAATTTTATTCAGTAAACCGTCATTAATCGGCGCCAGGAATTATTCCCCGTCGATCCGCACCCCCCTCGACCGCCCCCGATGGTGGGAATTGCTAAATTTTGTTGTCTAAATTTCTATACAAATCGGTACCGAGGTGTAATGGTAGATCGATTTTTCAGATATTTTAACGTCTAAAAACAGTAAATATTCTTCAAATAATCTTACCGGGTTTTCAGCAGAAGGTCTTCATTTGTTTTGTCTTGCACAACGCCCCCGAAATTTTCAGTGTCGCCAATATTTCAGAATTTTTTTGCCTTAAAATTTTTTTATTTTTTGGCAAAGACTCTGAAATTTGTCAAATTTTATTCAGTAAACCGTCATTAATCGGCGCCAGGAATTATTCCCCGTCGATCCGCACCCCCCTCGACCGCCCCCGATGGTGGGAATTGCTAAATTTTGTTGTCTAAATTTCTATACAAATCGGTACCGAGGTGTAATGGTAGATCGATTTTTCAGATATTTTAACGTCTAAAAACAGTAAATATTCTTCAAATAATCTTACCGGGTTTTCAGCAGAAGGTCTTCATTTGTTTTGTCTTGCACAACGCCCCCGAAATTTTCAGTGTCGCCAATATTTCAGAATTTTTTTGCCTTAAATTTTTTTTTATTTTTTGGCAAAGACTCTGAAATTTGTCAAATTTTATTCAGTAAACCGCCATTAATCGGCGCCAGGAATTATTCCCCGTCGATCCGCACCCCCCTCGACCGCCCCCGATGGTGGGAATTGCTAAATTTTGTTGTCTAAATTTCTATACAAATCGGTACCGAGGTGTAATGGTAGATCGATTTTTCAGATATTTTAACGTCTAAAAACAGTAAATATTCTTCAAATAATCTTACCGGGTTTTCAGCAGAAGGTCTTCATTTGTTTTGTCTTGCACAACGCCCCCGAAATTTTCAGTGTCGCCAATATTTCAGAATTTTTTTGCCTTAAATTTTTTTTTATTTTTTGGCAAAGACTCTGAAATTTGTCAAATTTTATTCAGTAAACCGTCATTAATCGGCGCCAGGAATTATTCCCCGTCGATCCGCACCCCCCTCGACCGCCCCCGATGGTGGGAATTGCTAAATTTTGTTGTCTAAATTTCTATACAAATCGGTACCGAGGTGTAATGGTAGATCGATTTTTCAGATATTTTAACGTCTAAAAACAGTAAATATTCTTCAAATAATCTTACCGGGTTTTCAGCAGAAGGTCTTCATTTGTTTTGTCTTGCACAACGCCCCCGAAATTTTCAGTGTCGCCAATATTTCAGAATTTTTTTGCCTTAAAATTTTTTTTATTTTTTGGCAAAGACTCTGAAATTTGTCAAATTTTATTCAGTAAACCGTCGTTAATCGGCGCCAGGAATTATTCCCCGTCGATCCGCACCCCCCTCGACCGCCCCCGATGGTGGGAATTGCTAAATTTTGTTGTCTAAATTTCTATACAAATCGGTACCGAGGTGTAATGGTAGATCGATTTTTCAGATATTTTAACATCTAAAAACAGTAAATATTCTTCAAATAATCTTACCGGGTTTTCAGCAGAAGGTCTTCATTTGTTTTGTCTTGCACAACGCCCCCGAAATTTTCAGTGTCGCCAATATTTCAGAATTTTTTTGCCTTAAATTTTTTTTTATTTTTTGGCAAAGACTCTGAAATTTGTCAAATTTTATTCAGTAAACCGTCGTTAATCGGCGCCAGGAATTATTCCCCGTCGATCCGCACCCCCCTCGACCGCCCCCGATGGTGGGAATTGCTAAATTTTGTTGTCTAAATTTCTATACAAATCGGTACCGAGGTGTAATGGTAGATCGATTTTTCAGATATTTTAACGTCTAAAAACAGTAAATATTCTTCAAATAATCTTACCGGGTTTTCAGCAGAAGGTCTTCATTTGTTTTGTCTTGCACAACGCCCCCGAAATTTTCAGTGTCGCCAATATTTCAGAATTTTTTTGCCTTAAAATTTTTTTTATTTTTTGGCAAAGACTCTGAAATTTGTCAAATTTTATTCAGTAAACCGCCATTAATCGGCGCCAGGAATTATTCCCCGTCGATCCGCACCCCCCTCGACCGCCCCCGATGGTGGGAATTGCTAAATTTTGTTGTCTAAATTTCTATACAAATCGGTACCGAGGTGTAATGGTAGATCGATTTTTCAGATATTTTAACGTCTAAAAACAGTAAATATTCTTTAAATAATCTTACCGGGTTTTCAGCAGAAGGTCTTCATTTGTTTTATCTTGCACAACGCCCCCGAAATTTTCAGTGTCGCCAATATTTCAGAATTTTTTTGCCTTAAATTTTTTTTTATTTTTTGGCAAAGACTCTGAAATTTGTCAAATTTTATTCAGTAAACCGCCATTAATCGGCGCCAGGAATTATTCCCCGTCGATCCGCACCCCCCTCGACCGCCCCCGATGGTGGGAATTGCTAAATTTTGTTGTCTAAATTTCTATACAAATCGGTACCGAGGTGTAATGGTAGATCGATTTTTCAGATATTTTAACGTCTAAAAACAGTAAATATTCTTCAAATAATCTTACCGGGTTTTCAGCAGAAGGTCTTCATTTGTTTTGTCTTGCACAACGCCCCCGAAATTTTCAGTGTCGCCAATATTTCAGAATTTTTTTGCCTTAAATTTTTTTTTATTTTTTGGCAAAGACTCTGAAATTTGTCAAATTTTATTCAGTAAACCGTCATTAATCGGCGCCAGGAATTATTCCCCGTCGATCCGCACCCCCCTCGACCGCCCCCGATGGTGGGAATTGCTAAATTTTGTTGTCTAAATTTCTATACAAATCGGTACCGAGGTGTAATGGTAGATCGATTTTTCAGATATTTTAACGTCTAAAAACAGTAAATATTCTTCAAATAATCTTACCGGGTTTTCAGCAGAAGGTCTTCATTTGTTTTGTCTTGCACAACGCCCCCGAAATTTTCAGTGTCGCCAATATTTCAGAATTTTTTTGCCTTAAATTTTTTTTTATTTTTTGGCAAAGACTCTGAAATTTGTCAAATTTTATTCAGTAAACCGTCATTAATCGGCGCCTGGAATTATTCCCCGTCGATCCGCACCCCCCTCGACCGCCCCCGATGGTGGGAATTGCTAAATTTTGTTGTCTAAATTTCTATACAAATCGGTACCGAGGTGTAATGGTAGATCGATTTTTCAGATATTTTAACGTCTAAAAACAGTAAATATTCTTCAAATAATCTTACCGGGTTTTCAGCAGAAGGTCTTCATTTGTTTTGTCTTGCACAACGCCCCCGAAATTTTCAGTGTCGCCAATATTTCAGAATTTTTTTGCCTTAAATTTTTTTTTATTTTTTGGCAAAGACTCTGAAATTTGTCAAATTTTATTCAGTAAACCGTCATTAATCGGCGCCAGGAATTATTCCCCGTCGATCCGCACCCCCCTCGACCGCCCCCGATGGTGGGAATTGCTAAATTTTGTTGTCTAAATTTCTATACAAATCGGTACCGAGGTGTAATGGTAGATCGATTTTTCAGATATTTTAACGTCTAAAAACAGTAAATATTCTTCAAATAATCTTACCGGGTTTTCAGCAGAAGGTCTTCATTTGTTTTGTCTTGCACAACGCCCCCGAAATTTTCAGTGTCGCCAATATTTCAGAATTTTTTTGCCTTAAATTTTTTTTTATTTTTTGGCAAAGACTCTGAAATTTGTCAAATTTTATTCAGTGAACCGTCATTAATCGGCGCCAGGAATTATTCCCCGTCGATCCGCACCCCCCTCGACCGCCCCCGATGGTGGGAATTGCTAAATTTTGTTGTCTAAATTTCTATACAAATCGGTACCGAGGTGTAATGGTAGATCGATTTTTCAGATATTTTAACGTCTAAAAACAGTAAATATTCTTCAAATAATCTTACCGGGTTTTCAGCAGAAGGTCTTCATTTGTTTTGTCTTGCACAACGCCCCCGAAATTTTCAGTGTCGCCAATATTTCAGAATTTTTTTGCCTTAAATTTTTTTTTATTTTTTGGCAAAGACTCTGAAATTTGTCAAATTTTATTCAGTAAACCGTCATTAATCGGCGCCAGGAATTATTCCCCGTCGATCCGCACCCCCCTCGACCGCCCCCGATGGTGGGAATTGCTAAATTTTGTTGTCTAAATTTCTATACAAATCGGTACCGAGGTGTAATGGTAGATCGATTTTTCAGATATTTTAACGTCTAAAAACAGTAAATATTCTTCAAATAATCTTACCGGGTTTTCAGCAGAAGGTCTTCATTTGTTTTGTCTTGCACAACGCCCCCGAAATTTTCAGTGTCGCCAATATTTCAGAATTTTTTTGCCTTAAATTTTTTTTATTTTTTGGCAAAGACTCTAAATTTGTCAAATTTTATTCAGTAAACCGTCATTAATCGGCGCCAGGAATTATTCCCCGTCGATCCGCACCCCCCTCGACCGCCCCCGATGGTGGGAATTGCTAAATTTTGTTGTCTAAATTTCTATACAAATCGGTACCGAGGTGTAATGGTAGATCGATTTTTCAGATATTTTAACGTCTAAAAACAGTAAATATTCTTCAAATAATCTTACCGGGTTTTCAGCAGAAGGTCTTCATTTGTTTTGTCTTGCACAACGCCCCCGAAATTTTCAGTGTCGCCAATATTTCAGAATTTTTTTGCCTTAAAATTTTTTTTATTTTTTGGCAAAGACTCTGAAATTTGTCAAATTTTATTCAGTAAACCGTCATTAATCGGCGCCAGGAATTATTCCCCGTCGATCCGCACCCCCCTCGACCGCCCCCGATGGTGGGAATTGCTAAATTTTGTTGTCTAAATTTCTATACAAATCGGTACCGAGGTGTAATGGTAGATCGATTTTTCAGATATTTTAACGTCTAAAAACAGTAAATATTCTTCAAATAATCTTCCCGGTTTTCAGCAGAAGGTCTTCATTTGTTTTGTCTTGCACAACGCCCCCGAAATTTTCAGTGTCGCCAATATTTCAGAATTTTTTTGCCTTAAAATTTTTTTTATTTTTTGGCAAAGACTCTGAAATTTGTCAAATTTTATTCAGTAAACCGTCGTTAATCGGCGCCAGGAATTATTCCCCGTCGATCCGCACCCCCCTCGACCGCCCCCGATGGTGGGAATTGCTAAATTTTGTTGTCTAAATTTCTATACAAATCGGTACCGAGGTGTAATGGTAGATCGATTTTTCAGATATTTTAACGTCTAAAAACAGTAAATATTCTTCAAATAATCTTACCGGGTTTTCAGCAGAAGGTCTTCATTTGTTTTGTCTTGCACAACGCCCCCGAAATTTTCAGTGTCGCCAATATTTCAGAATTTTTTTGCCTTAAAATTTTTTTTATTTTTTGGCAAAGACTCTGAAATTTGTCAAATTTTATTCAGTAAACCGTCATTAATCGGCGCCAGGAATTATTCCCCGTCGATCCGCACCCCCCTCGACCGCCCCCGATGGTGGGAATTGCTAAATTTTGTTGTCTAAATTTCTATACAAATCGGTACCGAGGTGTAATGGTAGATCGATTTTTCAGATATTTTAACGTCTAAAAACAGTAAATATTCTTCAAATAATCTTACCGGGTTTTCAGCAGAAGGTCTTCATTTGTTTTGTCTTGCACAACGCCCCCGAAATTTTCAGTGTCGCCAATATTTCAGAATTTTTTTGCCTTAAATTTTTTTTTATTTTTTGGCAAAGACTCTGAAATTTGTCAAATTTTATTCAGTAAACCGCCATTAATCGGCGCCAGGAATTATTCCCCGTCGATCCGCACCCCCCTCGACCGCCCCCGATGGTGGGAATTGCTAAATTTTGTTGTCTAAATTTCTATACAAATCGGTACCGAGGTGTAATGGTAGATCGATTTTTCAGATATTTTAACGTCTAAAAACAGTAAATATTCTTCAAATAATCTTACCGGGTTTTCAGCAGAAGGTCTTCATTTGTTTTGTCTTGCACAACGCCCCCGAAATTTTCAGTGTCGCCAATATTTCAGAATTTTTTTGCCTTAAATTTTTTTTTATTTTTTGGCAAAGACTCTGAAATTTGTCAAATTTTATTCAGTAAACCGTCATTAATCGGCGCCAGGAATTATTCCCCGTCGATCCGCACCCCCCTCGACCGCCCCCGATGGTGGGAATTGCTAAATTTTGTTGTCTAAATTTCTATACAAATCGGTACCGAGGTGTAATGGTAGATCGATTTTTCAGATATTTTAACGTCTAAAAACAGTAAATATTCTTCAAATAATCTTACCGGGTTTTCAGCAGAAGGTCTTCATTTGTTTTGTCTTGCACAACGCCCCCGAAATTTTCAGTGTCGCCAATATTTCAGAATTTTTTTGCCTTAAATTTTTTTTTATTTTTTGGCAAAGACTCTGAAATTTGTCAAATTTTATTCAGTAAACCGTCATTAATCGGCGCCAGGAATTATTCCCCGTCGATCCGCACCCCCCTCGACCGCCCCCGATGGTGGGAATTGCTAAATTTTGTTGTCTAAATTTCTATACAAATCGGTACCGAGGTGTAATGGTAGATCGATTTTTCAGATATTTTAACGTCTAAAAACAGTAAATATTCTTCAAATAATCTTACCGGGTTTTCAGCAGAAGGTCTTCATTTGTTTTGTCTTGCACAACGCCCCCGAAATTTTCAGTGTCGCCAATATTTCAGAATTTTTTTGCCTTAAAATTTTTTTTATTTTTTGGCAAAGACTCTGAAATTTGTCAAATTTTATTCAGTAAACCGTCATTAATCGGCGCCAGGAATTATTCCCCGTCGATCCGCACCCCCCTCGACCGCCCCCGATGGTGGGAATTGCTAAATTTTGTTGTCTAAATTTCTATACAAATCGGTACCGAGGTGTAATGGTAGATCGATTTTTCAGATATTTTAACGTCTAAAAACAGTAAATATTCTTCAAATAATCTTACCGGGTTTTCAGCAGAAGGTCTTCATTTGTTTTGTCTTGCACAACGCCCCCGAAATTTTCAGTGTCGCCAATATTTCAGAATTTTTTTGCCTTAAAATTTTTTTTATTTTTTGGCAAAGACTCTGAAATTTGTCAAATTTTATTCAGTAAACCGTCATTAATCGGCGCCAGGAATTATTCCCCGTCGATCCGCACCCCCCTCGACCGCCCCCGATGGTGGGAATTGCTAAATTTTGTTGTCTAAATTTCTATACAAATCGGTACCGAGGTGTAATGGTAGATCGATTTTTCAGATATTTTAACGTCTAAAAACAGTAAATATTCTTCAAATAATCTTACCGGGTTTTCAGCAGAAGGTCTTCATTTGTTTTGTCTTGCACAACGCCCCCGAAATTTTCAGTGTCGCCAATATTTCAGAATTTTTTTGCCTTAAAATTTTTTTTATTTTTTGGCAAAGACTCTGAAATTTGTCAAATTTTATTCAGTAAACCGTCATTAATCGGCGCCAGGAATTATTCCCCGTCGATCCGCACCCCCCTCGACCACCCCCGATGGTGGGAATTGCTAAATTTTGTTGTCTAAATTTCTATACAAATCGGTACCGAGGTGTAATGGTAGATCGATTTTTCAGATATTTTAACGTCTAAAAACAGTAAATATTCTTCAAATAATCTTACCGGGTTTTCAGCAGAAGGTCTTCATTTGTTTTGTCTTGCACAACGCCCCCGAAATTTTCAGTGTCGCCAATATTTCAGAATTTTTTTGCCTTAAAATTGTTTTATTTTTTGGCAAAGACTCTGAAATTTGTCAAATTTTATTCAGTAAACCGTCATTAATCGGCGCCAGGAATTATTCCCCGTCGATCCGCACCCCCCTCGACCGCCCCCGATGGTGGGAATTGCTAAATTTTGTTGTCTAAATTTCTATACAAATCGGTACCGAGGTGTAATGGTAGATCGATTTTTCAGATATTTTAACGTCTAAAAACAGTAAATATTCTTCAAATAATCTTACCGGGTTTTCAGCAGAAGGTCTTCATTTGTTTTGTCTTGCACAACGCCCCCGAAATTTTCAGTGTCGCCAATATTTCAGAATTTTTTTGCCTTAAATTTTTTTTTATTTTTTGGCAAAGACTCTGAAATTTGCCAAATTTTATTCAGTAAACCGTCATTAATCGGCGCCAGGAATTATTCCCCGTCGATCCGCACCCCCCTCGACCGCCCCCGATGGTGGGAATTGCTAAATTTTGTTGTCTAAATTTCTATACAAATCGGTACCGAGGTGTAATGGTAGATCGATTTTTCAGATATTTTAACGTCTAAAAACAGTAAATATTCTTCAAATAATCTTACCGGGTTTTCAGCAGAAGGTCTTCATTTGTTTTGTCTTGCACAACGCCCCCGAAATTTTCAGTGTCGCCAATATTTCAGAATTTTTTTGCCTTAAATTTTTTTTATTTTTTGGCATAGACTCTGAAATTTGTCAAATTTTATTCAGTAAACCGTCATTAATCGGCGCCAGGAATTATTCCCCGTCGATCCGCACCCCCCTCGACCGCCCCCGATGGTGGGAATTGCTAAATTTTGTTGTCTAAATTTCTATACAAATCGGTACCGAGGTGTAATGGTAGATCGATTTTTCAGATATTTTAACGTCTAAAAACAGTAAATATTCTTCAAATAATCTTACCGGGTTTTCAGCAGAAGGTCTTCATTTGTTTTGTCTTGCACAACGCCCCCGAAATTTTCAGTGTCGCCAATATTTCAGAATTTTTTTGCCTTAAAATTTTTTTTATTTTTTGGCAAAGACTCTGAAATTTGTCAAATTTTATTCAGTAAACCGTCATTAATCGGCGCCAGGAATTATTCCCCGTCGATCCGCACCCCCCTCGACCGCCCCCGATGGCGGGAATTGCTAAATTTTGTTGTCTAAATTTCTATACAAATCGGTACCGAGGTGTAATGGTAGATCGATTTTTCAGATATTTTAACGTCTAAAAACAGTAAATATTCTTCAAATAATCTTACCGGGTTTTCAGCAGAAGGTCTTCATTTGTTTTGTCTTGCACAACGCCCCCGAAATTTTCAGTGTCGCCAATATTTCAGAATTTTTTTGCCTTAAAATTTTTTTTATTTTTTGGCAAAGACTCTGAAATTTGTCAAATTTTATTCAGTAAACCGTCATTAATCGGCGCCAGGAATTATTCCCCGTCGATCCGCACCCCCCTCGACCGCCCCCGATGGTGGGAATTGCTAAATTTTGTTGTCTAAATTTCTATACAAATCGGTACCGAGGTGTAATGGTAGATCGATTTTTCAGATATTTTAACGTCTAAAAACAGTAAATATTCTTCAAATAATCTTACCGGGTTTTCAGCAGAAGGTCTTCATTTGTTTTGTCTTGCACAACGCCCCCGAAATTTTCAGTGTCGCCAATATTTCAGAATTTTTTTGCCTTAAAATTTTTTTTATTTTTTGGCAAAGACTCTGAAATTTGTCAAATTTTATTCAGTAAACCGTCATTAATCGGCGCCAGGAATTATTCCCCGTCGATCCGCACCCCCCTCGACCGCCCCCGATGGTGGGAATTGCTAAATTTTGTTGTCTAAATTTCTATACAAATCGGTACCGAGGTGTAATGGTAGATCGATTTTTCAGATATTTTAACGTCTAAAAACAGTAAATATTCTTCAAATAATCTTACCGGGTTTTCAGCAGAAGGTCTTCATTTGTTTTGTCTTGCACAACGCCCCCGAAATTTTCAGTGTCGCCAATATTTCAGAATTTTTTTGCCTTAAAATTTTTTTTATTTTTTGGCAAAGACTCTGAAATTTGTCAAATTTTATTCAGTAAACCGTCATTAATCGGCGCCAGGAATTATTCCCCGTCGATCCGCACCCCCCTCGACCGCCCCCGATGGTGGGAATTGCTAAATTTTGTTGTCTAAATTTCTATACAAATCGGTACCTACCGAGGTGTAATGGTAGATCGATTTTTCAGATATTTTAACGTCTAAAAACAGTAAATATTCTTCAATAAATCTTACCGGGTTTTCAGCAGAAGGTCTTCATTTGTTTTGTCTTGCACAACGCCCCCGAAATTTTCAGTGTCGCCAATATTTCAGAATTTTTTTGCCTTAAAATTTTTTTTATTTTTTGGCAAAGACTCTGAAATTTGTCAAATTTTATTCAGTAAACCGTCATTAATCGGCGCCAGGAATTATTCCCCGTCGATCCGCACCCCCCTCGACCGCCCCCGATGGTGGGAATTGCTAAATTTTGTTGTCTAAATTTATATACAAATCGGTACCGAGGTGTAATGGTAGATCGATTTTTCAGATATTTTAACGTCTAAAAACAGTAAATATTCTTCAAATAATCTTACCGGGTTTTCAGCAGAAGGTCTTCATTTGTTTTGTCTTGCACAACGCCCCCGAAATTTTCAGTGTCGCCAATATTTCAGAATTTTTTTGCCTTAAATTTTTTTTTATTTTTTGGCAAAGACTCTGAAATTTGTCAAATTTTATTCAGTAAACCGTCATTAATCGGCGCCAGGAATTATTCCCCGTCGATCCGCACCCCCCTCGACCGCCCCCGATGGTGGGAATTGCTAAATTTTGTTGTCTAAATTTCTATACAAATCGGTACCGAGGTGTAATGGTAGATCGATTTTTCAGATATTTTAACGTCTAAAAACAGTAAATATTCTTCAAATAATCTTACCGGGTTTTCAGCAGAAGGTCTTCATTTGTTTTGTCTTGCACAACGCCCCCGAAATTTTCAGTGTCGCCAATATTTCAGAATTTTTTTGCCTTAAAATTTTTTTTATTTTTTGGCAAAGACTCTGAAATTTGTCAAATTTTATTCAGTAAACCGTCATTAATCGGCGCCAGGAATTATTCCCCGTCGATCCGCACCCCCCTCGACCGCCCCCGATGGTGGGAATTGCTAAATTTTGTTGTCTAAATTTCTATACAAATCGGTACCGAGGTGTAATGGTAGATCGATTTTTCAGATATTTTAACGTCTAAAAACAGTAAATATTCTTCAAATAATCTTACCGGGTTTTCAGCAGAAGGTCTTCATTTGTTTTGTCTTGCACAACGCCCCCGAAATTTTCAGTGTCGCCAATATTTCAGAATTTTTTTGCCTTAAAATTTTTTTTATTTTTTGGCAAAGACTGAAATTTGTCAAATTTTATTCAGTAAACCGTCATTAATCGGCGCCAGGAATTATTCCCCGTCGATCCGCACCCCCCTCGACCGCCCCCGATGCTGGGAATTGCTAAATTTTGTTGTCTAAATTTCTATACAAATCGGTACCTACCGAGGTGTAATGGTAGATCGATTTTTCAGATATTTTAACGTCTAAAAACAGTAAATATTCTTCAAATAATCTTACCGGGTTTTCAGCAGAAGGTCTTCATTTGTTTTGTCTTGCACAACGCCCCCGAAATTTTCAGAGTCGCCAATATTTCAGAATTTTTTTGCCTTAAATTTTTTTTTATTTTATGGCAATGACTCTGAAATTTGTCAAATTTTATTCAGTAAACCGTCATTAATCGGCGCCAGGAATTATTCCCCGTCGATCCGCACCCCCCTCGACCGCCCCCGATGGTGGGAATTGCTAAATTTTGTTGTCTAAATTTCTATACAAATCGGTACCGAGGTGTAATGGTAGATCGATTTTTCAGATATTTTAACGTCTAAAAACAGTAAATATTCTTCAAATAATCTTACCGGGTTTTCAGCAGAAGGTCTTCATTTGTTTTGTCTTGCACAACGCCCCCGAAATTTTCAGTGTCGCCAATATTTCAGAATTTTTTTGCCTTAAAATTTTTTTATTTTTTGGCAAAAACTCTGAAATTTGTCAAATTTTATTCAGTAAACCGTCATTAATCGGCGCCAGGAATTATTCCCCGTCGATCCGCACCCCCCTCGACCGCCCCCGATGGTGGGAATTGCTAAATTTTGTTGTCTAAATTTCTATACAAATCGGTACCGAGGTGTAATGGTAGATCGATTTTTCAGATATTTTAACGTCTAAAAACAGTAAATATTCTTCAAATAATCTTACCGGGTTTTCAGCAGAAGGTCTTCATTTGTTTTGTCTTGCACAACGCCCCCGAAATTTTCAGTGTCGCCAATATTTCAGAATTTTTTTGCCTTAAAATTTTTTTTATTTTTTGGCAAAGACTCTGAAATTTGTCAAATTTTATTCAGTAAACCGTCATTAATCGGCGCCAGGAATTATTCCCCGTCGATCCGCACCCCCCTCGACCGCCCCCCATGGTGGGAATTGCTAAATTTTGTTGTCTAAATTTCTATACAAATCGGTACCGAGGTGTAATGGTAGATCGATTTTTCAGATATTTTAACGTCTAAAAACAGTAAATATTCTTCAAATAATCTAACCGGGTTTTCAGCAGAAGGTCTTCATTTGTTTTGTCTTGCACAACGCCCCCGAAATTTTCAGAGTCGCCAATATTTCAGAATTTTTTTGCCTTAAATTTTTTTTTATTTTTTGTCAAAGACTCTGAAATTTGTCAAATTTTATTCAGTAAACCGTCATTAATCGGCGCCAGGAATTATTCCCCGTCGATCCGCACCCCCCTCGACCGCCCCCGATGGTGGGAATTGCTAAATTTTGTTGTCTAAATTTCTATACAAATCGGTACCTACCGAGGTGTAATGGTAGATCGATTTTTCAGATATTTTAACGTCTAAAAACAGTAAATATTCTTCAAATAATCTTACCGGGTTTTCAGCAGAAGGTCTTCATTTGTTTTGTCTTGCACAACGCCCCCGAAATTTTCAGTGTCGCCAATATTTCAGAATTTTTTTGCCTTAAAATTTTTTTTATTTTTTGGCAAAGACTCTGAAATTTGTCAAATTTTATTCAGTAAACCGTCATTAATCGGCGCCAGGAATTATTCCCCGTCGATCCGCACCCCCCTCGACCGCCCCCGATGGTGGGAATTGCTAAATTTTGTTGTCTAAATTTCTATACAAATCGGTACCGAGGTGTAATGGTAGATCGATTTTTCAGATATTTTAACGTCTAAAAACAGTAAATATTCTTCAAATAATCTTACCGGGTTTTCAGCAGAAGGTCTTCATTTGTTTTGTCTTGCACAACGCCCCCGAAATTTTCAGTGTCGCCAATAATTCAGAATTTTTTTGCCTTAAAATTTTTTTTATTTTTTGGCAAAGACTCTGAAATTTGTCAAATTTTATTCAGTAAACCGTCATTAATCGGCGCCAGGAATTATTCCCCGTCGATCCGCACCCCCCTCGACCGCCCCCGATGGTGGGAATTGCTAAATTTTGTTGTCTAAATTTCTATACAAATCGGTACCGAGGTGTAATGGTAGATCGATTTTTCAGATATTTTAACGTCTAAAAACAGTAAATATTCTTCAAATAATCTTACCGGGTTTTCAGCAGAAGGTCTTCATTTGTTTTGTCTTGCACAACGCCCCCGAAATTTTCAGTGTCGCCAATATTTCAGAATTTTTTTGCCTTAATTTTTTTTTTATTTTTTGGCAAAGACTCTGAAATTTGTCAAATTTTATTCAGTAAACCGTCATTAATCGGCGCCAGGAATTATTCCCCGTCGATCCGCACCCCCCTCGACCGCCCCCGATGGTGGGAATTGCTAAATTTTGTTGTCTAAATTTCTATACAAATCGGTACCGAGGTGTAATGGTAGATCGATTTTTCAGATATTTTAACGTCTAAAAACAGTAAATATTCTTCAAATAATCTTACCGGGTTTTCAGCAGAAGGTCTTCATTTGTTTTGTCTTGCACAACGCCCCCGAAATTTTCAGTGTCGCCAATATTTCAGAATTTTTTTAAAATTAAATTTTTTTTTATTTTTTGGCAAAGACTCTGAAATTTGTCAAATTTTATTCAGTAAACCGTCATTAATCGGCGCCAGGAATTATTCCCCGTCGATCCGCACCCCCCTCGACCGCCCCCGATGGTGGGAATTGCTAAATTTTGTTGTCTAAATTTCTATACAAATCGGTACCGAGGTGTAATGGTAGATCGATTTTTCAGATATTTTAACGTCTAAAAACAGTAAATATTCTTCAAATAATCTTACCGGGTTTTCAGCAGAAGGTCTTCATTTGTTTTGTCTTGCACAACGCCCCCGAAATTTTCAGTGTCGCCAATATTTCAGAATTTTTTTGCCTTAAATTTTTTTTTATTTTTTGGCAAAGACTCTGAAATTTGTCAAATTTTATTCAGTAAACCGTCATTAATCGGCGCCAGGAATTATTCCCCGTCGATCCGCACCCCCCTCGACCGCCCCCGATGGTGGGAATTGCTAAATTTTGTTGTCTAAATTTCTATACAAATCGGTACCGAGGTGTAATGGTAGATCGATTTTTCAGATATTTTAACGTCTAAAAACAGTAAATATTCTTCAAATAATCTTACCGGGTTTTCAGCAGAAGGTCTTCATTTGTGTTGTCTTGCACAACGCCCCCGAAATTTTCAGTGTCGCCAATATTTCAGAATTATTTTGCCTTAAATTTTTTTTATTTTTTGGCAAAGACTCTGAAATTTGTCAAATTTTATTCAGTAAACCGTCATTAATCGGCGCCAGGAATTATTCCCCGTCGATCCGCACCCCCCTCGACCGCCCCCGATGGTGGGAATTGCTAAATTTTGTTGTCTAAATTTCTATACAAATCGGTACCGAGGTGTAATGGTAGATCGATTTTTCAGATATTTTAACGTCTAAAAACAGTAAATATTCTTCAAATAATCTTACCGGGTTTTCAGCAGAAGGTCTTCATTTGTTTTGTCTTGCACAACGCCCCCGAAATTTTCAGTGTCGCCAATATTTCAGAATTTTTTTGCCTTAAATTTTTTTTTATTTTTTGGCAAAGACTCTGAAATTTGTCAAATTTTATTCAGTAAACCGTCATTAATCGGCGCCAGGAATTATTCCCCGTCGATCCGCACCCCCTCGACCGCCCCCGATGGTGGGAATTGCTAAATTTTGTTGTCTAAATTTCTATACAAATCGGTACCGAGGTGTAATGGTAGATCGATTTTTCAGATATTTTAACGTCTAAAAACAGTAAATATTCTTCAAATAATCTTACCGGGTTTTCAGCAGAAGGTCTTCATTTGTTTTGTCTTGCACAACGCCCCCGAAATTTTCAGTGTCGCCAATATTTCAGAATTTTTTTGCCTTAAAATTTTTTTTATTTTTTGGCAAAGACTCTGAAATTTGTCAAATTTTATTCAGTAAACCGTCATTAATCGGCGCCAGGAATTATTCCCCGTCGATCCGCACCCCCCTCGACCGCCCCCGATGGTGGGAATTGCTAAATTTTGTTGTCTAAATTTCTATACAAATCGGTACCGAGGTGTAATGGTAGATCGATTTTTCAGATATTTTAACGTCTAAAAACAGTAAATATTCTTCAAATAATCTTACCGGGTTTTCAGCAGAAGGTCTTCATTTGTTTTGTCTTGCACAACGCCCCCGAAATTTTCAGTGTCGCCAATATTTCAGAATTTTTTTGCCTTAAATTTTTTTTTATTTTTTGGCAAAGACTCTGAAATTTGTCAAATTTTATTCAGTAAACCGTCGTTAATCGGCGCCAGGAATTATTCCCCGTCGATCCGCACCCCCCTCGACCGCCCCCGATGGTGGGAATTGCTAAATTTTGTTGTCTAAATTTCTATACAAATCGGTACCGAGGTGTAATGGTAGATCGATTTTTCAGATATTTTAACGTCTAAAAACAGTAAATATTCTTCAAATAATCTTACCGGGTTTTCAGCAGAAGGTCTTCATTTGTTTTGTCTTGCACAACGCCCCCGAAATTTTCAGTGTCGCCAATATTTCAGAATTTTTTTGCCTTAAAATTTTTTTTATTTTTTGGCAAAGACTCTGAAATTTGTCAAATTTTATTCAGTAAACCGTCATTAATCGGCGCCAGGAATTATTCCCCGTCGATCCGCACCCCCCTCGACCGCCCCCGATGGTGGGAATTGCTAAATTTTGTTGTCTAAATTTCTATACAAATCGGTACCGAGGTGTAATGGTAGATCGATTTTTCAGATATTTTAACGTCTAAAAACAGTAAATATTCTTCAAATAATCTTACCGGGTTTTCAGCAGAAGGTCTTCATTTGTTTTGTCTTGCACAACGCCCCCGAAATTTTCAGTGTCGCCAATATTTCAGATTTTTTTTGCCTTAAATTTTTTTTTATTTTTTGGCAAAGACTCTGAAATTTGTCAAATTTTATTCAGTAAACCGTCATTAATCGGCGCCAGGAATTATTCCCCGTCGATCCGCACCCCCCTCGACCGCCCCCGATGGTGGGAATTGCTAAATTTTGTTGTCTAAATTTCTATACAAATCGGTACCGAGGTGTAATGGTAGATCGATTTTTCAGATATTTTAACGTCTAAAAACAGTAAATATTCTTCAAATAATCTTACCGGGTTTTCAGCAGAAGGTCTTCATTTGTTTTGTCTTGCACAACGCCCCCGAAATTTTCAGTGTCGCCAATATTTCAGAATTTTTTTGCCTTAAATTTTTTTTTATTTTTTGGCAAAGACTCTGAAATTTTTCAAATTTTATTCAGTAAACCGTCATTAATCGGCGCCAGGAATTATTCCCCGTCGATCCGCACCCCCCTCGACCGCCCCCGATGGTGGGAATTGCTAAATTTTGTTGTCTAAATTTCTATACAAATCGGTACCGAGGTGTAATGGTAGATCGATTTTTCAGATATTTTAACGTCTAAAAACAGTAAATATTCTTCAAATAATCTTACCGGGTTTTCAGCAGAAGGTCTTCATTTGTTTTGTCTTGCACAACGCCCCCGAAATTTTCAGTGTCGCCAATATTTCAGAATTTTTTTGCCTTAAAATTTTTTTTATTTTTTGGCAAAGACTCTGAAATTTGTCAAATTTTATTCAGTAAACCGTCATTAATCGGCGCCAGGAATTATTCCCCGTCGATCCGCACCCCCCTCGACCGCCCCCGATGGTGGGAATTGCTAAATTTTGTTGTCTAAATTTCTATACAAATCGGTACCGAGGTGTAATGGTAGATCGATTTTTCAGATATTTTAACGTCTAAAAACAGTAAATATTCTTCAAATAATCTTACCGGGTTTTCAGCAGAAGGTCTTCATTTGTTTTGTCTTGCACAACGCCCCCGAAATTTTCAGTGTCGCCAATATTTCAGAATTTTTTTGCCTTAAATTTTTTTTTATTTTTTGGCAAAGACTCTGAAATTTGTCAAATTTTATTCAGTAAACCGTCGTTAATCGGCGCCAGGAATTATTCCCCGTCGATCCGCACCCCCCTCGACCGCCCCCGATGGTGGGAATTGCTAAATTTTGTTGTCTAAATTTCTATACAAATCGGTACCGAGGTGTAATGGTAGATCGATTTTTCAGATATTTTAACGTCTATAAACAGTAAATATTCTTCAAATAATCTTACCGGGTTTTCAGCAGAAGGTCTTCATTTGTTTTGTCTTGCACAACGCCCCCGAAATTTTCAGTGTCGCCAATATTTCAGAATTTTTTTGCCTTAAAATTTTTTTTATTTTTTGGCAAAGACTCTGAAATTTGTCAAATTTTATTCAGTAAACCGTCATTAATCGGCGCCAGGAATTATTCCCCGTCGATCCGCACCCCCCTCGACCGCCCCCGATGGTGGGAATTGCTAAATTTTGTTGTCTAAATTTCTATACAAATCGGTACCGAGGTGTAATGGTAGATCGATTTTTCAGATATTTTAACGTCTAAAAACAGTAAATATTCTTCAAATAATCTTACCGGGTTTTCAGCAGAAGGTCTTCATTTGTTTTGTCTTGCACAACGCCCCCGAAATTTTCAGTGTCGCCAATATTTCAGATTTTTTTTGCCTTAAATTTTTTTTTATTTTTTGGCAAAGACTCTGAAATTTGTCAAATTTTATTCAGTAAACCGTCATTAATCGGCGCCAGGAATTATTCCCCGTCGATCCGCACCCCCCTCGACCGCCCCCGATGGTGGGAATTGCTAAATTTTGTTGTCTAAATTTCTATACAAATCGGTACCGAGGTGTAATGGTAGATCGATTTTTCAGATATTTTAACGTCTAAAAACAGTAAATATTCTTCAAATAATCTTACCGGGTTTTCAGCAGAAGGTCTTCATTTGTTTTGTCTTGCACAACGCCCCCGAAATTTTCAGTGTCGCCAATATTTCAGAATTTTTTTGCCTTAAATTTTTTTTTATTTTTTGGCAAAGACTCTGAAATTTGTCAAATTTTATTCAGTAAACCGTCATTAATCGGCGCCAGGAATTATTCCCCGTCGATCCGCACCCCCCTCGACCGCCCCCGATGGTGGGAATTGCTAAATTTTGTTGTCTAAATTTCTATACAAATCGGTACCGAGGTGTAATGGTAGATCGATTTTTCAGATATTTTAACGTCTAAAAACAGTAAATATTCTTCAAATAATCTTACCGGGTTTTCAGCAGAAGGTCTTCATTTGTTTTGTCTTGCACAACGCCCCCGAAATTTTCAGTGTCGCCAATATTTCAGAATTTTTTTGCCTTAAATTTTTTTTTATTTTTTGGCAAAGACTCTGAAATTTGTCAAATTTTATTCAGTAAACCGTCGTTAATCGGCGCCAGGAATTATTCCCCGTCGATCCGCACCCCCCTCGACCGCCCCCGATGGTGGGAATTGCTAAATTTTGTTGTCTAAATTTCTATACAAATCGGTACCGAGGTGTAATGGTAGATCGATTTTTCAGATATTTTAACGTCTAAAAACAGTAAATATTCTTCAAATAATCTTACCGGGTTTTCAGCAGAAGGTCTTCATTTGTTTTGTCTTGCACAACGCCCCCGAAATTTTCAGTGTCGCCAATATTTCAGAATTTTTTTGCCTTAAAATTTTTTTTATTTTTTGGCAAAGACTCTGAAATTTGTCAAATTTTATTCAGTAAACCGTCATTAATCGGCGCCAGGAATTATTCCCCGTCGATCCGCACCCCCCTCGACCGCCCCCGATGGTGGGAATTGCTAAATTTTGTTGTCTAAATTTCTATACAAATCGGTACCGAGGTGTAATGGTAGATCGATTTTTCAGATATTTTAACGTCTAAAAACAGTAAATATTCTTCAAATAATCTTACCGGGTTTTCAGCAGAAGGTCTTCATTTGTTTTGTCTTGCACAACGCCCCCGAAATTTTCAGTGTCGCCAATATTTCAGAATTTTTTTGCCTTAAAATTTTTTTTATTTTTTGGCAAAGACTCTGAAATTTGTCAAATTTTATTCAGTAAACCGTCATTAATCGGCGCCAGGAATTATTCCCCGTCGATCCGCACCCCCCTCGACCGCCCCCGATGGTGGGAATTGCTAAATTTTGTTGTCTAAATTTCTATACAAATCGGTACCGAGGTGTAATGGTAGATCGATTTTTCAGATATTTTAACGTCTAAAAACAGTAAATATTCTTCAAATAATCTTACCGGGTTTTCAGCAGAAGGTCTTCATTTGTTTTGTCTTGCACAACGCCCCCGAAATTTTCAGTGTCGCCAATATTTCAGAATTTTTTTAAAATTAAATTTTTTTTTATTTTTTGGCAAAGACTCTGAAATTTGTCAAATTTTATTCAGTAAACCGTCATTAATCGGCGCCAGGAATTATTCCCCGTCGATCCGCACCCCCCTCGACCGCCCCCGATGGTGGGAATTGCTAAATTTTGTTGTCTAAATTTCTATACAAATCGGTACCGAGGTGTAATGGTAGATCGATTTTTCAGATATTTTAACGTCTAAAAACAGTAAATATTCTTCAAATAATCTTACCGGGTTTTCAGCAGAAGGTCTTCATTTGTTTTGTCTTGCACAACGCCCCCGAAATTTTCAGTGTCGCCAATATTTCAGAATTTTTTTGCCTTAAATTTTTTTTTATTTTTTGGCAAAGACTCTGAAATTTGTCAAATTTTATTCAGTAAACCGTCATTAATCGGCGCCAGGAATTATTCCCCGTCGATCCGCACCCCCCTCGACCGCCCCCGATGGTGGGAATTGCTAAATTTTGTTGTCTAAATTTCTATACAAATCGGTACCGAGGTGTAATGGTAGATCGATTTTTCAGATATTTTAACGTCTAAAAACAGTAAATATTCTTCAAATAATCTTACCGGGTTTTCAGCAGAAGGTCTTCATTTGTTTTGTCTTGCACAACGCCCCCGAAATTTTCAGTGTCGCCAATATTTCAGAATTATTTTGCCTTAAATTTTTTTTATTTTTTGGCAAAGACTCTGAAATTTGTCAAATTTTATTCAGTAAACCGTCATTAATCGGCGCCAGGAATTATTCCCCGTCGATCCGCACCCCCCTCGACCGCCCCCGATGGTGGGAATTGCTAAATTTTGTTGTCTAAATTTCTATACAAATCGGTACCGAGGTGTAATGGTAGATCGATTTTTCAGATATTTTAACGTCTAAAAACAGTAAATATTCTTCAAATAATCTTACCGGGTTTTCAGCAGAAGGTCTTCATTTGTTTTGTCTTGCACAACGCCCCCGAAATTTTCAGTGTCGCCAATATTTCAGAATTTTTTTGCCTTAAATTTTTTTTTATTTTTTGGCAAAGACTCTGAAATTTGTCAAATTTTATTCAGTAAACCGTCATTAATCGGCGCCAGGAATTATTCCCCGTCGATCCGCACCCCCTCGACCGCCCCCGATGGTGGGAATTGCTAAATTTTGTTGTCTAAATTTCTATACAAATCGGTACCGAGGTGTAATGGTAGATCGATTTTTCAGATATTTTAACGTCTAAAAACAGTAAATATTCTTCAAATAATCTTACCGGGTTTTCAGCAGAAGGTCTTCATTTGTTTTGTCTTGCACAACGCCCCCGAAATTTTCAGTGTCGCCAATATTTCAGAATTTTTTTGCCTTAAATTTTTTTTTATTTTTTGGCAAAGACTCTGAAATTTGTCAAATTTTATTCAGTAAACCGTCATTAATCGGCGCCAGGAATTATTCCCCGTCGATCCGCACCCCCCTCGACCGCCCCCGATGGTGGGAATTGCTAAATTTTGTTGTCTAAATTTCTATACAAATCGGTACCGAGGTGTAATGGTAGATCGATTTTTCAGATATTTTAACGTCTAAAAACAGTAAATATTCTTCAAATAATCTTACCGGGTTTTCAGCAGAAGGTCTTCATTTGTTTTGTCTTGCACAACGCCCCCGAAATTTTCAGTGTCGCCAATATTTCAGAATTTTTTTGCCTTAAAATTTTTTTTATTTTTTGGCAAAGACTCTGAAATTTGTCAAATTTTATTCAGTAAACCGTCATTAATCGGCGCCAGGAATTATTCCCCGTCGATCCGCACCCCCCTCGACCGCCCCCGATGGTGGGAATTGCTAAATTTTGTTGTCTAAATTTCTATACAAATCGGTACCGAGGTGTAATGGTAGATCGATTTTTCAGATATTTTAACGTCTAAAAACAGTAAATATTCTTCAAATAATCTTACCGGGTTTTCAGCAGAAGGTCTTCATTTGTTTTGTCTTGCACAACGCCCCCGAAATTTTCAGTGTCGCCAATATTTCAGAATTTTTTTGCCTTAAAATTTTTTTTATTTTTTGGCAAAGACTCTGAAATTTGTCAAATTTTATTCAGTAAACCGTCATTAATCGGCGCCAGGAATTATTCCCCGTCGATCCGCACCCCCCTCGACCGCCCCCGATGGTGGGAATTGCTAAATTTTGTTGTCTAAATTTCTATACAAATCGGTACCGAGGTGTAATGGTAGATCGATTTTTCAGATATTTTAACGTCTAAAAACAGTAAATATTCTTCAAATAATCTTACCGGGTTTTCAGCAGAAGGTCTTCATTTGTTTTGTCTTGCACAACGCCCCCGAAATTTTCAGTGTCGCCAATATTTCAGATTTTTTTTGCCTTAAATTTTTTTTTATTTTTTGGCAAAGACTCTGAAATTTGTCAAATTTTATTCAGTAAACCGTCATTAATCGGCGCCAGGAATTATTCCCCGTCGATCCG
Source organism: Catocala fraxini (assembly GCA_930367265.1). Taxonomy (NCBI): domain Eukaryota; kingdom Metazoa; phylum Arthropoda; class Insecta; order Lepidoptera; family Erebidae; genus Catocala; species Catocala fraxini. The sequence continues at coordinate 384,556 of OV884051.1, forward strand.
CACCCCCCTCGACCGCCCCCGATGGTGGGAATTGCTAAATTTTGTTGTCTAAATTTCTATACAAATCGGTACCGAGGTGTAATGGTAGATCGATTTTTCAGATATTTTAACGTCTAAAAACAGTAAATATTCTTCAAATAATCTTACCGGGTTTTCAGCAGAAGGTCTTCATTTGTTTTGTCTTGCACAACGCCCCCGAAATTTTCAGTGTCGCCAATATTTCAGAATTTTTTTGCCTTAAATTTTTTTTTATTTTTTGGCAAAGACTCTGAAATTTGTCAAATTTTATTCAGTAAACCGTCATTAATCGGCGCCAGGAATTATTCCCCGTCGATCCGCACCCCCCTCGACCGCCCCCGATGGTGGGAATTGCTAAATTTTGTTGTCTAAATTTCTATACAAATCGGTACCGAGGTGTAATGGTAGATCGATTTTTCAGATATTTTAACGTCTAAAAACAGTAAATATTCTTCAAATAATCTTACCGGGTTTTCAGCAGAAGGTCTTCATTTGTTTTGTCTTGCACAACGCCCCCGAAATTTTCAGTGTCGCCAATATTTCAGAATTTTTTTGCCTTAAATTTTTTTTTATTTTTTGGCAAAGACTCTGAAATTTGTCAAATTTTATTCAGTAAACCGTCATTAATCGGCGCCAGGAATTATTCCCCGTCGATCCGCACCCCCCTCGACCGCCCCCGATGGTGGGAATTGCTAAATTTTGTTGTCTAAATTTCTATACAAATCGGTACCGAGGTGTAATGGTAGATCGATTTTTCAGATATTTTAACGTCTAAAAACAGTAAATATTCTTCAAATAATCTTACCGGGTTTTCAGCAGAAGGTCTTCATTTGTTTTGTCTTGCACAACGCCCCCGAAATTTTCAGTGTCGCCAATATTTCAGAATTTTTTTGCCTTAAATTTTTTTTTATTTTTTGGCAAAGACTCTGAAATTTGTCAAATTTTATTCAGTAAACCGTCGTTAATCGGCGCCAGGAATTATTCCCCGTCGATCCGCACCCCCCTCGACCGCCCCCGATGGTGGGAATTGCTAAATTTTGTTGTCTAAATTTCTATACAAATCGGTACCGAGGTGTAATGGTAGATCGATTTTTCAGATATTTTAACGTCTAAAAACAGTAAATATTCTTCAAATAATCTTACCGGGTTTTCAGCAGAAGGTCTTCATTTGTTTTGTCTTGCACAACGCCCCCGAAATTTTCAGTGTCGCCAATATTTCAGAATTTTTTTGCCTTAAAATTTTTTTTATTTTTTGGCAAAGACTCTGAAATTTGTCAAATTTTATTCAGTAAACCGTCATTAATCGGCGCCAGGAATTATTCCCCGTCGATCCGCACCCCCCTCGACCGCCCCCGATGGTGGGAATTGCTAAATTTTGTTGTCTAAATTTCTATACAAATCGGTACCGAGGTGTAATGGTAGATCGATTTTTCAGATATTTTAACGTCTAAAAACAGTAAATATTCTTCAAATAATCTTACCGGGTTTTCAGCAGAAGGTCTTCATTTGTTTTGTCTTGCACAACGCCCCCGAAATTTTCAGTGTCGCCAATATTTCAGAATTTTTTTGCCTTAAAATTTTTTTTATTTTTTGGCAAAGACTCTGAAATTTGTCAAATTTTATTCAGTAAACCGTCATTAATCGGCGCCAGGAATTATTCCCCGTCGATCCGCACCCCCCTCGACCGCCCCCGATGGTGGGAATTGCTAAATTTTGTTGTCTAAATTTCTATACAAATCGGTACCGAGGTGTAATGGTAGATCGATTTTTCAGATATTTTAACGTCTAAAAACAGTAAATATTCTTCAAATAATCTTACCGGGTTTTCAGCAGAAGGTCTTCATTTGTTTTGTCTTGCACAACGCCCCCGAAATTTTCAGTGTCGCCAATATTTCAGATTTTTTTTGCCTTAAATTTTTTTTTATTTTTTGGCAAAGACTCTGAAATTTGTCAAATTTTATTCAGTAAACCGTCATTAATCGGCGCCAGGAATTATTCCCCGTCGATCCGCACCCCCCTCGACCGCCCCCGATGGTGGGAATTGCTAAATTTTGTTGTCTAAATTTCTATACAAATCGGTACCGAGGTGTAATGGTAGATCGATTTTTCAGATATTTTAACGTCTAAAAACAGTAAATATTCTTCAAATAATCTTACCGGGTTTTCAGCAGAAGGTCTTCATTTGTTTTGTCTTGCACAACGCCCCCGAAATTTTCAGTGTCGCCAATATTTCAGAATTTTTTTGCCTTAAATTTTTTTTTATTTTTTGGCAAAGACTCTGAAATTTGTCAAATTTTATTCAGTAAACCGTCATTAATCGGCGCCAGGAATTATTCCCCGTCGATCCGCACCCCCCTCGACCGCCCCCGATGGTGGGAATTGCTAAATTTTGTTGTCTAAATTTCTATACAAATCGGTACCGAGGTGTAATGGTAGATCGATTTTTCAGATATTTTAACGTCTAAAAACAGTAAATATTCTTCAAATAATCTTACCGGGTTTTCAGAAGAAGGTCTTCATTTGTTTTGTCTTGCACAACGCCCCCGAAATTTTCAGTGTCGCCAATATTTCAGAATTATTTTGCCTTAAATTTTTTTTATTTTTTGGCAAAGACTCTGAAATTTGTCAAATTTTATTCAGTAAACCGTCATTAATCGGCGCCAGGAATTATTCCCCGTCGATCCGCACCCCCCTCGACCGCCCCCGATGGTGGGAATTGCTAAATTTTGTTGTCTAAATTTCTATACAAATCGGTACCGAGGTGTAATGGTAGATCGATTTTTCAGATATTTTAACGTCTAAAAACAGTAAATATTCTTCAAATAATCTTACCGGGTTTTCAGCAGAAGGTCTTCATTTGTTTTGTCTTGCACAACGCCCCCGAAATTTTCAGTGTCGCCAATATTTCAGAATTTTTTTGCCTTAAATTTTTTTTTATTTTTTGGCAAAGACTCTGAAATTTGTCAAATTTTATTCAGTAAACCGTCATTAATCGGCGCCAGGAATTATTCCCCGTCGATCCGCACCCCCTCGACCGCCCCCGATGGTGGGAATTGCTAAATTTTGTTGTCTAAATTTCTATACAAATCGGTACCGAGGTGTAATGGTAGATCGATTTTTCAGATATTTTAACGTCTAAAAACAGTAAATATTCTTCAAATAATCTTACCGGGTTTTCAGCAGAAGGTCTTCATTTGTTTTGTCTTGCACAACGCCCCCGAAATTTTCAGTGTCGCCAATATTTCAGAATTTTTTTGCCTTAAAATTTTTTTTATTTTTTGGCAAAGACTCTGAAATTTGTCAAATTTTATTCAGTAAACCGTCATTAATCGGCGCCAGGAATTATTCCCCGTCGATCCGCACCCCCCTCGACCGCCCCCGATGGTGGGAATTGCTAAATTTTGTTGTCTAAATTTCTATACAAATCGGTACCGAGGTGTAATGGTAGATCGATTTTTCAGATATTTTAACGTCTAAAAACAGTAAATATTCTTCAAATAATCTTACCGGGTTTTCAGCAGAAGGTCTTCATTTGTTTTGTCTTGCACAACGCCCCCGAAATTTTCAGTGTCGCCAATATTTCAGAATTTTTTTGCCTTAAAATTTTTTTTATTTTTTGGCAAAGACTCTGAAATTTGTCAAATTTTATTCAGTAAACCGTCATTAATCGGCGCCAGGAATTATTCCCCGTCGATCCTCACCCCCCTCGACCGCCCCCGATGGTGGGAATTGCTAAATTTTGTTGTCTAAATTTCTATACAAATCGGTACCGAGGTGTAATGGTAGATCGATTTTTCAGATATTTTAACGTCTAAAAACAGTAAATATTCTTCAAATAATCTTACCGGGTTTTCAGCAGAAGGTCTTCATTTGTTTTGTCTTGCACAACGCCCCCGAAATTTTCAGTGTCGCCAATATTTCAGATTTTTTTTGCCTTAAATTTTTTTTTATTTTTTGGCAAAGACTCTGAAATTTGTCAAATTTTATTCAGTAAACCGTCATTAATCGGCGCCAGGAATTATTCCCCGTCGATCCGCACCCCCCTCGACCGCCCCCGATGGTGGGAATTGCTAAATTTTGTTGTCTAAATTTCTATACAAATCGGTACCGAGGTGTAATGGTAGATCGATTTTTCAGATATTTTAACGTCTAAAAACAGTAAATATTCTTCAAATAATCTTACCGGGTTTTCAGCAGAAGGTCTTCATTTGTTTTGTCTTGCACAACGCCCCCGAAATTTTCAGTGTCGCCAATATTTCAGAATTTTTTTGCCTTAAATTTTTTTTTATTTTTTGGCAAAGACTCTGAAATTTGTCAAATTTTATTCAGTAAACCGTCATTAATCGGCGCCAGGAATTATTCCCCGTCGATCCGCACCCCCCTCGACCGCCCCCGATGGTGGGAATTGCTAAATTTTGTTGTCTAAATTTCTATACAAATCGGTACCGAGGTGTAATGGTAGATCGATTTTTCAGATATTTTAACGTCTAAAAACAGTAAATATTCTTCAAATAATCTTACCGGGTTTTCAGCAGAAGGTCTTCATTTGTTTTGTCTTGCACAACGCCCCCGAAATTTTCAGTGTCGCCAATATTTCAGAATTTTTTTGCCTTAAAATTTTTTTTATTTTTTGGCAAAGACTCTGAAATTTGTCAAATTTTATTCAGTAAACCGTCATTAATCGGCGCCAGGAATTATTCCCCGTCGATCCGCACCCCCCTCGACCGCCCCCGATGGTGGGAATTGCTAAATTTTGTTGTCTAAATTTCTATACAAATCGGTACCGAGGTGTAATGGTAGATCGATTTTTCAGATATTTTAACGTCTAAAAACAGTAAATATTCTTCAAATAATCTTACCGGGTTTTCAGCAGAAGGTCTTCATTTGTTTTGTCTTGCACAACGCCCCCGAAATTTTCAGTGTCGCCAATATTTCAGAATTTTTTTGCCTTAAAATTTTTTTTATTTTTTGGCAAAGACTCTGAAATTTGTCAAATTTTATTCAGTAAACCGTCATTAATCGGCGCCAGGAATTATTCCCCGTCGATCCGCACCCCCCTCGACCGCCCCCGATGGTGGGAATTGCTAAATTTTGTTGTCTAAATTTCTATACAAATCGGTACCGAGGTGTAATGGTAGATCGATTTTTCAGATATTTTAACGTCTAAAAACAGTAAATATTCTTCAAATAATCTTACCGGGTTTTCAGCAGAAGGTCTTCATTTGTTTTGTCTTGCACAACGCCCCCGAAATTTTCAGTGTCGCCAATATTTCAGAATTTTTTTGCCTTAAATTTTTTTTTATTTTTTGGCAAAGACTCTGAAATTTGTCAAATTTTATTCAGTAAACCGTCATTAATCGGCGCCAGGAATTATTCCCCGTCGATCCGCACCCCCCTCGACCACCCCCGATGGTGGGAATTGCTAAATTTTGTTGTCTAAATTTCTATACAAATCGGTACCGAGGTGTAATGGTAGATCGATTTTTCAGATATTTTAACGTCTAAAAACAGTAAATATTCTTCAAATAATCTTACCGGGTTTTCAGCAGAAGGTCTTCATTTGTTTTGTCTTGCACAACGCCCCCGAAATTTTCAGTGTCGCCAATATTTCAGAATTTTTTTGCCTTAAAATTTTTTTTATTTTTTGGCAAAGACTCTGAAATTTGTCAAATTTTATTCAGTAAACCGTCATTAATCGGCGCCAGGAATTATTCCCCGTCGATCCGCACCCCCCTCGACCGCCCCCGATGGTGGGAATTGCTAAATTTTGTTGTCTAAATTTCTATACAAATCGGTACCGAGGTGTAATGGTAGATCGATTTTTCAGATATTTTAACGTCTAAAAACAGTAAATATTCTTCAAATAATCTTACCGGGTTTTCAGCAGAAGGTCTTCATTTGTTTTGTCTTGCACAACGCCCCCGAAATTTTCAGTGTCGCCAATATTTCAGATTTTTTTTGCCTTAAATTTTTTTTTATTTTTTGGCAAAGACTCTGAAATTTGTCAAATTTTATTCAGTAAACCGTCATTAATCGGCGCCAGGAATTATTCCCCGTCGATCCGCACCCCCCTCGACCGCCCCCGATGGTGGGAATTGCTAAATTTTGTTGTCTAAATTTCTATACAAATCGGTACCGAGGTGTAATGGTAGATCGATTTTTCAGATATTTTAACGTCTAAAAACAGTAAATATTCTTCAAATAATCTTACCGGGTTTTCAGCAGAAGGTCTTCATTTGTTTTGTCTTGCACAACGCCCCCGAAATTTTCAGTGTCGCCAATACTTCAGAATTTTTTTGCCTTAAATTTTTTTTTATTTTTTGGCAAAGACTCTGAAATTTGTCAAATTTTATTCAGTAAACCGTCATTAATCGGCGCCAGGAATTATTCCCCGTCGATCCGCACCCCCCTCGACCGCCCCCGATGGTGGGAATTGCTAAATTTTGTTGTCTAAATTTCTATACAAATCGGTACCGAGGTGTAATGGTAGATCGATTTTTCAGATATTTTAACGTCTAAAAACAGTAAATATTCTTCAAATAATCTTACCGGGTTTTCAGCAGAAGGTCTTCATTTGTTTTGTCTTGCACAACGCCCCCGAAATTTTCAGTGTCGCCAATATTTCAGAATTTTTTTGCCTTAAATTTTTTTTTATTTTTTGGCAAAGACTCTGAAATTTGTCAAATTTTATTCAGTAAACCGTCATTAATCGGCGCCAGGAATTATTCCCCGTCGATCCGCACCCCCCTCGACCACCCCCGATGGTGGGAATTGCTAAATTTTGTTGTCTAAATTTCTATACAAATCGGTACCGAGGTGTAATGGTAGATCGATTTTTCAGATATTTTAACGTCTAAAAACAGTAAATATTCTTCAAATAATCTTACCGGGTTTTCAGCAGAAGGTCTTCATTTGTTTTGTCTTGCACAACGCCCCCGAAATTTTCAGTGTCGCCAATATTTCAGAATTTTTTTAAAATTAAATTTTTTTTTATTTTTTGGCAAAGACTCTGAAATTTGTCAAATTTTATTCAGTAAACCGTCATTAATCGGCGCCAGGAATTATTCCCCGTCGATCCGCACCCCCCTCGACCGCCCCCGATGGTGGGAATTGCTAAATTTTGTTGTCTAAATTTCTATACAAATCGGTACCGAGGTGTAATGGTAGATCGATTTTTCAGATATTTTAACGTCTAAAAACAGTAAATATTCTTCAAATAATCTTACCGGGTTTTCAGCAGAAGGTCTTCATTTGTTTTGTCTTGCACAACGCCCCCGAAATTTTCAGTGTCGCCAATATTTCAGAATTTTTTTGCCTTAAATTTTTTTTTATTTTTTGGCAAAGACTCTGAAATTTGTCAAATTTTATTCAGTAAACCGTCATTAATCGGCGCCAGGAATTATTCCCCGTCGATCCGCACCCCCCTCGACCGCCCCCGATGGTGGGAATTGCTAAATTTTGTTGTCTAAATTTCTATACAAATCGGTACCGAGGTGTAATGGTAGATCGATTTTTCAGATATTTTAACGTCTAAAAACAGTAAATATTCTTCAAATAATCTTACCGGGTTTTCAGCAGAAGGTCTTCATTTGTTTTGTCTTGCACAACGCCCCCGAAATTTTCAGTGTCGCCAATATTTCAGAATTTTTTTGCCTTAAATTTTTTTTTATTTTTTGGCAAAGACTCTGAAATTTGTCAAATTTTATTCAGTAAACCGTCATTAATCGGCGCCAGGAATTATTCCCCGTCGATCCGCACCCCCCTCGACCGCCCCCGATGGTGGGAATTGCTAAATTTTGTTGTCTAAATTTCTATACAAATCGGTACCGAGGTGTAATGGTAGATCGATTTTTCAGATATTTTAACGTCTAAAAACAGTAAATATTCTTCAAATAATCTTACCGGGTTTTCAGCAGAAGGTCTTCATTTGTTTTGTCTTGCACAACGCCCCCGAAATTTTCAGTGTCGCCAATATTTCAGAATTTTTTTGCCTTAAATTTTTTTTTATTTTTTGGCAAAGACTCTGAAATTTGTCAAATTTTATTCAGTAAACCGTCATTAATCGGCGCCAGGAATTATTCCCCGTCGATCCGCACCCCCCTCGACCACCCCCGATGGTGGGAATTGCTAAATTTTGTTGTCTAAATTTCTATACAAATCGGTACCGAGGTGTAATGGTAGATCGATTTTTCAGATATTTTAACGTCTAAAAACAGTAAATATTCTTCAAATAATCTTACCGGGTTTTCAGCAGAAGGTCTTCATTTGTTTTGTCTTGCACAACGCCCCCGAAATTTTCAGTGTCGCCAATATTTCAGAATTTTTTTAAAATTAAATTTTTTTTTATTTTTTGGCAAAGACTCTGAAATTTGTCAAATTTTATTCAGTAAACCGTCATTAATCGGCGCCAGGAATTATTCCCCGTCGATCCGCACCCCCCTCGACCGCCCCCGATGGTGGGAATTGCTAAATTTTGTTGTCTAAATTTCTATACAAATCGGTACCGAGGTGTAATGGTAGATCGATTTTTCAGATATTTTAACGTCTAAAAACAGTAAATATTCTTCAAATAATCTTACCGGGTTTTCAGCAGAAGGTCTTCATTTGTTTTGTCTTGCACAACGCCCCCGAAATTTTCAGTGTCGCCAATATTTCAGAATTTTTTTGCCTTAAATTTTTTTTTATTTTTTGGCAAAGACTCTGAAATTTGTCAAATTTTATTCAGTAAACCGTCATTAATCGGCGCCAGGAATTATTCCCCGTCGATCCGCACCCCCCTCGACCGCCCCCGATGGTGGGAATTGCTAAATTTTGTTGTCTAAATTTCTATACAAATCGCTACCGAGGTGTAATGGTAGATCGATTTTTCAGATATTTTAACGTCTAAAAACAGTAAATATTCTTCAAATAATCTTACCGGGTTTTCAGCAGAAGGTCTTCATTTGTTTTGTCTTGCACAACGCCCCCGAAATTTTCAGTGTCGCCAATATTTCAGAATTTTTTTGCCTTAAATTTTTTTTTATTTTTTGGCAAAGACTCTGAAATTTGTCAAATTTTATTCAGTAAACCGTCATTAATCGGCGCCAGGAATTATTCCCCGTCGATCCGCACCCCCCTCGACCGCCCCCGATGGTGGGAATTGCTAAATTTTGTTGTCTAAATTTCTATACAAATCGGTACCGAGGTGTAATGGTAGATCGATTTTTCAGATATTTTAACGTCTAAAAACAGTAAATATTCTTCAAATAATCTTACCGGGTTTTCAGCAGAAGGTCTTCATTTGTTTTGTCTTGCACAACGCCCCCGAAATTTTCAGTGTCGCCAATATTTCAGAATTTTTTTGCCTTAAATTTTTTTTTATTTTTTGGCAAAGACTCTGAAATTTGTCAAATTTTATTCAGTAAACCGTCATTAATCGGCGCCAGGAATTATTCCCCGTCGATCCGCACCCCCCTCGACCACCCCCGATGGTGGGAATTGCTAAATTTTGTTGTCTAAATTTCTATACAAATCGGTACCGAGGTGTAATGGTAGATCGATTTTTCAGATATTTTAACGTCTAAAAACAGTAAATATTCTTCAAATAATCTTACCGGGTTTTCAGCAGAAGGTCTTCATTTGTTTTGTCTTGCACAACGCCCCCGAAATTTTCAGTGTCGCCAATATTTCAGAATTTTTTTAAAATTAAATTTTTTTTTATTTTTTGGCAAAGACTCTGAAATTTGTCAAATTTTATTCAGTAAACCGTCATTAATCGGCGCCAGGAATTATTCCCCGTCGATCCGCACCCCCCTCGACCGCCCCCGATGGTGGGAATTGCTAAATTTTGTTGTCTAAATTTCTATACAAATCGGTACCGAGGTGTAATGGTAGATCGATTTTTCAGATATTTTAACGTCTAAAAACAGTAAATATTCTTCAAATAATCTTACCGGGTTTTCAGCAGAAGGTCTTCATTTGTTTTGTCTTGCACAACGCCCCCGAAATTTTCAGTGTCGCCAATATTTCAGAATTTTTTTGCCTTAAATTTTTTTTTATTTTTTGGCAAAGACTCTGAAATTTGTCAAATTTTATTCAGTAAACCGTCATTAATCGGCGCCAGGAAATATTCCCCGTCGATCCGCACCCCCCTCGACCGCCCCCGATGGTGGGAATTGCTAAATTTTGTTGTCTAAATTTCTATACAAATCGGTACCGAGGTGTAATGGTAGATCGATTTTTCAGATATTTTAACGTCTAAAAACAGTAAATATTCTTCAAATAATCTTACCGGGTTTTCAGCAGAAGGTCTTCATTTGTTTTGTCTTGCACAACGCCCCCGAAATTTTCAGTGTCGCCAATATTTCAGAATTTTTTTGCCTTAAATTTTTTTTTATTTTTTGGCAAAGACTCTGAAATTTGTCAAATTTTATTCAGTAAACCGTCATTAATCGGCGCCAGGAATTATTCCCCGTCGATCCGCACCCCCCTCGACCGCCCCCGATGGTGGGAATTGCTAAATTTTGTTGTCTAAATTTCTATACAAATCGGTACCGAGGTGTAATGGTAGATCGATTTTTCAGATATTTTAACGTCTAAAAACAGTAAATATTCTTCAAATAATCTTACCAGGTTTTCAGCAGAAGGTCTTCATTTGTTTTGTCTTGCACAACGCCCCCGAAATTTTCAGTGTCGCCAATATTTCAGAATTATTTTGCCTTAAATTTTTTTTATTTTTTGGCAAAGACTCTGAAATTTGTCAAATTTTATTCAGTAAACCGTCATTAATCGGCGCCAGGAATTATTCCCCGTCGATCCGCACCCCCCTCGACCGCCCCCGATGGTGGGAATTGCTAAATTTTGTTGTCTAAATTTCTATACAAATCGGTACCGAGGTGTAATGGTAGATCGATTTTTCAGATATTTTAACGTCTAAAAACAGTAAATATTCTTCAAATAATCTTACCGGGTTTTCAGCAGAAGGTCTTCATTTGTTTTGTCTTGCACAACGCCCCCGAAATTTTCAGTGTCGCCAATATTTCAGAATTTTTTTGCCTTAAATTTTTTTTTATTTTTTGGCAAAGACTCTGAAATTTGTCAAATTTTATTCAGTAAACCGTCGTTAATCGGCGCCAGGAATTATTCCCCGTCGATCCGCACCCCCCTCGACCGCCCCCGATGGCGGGAATTGCTAAATTATGTTGTCTAAATTTCTATACAAATCGGTACCGAGGTGTAATGGTAGATCGATTTTTCAGATATTTTAACGTCTAAAAACAGTAAATATTCTTCAAATAATCTTACCGGGTTTTCAGCAGAAGGTCTTCATTTGTTTTGTCTTGCACAACGCCCCCGAAATTTTCAGTGTCGCCAATATTTCAGAATTTTTTTGCCTTAAAATTTTTTTTATTTTTTGGCAAAGACTCTGAAATTTGTCAAATTTTATTCAGTAAACCGTCATTAATCGGCGCCAGGAATTATTCCCCGTCGATCCGCACCCCCCTCGACCGCCCCCGATGGTGGGAATTGCTAAATTTTGTTGTCTAAATTTCTATACAAATCGGTACCGAGGTGTAATGGTAGATCGATTTTTCAGATATTTTAACGTCTAAAAACAGTAAATATTCTTCAAATAATCTTACCGGGTTTTCAGCAGAAGGTCTTCATTTGTTTTGTCTTGCACAACGCCCCCGAAATTTTCAGTGTCGCCAATATTTCAGAATTTATTTGCCTTAAAATTTTTTTTATTTTTTGGCAAAGACTGAAATTTGTCAAATTTTATTCAGTAAACCGTCATTAATCGGCGCCAGGAATTATTCCCCGTCGATCCGCACCCCCCTCGACCGCCCCCGATGGTGGGAATTGCTAAATTTTGTTGTCTAAATTTCTATACAAATCGGTACCGAGGTGTAATGGTAGATCGATTTTTCAGATATTTTAACGTCTAAAAACAGTAAATATTCTTCAAATAATCTTACCGGGTTTTCAGCAGAAGGTCTTCATTTGTTTTGTCTTGCACAACGCCCCCGAAATTTTCAGTGTCGCCAATATTTCAGAATTTTTTTGCCCTAAAATATTTTTTATTTTTTGGCAAAGACTCTGAAATTTGTCAAATTTTATTCAGTAAACCGTCATTAATCGGCGCCAGGAATTATTCCCCGTCGATCCGCACCCCCCTCGACCGCCCCCGATGGTGGGAATTGCTAAATTTTGTTGTCTAAATTTCTATACAAATCGGTACCGAGGTGTAATGGTAGATCGATTTTTCAGATATTTTAACGTCTAAAAACAGTAAATATTCTTCAAATAATCTTACCGGGTTTTCAGCAGAAGGTCTTCATTTGTTTTGTCTTGCACAACGCCCCCGAAATTTTCAGTGTCGCCAATATTTCAGAATTTTTTTGCCTTAAAATTTTTTTTATTTTTTGGCGAAGACTCTGAAATTTTTCAAATTTTATTCAGTAAACCGTCATTAATCGGCGCCAGGAATTATTCCCCGTCGATCCGCACCCCCCTCGACCGCCCCCGATGGTGGGAATTGCTAAATTTTGTTGTCTAAATTTCTATACAAATCGGTACCGAGGTGTAATGGTAGATCGATTTTTCAGATATTTTAACGTCTAAAAACAGTAAATATTCTTCAAATAATCTTACCGGGTTTTCAGCAGAAGGTCTTCATTTGTTTTGTCTTGCACAACGCCCCCGAAATTTTCAGTGTCGCCAATATTTCAGAATTTTTTTGCCTTAAATTTTTTTTTATTTTTTGGCAAAGACTCTGAAATTTGTCAAATTTTATTCAGTAAACCGTCATTAATCGGCGCCAGGAATTATTCCCCGTCGATCCGCACCCCCCTCGACCACCCCCGATGGTGGGAATTGCTAAATTTTGTTGTCTAAATTTCTATACAAATCGGTACCGAGGTGTAATGGTAGATCGATTTTTCAGATATTTTAACGTCTAAAAACAGTAAATATTCTTCAAATAATCTTACCGGGTTTTCAGCAGAAGGTCTTCATTTGTTTTGTCTTGCACAACGCCCCCGAAATTTTCAGTGTCGCCAATATTTCAGAATTTTTTTAAAATTAAATTTTTTTTTATTTTTTGGCAAAGACTCTGAAATTTGTCAAATTTTATTCAGTAAACCGTCATTAATCGGCGCCAGGAATTATTCCCCGTCGATCCGCACCCCCCTCGACCGCCCCCGATGGTGGGAATTGCTAAATTTTGTTGTCTAAATTTCTATACAAATCGGTACCGAGGTGTAATGGTAGATCGATTTTTCAGATATTTTAACGTCTAAAAACAGTAAATATTCTTCAAATAATCTTACCGGGTTTTCAGCAGAAGGTCTTCATTTGTTTTGTCTTGCACAACGCCCCCGAAATTTTCAGTGTCGCCAATATTTCAGAATTTTTTTGCCTTAAATTTTTTTTTATTTTTTGGCAAAGACTCTGAAATTTGTCAAATTTTATTCAGTAAACCGTCATTAATCGGCGCCAGGAATTATTCCCCGTCGATCCGCACCCCCCTCGACCGCCCCCGATGGTGGGAATTGCTAAATTTTGTTGTCTAAATTTCTATACAAATCGGTACCGAGGTGTAATGGTAGATCGATTTTTCAGATATTTTAACGTCTAAAAACAGTAAATATTCTTCAAATAATCTTACCGGGTTTTCAGCAGAAGGTCTTCATTTGTTTTGTCTTGCACAACGCCCCCGAAATTTTCAGTGTCGCCAATATTTCAGAATTTTTTTGCCTTAAAATTTTTTTTATTTTTTGGCAAAGGCTCTGAAATTTGTCAAATTTTATTCAGTAAACCGTCATTAATCGGCGCCAGGAATTATTCCCCGTCGATCCGCACCCCCCTCGACCGCCCCCGATGGTGGGAATTGCTAAATTTTGTTGTCTAAATTTCTATACAAATCGGTACCGAGGTGTAATGGTAGATCGATTTTTCAGATATTTTAACGTCTAAAAACAGTAAATATTCTTCAAATAATCTTACCGGGTTTTCAGCAGAAGGTCTTCATTTGTTTTGTCTTGCACAACGCCCCCGAAATTTTCAGTGTCGCCAATATTTCAGAATTTTTTTGCCTTAATTTTTTTTTTATTTTTTGGCAAAGGCTCTGAAATTTGTCAAATTTTATTCAGTAAACCCCCATTAATCGGCGCCAGGAATCATTCCCCGTCGATCCGCACCCCCCTCGACCGCCCCCGATGGTGGGAATTGCTAAATTTTGTTGTCTAAATTTCTATACAAATCGGTACCGAGGTGTAATGGTAGATCGATTTTTCAGATATTTTAACGTCTAAAAACAGTAAATATTCTTCAAATAATCTTACCGGGTTTTCAGCAGAAGGTCTTCATTTGTTTTGTCTTGCACAACGCCCCCGAAATTTTCAGTGTCGCCAATATTTCAGAATTTTTTTGCCTTAAATTTTTTTTTATTTTTTGGCAAAGACTCTGAAATTTGTCAAATTTTATTCAGTAAACCGTCATTAATCGGCGCCAGGAATTATTCCCCGTCGATCCGCACCCCCCTCGACCGCCCCCGATGGTGGGAATTGCTAAATTTTGTTGTCTAAATTTCTATACAAATCGGTACCGAGGTGTAATGGTAGATCGATTTTTCAGATATTTTAACGTCTAAAAACAGTAAATATTCTTCAAATAATCTTACCGGGTTTTCAGCAGAAGGTCTTCATTTGTTTTGTCTTGCACAACGCCCCCGAAATTTTCAGTGTCGCCAATATTTCCGAATTTTTTTGCCTTAAATTTTTTTTTATTTTTTGGCAAAGACTCTGAAATTTGTCAAATTTTATTCAGTAAACCGTCATTAATCGGCGCCAGGAATTATTCCCCGTCGATCCGCACCCCCCTCGACCGCCCCCGATGGTGGGAATTGCTAAATTTTGTTGTCTAAATTTCTATACAAATCGGTACCGAGGTGTAATGGTAGATCGATTTTTCAGATATTTTAACGTCTAAAAACAGTAAATATTCTTCAAATAATCTTACCGGGTTTTCAGCAGAAGGTCTTCATTTGTTTTGTCTTGCACAACGCCCCCGAAATTTTCAGTGTCGCCAATATTTCAGAATTTTTTTGCCTTAAATTTTTTTTTATTTTTTGGCAAAGACTCTGAAATTTGTCAAATTTTATTCAGTAAACCGTCATTAATCGGCGCCAGGAATTATTCCCCGTCGATCCGCACCCCCCTCGACCGCCCCCGATGGTGGGAATTGCTAAATTTTGTTGTCTAAATTTCTATACAAATCGGTACCGAGGTGTAATGGTAGATCGATTTTTCAGATATTTTAACGTCTAAAAACAGTAAATATTCTTCAAATAATCTTACCGGGTTTTCAGCAGAAGGTCTTCATTTGTTTTGTCTTGCACAACGCCCCCGAAATTTTCAGTGTCGCCAATATTTCAGAATTTTTTTGCCTTAAATTTTTTTTTATTTTTTGGCAAAGACTCTGAAATTTGTCAAATTTTATTCAGTAAACCGTCATTAATCGGCGCCAGGAATTATTCCCCGTCGATCCGCACCCCCCTCGACCGCCCCCGATGGTGGGAATTGCTAAATTTTGTTGTCTAAATTTCTATACAAATCGGTACCGAGGTGTAATGGTAGATCGATTTTTCAGATATTTTAACGTCTAAAAACAGTAAATATTCTTCAAATAATCTTACCGGGTTTTCAGCAGAAGGTCTTCATTTGTTTTGTCTTGCACAACGCCCCCGAAATTTTCAGTGTCGCCAATATTTCAGAATTTTTTTGCCTTAAATTTTTTTTATTTTTTGGCAAAGACTCTGAAATTTGTCAAATTTTATTCAGTAAACCGTCATTAATCGGCGCCAGGAATTATTCCCCGTCGATCCGCACCCCCCTCGACCGCCCCCGATGGTGGGAATTGCTAAATTTTGTTGTCTAAATTTCTATACAAATCGGTACCGAGGTGTAATGGTAGATGATTTTTCAGATATTTTAACGTCTAAAAACAGTAAATATTCTTCAAATAATCTTACCGGGTTTTCAGCAGAAGGTCTTCATTTGTTTTGTCTTGCACAACGCCCCCGAAATTTTCAGTGTCGCCAATATTTCAGAATTTTTTTGCCTTAAAATTTTTTTTATTTTTTGGCAAAGACTCTGAAATTTGTCAAATTTTATTCAGTAAACCGTCATTAATCGGCGCCAGGAATTATTCCCCGTCGATCCGCACCCCCCTCGACCGCCCCCGATGGTGGGAATTGCTAAATTTTGTTGTCTAAATTTCTATACAAATCGGTACCGAGGTGTAATGGTAGATCGATTTTTCAGATATTTTAACGTCTAAAAACAGTAAATATTCTTCAAATAATCTTACCGGGTTTTCAGCAGAAGGTCTTCATTTGTTTTGTCTTGCACAACGCCCCCGAAATTTTCAGTGTCGCCAATATTTCAGAATTTTTTTGCCTTAAAATTTTTTTTATTTTTTGGCAAAGACTCTGAAATTTGTCAAATTTTATTCAGTAAACCGTCATTAATCGGCGCCAGGAATTATTCCCCGTCGATCCGCACCCCCCTCGACCGCCCCCGATGCTGGGAATTGCTAAATTTTGTTGTCTAAATTTCTATACAAATCGGTACCTACCGAGGTGTAATGGTAGATCGATTTTTCAGATATTTTAACGTCTAAAAACAGTAAATATTCTTCAAATAATCTTACCGGGTTTTCAGCAGAAGGTCTTCATTTGTTTTGTCTTGCACAACGCCCCCGAAATTTTCAGAGTCGCCAATATTTCAGAATTTTTTTGCCTTAAATTTTTTTTTATTTTATGGCAAAGACTCTGAAATTTGTCAAATTTTATTCAGTAAACCGTCATTAATCGGCGCCAGGAATTATTCCCCGTCGATCCGCACCCCCCTCGACCGCCCCCGATGGTGGGAATTGCTAAATTTTGTTGTCTAAATTTCTATACAAATCGGTACCGAGGTGTAATGGTAGATCGATTTTTCAGATATTTTAACGTCTAAAAACAGTAAATATTCTTCAAATAATCTTACCGGGTTTTCAGCAGAAGGTCTTCATTTGTTTTGTCTTGCACAACGCCCCCGAAATTTTCAGTGTCGCCAATATTTCAGAATTTTTTTGCCCTAAAATATTTTTTATTTTTTGGCAAAGACTCTGAAATTTGTCAAATTTTATTCAGTAAACCGTCATTAATCAGCGCCAGGAATTATTCCCCGTCGATCCGCACCCCCCTCGACCGCCCCCGATGGTGGGAATTGCTAAATTTTGTTGTCTAAATTTCTATACAAATCGGTACCGAGGTGTAATGGTAGATCGATTTTTCAGATATTTTAACGTCTAAAAACAGTAAATATTCTTCAAATAATCTTACCGGGTTTTCAGCAGAAGGTCTTCATTTGTTTTGTCTTGCACAACGCCCCCGAAATTTTCAGTGTCGCCAATATTTCAGAATTTTTTTGCCTTAAAATTTTTTTTATTTTATGGCAAAGGCTCTGAAATTTGTCAAATTTTATTCAGTAAACCGTCATTAATCGGCGCCAGGAATTATTCCCCGTCGATCCGCACCCCCCTCGACCGCCCCCGATGGTGGGAATTGCTAAATTTTGTTGTCTAAATTTCTATACAAATCGGTACCGAGGTGTAATGGTAGATCGATTTTTCAGATATTTTAACGTCTAAAAACAGTAAATATTCTTCAAATAATCTTACCGGGTTTTCAGCAGAAGGTCTTCATTTGTTTTGTCTTGCACAACGCCCCCGAAATTTTCAGTGTCGCCAATATTTCAGAATTTTTTTGCCTTAAATTTTTTTTTATTTTTTGGCAAAGACTCTGAAATTTGTCAAATTTTATTCAGTAAACCGTCATTAATCGGCGCCAGGAATTATTCCCCGTCGATCCGCACCCCCCTCGACCGCCCCCGATGGTGGGAATTGCTAAATTTTGTTGTCTAAATTTCTATACAAATCGGTACCGAGGTGTAATGGTAGATCGATTTTTCAGATATTTTAACGTCTAAAAACAGTAAATATTCTTCAAATAATCTTACCGGGTTTTCAGCAGAAGGTCTTCATTTGTTTTGTCTTGCACAACGCCCCCGAAATTTTCAGTGTCGCCAATATTTCAGAATTTTTTTGCCTTAAATTTTTTTTTATTTTTTGGCAAAGACTCTGAAATTTGTCAAATTTTATTCAGTAAACCGTCGTTAATCGGCGCCAGGAATTATTCCCCGTCGATCCGCACCCCCCTCGACCGCCCCCGATGGTGGGAATTGCTAAATTTTGTTGTCTAAATTTCTATACAAATCGGTACCGAGGTGTAATGGTAGATCGATTTTTCAGATATTTTAACGTCTAAAAACAGTAAATATTCTTCAAATAATCTTACCGGGTTTTCAGCAGAAGGTCTTCATTTGTTTTGTCTTGCACAACGCCCCCGAAATTTTCAGTGTCGCCAATATTTCAGAATTTTTTTGCCTTAAATTTTTTTTATTTTTTGGCAAAGACTCTAAATTTGTCAAATTTTATTCAGTAACCCGTCATTAATCGGCGCCAGGAATTATTCCCCGTCGATCCGCACCCCCCTCGACCGCCCCCGATGGTGGGAATTGCTAAATTTTGTTGTCTAAATTTCTATACAAATCGGTACCGAGGTGTAATGGTAGATCGATTTTTCAGATATTTTAACGTCTAAAAACAGTAAATATTCTTCAAATAATCTTACCGGGTTTTCAGCAGAAGGTCTTCATTTGTTTTGTCTTGCACAACGCCCCCGAAATTTTCAGTGTCGCCAATATTTCAGAATTTTTTTGCCTTAAATTTTTTTTTATTTTTTGGCAAAGACTCTGAAATTTGTCAAATTTTATTCAGTAAACCGTCATTAATCGGCGCCAGGAATTATTCCCCGTCGATCCGCACCCCCCTCGACCGCCCCCGATGCTGGGAATTGCTAAATTTTGTTGTCTAAATTTCTATACAAATCGGTACCTACCGAGGTGTAATGGTAGATCGATTTTTCAGATATTTTAACGTCTAAAAACAGTAAATATTCTTCAAATAATCTTACCGGGTTTTCAGCAGAAGGTCTTCATTTGTTTTGTCTTGCACAACGCCCCCGAAATTTTCAGTGTCGCCAATATTTCAGAATTTTTTTGCCTTAAATTTTTTTTTATTTTATGGCAAAGACTCTGAAATTTGTCAAATTTTATTCAGTAAACCGTCATTAATCGGCGCCAGGAATTATTCCCCGTCGATCCGCACCCCCCTCGACCGCCCCCGATGGTGGGAATTGCTAAATTTTGTTGTCTAAATTTCTATACAAATCGGTACCGAGGTGTAATGGTAGATCGATTTTTCAGATATTTTAACGTCTAAAAACAGTAAATATTCTTCAAATAATCTTACCGGGTTTTCAGCAGAAGGTCTTCATTTGTTTTGTCTTGCACAACGCCCCCGAAATTTTCAGTGTCGCCAATATTTCAGAATTTTTTTGCCTTAAATTTTTTTTAATTTTTTGGCAAAGACTCTGAAATTTGTCAAATTTTATTCAGTAAACCGTCGTTAATCGGCGCCAGGAATTATTCCCCGTCGATCCGCACCCCCCTCGACCGCCCCCGATGGTGGGAATTGCTAAATTTTGTTGTCTAAATTTCTATACAAATCGGTACCGAGGTGTAATGGTAGATCGATTTTTCAGATATTTTAACGTCTAAAAACAGTAAATATTCTTCAAATAATCTTACCGGGTTTTCAGCAGAAGGTCTTCATTTGTTTTGTCTTGCACAACGCCCCCGAAATTTTCAGTGTCGCCAATATTTCAGAATTTTTTTGCCTTAAAATTTTTTTTATTTTTTGGCAAAGACTCTGAAATTTGTCAAATTTTATTCAGTAAACCGTCATTAATCGGCGCCAGGAATTATTCCCCGTCGATCCGCACCCCCCTCGACCGCCCCCGATGGTGGGAATTGCTAAATTTTGTTGTCTAAATTTCTATACAAATCGGTACCGAGGTGTAATGGTAGATCGATTTTTCAGATATTTTAACGTCTAAAAACAGTAAATATTCTTCAAATAATCTTACCGGGTTTTCAGCAGAAGGTCTTCATTTGTTTTGTCTTGCACAACGCCCCCGAAATTTTCAGTGTCGCCAATATTTCAGAATTTTTTTGCCTTAAATTTTTTTTTATTTTTTGGCAAAGACTCTGAAATTTGTCAAATTTTATTCAGTAAACCGCCATTAATCGGCGCCAGGAATTATTCCCCGTCGATCCGCACCCCCCTCGACCGCCCCCGATGGTGGGAATTGCTAAATTTTGTTGTCTAAATTTCTATACAAATCGGTACCGAGGTGTAATGGTAGATCGATTTTTCAGATATTTTAACGTCTAAAAACAGTAAATATTCTTCAAATAATCTTACCGGGTTTTCAGCAGAAGGTCTTCATTTGTTTTGTCTTGCACAACGCCCCCGAAATTTTCAGTGTCGCCAATATTTCAGAATTTTTTTGCCTTAAATTTTTTTTTATTTTTTGGCAAAGTCTCTGAAATTTGTCAAATTTTATTCAGTAAACCGTCATTAATCGGCGCCAGGAATTATTCCCCGTCGATCCGCACCCCCCTCGACCGCCCCCGATGGTGGGAATTGCTAAATTTTGTTGTCTAAATTTCTATACAAATCGGTACCGAGGTGTAATGGTAGATCGATTTTTCAGATATTTTAACGTCTAAAAACAGTAAATATTCTTCAAATAATCTTACCGGGTTTTCAGCAGAAGGTCTTCATTTGTTTTGTCTTGCACAACGCCCCCGAAATTTTCAGTGTCGCCAATATTTCAGAATTTTTTTAAAATTAAATTTTTTTTTATTTTTTGGCAAAGACTCTGAAATTTGTCAAATTTTATTCAGTAAACCGTCATTAATCGGCGCCAGGAATTATTCCCCGTCGATCCGCACCCCCCTCGACCGCCCCCGATGGTGGGAATTGCTAAATTTTGTTGTCTAAATTTCTATACAAATCGGTACCGAGGTGTAATGGTAGATCGATTTTTCAGATATTTTAACGTCTAAAAACAGTAAATATTCTTCAAATAATCTTACCGGGTTTTCAGCAGAAGGTCTTCATTTGTTTTGTCTTGCACAACGCCCCCGAAATTTTCAGTGTCGCCAATATTTCAGAATTTTTTTGCCTTAAATTTTTTTTTATTTTTTGGCAAAGACTCTGAAATTTGTCAAATTTTATTCAGTAAACCGTCGTTAATCGGCACCAGGAATTATTCCCCGTCGATCCGCACCCCCCTCGACCGCCCCCGATGGTGGGAATTGCTAAATTTTGTTGTCTAAATTTCTATACAAATCGGTACCGAGGTGTAATGGTAGATCGATTTTTCAGATATTTTAACGTCTAAAAACAGTAAATATTCTTCAAATAATCTTACCGGGTTTTCAGCAGAAGGTCTTCATTTGTTTTGTCTTGCACAACGCCCCCGAAATTTTCAGTGTCGCCAATATTTCAGAATTTTTTTGCCTTAAAATTTTTTTTATTTTTTGGCAAAGACTCTGAAATTTGTCAAATTTTATTCAGTAAACCGTCATTAATCGGCGCCAGGAATTATTCCCCGTCGATCCGCACCCCCCTCGACCGCCCCCGATGGTGGGAATTGCTAAATTTTGTTGTCTAAATTTCTATACAAATCGGTACCGAGGTGTAATGGTAGATCGATTTTTCAGATATTTTAACGTCTAAAAACAGTAAATATTCTTCAAATAATCTTACCGGGTTTTCAGCAGAAGGTCTTCATTTGTTTTGTCTTGCACAACGCCCCCGAAATTTTCAGTGTCGCCAATATTTCAGAATTTTTTTGCCTTAAATTTTTTTTTATTTTTTGGCAAAGACTCTGAAATTTGTCAAATTTTATTCAGTAAACCGTCATTAATCGGCGCCAGGAATTATTCCCCGTCGATCCGCACCCCCCTCGACCGCCCCCGATGGTGGGAATTGCTAAATTTTGTTGTCTAAATTTTTATACAAATCGGTACCGAGGTGTAATGGTAGATCGATTTTTCAGATATTTTAACGTCTAAAATCAGTAAATATTCTTCAAATAATCTTACCGGGTTTTCAGCAGAAGGTCTTCATTTGTTTTGTCTTGCACAACGCCCCCGAAATTTTCAGTGTCGCCAATATTTCAGAATTTTTTTGCCTTAAATTTTTTTTTATTTTTTGGCAAAGACTCTGAAATTTGTCAAATTTTATTCAGTAAACCGTCATTAATCGGCGCCAGGAATTATTCCCCGTCGATCCGCACCCCCCTCGACCGCCCCCGATGGTGGGAATTGCTAAATTTTGTTGTCTAAATTTCTATACAAATCGGTACCGAGGTGTAATGGTAGATCGATTTTTCAGATATTTTAACGTCTAAAAACAGTAAATATTCTTCAAATAATCTTACCGGGTTTTCAGCAGAAGGTCTTCATTTGTTTTGTCTTGCACAACGCCCCCGAAATTTTCAGTGTCGCCAATATTTCAGATTTTTTTTGCCTTAAATTTTTTTTTATTTTTTGGCAAAGACTCTGAAATTTGTCAAATTTTATTCAGTAAACCGTCATTAATCGGCGCCAGGAATTATTCCCCGTCGATCCGCACCCCCCTCGACCGCCCCCGATGGTGGGAATTGCTAAATTTTGTTGTCTAAATTTCTATACAAATCGGTACCGAGGTGTAATGGTAGATCGATTTTTCAGATATTTTAACGTCTAAAAACAGTAAATATTCTTCAAATAATCTTACCGGGTTTTCAGCAGAAGGTCTTCATTTGTTTTGTCTTGCACAACGCCCCCGAAATTTTCAGTGTCGCCAATATTTCAGAATTTTTTTGCCTTAAATTTTTTTTTATTTTTTGGCAAAGACTCTGAAATTTTTCAAATTTTATTCAGTAAACCGTCATTAATCGGCGCCAGGAATTATTCCCCGTCGATCCGCACCCCCCTCGACCGCCCCCGATGGTGGGAATTGCTAAATTTTGTTGTCTAAATTTCTATACAAATCGGTACCGAGGTGTAATGGTAGATCGATTTTTCAGATATTTTAACGTCTAAAAACAGTAAATATTCTTCAAATAATCTTACCGGGTTTTCAGCAGAAGGTCTTCATTTGTTTTGTCTTGCACAACGCCCCCGAAATTTTCAGTGTCGCCAATATTTCAGAATTTTTTTGCCTTAAATTTTTTTTTATTTTTTGGCAAAGACTCTGAAATTTGTCAAATTTTATTCAGTAAACCGTCATTAATCGGCGCCAGGAATTATTCCCCGTCGATCCGCACCCCCTCGACCGCCCCCGATGGTGGGAATTGCTAAATTTTGTTGTCTAAATTTCTATACAAATCGGTACCGAGGTGTAATGGTAGATCGATTTTTCAGATATTTTAACGTCTAAAAACAGTAAATATTCTTCAAATAATCTTACCGGGTTTTCAGCAGAAGGTCTTCATTTGTTTTGTCTTGCACAACGCCCCCGAAATTTTCAGTGTCGCCAATATTTCAGAATTTTTTTGCCTTAAATTTTTTTTTATTTTTTGGCAAAGATTCTGAAATTTGTCAAATTTTATTCAGTAAACCGTCATTAATCGGCGCCAGGAATTATTCCCCGTCGATCCGCACCCCCCTCGACCGCCCCCGATGGTGGGAATTGCTAAATTTTGTTGTCTAAATTTCTATACAAATCGGTACCGAGGTGTAATGGTAGATCGATTTTTCAGATATTTTAACGTCTAAAAACAGTAAATATTCTTCAAATAATCTTACCGGGTTTTCAGCAGAAGGTCTTCATTTGTTTTGTCTTGCACAACGCCCCCGAAATTTTCAGTGTCGCCAATATTTCAGAATTTTTTTGCCTTAAATTTTTTTTTATTTTTTGGCAAAGACTCTGAAATTTTTCAAATTTTATTCAGTAAACCGTCATTAATCGGCGCCAGGAATTATTCCCCGTCGATCCGCACCCCCCTCGACCGCCCCCGATGGTGGGAATTGCTAAATTTTGTTGTCTAAATTTCTATACAAATCGGTACCGAGGTGTAATGGTAGATCGATTTTTCAGATATTTTAACGTCTAAAAACAGTAAATATTCTTCAAATAATCTTACCGGGTTTTCAGCAGAAGGTCTTCATTTGTTTTGTCTTGCACAACGCCCCCGAAATTTTCAGTGTCGCCAATATTTCAGAATTTTTTTGCCTTAAATTTTTTTTTATTTTTTGGCAAAGACTCTGAAATTTGTCAAATTTTATTCAGTAAACCGTCATTAATCGGCGCCAGGAATTATTCCCCGTCGATCCGCACCCCCTCGACCGCCCCCGATGGTTGGAATTGCTAAATTTTGTTGTCTAAATTTCTATACAAATCGGTACCGAGGTGTAATGGTAGATCGATTTTTCAGATATTTTAACGTCTAAAAACAGTAAATATTCTTCAAATAATCTTACCGGGTTTTCAGCAGAAGGTCTTCATTTGTTTTGTCTTGCACAACGCCCCCGAAATTTTCAGTGTCGCCAATATTTCAGAATTTTTTTGCCTTAAATTTTTTTTTATTTTTTGGCAAAGATTCTGAAATTTGTCAAATTTTATTCAGTAAACCGTCATTAATCGGCGCCAGGAATTATTCCCCGTCGATCCGCACCCCCCTCGACCGCCCCCGATGGTGGGAATTGCTAAATTTTGTTGTCTAAATTTCTATACAAATCGGTACCGAGGTGTAATGGTAGATCGATTTTTCAGATATTTTAACGTCTAAAAACAGTAAATATTCTTCAAATAATCTTACCGGGTTTTCAGCAGAAGGTCTTCATTTGTTTTGTCTTGCACAACGCCCCCGAAATTTTCAGTGTCGCCAATATTTCAGAATTTTTTTGCCTTAAATTTTTTTTTATTTTTTGGCAAAGACTCTGAAATTTTTCAAATTTTATTCAGTAAACCGTCATTAATCGGCGCCAGGAATTATTCCCCGTCGATCCGCACCCCCCTCGACCGCCCCCGATGGTGGGAATTGCTAAATTTTGTTGTCTAAATTTCTATACAAATCGGTACCGAGGTGTAATGGTAGATCGATTTTTCAGATATTTTAACGTCTAAAAACAGTAAATATTCTTCAAATAATCTTACCGGGTTTTCAGCAGAAGGTCTTCATTTGTTTTGTCTTGCACAACGCCCCCGAAATTTTCAGTGTCGCCAATATTTCAGAATTTTTTTGCCTTAAATTTTTTTTTATTTTTTGGCAAAGACTCTGAAATTTGTCAAATTTTATTCAGTAAACCGTCATTAATCGGCGCCAGGAATTATTCCCCGTCGATCCGCACCCCCTCGACCGCCCCCGATGGTGGGAATTGCTAAATTTTGTTGTCTAAATTTCTATACAAATCGGTACCGAGGTGTAATGGTAGATCGATTTTTCAGATATTTTAACGTCTAAAAACAGTAAATATTCTTCAAATAATCTTACCGGGTTTTCAGCAGAAGGTCTTCATTTGTTTTGTCTTGCACAACGCCCCCGAAATTTTCAGTGTCGCCAATATTTCAGAATTTTTTTGCCTTAAATTTTTTTTTATTTTTTGGCAAAGATTCTGAAATTTGTCAAATTTTATTCAGTAAACCGTCATTAATCGGCGCCAGGAATTATTCCCCGTCGATCCGCACCCCCCTCGACCGCCCCCGATGGTGGGAATTGCTAAATTTTGTTGTCTAAATTTCTATACAAATCGGTACCGAGGTGTAATGGTAGATCGATTTTTCAGATATTTTAACGTCTAAAAACAGTAAATATTCTTCAAATAATCTTACCGGGTTTTCAGCAGAAGGTCTTCATTTGTTTTGTCTTGCACAACGCCCCCGAAATTTTCAGTGTCGCCAATATTTCAGAATTTTTTTGCCTTCAATTTTTTTTTATTTTTTGGCAAAGACTCTGAAATTTGTCAAATTTTATTCAGTAAACCGTCATTAATCGGCGCCAGGAATTATTCCCCGTCGATCCGCACCCCCCTCGACCGCCCCCGATGGTGGGAATTGCTAAATTTTGTTGTCTAAATTTCTATACAAATCGGTACCGAGGTGTAATGGTAGATCGATTTTTCAGATATTTTAACGTCTAAAAACAGTAAATATTCTTTAAATAATCTTACCGGGTTTTCAGCAGAAGGTCTTCATTTGTTTTGTCTTGCACAACGCCCCCGAAATTTTCAGTGTCGCCAATATTTCAGAATTTTTTTGCCTTAAAATTTTTTTTATTTTTTGGCAAAGGCTCTGAAATTTGTCAAATTTTATTCAGTAAACCGTCATTAATCGGCGCCAGGAATTATTCCCCGTCGATCCGCACCCCCTCGACCGCCCCCGATGGTGGGAATTGCTAAATTTTGTTGTCTAAATTTCTATACAAATCGGTACCGAGGTGTAATGGTAGATCGATTTTTCAGATATTTTAACGTCTAAAAACAGTAAATATTCTTCAAATAATCTTACCGGGTTTTCAGCAGAAGGTCTTCATTTGTTTTGTCTTGCACAACGCCCCCGAAATTTTCAGTGTCGCCAATATTTCAGAATTTTTTTGCCTTAAAATTTTTTTTATTTTTTGGCAAAGACTCTGAAATTTGTCAAATTTTATTCAGTAAACCGTCATTAATCGGCGCCAGGAATTATTCCCCGTCGATCCGCACCCCCCTCGACCGCCCCCGATGGTGGGAATTGCTAAATTTTGTTGTCTAAATTTCTATACAAATCGGTACCGAGGTGTAATGGTAGATCGATTTTTCAGATATTTTAACGTCTAAAAACAGTAAATATTCTTCAAATAATCTTACCGGGTTTTCAGCAGAAGGTCTTCATTTGTTTTGTCTTGCACAACGCCTCCGAAATTTTCAGTGTCGCCAATATTTCAGAATTTTTTTGCCTTAAAATTTTTTTTATTTTTTGGCAAAGACTCTGAAATTTGTCAAATTTTATTCAGTAAACCGTCATTAATCGGCGCCAGGAATTATTCCCCGTCGATCCGCACCCCCCTCGACCGCCCCCGATGGTGGGAATTGCTAAATTTTGTTGTCTAAATTTCTATACAAATCGGTACCGAGGTGTAATGGTAGATCGATTTTTCAGATATTTTAACGTCTAAAAACAGTAAATATTCTTCAAATAATCTTACCGGGTTTTCAGCAGAAGGTCTTCATTTGTTTTGTCTTGCACAACGCCCCCGAAATTTTCAGTGTCGCCAATATTTCAGAATTTTTTTGCCTTAAATTTTTTTTTATTTTTTGGCAAAGACTCTGAAATTTGTCAAATTTTATTCAGTAAACCGTCATTAATCGGCGCCAGGAATTATTCCCCGTCGATCCGCACCCCCCTCGACCGCCCCCGATGGTGGGAATTGCTAAATTTTGTTGTCTAAATTTCTATACAAATCGGTACCGAGGTGTAATGGTAGATCGATTTTTCAGATATTTTAACGTCTAAAAACAGTAAATATTCTTCAAATAATCTTACCGGGTTTTCAGCAGAAGGTCTTCATTTGTTTTGTCTTGCACAACGCCCCCGAAATTTTCAGTGTCGCCAATATTTCAGATTTTTTTTGCCTTAAATTTTTTTTTATTTTTTGGCAAAGACTCTGAAATTTGTCAAATTTTATTCAGTAAACCGTCATTAATCGGCGCCAGGAATTATTCCCCGTCGATCCGCACCCTCCTCGACCGCCCCCGATGGTGGGAATTGCTAAATTTTGTTGTCTAAATTTCTATACAAATCGGTACCGAGGTGTAATGGTAGATCGATTTTTCAGATATTTTAACGTCTAAAAACAGTAAATATTCTTCAAATAATCTTACCGGGTTTTCAGCAGAAGGTCTTCATTTGTTTTGTCTTGCACAACGCCCCCGAAATTTTCAGTGTCGCCAATATTTCAGATTTTTTTTGCCTTAAATTTTTTTTTATTTTTTGGCAAAGACTCTGAAATTTGTCAAATTTTATTCAGTAAACCGTCATTAATCGGCGCCAGGAATTATTCCCCGTCGATCCGCACCCCCCTCGACCGCCCCCGATGGTGGGAATTGCTAAATTTTGTTGTCTAAATTTCTATACAAATCGGTACCGAGGTGTAATGGTAGATCGATTTTTCAGATATTTTAACGTCTAAAAACAGTAAATATTCTTCAAATAATCTTACCGGGTTTTCAGCAGAAGGTCTTCATTTGTTTTGTCTTGCACAACGCCCCCGAAATTTTCAGTGTCGCCAATATTTGAGAATTTTTTTGCCTTAAATTTTTTTTATTTTTTGGCAAAGACTCTGAAATTTGTCAAATTTTATTCAGTAAACCGTCATTAATCGGCGCCAGGAATTATTCCCCGTCGATCCGCACCCCCCTCGACCGCCCCCGATGGTGGGAATTGCTAAATTTTGTTGTCTAAATTTCTATACAAATCGGTACCGAGGTGTAATGGTAGATCGATTTTTCAGATATTTTAACGTCTAAAAACAGTAAATATTCTTCAAATAATCTTACCGGGTTTTCAGCAGAAGGTCTTCATTTGTTTTGTCTTGCACAACGCCCCCGAAATTTTCAGTGTCGCCAATATTTCAGAATTTTTTTGCCTTAAATTTTTTTTATTTTTTGGCAAAGACTCTGAAATTTGTCAAATTTTATTCAGTAAACCGTCATTAATCGGCGCCAGGAATTATTCCCCGTCGATCCGCACCCCCCTCGACCGCCCCCGATGGTGGGAATTGCTAAATTTTGTTGTCTAAATTTCTATACAAATCGGTACCGAGGTGTAATGGTAGATCGATTTTTCAGATATTTTAACGTCTAAAAACAGTAAATATTCTTCAAATAATCTTACCGGGTTTTCAGCAGAAGGTCTTCATTTGTTTTGTCTTGCACAACGCCCCCGAAATTTTCAGTGTCGCCAATATTTCAGAATTTTTTTGCCTTAAAATTTTTTTTATTTTTTGGCGAAGACTCTGAAATTTGTCAAATTTTATTCAGTAAACCGTCATTAATCGGCGCCAGGAATTATTCCCCGTCGATCCGCACCCCCCTCGACCACCCCCGATGGTGGGAATTGCTAAATTTTGTTGTCTAAATTTCTATACAAATCGGTACCGAGGTGTAATGGTAGATCGATTTTTCAGATATTTTAACGTCTAAAAACAGTAAATATTCTTCAAATAATCTTACCGGGTTTTCAGCAGAAGGTCTTCATTTGTTTTGTCTTGCACAACGCCCCCGAAATTTTCAGTGTCGCCAATATTTCAGAATTTTTTTGCCTTAAATTTTTTTTATTTTTTGGCAAAGACTCTGAAATTTGTCAAATTTTATTCAGTAAACCGTCATTAATCGGCGCCAGGAATTATTCCCCGTCGATCCGCACCCCCCTCGACCGCCCCCGATGGTGGGAATTGCTAAATTTTGTTGTCTAAATTTCTATACAAATCGGTACCGAGGTGTAATGGTAGATCGATTTTTCAGAAATTTTAACGTCTAAAAACAGTAAATATTCTTCAAATAATCTTACCGGGTTTTCAGCAGAAGGTCTTCATTTGTTTTGTCTTGCACAACGCCCCCGAAATTTTCAGTGTCGCCAATATTTCAGAATTTTTTGCCTTAAAATTTTTTTTATTTTTTGGCAAAGACCCTGAAATTTGTCAAATTTTATTCAGTAAACCGTCATTAATCGGCGCCAGGAATTATTCCCCGTCGATCCGCACCCCCCTCGACCGCCCCCGATGGTGGGAATTGCTAAATTTTGTTGTCTAAATTTCTATACAAATCGGTACCGAGGTGTAATGGTAGATCGATTTTTCAGATATTTTAACGTCTAAAAACAGTAAATATTCTTCAAATAATCTTACCGGGTTTTCAGCAGAAGGTCTTCATTTGTTTTGTCTTGCACAACGCCTCCGAAATTTTCAGTGTCGCCAATATTTCAGAATTTTTTTGCCTTAAAATTTTTTTTATTTTTTGGCAAAGACTCTGAAATTTGTCAAATTTTATTCAGTAAACCGTCATTAATCGGCGCCAGGAATTATTCCCCGTCGATCCGCACCCCCCTCGACCGCCCCCGATGGTGGGAATTGCTAAATTTTGTTGTCTAAATTTCTATACAAATCGGTACCGAGGTGTAATGGTAGATCGATTTTTCAGATATTTTAACGTCTAAAAACAGTAAATATTCTTCAAATAATCTTACCGGGTTTTCAGCAGAAGGTCTTCATTTGTTTTGTCTTGCACAACGCCCCCGAAATTTTCAGTGTCGCCAATATTTCAGAAATTTTTTGCCTTAAATTTTTTTTTATTTTTTGGCAAAGACTCTGAAATTTGTCAAATTTTATTCAGTAAACCGTCATTAATCGGCGCCAGGAATTATTCCCCGTCGATCCGCACCCCCCTCGACCGCCCCCGATGGTGGGAATTGCTAAATTTTGTTGTCTAAATTTCTATACAAATCGGTACCGAGGTGTAATGGTAGATCGATTTTTCAGATATTTTAACGTCTAAAAACAGTAAATATTCTTCAAATAATCTTACCGGGTTTTCAGCAGAAGGTCTTCATTTGTTTTGTCTTGCACAACGCCCCCGAAATTTTCAGTGTCGCCAATATTTCAGATTTTTTTTGCCTTAAATTTTTTTTTATTTTTTGGCAAAGACTCTGAAATTTGTCAAATTTTATTCAGTAAACCGTCATTAATCGGCGCCAGGAATTATTCCCCGTCGATCCGCACCCTCCTCGACCGCCCCCGATGGTGGGAATTGCTAAATTTTGTTGTCTAAATTTCTATACAAATCGGTACCGAGGTGTAATGGTAGATCGATTTTTCAGATATTTTAACGTCTAAAAACAGTAAATATTCTTCAAATAATCTTACCGGGTTTTCAGCAGAAGGTCTTCATTTGTTTTGTCTTGCACAACGCCCCCGAAATTTTCAGTGTCGCCAATATTTCAGAATTTTTTTGCCTTAAAATTTTTTTTATTTTTTGGCGAAGACTCTGAAATTTGTCAAATTTTATTCAGTAAACCGTCGTTAATCGGCGCCAGGAATTATTCCCCGTCGATCCGCACCCCCCTCGACCGCCCCCGATGGTGGGAATTGCTAAATTTTGTTGTCTAAATTTCTATACAAATCGGTACCGAGGTGTAATGGTAGATCGATTTTTCAGATATTTTAACGTCTAAAAATAGTAAATATTCTTCAAATAATCTTACCGGGTTTTCAGCAGAAGGTCTTCATTTGTTTTGTCTTGCACAACGCCCCCGAAATTTTCAGTGTCGCCAATATTTCAGAATTTTTTTGCCTTAAATTTTTTTTATTTTTTGGCAAAGACTCTGAAATTTGTCAAATTTTATTCAGTAAACCGTCATTAATCGGCGCCAGGAATTATTCCCCGTCGATCCGCACCCCCCTCGACCGCCCCCGATGGTGGGAATTGCTAAATTTTGTTGTCTAAATTTCTATACAAATCGGTACCGAGGTGTAATGGTAGATCGATTTTTCAGAAATTTTAACGTCTAAAAACAGTAAATATTCTTCAAATAATCTTACCGGGTTTTCAGCAGAAGGTCTTCATTTGTTTTGTCTTGCACAACGCCCCCGAAATTTTCAGTGTCGCCAATATTTCAGAATTTTTTGCCTTAAAATTTTTTTTATTTTTTGGCAAAGACCCTGAAATTTGTCAAATTTTATTCAGTAAACCGTCATTAATCGGCGCCAGGAATTATTCCCCGTCGATCCGCACCCCCGTCGACCGCCCCCGATGGTGGGAATTGCTAAATTTTGTTGTCTAAATTTCTATACAAATCGGTACCGAGGTGTAATGGTAGATCGATTTTTCAGATATTTTAACGTCTAAAAACAGTAAATATTCTTCAAATAATCTTACCGGGTTTTCAGCAGAAGGTCTTCATTTGTTTTGTCTTGCACAACGCCCCCGAAATTTTCAGTGTCGCCAATATTTCAGAATTTTTTTGCCTTAAAATTTTTTTTATTTTTTGGCGAAGACTCTGAAATTTGTCAAATTTTATTCAGTAAACCGTCATTAATCGGCGCCAGGAATTATTCCCCGTCGATCCGCACCCCCCTCGACCGCCCCCGATGGTGGGAATGGCTAAATTTTGAAAATTTTCAACTTGCCCAACCCACCCTTTGATAATTATTAAGGACAATTGGACGTTTTTTCAGAGTTTATTCTAATTAATAGTCACGACGACCGGGATCCTAGTGGTACCGGAAAGAGAAAAATCCGATTAACAATAGTGACGGTACACCGGAGCAGTCTCAGACATCTCCGTTAGAGTACGTTCTTATTACTTTTAGGTGACTATTTAGTTTCTACTCACGTAGGCTCTTATATTATTACTATTTTGACGTTACTTCATTACTTTGTATACTTTTATTTCACTGTGTATTTTCATTCGTTGCGATATAGGCTCTTTACACCTATATCACTCACATATACGACCGTTTAGACTATATACACTTACTAGTGTATAAATAACACGATGTTCGGCATAAGAACGCCAGTAAAGACGGGCAAGTCACCAAGTGACATTGACGAGAGGGCAGGCCCCTCGACAGCCAATGAGGTGACCAAGGTGCGCAAAAGTATAGAGGGGTGGGAGTCAGGAAAACCCCTAAGCACACAGACCAAAAAAGCCACTCCAGAGAAGAAGCCTTCCCCATCGCCTTCGGAGAAATTGGAGCGAAAAAAGAGGGTGATAGTGCCTAAGCAATCCACTAAGGCAATACCACCAGCCACCAGAGACCATCCTCAAAAGCAAGAGTCTCCTAAACAGGCACCTATCTACGCTAGTCGAACGGAGGAGGCTAAGGCCTGCCTAAATCGGGCAAAGAGTCAACTCCACCTGTCACGCAACATAAAGACAGAGATCAAACAAGAGTTGACGCAGGCTGTGGATAGGCTGTATTGTCTAGTAAAAGAGGCAGAAGTAGAAAGAGGAAAGAACAAGTGCGTTATACTATCAAAAATGGATACTGTGAGGGATGATAGTTTGCCCCTCCCGATCACCACGTATGCGGAAAGCAGAGGGAGCGAACTACTACAGAAAATGGAAGAACACGCCATTCTCATAAAAGAAAACACGGCAAAGATGTCCGACATTTCGTGCAACCTAAACAGGTTGCAGGAAATGGTGGACACCCAAACCACAAAAGAAAGAGAACCAGTGACATACGCGAGTGTAGTAGCGGGACACGGGCAGGGGAGCCTGACTGCGTCAGCCACATTGCACTCCATTGTAGTCACCTCAAAGGATGAGAACGAGACGAGTGAAGAAGTGTTGGATAGGATTAGAAAGGCGGTAAAAGCCAAGGAAGGTGGTATAGCAGTAGACAAGATCAGAAGAGCGAAGGATCGTAAAGTAATTATGGGATGTCGAACTAAAGAGGAAAGAGAAAGGGTAGTTGAAAGGATTAGGAGAAGCGGGGAAGATTTGAATATTGAGGAGGTCAAAAATAAAGACCCGTTAGTGATTTTCAGAGACGTCATGAGCTATAACTCAGACGACGACGTAGTAAAAGCCCTCAAAAACCAAAATGAGTCACTCTTTGAGGGAATGGGTGAGCAGGAAGGCAGGTTTGACATAAGGTTCAGGAGAAGGACTCGAAACCCACATATGGCCCATATAATTGCCCGAGTATCTCCTGCAATGTGGCGTCGCCTAACCACTATTGGAACCGTCAGGGTGGACCTGCAAAGGGTCAGAGTGGAGGATCACTCTCCACTGATCCAATGCTCGCTCTGCCTGGGTTACGGACATGGCAAGCGCCATTGCAGAGAGGAAATCGAGGCGTGCTGCCATTGCGGCGGTCCTCACATGAAGGCGGATTGCGCGGACTGGCTGGCTGGGGTAGAACCTTCGTGTGTTAACTGCGTGAAGGCACGAGCAGAAAACACGAAGCACAACGCTTTCAGCCAGGAGTGTCTAATACGCAAAAAATGGGATGCGCTGGCCCGTGCAAGCATAGCTTATTGTTAAGGTTGTCCCAGAAACAATCGGAGCTGCGCCACGAGAAGGGAACCCATATGTCGCTGCACAAACCAACCTCCAAAGAATGGACCTGGCTACCGTTTACCCCCAGCCCAGGTCCACCTGGTGGGGTAGCAGCCAGGAGGACTTGAGAGGGGAGGAGATGTGTGGGGCTTTGGATGAGATGAGTTTGCATGTTCTCAACACTGGGAGCATCCCGACATTTGATGTCATTAGGGGTGGCAGAAGATACTGCAGTCACGTGGACGTTACGGCCTGTACGATGGACATTCTGAACCTTGTGGATAACTGGAGAGTGGTGGAGAGTTTAACAAGCTTGGATCATCACGGAATCTCATTTAGCCTTAATTTAGAAAAATCTAAAGGTATAAGCGTAGAAAGGACAACGAGGATTTATAATACCAAAAAAGCATGCTGGGATCAATTTCATGCGAAATTGATCCAGACTATGCAAGACAATAATCAAACTGTAGAAGAATTACATAAAATTGATAATGTAGAACTTTTAGAAAAAGCAATAGTAACATACACAAAAGCAATCACTGAAACATGCAGTCAAACTAAACCTAGTAAAAATAAAAAAGAGCAACTTACCTTTCCGTGGTGGTCCAAAAAACTCGAAGGCTTAAAGAAACAAGTGGACACGAAGAGACGCCGCATCAGAAACGCAGCTCCAGTTCGAAGAGAACACGTAGTCAGCATATACCTGAAAGAAAAAGAAAATTATGAAATGGAAAACCTGTCGCAAATGATGGAAGGAGGAAAAAGGCAAAAACTAATAAATTACTGTATCAGAATTACAATGATAGATACTAAAAGAAATAAAAACGACTAAGAAATACATATGATATCAGTATATAATGGTATACACTGAATATCATATGATCATTATAAATAGATATAAAAATAACAGATACACTATGTAAGACAAAAATTATTGATATACAGTAAATATAAATTTGGCTATACTTACCCAAAACGGGTTCCTAAAAGAAACACACTTAAATGATCAAAAAAATATAATTATGTAATAACAAAGGCCTTATCTATGATAGGGGTGATAGATATACAACATTAAGAAAAAAAAACCCTTTTTTTTTTTTTTTTTTTTATTTTTTTTTGTTTCCCAGGAAAAATGCTTCATGCACTGCCCGCCGGCTAGGGGACGGCACCGGCGCGGCGGGGGAGTGTGGGACTCCCAGCGAGACGCGCTGGTCTACCCACTAAAAAACCTGGGGTGTTCCCTCTCTCATCCAATAGGGGGGGCCAGTTGGGAACTTAGAGGATTCATCCATAGCAGGCCCCCCCATGTGGGTGTGGGCCGGGTCAAACGGACCCGGCCACCTCTCGTCCCCAGGGGAGAGCCTGACCGCTCTCCCCTTTCGACGGTAGAAGGCGCGCGGGAACACCGCGCGCGCCCTCTCGGGGTTCCTAATTTACGGGTGGCAGGGTCCCCTCAGGCCTTGCCACCCGGAACCCTTAAGTGGGGGGCAGGAGAGCGACAAAAGCGCATCTCCTGCGCCCTCTCCTCCGGCGGCGGACTTCCGGGGCGTAAGGATCATCCTCACGCCCCCGTTCCGCCGCCTCCTTCTCCGAGATGACAGTCTCGCAGAAGGACCTCATTGCGCCCCAGCACCTGTCGTCGCCGACCATCCTGGATACGACGGTCGGCAACGAGAGGTCGGGGCCAATCAGAATCAGAAATCAATCAGAAAAAAAGAATCACAGCGACCAGGGCGCAGCGCTCCACGGCCCACGCCGGACACTCCTCCAGCGTGTGCTGCGCCGTGTCCTGGTCACACTCCTCACAATGGTTGCACCTGGTTGTCGGCTCCCTACCGGCTATCTTGCAGAGGTACTCTCCGAAACAGCCGTGTCCGGAGAGCACCTGAGCGAGCCGGTAGGTGAGCGGTCCGCGCCGTCTGTCCGTCCACTGTCTTAGTACCGGACGGACAGCCTCGACGGTCCTCACCCCGTAGCGGGGCTGGGCCAGTCTATCTTCCCACTTCTCCTCGAGGACCAGTCGAGCCTGGGACCTTCGCGTCTCCACCGCACAATGCGTGGGTTCCTCGCCATGGAGCCGGAGGTCCGCGCGCCAGTAATACACTGACGCCTGGACCTCCGCCTCCAAATCCCAAGGCGGCGATGCCGCCAAAACGCACGCCGCCTCATAGGAGACGGTGCGGTACGCCCGCGACACCCTGATCGCCATCGCCCTCTGCGGTTTCCTCAGGAGGGCGACGTTATGGCGATCGAGGGCGTCAGCCCAAATGGGCGCTCCATAAAGGGCCATCGACCGCACCACCCCCAAATAGAGGCGGCGGCAGACGACACTCGGCCCCCCGATATTCGGCAGCAAAGAGCTAAGCGCTCCTGCCGCCGACATCAGCCGGGGGGCCAGGCGGCTAAAATGGACGCGAAAGTTCCAGCGGCCGTCGAGGTGGAGCCCCAAGTATTTCATA
Organism: Catocala fraxini; assembly: GCA_930367265.1. NCBI lineage: Eukaryota > Metazoa > Arthropoda > Insecta > Lepidoptera > Erebidae > Catocala > Catocala fraxini. Next base: position 421,059 of record OV884051.1, read on the forward strand.
CTCGGCTCCACCCCGATGCGGACCCCTCCAACGATGATGTGGGCATCTGGTGGCGGCGCCCGCCGAGGCCCATGAAATAATAGGGCCTCGGACTTTTCCAGCGCCACCTCCAGTCCCAACATCCTAATCCTGCCGACAGCCAGGGCAACTCCAGCCGTGGCAAGACGGGCAGCTGCCCCGTAATCCTCTCCCCGGGCCGTCACCAGCGTGTCGTCGGCGTAACAAGTTACGCCGACTCCCGGGGGCAGGGCGCCCCGCAGCACCCAGTCGTAGCCGATGTTCCACAGGATCGGACCCAGAACCGATCCCTGTGGAACACCGCACGACACCTCCCTCCGGAACGTCTCTCCGTTCCGCCCCACACAAAACACACTCCTCTGGTGCAGGTAGTCCCCGACTATTCGGCGCAGATAGGGAGGCACCCCATGAAATCGGAGCGCCTCCCTGATAGTCGCCCACGGCAGGGTGTTGAACGCGTTGGCGATGTCTAAGGACACCGCCAACATCACCCCGCGCGAGGCGACCGCCTCTTCCGAGAGGGCCTTGACGCGACTAATCGCGTCAATCGTCGATCGGCCCTCCCGGAAACCGAACTGGAGTTCGGACAAGTCGGGGCCCACCCGCACCAGGTGCCTGGAGAGGCGGGCAACCACAACACGCTCAAAGAGCTTGCCCACCTCATCCAGCAGCACTATGGGGCGGTACGCGGAGGGAGAGTCCGCGGGGCGGCCCTCCTTTCTCAGGAGGACCAGCTTACCCGTCTTCCACCTGGAAGGGAACCGTCCCGACTCCAGACAGGCGCTAAACAGCCTGAGGAGCCGGTCCCCTAGGGCGTCGTAGGCCAAAACCCAGGCGCGGCCAGGAATTCCGTCCGGCCCCGGGGCGGTATTTTTACCCCGGAGCCGCATCATTGCCGCGCCGAGCTCCGCCATTGTAACTTCTGGCGCCCCGGCATCAGCACCGCCCTCCTCAATTTCGGGCGGCGCCATTACGGGAGGCGAGTGCTCCGCTCTCGAAGGAAAGAGAGCGGAGACCACCTCCTCCAATTGCCGGGGCTGGAGACTCTCGGTGACCGGTGGGGCCCAGGGGCGCAACTTGCCCCTGACCGCCTTGTACGGACGGCCCCACGGATCTGCCTCGAGAGTCCCCAGGAACTCTTCCCATCTTTGGGTTTTGGCCTCGCTGATGGCGGACTGCAGGGCGTACTTTCGCTGTTTGTACGCATCCCGCAGCCGTGCCTCCACGGTCTGGTCACGGTACCGCCTGCGTCGGCGGTACCTAGTGTACTGGCGACGCGCCGCAATGCACGCGGCGCGTTTCTCGCTGATGTCTTCAGACCACCAGTACACCTGACGCCTCGGAGGTCGAGCACTGGCCCGGGGCATCGACGCGTCGCAAATCAGCGTCATCGCGCCCCGGAACCACTCTGCCTCTAGCTCGACCTCCACAGGCCCTTCGCCCATCGGGGTCCAGGCCTGGACGATGGAGGCTTCCACCAGCACGTCTACATTGAGACGTTTCAACGCCCATCGTGGGGACGACGGGGTGTGCACTCTCCTCGGGCGATCGTCCGGGATCGCTGGTGAGGCGGAGACGTCGAACCGCACGTAACGGTGGTCCGACAGAGACTCCGCCTCGACCAGCACTTGCCAGTCCCGGACGCGGCGCGCTACGGCAGGGCTTGCAAACGAAATGTCCACAATGGACTCGCCCTGCCAGCGCACGCACGTGGCGACCGAACCCCGGTTCAGAACCACGAGGCCGGTCGCAATCGCCCACTCCTCCAGCGCGTCGCCGCGAGCGTCCGTGACAGGGGATCCCCAAGCCGTTGATTTGGCATTGAAGTCCCCCGCCACCACGACCGGACGCGATGGGTACCGATTAATCACGGCCCCCACCGCGCCCAAAAATCGCTCAAACTCGGCGAGGCGCCGGTTCGGAGAGAAGTACACCCCGATCAGAACGGTTCCCTCCCAATCAACACACACATAACCCTCGCCCCTGTCTGTCATCACCAGGAGCGAGGGTCCAGACGAAACAATGGCCGCCGAGCTCCCGAGGTCCACAAACCAGTTGTGTCGGCTGGGGACGCAGTAAGGCTCGGCGACCACGGCGATGTCTATTGACCACTCCGCCATATGCTGCAACAAGATATCCTGCGCCCTGGCGGAGTGGTTAATATTCACCTGTAGGAGGCGATGGACCATAATTAATTACGTGTCCATCGCCTCCCTACTGCTCCCTGCTTGGGAGGGGGCCGGGGCGGCCAGAGTCCTGGCGACCGCCCCTCTGGCCCTACGTCTTTTTGGTGGGGAGCAAGATTTGCTCCCCATCCGGTGCTCCGCCGGATTTCCTGCAGCCAAACAGATGCTGCAGGAAAGTTTTGCAGCGGAGCAGGCGGCGGCTTTGTGGCCGGGCTGGCCGCAGCGAAAACAGAAGTCGCTGCGATCAGTTTCGGCGGTGCATTGCTGCCTCACGTGCCCCGGTTCGAGGCAGCGGTAGCACCGCCTAGGCCTCGGCTCCAGGAGCTTCACCTGAGCCGAGACCATCCCGACCAGCAAACGGCCGGCCGCAACCTTCTTCGCCGCAGCGATGGGACAGCGCACCACCACCGTGCACAGTCCGCTCTCGCTGCGGCGCATCTCCCCCACCCTGACCTGCGCCTGAGGGCAGGCTCCGGCTTTTGCCACCGCAGCGGCGACATCCTCGGAGGAGGCCGAGTCGTCCAGCCCTATTATCCGCATTTCGGCGGACTTCACCGGGTGGGAGATCTTAACCTCCTCAGGCGTGAACAGGGACCGAATTGTAGCGGCTACCCTGTCCGCCTTGTCGCCGGAGGTGGCACCTGGGACCTCTAAGATTCGGGCCCCAGTGGCGGCAACTTTAAAACAAACGCCTCCAGCGAGGCCCATCTCGGCGAGATTCGCCTTCATGGCCTGAGTGGCCCGCCAGAGGACGCCCGCGTAGCTCACTCCTTGCCGGAGCCCCTCCTCTGTCAGCTCCACCACAACGGCGGTGGAGCGCGGGGGACGCAGGTCAGTCGGGCGGCGGCCCTTCTTTTTGTTTACTGGGGGAGCCGGGGAGACCTTCTTCTTCTTCTTTCTCTGCCTCCTGGTGACCTCCGTCCAAGGCTGTTCAGCCGACGTAGAGGCCACCGGGGCAGGTTTGGGCTGGGGGGCGGGGCGCGGCGGCGCCACAGTGGCAGTCGCCTTTCCCTTGCCCTTCCCCTTCCCCTTGGAAGAGGAAGCCGACGGTGTGGGGGCAGATGGCTGCCGTGCCACCGGTTGCGCCGGGCCAGCCGGCGCACCCCCGACCATCCGGGGGCGGCCCCCGAGCGGAGGGCCCGGGGTCGGGACGGGCGCGAGGCCACAGTTAGCCAGGCACGCTTCTACAACGTTGCGCGCCTGAGCCACTGTGGCCCGCATCAGTTCATCCGCCCAGGCGGGACGCTTGTCCTCCGCGGGAGTAAGGGGCTGCACTGTGCGCCACGAGAGGGGCGGGAACTGCTCCCGGGGCCCCTTGGCAGACTTTGCCTTCGCAGCGTCGGCCCGAGCGGCAGTGGCAGCGGCCGCCTTCATGGCCGTCACTTCAGCCCGGAGCTCAGCCAGCTGCCTATGCAGCCCCTCATTCTCCGACCTCCAGCGCCTCTGCAAGTCGGAGGAAGTCTGCCCCCACAGATGGAAGAAGGCCTCCCTCATGTCCTCCGCCGCGGTTTTTAGGTCCCGGACGAACCCCCCCTTAAGGTTGCCGGACCGGGCCGCCACCCTCAAGACTGTCTCGGCGCCGGCCTCGAACCGTTGCCTGAGGTCGGCAACCGAGTTCCCTCCGTCGGGGGACGCATCCGCGACCTCAGCCGCCTTGAGGGGGTCCCGATGGGCAGGCAAAGGCTGCCCGTGGACCTTCCTCGTGGAGGGAGGCGGCATCGGGGAAGCAGCCCTTTCACCACAGGGCGTCCCCTCCACTGCTTCCACCTCCGTGTCCGAGCCAGAATCGGACACGTGGTGCGATGTCTTCCGGCGCTTCGCGGAAGCGCCAGGCGCCGCCCAGAACTTGCGGGTGAGGGAAGCAGAGCTTTCCTCCCCCTCCTCTCTTTCCCGTCGAGCCGCCGACGAGCACCGGCTCTGAGGTCGACTGGCCTCCGAGCCCGAGCCCGCCCGCGACTCGACGTCCATGTCAGTGCCGGTGCCGGCGCTGAGCACGCTCGACAAGGAGTCGCTGCGCGCCAGCGCCGCCACCCGACACCTCGACCGTGTCTTCGGCACGCCCGGGACACTGTCCCCTGCTGTGACAAAGCGACCTTTGGAGTCGCGCAATGGGACTCCATGCTCCTCCGTCTTCTTCTCCTCATCTGGTTTTGGTTTTTTGGTTGTGTTTAGTTTTTCCATTTTTGTACCCACGAGTAGAGACGATTTAAACTCGACCCCCGGGTGACGCTCATTCCGGGGGAAGGCCTATATACTTCTGGGGGACGGCAGGTACCCAGAGGTTTTTACAACTTCGCTGTTGGGTGTTCTGAGTTTTCCTTCTCGCGGGCCGGCCTACTAAGGCAAGCCCCTCGGTCCCGTTGAGCCGCTAGACGTGATCAACGACACTCAACGGGTAACGATGTGTAGACGGAGGCAGGGTTAGGTTTCCCCTCCCCTATGTGCCCCCGCCTAATGCCAGGGCTATTGACAGCCCTCAGCCCTACGCACAACCCGCCCCGGCCTTACGGCCCCCACTGGTGATTTTTTAGAGAGGTTTTCTTCCTCTATCCCCCCCGTCTCAAATCCACGTGTCCTCTGCTAATCAGAGGAACACGTGGAGAGACCCCCATACGCGGCCCTCGCGGGCCGATAATCCCGAGACAAGATGCCTCGAGTTCCCTATGCGTGCCAGAGTATTAGCCACGAGTAATAATGCCCCCGAAAGGACATTATTACCCGAGTTGCCCGGGGTGCACCGGCCCAACGTATGCTGTTCCATCCCACGAGAAGTGTGGAAAGGACCAGCAGCCGTCAGGCACACTGGGAGGTTCTCTGGCCACACACCCCAACCTTTTTTTTTTTTTTTTTTTTGTTTCCCAGGAAAAATGCTTCATGCACTGCCCGCCGGCTAGGGGACGGCACCGGCGGGGGAGTGTGGGACTCCCAGCGAGACGCGCTGGTCTACCCACTAAAAAACCTGGGGTGTTCCCTCTCTCATCCAATAGGGGGGGCCAGTTGGGAACTTGGAGGATTCATCCATAGCAGGCCCCCCCATGTGGGTGTGGGCCGGGTCAAACGGACCCGGCCACCTCTCGTCCCCAGGGGAGAGCCTGACCGCTCTCCCCTTTCGACGGTAGAAGGCGCGCGGGAACACCGCGCGCGCCCTCTCGGGGTTCCTAATTTACGGGTGGCAGGGTCCCCTCAGGCCTTGCCACCCGGAACCCCTAAGTGGGGGGCAGGAGAGCGACGAAAGCGCGTCTCCTGCGCCCTCTCCTCCGGCGGCGGACTTCCGGGGCGTAAGGATCATCCTCACGCCCCCGTTCCGCCGCCTCCTTCTGCGAGATGACAGTCTCGCAGAAGGACCTCATTGCGCCCCAGCACCTGTCGTCGTCGACCATCCTGGATACGACGGTCGGCAACGAGAGGTCGGGGCCAATCACAGCGACCAGGGCGCAGCGCTCCACGGCCCACGCCGGGCACTCCTCCAGCGTGTGCTGCGCCGTGTCCTGGTCACACTCCTCACAATGGTTGCACCTGGTTGTCGGCTCCCTACCGCCTATCTTGCAGAGGTACTCTCCGAAACAGCCGTGTCCGGAGAGCACCTGAGCGAGCCGGTAGGTGAGCGGTCCGCGCCGTCTGTCCGTCCACTGTCTTAGAACCGGACGGACAGCCTTGACGGTCCTCACCCCGTAGCGGGGCTGGGCCAGTCTGTCTGCCCACTTCTCCTCCAGGACCAGTCGAGCCTGGGACCTTCGCGTCTCCACCGCACAATGCGTGGGTTCCTCGCCATGGAGCCGGAGGTCCGCGCGAACCTAACCTCTTTTTTTTTTTTTTTTTTTTTTGAGGGGGGAAATGCGCCTTATGCATACCGCCCCACTTGGGGTTGTGGGACGGTTATGTCGGGCTCACCGGCCTACAACACGGCCGGCATACCGACTAAAACCCCCCTGTGCACCGTCAATTCGCCTTGACGGGTGGGCCGTTGGAACCTGATACAACATCAGCGGCCCATCCAGCGACTGCCCGCGCCTCGCGGGCACCAACACTGGCGGCGGCGTCTGGGTGCACCAGAGACGCCGCCTCTACGCGGAAGAGTGCGGGTGGGAGAATAAAAACCCCAATCTCCCACCCTCCGCTTTGTTAGGGGGGCATCAGGCGCGCATCGGCGCGCCGTCGCCGCCCAGTTCGCCGGCGACGGATCGGGTCAGCGAGGAGACTTTCCTCCCTGGCCCGCTCCGCCGCCTCCTTCTGCGAGATGATATCCTCGCAGAAGGATGCGACCGCACACCAGTTTCTGTCGCTATCGGCCATGGAGCGGATTATGGCCGATAGCGAGAGATCCGCACCGATGGTCTCGACGAGGGCACGACGCTGCTGCGCCCACGCCGGGCAGAACTCCAGCGTATGCTGCGCCGTGTCCTCATCACAATCACAGTGGTGACAGACGGGACTCGATTCCCTCCTCGCGACCTTGTGCAGGTAGTATCCGAAACACCCATGCCCGGATAACACCTGCACCAGCCGGAAGGAAAGGGTCCCGTGCTGTCGCCACACCCACAACGAAAGGACCGGCCGGAGCGCCTCCACCGTGCGAAAACCCGCACGTGGAGCCTCCAGCCGGGCTGACCATCGGGCCACGATGGCTCGGCGAGCGGCCTCGCGCCACTCGCGCACCTGCTCGGGCGGAGGGCGACCGCCTCTGCCTGCCCGAAATTCGGCCGTTCGCCGATATACGTCGGCGAGCACTTCCGCCTCCAAATCCCACGGGGGAGTACCGGCCAGCGCACATGCCGCGACTGCGGACACGGTGCGGTACCCGCGTATTGCCCTGACCGCCATAGTGCGCTGCGGTCGGCATAGCCGCGCGCGGTTCTGAGCGGTCAGGGACCCCGCCCACACCGGTGCGCCGTACAGTGCCATCGACCGTACTACCCCCGTGTAGAGCTTCCGGCACGCCAAACTGGGTCCGCCTAGGTTGGGCAATAATCGGCCCAAGGCGGACCCCGCGCCGTCCAGCTTGGGCTCAAGCTGGCGGAAGTGCTCGTCGAAGAGCCATCGTCCATCCAACACCAGGCCCAGATATCTCATCTGGGCCTGAACCGGTACGAGGACCGAGCCGACGGTGATCGAGGCGCGGGCAGGCGGCCCGCGACGGGGCCCGTGAAACAACAGGGCCTCCGTCTTGTTGAGGGCCACCTTAAGCCCCAGCGCCTCGATTCGCCCGACCACCTGAGAGACACCCGTGGCGGCCAGGCGAACAGCCTCCTCAAAGTTGCGTCCCCGGGCTGCTACTAACGTGTCGTCAGCGTAGCAGAATACGCTCAGCCCGGGGGGTAAGACTCCGCGCAGGGCCCAGTCATAGCCGATGTTCCACAGAAGAGGGCCAAGGACGGACCCCTGTGGAACACCGCGAGATATCGCCCTGCGCACGACGTCGCCTGCTCGGTCCTCGCACAACACAAACCTCCGCTCCAAATAGTCTGCCACCAGCAGCCTCAGGTATGCGGGCACCCCATGGAATCGGAGTGCCTCCCTGATGCTGCCGAATGGCAGAGTATTAAATGCGTTGGCGATGTCTAAGGACACCGCCAACAGCACGCCGCCTCCTCTGACGGCTTCCTCGGTCGCGGCCCTCAGGGCCAAAATGGCGTCGATCGTCGAACGCCCGGCGCGGAAACCAAACTGGGCGTCCGACAGATCGGGCCCCACCTCCTCGAGGTGCCGGACGATGCGGTCAGCGAGAATCCTCTCCAGCAACTTCCCCGCCTCGTCCAGCAGTACGATAGGCCTGTAGGCCGCAACCGAGTCCAGGGCTCTCCCCGGTTTGGGCAGGAGCACCAGCTTCCCCACCTTCCAGCACTCAGGGAACCTCCTCGACGACAGACAAGCGTCAAACAGTTCCCTGAGGCGGTCACCCATGTGGTCAAGGGCAAGGGCCAACACTCGGGCCGGAATTCCGTCCGGCCCGGGGGCGGTCCGCTTCGAGCGAATGCGCAGAACGGCCGCCCCCATCTCCGCCTCCGTGACAGGCGGGACCACCACCTCTTCGACCTCCCGGTCTTCGGCCTCTGCGGCCATCGCCGGGGGCGTGTGTTCCGCCTGTGGCGGGAATAGGCCCTCGACCACTTCGGTGAGGAAGCTAGGCTGAAGGGACTCGGTAAGGGGGGGGGCCGTCGCGCGGAGCTTGCTCAGCGCCGCGCGGTATGGGTGACCCCAGGGGTCACGATCAAGTCCCTCCAGCATCTCCTGCCGCGACTGCTCTTTGGCGCGACAGATGGCCAGCTTCAGAGCGTCACGCGCTGCTCGGTACGCTTCGTACAGCTGGCCCTCCCCATTATCATCGCGGCGTCGCCGCCGGCTGCGGGTGTAGGACCTCCGGGCACGAATGCAGGCCTCGCGGAGGTCCGCCAACTCCCGGGACCACCAGTAGACCTCCTTCCTAGGAGGCCGACGTCGGACGCGCGGCATGGCCGCATCGCAAGCCTGCGTAAACGAAACACGAATGCGGCTCGCCGCAGCATCAACCCCCTCGTCAGGAGGCACTGGAGACAGCCACGACTGCACTATGGCTGCCTCCTCTAGTAGGTCCCGGTTCAAGCGACCCACAGCCCACCGCGGAAATCGGGGAGCTCTGTCCGCCGTGTGACCCCTAACTGGGTCCTGGGGATTCCGGGAGATCTCTGCTCGGATATAGCGATGATCCGAGAGAGTCTCGACCTCCCCTAGGACTCGCCAGTTCCTTACGTTGTTTGCGACAGCAGGGCTAGCGAACGAGAGGTCCACTATCGACCCGCCCTGCTGCCGAACACAAGTCTCGGTGGTGCCTCTGTTGAGCAGGCAGAGGCCCACCGAATTCGCCCACTCTTCCACCGCTCTACCGCGGGCGTCCGTTCTGGGGGACCCCCACGCGTCGGATTTTGCGTTGAAGTCCCCCATCACCAAGACGCGGCCTGATGCCAAACGCCGTATCGAGGTCTCCAAAGATGTGAGGAAGACCTCGAAATCGGCCAGACTCCGGTTAGGGGAGAAGTACACCCCGAAAACGAGCAATCCCCCCCATTCGGCTGCCACAAATTCCGAGCCCCTGTCCTTGAGCGAGAAGAGCTGACGATTGCCACGGAGCCGTCCCAGTCACCCACCCAGTTTGGGCGGGGAGGAACATAATAGGGCTCCGCGGCTACGGCCACACCAATCGACCACTGCGCCATGGATTGCAGGAAGAGATCCTGCGCACCGGCGCAGTGGTTAAGGTTCGCCTGGAGGAGGTGGGTGCAGTCGTGGTCCATTATTGGGCTGACGTACCTGCAACCACATCCTCCTCCATTCGCGACGGTGGAAGAGCGGCGACGAAGACGACTGGGGTAGCCTGGGCCGATTGGCTATCCCCAACGTTCTTAGGCTTGGAGGCCCGGGGAGGGTTGCATCCCCTTCGCCCCATAATATGATTGGCGGGCAATTTACCCGCCGCACACGCGGGGCAATGGGGGACGGCGGAACAATCCGTCGCCTTGTGCCCCGGCTGGCCGCAGCGGAAGCATAGTCCGCTGCAGTCGAAGCCACTTCTGCATGTGGCACGCACGTGCCCATCGGCCATGCATTTATGGCACCTCGCAGGCCTGGCCGCCAACAAGGAGACCTTGGCGGAACTCCAGCCCACGAGGAGCCTTCCTGCAGCAACCAAAGTGTTGGCCGCTGCGACGGGGCACTGCGCTACCACGGCTCCGACACCGCCGGGACCGGGGCGGATGGCGCCAACCTTGACGTTGTCCAGGCTGCATACAGTTTTGGCTTGGATGGCCTGCCGGACATCGTCGGGCGTGACTGAATCGTCCAGGCCGGTTACACGAAATTCCGTGCACTTCACGGGCCTGGCGATCTTGACGCCTTCCTCCACCCCGAACAACCCTCGCAGCCTTTCTGCGATTGTGTCCGCCGTCTTTGCGCCCTCCGCACCGGGGAACTCAAGAATGCGAGCCCCCGTTTGGGTGAGGCGGTTCCTGACGCCGGTGGGGCCCAAGTCCACCACACCGACGCTCTCCCGTGCCTTCTTAAAGACGGCGGCGTAGGAAAGGCCGCGCTCCACCGCCTCCGGCGACACCGTTATAACCACGGCGGCCGATTTTGGCGGCCGGAGCTTCCCGGGCCTCTTCTTCTTGTTCGCCTTCTTGCTCTTTTCCTTTGCCTCTTCTACCTTTCGGTCGGCAGCCGCGGCCCTCGCAGCGCTCCTGCACTCGCGCCTCTTCCGACGCCGCATCTCCTTCTTCTCCCCAGCCGTCTGCCAGCCCTCATTAGAAGACGGACCAGGGATAGAAACTTGTCGTGGCGCACCCGTGGTTGATGGTGGTGCACGTTCCTTCGGCGCCGGGGCAAGTGTTAAGACCGCAGGTGTCGACCTCAAGGGCGGGAAGTCCCTCTGGGACTGGGAAGGGGCTTTGGAGGTCCCCTTCTTCCCAGCTGCAGGTCTCGACCCTGCGGGGACGCTGACCGACGCTGACGCCGTCGTCGCATAGGACCGCTGGCCCGACGTGGGCATTGGGTCTCTAGCAGCGGACGCATGGTTGTCCGCTGCGAGTGGTGGACGACGACGCGGTTCTGGAGGCAGTCTTGCCTCCAGGCTCCCCAGCCGCACGTTGATCATTGTCCCAACGGACGACATGACCTGGCGCAGCTGCGCGTCGGTCAGCAGGGAGCGCTGCTCCTCTGCTTGCCGAGGAACGGCGTTCGGCTGCCGTATGGTCTCTCTGAGTTGGCTGAGCTCAGCACGGAGCTCAGCCATCTCCCCTGCCAGGCGGTCGTTTGCCGCCCGCAACCGCCTCGTCTCGTCGGAGGTGGTGCGTTCCGCGAGCGTTTGCACCACCTCCTGGAGGTGAGAGGCCGCCTTCTTGAGGGCATTAACAAAAGTGCCCTTCAAATTCTGACTTTTTGTGGCCACCGTGATTATGGCGGCCACAGAGTCTGCGGCGGACTGGACGAGGTCTACCTCTGAGCTTGAGGTCCGGGTCTCGTCCAGGAGCTGCGCAACAAATTGCTCAGCTGCGCGCTCCCCCTCTTGTCGGGTGCGGGCGACCGATTCCCGCCTATGGAACGGGGACGGGGTTACCGATCTCGACCTATGCGCCGGCGGCGAACCGGGGGCAGGCACCTTGGTCGCTGGTGCGCTGCGCTCCGCTTCTGGCGATCTGCTCCTGCTGCGCTTTCGGGTCCTAGAGACCCGCCCGCTGGGGTTACGGGAGTCCAGGTCCTCGGACTCCGACTCGACGCCAAGGCTTACGGAGCTCCTCCGGCTTCCATCAGGCGTTGACGTTGTGGGCGTGCATGCCCCTATTCCTCCGCCATCGCTGGCGCGAGGTCGTAAAGGGCGCTTAAAGCGACCTTTGGAGTCGCGCATTGGGACTCCTTGCTCCTCCGCCTTCTTCTCCTTCTCATCAAGATTTTGAGTTTCTAAAAAAATTTCCATGTTATTCCCACGATTAGAGACGATCTAAAGTCGACCCCCGGGTGACGCTCATTCCGGGGGAAGGCCTATATACTGCTGGGGGACGGCAGGTACTCAGAGGTTTTTACAACTTCGCTGTTGGGTGGTCTGAGTTTTCCTTCTCGCGGGCCGGCCAACTAAGGCAAGCCCCTCGGTCCCGTTGAGCCGCTAGACGTGATCAACGACACTCAACGGGGTAACGATGTGTAGACGGAGGCAGGGTTAGGTTTCCCCTCCCCTATGTGCCCCCGCCTAATGCCAGGGCTATAGGTAGCCCTCAGCCCTACGCACAACCCGCCCCGGCCTTACGGCCCCCACTGGTGATATTTTAGAGAGGTTTTCTTCCTCTATCCCCCCCCGTCTCAAATCCACGTGTCCTCTGCTAATCAGAGGAACACGTGGAGAGACCCCCAAACGCGGCCCTCGCGGGCCGATATCCCCGAGACAGATTGCCTCGGGTTCCCTACGCGCGTGCCAGAGTATTAGCCACGAGTAATAATGCCCTCGAAAGGACATTATTACCCGAGTTGCCTGGGGTGCACCGGCCCAACGTATGCTGTTCCATCCCACGAGAAGTGTAGAAGGGACCAGCAGCCGTCAGGCACACTGGGAGGTTCTCTGGCCACAAACCCCCGCGCGAACCTTTTTTTTTTTTTTTGTTACCCAGGAAAAATGCTTCATGCACTGCCCGCCGGCTAGGGGACGGCACCGGCGGGGGAGTGTGGGACTCCCAGCGAGACGCGCTGGTCTACCCACAAAAAAACCTGGGGTGTTCCCTCTCTCATCCAATAGGGGGGGCCAGTTGGGAACTTAGAGGATTCATCCATAGCAGGCCCCCCCATGTGGGTGTGGGCCGGGTCAAACGGACCCGGCCACCTCTCGTCCCCAGGGGAGAGCCTGACCGCTCTCCCCTTTCGACGGTAGAAGGCGCGCGGGAACACCGCGCGAGTTAAGTGTGCTGAGCCCACTAATATTAGCTTCGCCAGCACATCTGTCCCCACCAAATATACTTAGGATGCTTATTGTCTATTTAGCATTAATTAATTATAAATACCAATGTAGATCTAGTTTTAGGGATTACGATTGTAACATCTTAACTTGTCGTCACGCTGTAATAATTAAATAAAGTATTTTTTATTAATTATCCGAGTTCAATCACTTAATTGGCGCAGCCGGTAGGATCTCTGCAGTCACTCTGTAACGTATCAAAATCTACAAGTCCAGTTTGACGTCTGTTTCTACGGTTTAGCAGAGATCGCCGAACAAATAAATTTATTAAGTAAATACTCGGGAGGCTGACGCAGTGTGTCAATAGTAATCCAGCAAGGAGATGGGAGAAGCTACGGGACTGTGAGTAAAACTGTTCACTATCCTTTCCGTTTTCCTTTATAATATATCTCTTTGTTTTAAATATATGTGTATGTGTGTTATTAGGGATTAGTAAACGCCGTAATAACATTTGCTTACGATATAATTCTCGTAGTTAGGTAAATATTGTAGGATTTTTTTTCTCTTGTGTTTTTTGTTATATATTGTGTAATTATTATTTAGTACAATGGAACCCATCAACAAAGTTCCATCCGAATTTGTCAAAATTATTCCGGTATTTAGTGGAGACGCGAGACAGCTCCCACTATTTATAAAAAAATGTGAATACATTTTAAACATTTTTCAAGGTAACGAAAGACAAAATGAATATCTATTTCACGTGGTTACAAGTAGATTATCGGGCGAAGCAGCGAATTTAGTAGGAGAAAGGGACCAAATTGATAATTGGCATCAATTAAAATCATTATTATCACAACATTTTGGCGACCCTAGAACAGAAGAATGTTTAGTATTGGAGTTGGAATCGTTGAAAATTCAATTTAAAGAAAGTTATTTAGATTTCTGCCATAGAATACAAAATATTCGCAGTATTCTTATTGCTAAAGTAAACGAAACTATTAACGATAGTAGTTTACGTCAAGCGAAACAGCATATTTACAATAATTCCTCACTGAATGTTTTTCTATATAATTTACCCGCACATTTAGTTAGATTAGTTCGATTAAGGAATGTAGATAATTTAGAAAGTGCATTGAGAGTCGTTTTAGAGGAACAGAACTTCCAGACTGTTTACGACACAAAAAATCCATTTAAAAAGTCGTTTAACAATAACTCTCAACGTCCGCATACTCAGCCGAGGCAGTTGTTGAGTACACATGCACCTAATAGGCCGCAGGTAAACGAGAATCAAAACAATAGCCAATTCAATTCTCGTAATAATTCGTCGCAATCTAGAATCAATAACTCAAATCATAATTTTAGATATAATAATTCACAAAATAACGTACAACAGTGGCCGCGTGAAACTAGGTCAGCGCAGTGGCAGAGTCAGCACATTCCGTCGGCGTCGCCGTCACCGGCGCATGACGTCAACACGGGGTCAAACACCGATGTGACCATGCGAACTGCGAGTTCTAGACGCGTTAATTACACAAATAATGATCCATTTATAACTTATAACAATAATGATTGCGAAATGGAACCACAACCGAGTACTTCGTATCAAAGCGAGCCGGTTCAAAATTTTTACATAAGGGCCTCGAGTATAGAGAGAAAATAATTTTAAATTGTAGTAATTATAGATCTTTACCATATATTATCATTCCGGAGTTAGGAAATGCGACATTTATGATAGATTCGGGTAGTACCAGATCTTTTATTAACCCAAGTATAGCTAATAAGTATTTTAAACGTCAAATTTATAAGGAGCCATTCGAGGTAGTCAGTACCCATGGGACTAGTATCCATTCAGAGGTGGTCGTAACCCCTTTACCTAGGATATTTCAATGTCGGGAAACACATAAATTTTATATATATACAGTAGCTAGTAATTATGACGGTTTGTTAGGCAGTAATTTATTAAAACAGTTGGATGCAAAGGTTGATTACAAAACATTAACTTTGTATACCAAATATTGCAGTATACCTTTTATCTATTCATCTGAGAAGACAGATACTTATATTTTACCGCCGAGGTGCGAGTTAAAAGTTAATCTACCGGTAAGCCTAAAAAACGGTGATGCCATTTTAGATTATAATCAGTTAACTGAGGGAGTTAGGATGCCGTGTGCATTAGTTAACTGTATAAACGGTTACGCGCAGACTGTTATCCAGAATTGTAAGGATACAGAGATGACCTTGAAGGTCACAAGTCCATTTAAGGTAGAGCCGTACACCCAAAGCGAAATTTTAGTCAATAATACGTGTAGTAGTGAAGATAGTTTAGATGAATTATTAATTAAGAACTTGAACAAGTTACGATTGGATCATATGAATCCACAAGAAAGACAAATGATTTATGACATCTGTAGGGAGTAAAAAGATATTTTTTATTGTGAAGACATACCTTTGTCATTCACAAATGAAGTTAAACATAAAATTAGGACCGTTAATGAGGACCCTATAAACGTCAAAGCATATAGAATGCCGCCATCTCAGACAAACGAGATTAAAAATCAGGTAGAAAAGCTACTGAAGGATGATGTCATCCGAGAGTCACACTCCCCTTAGAGTGCACCGGTTCATTTAGTTGCTAAAAAGTTAGATGCATCAGGGAAACAGAAGTGGAGGATGGTTGTCGATTATCGACGTCTTAACGAGATCACTGTAGACGATAAATACCCTTTACCGAATATCAATGACCTTTTTGATAAATTAGGTAAGAGTATGTACTTCAGTACTCTTGACCTGGCATCAGGTTACCATCAGATCCAGGTGGAAAAAGAGGATAGGCAGAAAACCGCCTTTGCAACACCTTTCGGCTTATACGAATTTAACAGAATGCCGTTCGGTTTAAAGACAGCTCCAGCAACTTTCCAGCGAGCAATGGATAATGTTCTTAGGGGCTTACAGGGCCTACATTGCCTGGTCTATCTTGATGACGTCATCATATTCTCTACCAGCTTAGAAGAACATATCAGCAAACTTAGAGCAATTTTTGATCGGTTGAGAAAAACCAACCTGAAAGTTCAACTGGATAAGTCGGAATTTTTACGAAAAGAAGTTATGTATTTAGGCCATACCATAACTAAAGATGGCCTGAAGCCTAATAATGATAAAATTAACGCTATTCTAAAATATCCTTTGCCTAAAACAGTAACCGAAATTAAAAGTTTCCTTGGATTAATCGGTTATTATAGGAAATTTATAAAAGATTTCTCAAAGATTACAGCACCTCTCACAGCATGTCTGAAAAAGGGTAAACGTATCGTGTTAGATGATAATTATAAGAAAAGTTTTGAAACGTGCAAAGAATTGCTAACAAATGCACCTTTGCTACAGTTTCCCGATTTTACCAAACCTTTCATACTGACGACTGATGCATCAAACTTTGCAATCGGTGCGGTACTATCACAAGGTATTGTAGGATCAGATAAACCAATAGCGTTTGCCAGTAGAAAACTAAGTGATACAGAATCTAGATATAGTACAATAGAAAAGGAACTTCTGGCTATAGTTTGGGCAGTAAAATACTTTAGACCCTACTTATATGGTAGAAAGTTCATTATTTATACTGACCATCGGCCCTTGGCTTGGTTAAACTCATTGAAAGAACCTAATAGTAAATTAACCCGGTGGAGGTTGAGGTTACAAGACTACCAGTTTGATGTCCAATATAAGAAAGGGCTACAGAACACGAATGCTGACGCTCTGTCTCGTGTTAAAATTAACGCTTTAAATAATGATCGCGACTCTATGATTGTAAACGTTGACGAAAAAGAGCAACAGTTACAACAACATTTAAAAAATTTAGAGGATGAGATAGCTAGACTAAGTAGGAAAGAACCTGAAATTGAAACTATCGAGTTATCGGATTCAGAGAGCGATGCCGCTACCGCGAATTCAATTTCAAATAGAGAGCATGAAGGTATACCTATCCTTAATGAAGCGATAGATACCAAAGCTCGACAAATTCATGTCTTTACGTGGTTTAAGGATGATATTAGTGTAAAAGATATTTCGAACTCCAAGCAAAAAATATTAGAAGTACACTTACCTGTAAATAATACCGAATTAGTTAAACGTTTTCTTAAGGAGTATATAGATTATAAAAATAAATATTTTATTTACTTTGAGGATCATGCTTTTAGAAAAACTTTTGCAAATGTCATAACTTCATTATATAAAAAGGGAACCCAGAATTTTGTGGAATGTACTGAAAGAGTGGTGAACGTTACAGAAGAAAAGGATCAAAAAGACTTAGTTTTAAAATATCACCAGGGTAAAACTTGTCATAGGGGAATTAGAGAAACTTTGACTAAACTTAGAAGAAATTATTGGTGGAGTAATATGAAAGAAACAATTAGTGCTATTATCAATGCATGTGAGGAATGTCGTAAGATGAAGTACGAGAGAAAACCTATAAAACCATTTATTCAGTTAACACAAACACCAGACAGCCCACTACAAGAAGTTTTTATAGATCTTCTATATATAGAGAAGAATCAGTATTTAACAGTTGTAGATTCATTCAGTAAATTGGGCCAAGCAATACATATTCCTAATAAAAGTACGCCAGAAATAGTCAGAGCTTTGATAAAATATTTCAGCATGTACGGAATACCAAAAAAGATAAGTAGTGATTCAGGAGCAGAATTTAATAACGAACTTATTAAGGAAATGTTAAGTTTGTATAAAATTGAACAGCATATAGGGACACCCAATAATCCAAATTCCATGGCGATAGTGGAACGATTCCATTCAACAATTATTGAAATCTATAGATTAGCCAAGTACGAACAAAGTAATCTAGACGCAGCTTCCGTTATGATCTACGCAATTTTAGGTTATAATAACACTATACATAGCGCCACAAACTTTACGCCTTATGAAGTTGTCTTTGGACATACGGAATCGGGAAATGCTTTTGATATTGATAGGGATAAGAATTTAATGCAGAAAATTTTACAGGATCATCGGAAACGATTGAAAATTCTTTATGAGCATCTAAGTTCTCAAATGATAGGTAATAAGTCGCAAGTTAGGGATAAAAAAGGGGGTGAAGAACCCCCGACCATAACAGAAGGTGATACCGTATTTATGAAAAACACCAGAACCAGAAAAGCAAAGGAGTTACCACGCTATGAGAAAGCAAAAGTGATAGGTAATGTAGATAGGAATATTGTACCCGTAAAACTTAAAAATAGGAACACTAGGGTGGCTATAAAAAATGTAAAACGCCCTCCGCAGATGGTGGTTAATCCTGCTCGTCCTAGTGGATCAAAGGACAACATTGAATATCCAGAGGATCGATCAGAATCCGGGAATAGCTCCGATGAAGATTGGAACGGCTCTGATGAAGAATAGCCACTGGAGTATTATTAAAACTATAGATTTAGATTCATTACTTTTACAGATAGATAATAATATAGAAGAGTATAATAAATTAAAGTTAATAAGTTCTAGCAATAGTGAAACTTATAGGGAACTAATGGGATTATCAGTTCAGATAGAATCATTTATAGAGTTAACTAGAGATAGGTTAAGACAGATTATACCTCCTAATAGGGTTAAAAGAGGTATTCTAAACCCCCTTGGATCGGTTATTAAGGTAATTACTGGAAATTTAGATTCAGAAGATGCTAAGAAATATGACTTAGAGATAAGTAATTTAAATAATAGAGAACATTCAGTGGAACGAAAAGTTTCTCTAATGCAGAAAGCTTTCGATAAATTACTTAACGTTTCGGACGATATTAACTTTAATACTAAACATCTAAACTACAAACTAAAACAATTACAGTCACTTATCCAGAACCAAACCAAGTATTCGAATTTAATAACGATCATGAATAGCTTAAATCAAATATTTAATAATTTCCGTAGCATTTATACAATTATATATGAGATAGAAACCGCTATAGCTTTTAGTAAAATGCATATATTACATCAATCTATAGTAAATACCACTGAATTATTTAATATTTTAAGAGAAATCGAGAAACATAATCAATTAATTTATCCAGTAAACAATGAAAATTTTGTCAAACTAGAAGGTAATATAGAGATAAAAGGGTATATAAATAGTAATAAAGTAGTATTTATTTTAGAAGTCCCGTTAATACACAAAAACACATATATTTATTATAAGGTCATTCCAATTCCTTTATTTAACCCGTCCAATCAGAAAACCCACACCATTATTCCTAAATACCCGTACCTAATAGTGAACAGGATGAAATACAGACCCGTTGTGGACACCTGTAAGGAAATAGATGACCTGCAATATCTATGTTCAGAGGAGAACATTATACAGTATCCGGTGGAAACCTGTATTGAACAACTGATGTTGTTGAAAAGTAATTTCAGCGAATGCCAGCAATACGAGGTGCAGATTGAAGAAACTAAAGTGCAGCCCGTGACGGATAACCACTGGCTGATCTACACAGAGAAAGAGATCACCGCGATAGAATACTGCAATGACGAGACGCGGAAGTATAACCTTAGAGGCACATACATTATTTTGCCAAGTCAGCGTTGTTCTCTGCAGATTGCAGATACATATATCACTACACCCACTAACGGAAGTTCAGTCTTCTTTAGTCTTCCGCCAGTACAGCTGCCTGAGCTACGAAGGGATGCTGTTCCGCCAGCCAAGCAGATGGACCTTCGAGGTGTGGATCTTGGTGACATCAGAGACTTGTTAACCAGAGCAAAGTTTAGTGCCAGTGTTAGTGAAAATCAAACGTATATTACAAGTGATCAGATCAGTGTATGGACTCTAGTTATATATGTAATAATAATTGTTTTTATATTAGGATTTATTGTCTATAAATGTAAATTCCATACCAAGGTAGTTTGTTATCGAAATTCTCCAGAACCAACACAGTTGCCTCTGGATAATTTCTCACCTAGGGAGGGAGGAGTTAAGTGTGCTGAGCCCACTAATATTAGCTTCGCCAGCACATCTGTCCCCACCAAATATACTTAGGATGCTTATTGTCTATTTAGCATTAATTAATTATAAATACCAATGTAGATCTAGTTTTAGGGATTACGATTGTAACATCTTAACTTGTCGTCACGCTGTAATAATTAAATAAAGTATTTTTTATTAATTATCCGAGTTCAATCACTTAATTCGCGCGCCCTCTCGGGGTTCCTAATTTACGGGTGGCAGGGTCCCCTCAGGCCTTGCCACCCGGAACCCTTAAGTGGGGGGCAGGAGAGCGACAAAAGCGCGTCTCCTGCGCCCTCTCCTCCGGCGGCGGACTTCCGGGGCGTAAGGATCATCCTCACGTCCCCGTTCCGCCGCCTCCTTCTGCGAGATGACAGTCTCGCAGAAGGATCTCATTGCGCCCCAGCACCTGTCGTCGCCGACCATCCTGGATACGACGGTCGGCAACGAGAGGTCAGGGGCAATCACAGCGACCAGGGCGCAGCGCTCCGCGGCCCACGCCGGACACTCCTCCAGCGTGTGCTGCGCCGTGTCCTGGTCACACTCCTCACAATGGTTGCACCTGGTTGTCGGCTCCCTACCGGCTATCTTGCAGAGGTACTCCCCGAAACAGCCGTGTCCGGAGAGCACCTGAGCGAGCCGGTAGGTGAGCCGGTATGAAATAATAGGGCCTCAGACTTTTCCAGCGCCACCTCCAGTCCTAACATCTTAATCCTGCCGACAACCAGGGCAACTCCAGCCGTGGCAAGACGGGCAGCTGCCCCGTAATCCTCTCCCCGGGCCGTCACCAGCGTGTCGTCGACGTAACAAGTTACGCCGACTCCCGGGGGCAGGGCGCCCCGCAGCACCCAGTCGTAGCCGATGTTCCACAGGATCGGACCCAGAACCGATCCCTGTGGAACACCGCACGACACCTCCCTCCGGAACGTCTCTCCGTTCCGCCCCACACAAAACACACTCCTCTGGTGCAGGTAGTCCCCGACTATTCGGCGCAGATAGGGAGGCACCCCATGAAATCGGAGCGCCTCCCTGATAGTCGCCCACGGCAGGGTGTTGAACGCGTTGGCGATGTCTAAGGACACCGCCAACATCACCCCGCGCGAGGCGACCGCCTCTTCCGAGAGGGCCTTGACGCGACTAATCGCGTCAATCGTCGATCGGCCCTCCCGGAAACCGAACTGGAGTTCGGACAAGTCGGGGCCCACCCGCACCAGGTGCCTGGAGAGGCGGGCAACCAGAACACGCTCAAAGAGCTTACCCACCTCATCCAGTAGCACTATGGGGCGGTACGCGGAGGGAGAGTCCGCGGGGCGGCCCTCCTTTCTCAGGAGGACCAGCTTACCCGTCTTCCACCTGGAAGGGAACCGTCCCGACTCCAGACAGGCGCTAAACAGCCTGAGGAGCCGGTCCCCTAGGGCGTCGTAGGCCAAAACCCAGGCGCGGCCAGGAATTCCGTCCGGCCCCGGGGCGGTATTTTTACCCCGGAGCCGCATCATTGCCGCGCCGAGCTCCGCCATTGTAACTTCTGGCGCCCCGGCATCAGCACCGCCCTCCTCAATTTCGGGCGGCGCCATTACGGGAGGCGAGTGCTCCGCTCTCGAAGGAAAGAGAGCGGAGACCACCTCCTCCAATTGCCGGGGCTGGAGACTCTCGGTGACCGGTGGGGCCCAGGGGCGCAACTTGCCCCTGACCGCCTTGTACGGACGGCCCCACGGATCTGCCTCGAGAGTCCCCAGGAACTCTTCCCATCTTTGGGTTTTGGCCTCGCTGATGGCGGACTGCAGGGCGTACTTTCGCTGTTTGTACGCATCCCGCAGCCGTGCCTCCACGGTCTGGTCACGGTACCGCCTGCGTCGGCGGTACCTAGTGTACTGGCGACGCGCCGCAATGCACGCGGCGCGTTTCTCGCTGATGTCTTCAGACCACCAGTACACCTGACGCCTCGGAGGTCGAGCACTGGCCCGGGGCATCGACGCGTCGCAAATCAGCGTCATCGCGCCCCGGAACCACTCTGCCTCTAGCTCGACCTCCACAGGCCCTTCGCCCATCGGGGTCCAGGCCTGGACGATGGAGGCTTCCACCAGCACGTCTACATTGAGACGTTTCAACGCCCATCGTGGGGACGACGGGGTGTGCACTCTCCTCGGGCGATCGTCCGGGATCGCTGGTGAGGCGGAGACGTCGAACCGCACGTAACGGTGGTCCGACAGAGACTCCGCCTCGACCAGCACTTGCCAGTCCCGGACGCGGCGCGCTACGGCAGGGCTTGCAAACGAAATGTCCACAATGGACTCGCCCTGCCAGCGCACGCACGTGGCGACCGAACCCCGGTTCAGAACCACGAGGCCGGTCGCAATCGCCCACTCCTCCAGCGCGTCGCCGCGAGCGTCGGTGACAGGGGATCCCCAAGCCGTTGATTTGGCATTGAAGTCCCCCGCCACCACGACCGGACGCGATGGGTACCGATTAATCACGGCCCCCACCGCGCCCAAAAATCGCTCAAACTCGGCGAGGCGCCGGTTCGGAGAGAAGTACACCCCGATCAGGACGGTTCCCTCCCAATCAACACACACATATCCCTCGCCCCTGTCTGTCATCACCAGGAGCGAGGGTCCGGACGAAACAATGGCCGCCGAGCCCCCGAGGTCCCCAAACCAGTTGTGTCGGCTGGGGACGCAGTAAGGCTCGGCGACCAAGGCGATGTCTATTGACCACTCCGCCATGTGCTGCAGCAAGATATCCTGCGCCCTGGCGGAGTGGTTAACATTCACCTGAAGGAGGCGATGGACCATAATTAATTAGATGTCCATCGCCTCCCTACTGCTCCCTGCTTGGGAGGGGGCCGGGGCGGCCAGAGTCCTGGCGACCGCCCCTCTGGCCCTACGTCTTTTTGGTGGGGAGCAAGATTTGCTCCCCATCCGGTGCTCCGCCGGCTTTCCTGCAGCCAAGCAGATGCTGCAGGAGAATTTTTCAGCGGAGCAGGCGGCGGCCTTGTGGCCGGGCTGGCCGCAGCTAAAACAAAAGTCGCTGCGGTCAGTTTCGGCGGTGCATTGCTGCCTCACGTGCCCCGGTTCGAGGCAACGGTAGCACCGCCTGGGCCTCGGCTCCAGGAGCTTCACCTGAGCCGAGACCATCCCGACCAGCAAACGGCCGGCCGCCACCTTCTTTGTAGCAGCAATGGGGCAACGCACCACCACTGTGCACAAACCGCTCTTATCGCGGCGCATCTCCCCCACTCGGACCTGCGCCTGAGGGCAGGCTCCGGCTTGTGCCACCGCAGCGGCGACATCCTCGGAGGAGGCCGAGTCGTCCAGCCCGGTTATACGCATTTCAGCGGACTTCACCGGGCGGGAGATCTTGACCTCCTCAGGCGAGAACAGGGACCGAATTTTAGCGGCTACCCTTGCCGCCGCCTTGTCGCCGGAGGTGGCACCTGGGACCTCTAAGATTCGGGCCCCAGTGGCGGCAACTTTAAAACAAACGCCTCCAGCGAGGCCCATCTCGGCGAGATTCTCCTTCATGGCCTGAGTGGCCCGCCGGAGGACGCCCGCGTAACTAATTCCCTGCCGGAGCCCCTCCTCCGTCAGCTCCACCACAACGGCGGTGGAGCGTGGAGGGCGCAGGTCAGCCGGGCGGAGGCCCTTCTTTTTATTTAAGACCTGGGGAGCCCGGGAGGCCTTCTTCTTCTTCTCCTTCCTCTTCCTCCTGGTGACCTCCGTCCAAGGCTGTTCAGCCGACGTAGAGGCCACCGGGGCAGGTTTGGGCTGGGGGGCGGGGCGCGGTGGCGCCACAGTGGCAGTCGCCTTTCCCTTGCCCTTGCCTTTCCCCTTGGAAGAGGAAGCCGACGGTGTGGGGGCAGATGTCTGCCGTGTCACTGGCTGGCCGGAGAGCGCCGGGCCAGACGGCGCGCCCCCGACCATGCGGGGACGGCCCCCGAGCGGAGGGCCCGGAATCGGGACGGGCGCGAGGCCACAGCTGGCCAGGCACGCTTCTACGACGTTGCGTGCCTGAGCCACCGTGGCCCGCATCAGGTCGTCCGCCCAGGCGGGACGCCGGTCCTCCGCGGGAGTGAGGGGCTGCCCTGTGCGCCGTGAGAGAGGCGGGAACTCCTCCCGCGGCCCTCTGGCAGGCTTTGACTTGGCGGCGTCGGCCCGAGCGGCAGTGGCTGTGGCCGCCTTCATGGCCGTCACCTCCGCCCGGAGCTCCGCCAGCTGCCTATGCAGCCCCTCATTCTCCGACCTCCAGCGCCTCTGCAGGTCGGAGGAAGTCTGCCCCCACAGGTTGAGGAAGGCCTCCCTCATGTCCTCCGCCGCGGTTTTTAGGCACGTCCGCGCGGGGCCGCGGGAGTCCAAATTCTTCCGCAGCCCCGCACTAGTGCTGGCCCGGTCCGTCCGGGCCCCGTCTCCTGCACGGGGTAGTGAGGTGTAAAACTACCCCGTGCATCGCCTCAGAGGCGCGCGCCGACACCCGCGCGCGCCTCCGCCTCGGGTCCATCGAATAGGGGGCGGCGACTTCCCCAAGTCCCTCGCCCCTGGACCCATTCATGGGGGCTGGAAAAGGGCGTTGTCCGCCCTTCTCCTGCGCCCGGTGCGCCTTCTGCGGCCCGGGAAGAGAGTCGAGATCTCCCTCTCCCGTTCCGCAGTTTCCTTCTGCGACATCACGTCCTCGCAAAAGGACACCACTGCGTCCCACGACTCTGCGCTACCGACCATACTCCGCACTACGGCCGGCAGCGACAGATCGCCTCCTACTTCATTTGTGAGGACACGGCGCTGCTCCTCCCAAGCAACGCACTCGGCGAGCGTGTGTTGCGCCGTGTCCTCCCCGCAATGGACGCAGTGGTGGCACCGAGCGTCCGGCTCCCTGTCTATGCGGCACAGGTACTTGCCGAAGCAGCCGTGCCCCGACAGCACCTGCGTCACCCTAAACGACAGGGAGCCGTGCCTTCTCCCGAGCCAGTCGTCGAGTACCGGCCGGATCGCCTCGACGGTAGCGAGGCCGGCGGCAGGGCGCAGAAGCCTTTGCCGCCATTCCGCCACCAAGACCTGACGGAGCTCCTCTCGGCGCAGCGCGATCTGCCGCTGCACCGGCCTCGAGCCCCGTGCCCGCTCTTCCTCGCGCCATCGATACAATGACGCGAGTACTTTCGTTTGCTAAATTTTTGAATATTTCAGATTCAAATTGGCGTCCCTGGTCTGTGGTAATGTATTCAGGGCATCCGAATCGGGCTATCCAGCCTTCATATACCGTTCTGGCTACGGTTTCTGCAGTTATATCAGCTATGGGAAATGCCTCTGGCCATGAAGTACAACGATCTATCATTGTAATTATGTATCGTTTGTTTTTAGAAGTGGGTAGAGGCCCAACTAAATCAATATGAAGATGGGAAAATCTTCCTGTTGGCATGAATTTTCCGAATTGTGATTTTGTATGACGGTGTATTTTTGCTCGTTGACATTGTAAATATGTCTCAGTCATCTTATTTACGTCTTTATTCATATTTTCCCATATATAGTTAGTTGAAATCAGTTTTCTCGTAGTATTCTTACCAGGATGGCTAATGTTATGAAAACTTTCGAAGATAGTTTTCCTGAATTTGAGGGGCATAAAAGGGCGTTGTTTTCCTGTTGATATATCGCAATAAATCTTAATATTTTTATCTGGAAAATGTATTAATTCTATTTTTAACGATTTATTGGCTTTTAATCGTTTTAACTCGCTGTCATTCTTTTGATATTTTTCTACCTCGTACCAATCGATTGCAAAGGGTAAGGATATCGTTTCGATAACTCGAGATAAAGCATCGGCTACCAAATTCTTGTGGCCGCTGATGTGCTGGATATCCGTACTGAATTGTGATATATAATCCAGATATCTGATTCGTCTAGGGGTATCATCCAATGACGGCTTCTTATCGAAAGCATGCATTAGTGGTTTGTGATCCGTGTAGACCGTAAATTCTCGTCCTTCGATGAGTCTTCTGAAATGTTTTATAGCCATATAAATTCCTAGTAGCTCTCTATCGTAGGTAGAGTATTTTGTTTGGGCTTCACTTAGTGATTTGGAGAAAAAAGCTATCGGCTCCCATTTTTTGTTTCTTCGCTGCTGTAGTACAGCGCCTACGCATTTGAGACTAGCATCCGTCATTAAAGCTATTTGCGCGTTGCTGTCCGGACATGCTAATGTAGTTAATTGTCGAATGTCCTGCCTGCAACATTCAAACGCGTGGTTTGCTTCGGTATTCCACTGTATAACTGTCTTATCAATTTTCTTACAATTAATTAAATATTTATTTAATGGTGCTTGATGTTTTGCTGCATGTGGAATACTGCTTCGGTAGAAGTTAATCATACCCAAAAAACGTCGTAATTCATTTATCGTTTGTGGTTTAGGGTAATTGTTTATGGCTTGAAATTTTTCCATAGTAGGAGTCAACCCTTGGCTCGTTATATGATAACCGAGGAAATCAATTTCCGACTTGGCAAATTCGCATTTGTTTGTATTTATTGTTATGCCGTGATCATGCAAGCGCTTAAACACCTCTTCTAAGTGTTCATAATGTTCCTTAATATTATTTTTCTTATCAGCGATAAATATGTCGTCTACATACACGAATACGTAGTCCAAGTCTCTGAATATGGAGTCCATAAATTTTTGGAAGGACTGTGCTGCGTTTCGTAACCCGAATGGCATTCTGATGAATTCAAAAAGTCCAAAAGCGGTTATAATCGCTGTTTTCTCTGGTTCAGCTACGGGCAGAACGTGAAAAGCTTTCTTTATGTCTATTTTGCTGAAAATTCCTTTTCCGCTTGCCACGTACGTAAAATCAAGTAGCCTTGGAAGTGGGTACCTGTCTGGTACTGTTATTTTATTTAGTGCGCGGTAATCTCCACATGCTCTCCATTCGCCATTCTTCTTCTTGACTAAATGAAGTGGCGATGCCCATTGACTGCTTGACGGTCGGCAAATTCCCATATCCATCATGTCTTGGAATTCCTGTTTTGCAATTCTGTATTTATCAGGAGGTAATGGACGCGCTCGAGTAAATACTGGGAAACCTTTTGTTATTATTTGATGCTGTACTTGGTGCTTGGTAGGTAGGTTCATCGATCTAGGCTTTGTAATGTCTTCATATTTCTCTAACAATCGCTTTATTGGTTCCTGTAGAGAAGCGTTTAACGATCGGACTGATGCAATGTTTGCTCTCACTATTTTGGCAGGCGTTTTCAAACCTGTCTTTTTATCGATCAGTTTTTTTCCGTGTATATCTACTAATAATTGATAATGATCCAGAAAATCAGCTCCCAGAATTGGCATCTTGACGTCGGCAATGGTAAATGTCCATTTAAAGCTTCGGCGAAGTCCTAGGTTAAGCATTAAAGTGCGTTCCCCGTATGTATTTATAGGGCTGCCGTTGGCGGCGAATAATTTGTATTCGCATGCTTTGCTCTCGTTATTTGTGCGATTGATAACCGAAATGTTAGCACCCGTGTCGACTAAAAATCTATAACCACTGTTTGAGTCAGTTATAGTTAGACGGTTTGCTGGGTGAATAGCACAGAGACCCGTCGTTTTCTGTGCTACTTCTAGTTTGCCGACGGCCTGATATTTTTGTTCATATTCCACGAACATGGCTTCTTGCATTTATACGAATCTTGCTTGAAACGATTATGATAATAACAAATTCCATTATTCGAGCTTCTGTGGCGCGACCTTGACCGTGAGTGTGACGTATGGCCTGAATGGAATTTGCTGCGTTGCATAGGTTGATGCTCGCGTGCGCTACGTAATGCATTTATTTCTATTCGCATAGCTGCAAGTTGTGACGATATGTTTGTTATTAAATTAATGTCAACCGATGTCTCTTGAGTGGTATTCTTGTTGTAGGTCAAGTTTTCATATATTTTATCGGCTAACTCGCTCAAGTTGTCTAATGATAAATTGTTTGTAACCGATATAATCGCTGTTAGCGAAGCGGGAAGTTGTCTTAGCCACAGAAGACGAATAGTGTCGTCGTTTATATTTCCACATCCCGCTTCCTTCATTTTTCTCAAGAGCTGGGAAGGCTTTTGGTCTCCGAGGTCCATTTCTGATAGTAGTCTGTGAAAACGTCGGTGTTCGCTCTCTTCGTAGCAGTTTATTAGACGTTCCTTGATGGTGGAGTACTTACTATCGCTGGGCGGATTAGTCAAAATGTCACTAACCTGATGGACTACCTCTTTTGGTAATTTAGATATTACCATATTGTATTTGTAGTCTTCGCCCTGTTTTTGTGGTGCCAAGATGGCTTCAAACTGAGCGAACCATAACCGTGGTGAGTCTGTCCAAAATTGCGGTAGTTTTTCCGTGACCGTGATTGCAGCAACAGTTTCGCAGCCTGAGTCGCCTTTTGAAGGAGTTATTGGTGGAGCCATTTTTCTTCTGACGTTATGAGGATGTGATAATATCGTAATACTATTGTTCTCTAGATTCACCGCTGAAAACCAAATTGGGTTCCGGTCGTCCCGGTATTATATCAGCACTAGAGACCAATAGATCACGTCGGGGTCACCAATTATTGCGTGTTACTTTATGAACCAATTAAAACGACGATGTGGTGATTGAATATTGACTGGTTTATTGTTACTTAATTAAGGCTTATATACTAAGTTATTATACATACGTAGTACGGACCTATATAGGAAAGGGAAATTATGATGTTTACTTTATTTGCATAATTAACAATATTAACTATTATGTATTACGGCACGTAGTATTTTGCTTTGCTAATAACAAGTTATATATATCACGTTTGCATGTACTATACTATACTATGATATACTATGGCTTTCGCCATAACTACGATAGACGTTTGCCATGACCTTTGACCTTTACTACGATAGACATTTGCCATGACCTTTGACCTTTACTACGATAGACATTTGCAACAACCTTTGACCTTTAACCTTTACTACTATAGACGTTGGCAATGACCTTTGACCTTTGACCTCAGCTACCATAGACGTTAACAATGAACTTTGACCTTTGCTACGATGAACGTTGGCAATTAACTTTGACCTTTGACCTTTGATACGATAGACGTTTGCCATGACCTTTGACCTTAACTACGATTAACATTGTCAACAACCTTTGACCTTTGATACGATAGACATTTGCAACGACATTTGACCTTTGCTACGATAGACGTTGGCAACGACCTTTGACCTTTGACCTTCACTACGATAGACGTTGGCAACGACATTTGACCCTTGACCTTTACTACGATAGACGTTTGCCATGACCTTTGACCTTTGCAACAATAGACCTTGGCAACGACCTTTGACCTTTACTACGATTGACGTTGGCAAACGAACTTTGACCTTTGACCTTTGCTACAATATACGTTGGCAACAACATTTGATCCTTGACCTTTACTACGATAGACGTTTGCCATGACCTTTGACCTTTACTACGATAGACATTTGCAACAACCTTTGACCTTTAACCTTTACTACTATAGACGTTGGCAATGACCTTTGACCTTTGACCTCAGCTGCCATAGACGTTAACAACGACCTTTGACCTTTGCTACGATAAACGTTGGCAATTAACTTTGACCTTTGACCTTTGATACGATCGACATTGGCAACGACTTTTGACCCTTGACCTTTGCATCGATAGACGTTGGCAACGACCTTTGACCTTTACTACGATAGACGTTTGCCATGACCTTTGACCTTTGCAACTATAGACCTTGGCAACGACCTTTGACCTTTGACCTTTACTACAATTGACGTTGACAACTACTTTTGACCAACTTTGACCTTTGATACAATAGACATCGCCAATGACCTTTGACCTTTGCTACGATAAACGTTGGCAACGACCTTTGACCTTTGACCTTTACTACGATTGACGTTGGCAAACGAACTTCGACCTTTGCTACAATAGACGTTGGCAATAATATTTGACCCTTGACCTTTACTAGGTACTGATAGACATTTGCCATTACCTTTGACCTTTGCTACAATAGACGTTTGCCATGACCTTTGACCTTTACTACGATTAACATTGTCGACGACCTTTGACCTTTAACCTTTACGACGATAGACGTTGGCAACGACCTTTGACCTTTGCTATGACCTTTGGCCTTTGACCTCGACTAAGAATAACTGAAGCAATGACCTTTGACCTTTGCTACGACAGACAATAGCAACGAACTTTGACCTTTGACCTCAGCTGCCATGCCATTTGCTACGATAGACGTTGGCAACGACCTTTGACCAACTTTGACCTTTGACCTTTGATACGATAGACATCGGCAACGACCTTTGACCTTTGCTATAATAAACGTTGGCAATTAACTTTGACCTTTGACCTTTGCAACGACAGACATTGGCAACGACCTTTGACCTTTGATCATTACTACGATTGACGTCGGCAAACGACCTCTGACCTTTGACCTTTACCACGATATACATTTGCAACGACCTTTGACCTTTAACTTTTATACGATAGACGTTGGAAATGACCTTTGACCTTTTACCTCAGCTGCCATAGACGTTAACAATGACCTTTACTACGATAGACGTTTGCCATGACCTTTGACCTTTACTACGATAGACATTTGCAACAACCTTTGACCTTTAACCTTTACTACTATAGACGTTGGCAATGACCTTTGACCTTTGACCTCAGCTGCCATAGACGTTAACAACGACCTTTGACCTTTGCTACGATAAACGTTGGCAATTAACTTTGACCTTTGACCTTTGATACGATTGACATTGGCAACGACATTTGACCCTTGACCTTTGCATCGATAGACGTTGGCAACGACCTTTGACCTTTACTACGATAGACGTTTGCCATGACCTTTGACCTTTGCAACGATAGACCTTGGCAACGACCTTTGACCTTTGACCTTTACTACAATTGACGTTGACAACTACTTTTGACCAACTTTGACCTTTGACCTTTGATACAATAGACATCGCCAATGACCTTTGACCTTTGCTACGATAAACGTTGGCAACGACCTTTGACCTTTGACCTTTACTACGATTGACGTTGGCAAACGAACTTCGACCTTTGCTACAATAGACGTTGGCAATAACATTTGACCCTTGACCTTTACTAGATACTGATAGACATTTGCCATTACCTTTGACCTTTGCTACGATAGACGTTTGCCATGACCTTTGACCTTTACTACGATTAACATTGTCGACGACCTTTGACCTTTAACCTTTACGACGATAGACGTTGGCAACGACCTTTGACCTTTGCTATGACCTTTGGCCTTTGACCTCGACTAAGAATAACTGAAGCAATGACCTTTGACCTTTGCTACGACAGACAATGGCAACGAACTTTGACCTTTGACCTCAGCTGCCATGCCATTTGCTACGATAGACGTTGGCAACGACCTTTGACCTTTGCTACGATAGACGTTGGCAAACGAACTTTGACCTTTGACCTTTGCTACAATATACGTTGGCAACAACATTTGATCCTTGACCTTTACTACGATAGACATATGCAACAACCTTTGACCTTTAACCTTTACTACTATAGACGTTGGCAATGACCTTTGACCTTTGACGTCAGCTGCCATAGACGTTAACAACGAACTTTGACCTTTGTTACGATAAACGTTGGCTATTAACTTTGACCTTTGACCTTTGATACGATAGACGTTTGCCATGACCTTTGACCTTTACTACGATTAACATTGTCAACGACCTTTGACCTTTGCTACGATAGACGTTGGCAACGACCTTTGACCTTTGACCTTCACTACGATAGACGTTGGCAACGACATTTGACCCTTGACCTTTACTACGATAGACGTTTGCCATGACCCTTGACCTTTGCAACGATAGACCTTGGCAACGACCTTTGACCTTTGACCTTTACTACAATTGACGTTGGCAAACGAACTTTGACCTTTGACCTCTGTTACAATATACGTTGGCAACAACATTTGATCCTTGACCTTTACTACGATAGACGTTTGCCATGACCTTTGACCTTTGATACGATAGACATCGGCAACGACCTTTTACCTTTGACCTTTGCTACGATAAACGTTGGCAATTAACTTTGACCTTTGATACGATAGACATTGGCAACGAGTTTTGACCCTTGACCTTTGCTACGATAGACGTTGGCAACGACCTTTGACCTTTGCTACGATAGACGTTTGCCATGACCTTTGACCTTTACTACAATTCACATTGGCAAACGAACTTTGACCTTTGACCTCAGCTGCCATAGACGTTAACAACGACTTTTGACCTTTGCTACGATAAACGTTGGCAACGACCTTTGAGCTTTACTACGATTGACGTTGGCAAACGATCTTTGACCTTTGACCTTTGCTACGATAAACATTGATAACGACCTTTGACCTTTGACCTTTGCTACGATAAACGTTGGCAATTAACTTTGACCTTTGACCTTTGATACGATAGACATTGGCAACGACTTTTGACCCTTGACCTTTGCTACGATAGACGTTGGCAACGACCTTTGACCTTTGCTACGATAGACGTTTGCCATAACCTTTGACCTTTACTACGATAAACATTGATAACGACCTTTGTCCTTTGACCTTTGCTACGATAGACGTTGGCAACGACATTTGACCCTTGACCTTAACAACGATAAACGTTTGCCATGACCTTTGACCTTTGACCTTTACTACGATAGACATTTGCAACGACCTTTGACCTTTAACCTTTACTACGATAGACGTTGGAAATGACCTTTGACGTTTGACGTCAGCTGCCATAGACGTTAATAATGACCTTTGCTACGATAAACGTTGGCAATTAACTTCGACCTTTGATACGATAGACATTGGCAACGACCTTTGACCTTTGACCTTTACTACGATTGATGTTGCCACACGAACTTCGACCTTTGCTACAATAGACGTTGGCAACATTTGATTCTTGACCTTTACTACGATAGACATTTGCCATGACCTTTGACCTTTGACCTTTGCTACGATAGACGTTTGCCATGACCTTTGCTACGATAGACGTTGGCAACGACCTTTGACCTTTGACCTTTACTACGATTGACGTTTGTAACCACGTTTGACCTACGCTACGATGAACTTAAGCATTGACCTTTGACCTTTACTACGATTCACGTTAGCAAACGAACTTTGACCTTTGACCTCAGCTGCCATAGACGTTAACAACGACTTTTGACCTTTGCCACGATAAACTTTGGCAATTAACTTTGACCTTTGACCTTTGCAACGATAGACTTTGGCAACGACCTTTGAGCTTTACTACGATTGACGTTGGCAAACGAACTTTGACCTTTGACCTTTGCTACAATATACGTTGGCAACAACATTTGATCCTTGACCTTTACTACGATAGACGTTTGCCATGACCTTTGACCTTTGACCTTTACTACGATAGACATTTGCCATGACCTTTGACCTTTACTACGATAGACATGTGCAACGACCTTTGACCTTTAACCTTTACTACTATAGACGTTGCCAACGTCTTTCGTAGCCAAGGTCAAAGATGTGGCTGAGGTCAAAGGTCATAACTCAAAGGTCGTTGCCAAAGTCTATCGAAGCCGAGGTCAAAGATGTGGCTGAGGTCAATGGTCAAAGGTCAAAGGTCATTACCAACGTCTATCGTAGCCGAGATCATAGATGTGGCTTAGGTTCTATCATAATATAATATAATAATAAAACATTTATTTCGGACATAATCCATATGAGTTAGTAACAATTTTCTTACAAACTATGTTAGTAAAAAGAAATAAATTAAGCATACATTACAGTTTTCCCGTAACGATGCCTACCCAGTGTGCCTGTATAGGACAATCATTACGGGAAGCAATCATTTGCAGAATGCTGTTGGTGCTACTACGCAATCTCTGAAACAGTGACGCCGCTTTTTTCCGCATTATAGCGTGAAAACCGTCAACGCGCGCAACTGCAAACATCTGCGACGCACTGCAATAACGCGGTAGCCCCAACAACATTCTGAAAGCTTTATTATATTGTATACGCAGGACGTTGTAGGCTCGTTGCGTATACCGAACCCACAAGCCGCTCGAGTAAAAAGATTGACAATATGCCCTAAAAGAGTTAATTTTACTTCATTAGTACATCGAGCAAACCTGCGGGCCAGCATATTACTCCTCACCGCCAACGCCCTGCATTCACTCTCTATATCTGGGTCATCCTTAAGATCTTCCGATATTACATGGCACAGATATTTAAAGGTTTGTACAGTCTTCAGTACATTCCCGTCTATCATAGCTGCGGTCAAAAGTTTAAGGTCGTTACCAACCTCTATCGTAGCCGAGGTTTATCTTATCGATTTCGATACCATTTAACTCATACCTGATATCTTGTAATAAGTAGAGTAAAGCATTATTTGTGAATTGAACAGTGCTAGCTACGTCTTTTGAATCCTTTTTGCGAACGATAACAGTACCTTCCAAGTAAAGGGTGCTTACTGATGGTAGTATGTACAAATCCTGTTGGTTGATAGGTATGCGAATTTCATCGTTTCTGTTAAAACTTGTCACATATGGTTTGTAGGAATGGAATTCAATTCCTTCGACAGTATTGTCGAAAGAAGGAGCGGATAAAACGTCTAACATATTCACTTTAGCAAATCGATAGCTTTGAGGAATGCCTTATTGTCTTTAGTTAATTTATTTTTTTTATTAGTGCGAGTACTTGATTCATTGGTAGTATGAAGAGAACTGATGTTTTTGGATTGTTGATGTACATATTTATTGTAGTCAATCATGTTTTCTTTTCAGGTGCAGGTAAAGCTGCATTTCTTCTCCTCGTAAATTAATCAAGCGATTGTTTATATCTAATATCCTGATATGAATGCAGCTTATGTTATTTTGGTTGATTGGAAAGTATATAGCGTTTTTTGGTATTTCTATAATTCTGTATCCAGGGGGCACACTAAGTGCAAATTCGTGAATAATATGACTAGGTTTTCCGTTTATGTACGAGCCGCTGACAATATCACATTCAATCCTTATAACGGTCGTAGGTAAAATGTTGACAGGAAACTGTGATACATGCCATTTATTTGCTTTTAAAATTTGCTTATCGAAACCGATTAAACTGCCAAACGAATCTTCTTCACTAAAATTGACGTCTTTTGAACAGTATATTGAAGATTTTAACGTATTATTGTTGCACTGCACTTTAATTGACGCATCTTTTATTTTAGATTTAAGATAATCATTTATATCTTGCAATTCATACGTGCCCTCCGGTATTTCAATAACTTCATGAGAACCGTAGTAAAACTTATAATTAGTTTTATCAATATTTGGAATAGAATTAAATGTTGAAAAGTGCAATAGAGCACATTCGTACTGCCCATTTAGTTGCAACGTATTAGGATAGTACGTTGACAAAGATGATGAGTTCCCAGTTATAGACAACGTGAATGACATCTTGTAAATGATTGAAATAAAAGATAAGCGTGAATTTTATAATAGTTTATTCCAAAAAGACCAAAGGTATTCTAAACAAAAATGTCCGCAATTCACTGCATTAAATTTTTGATGTCTTGTATAAACATTACATTTCTTTAAATACTGCATCCGTTCCATTGGAGGTTTTAAGTCTCCAAAGCTATCAAAATATTCACAATAATTGCACATTTTAATATAAACTACCCAATGTGTTCCTTTATTCGTAGAATTATCCAAATTAACGATACCACATTCAATACGTTTCGGTGTCTTTGGTAACTTGTCCTTCATGTAAACTCTTCGGAAGTGGGGAATATTGCTTGCATGCTTTTGGATGTCTACATTAGTTAGAGCACAGTTGGGTAGCTTTCTTTTTAGTTTTTTTGAATATTTAATAAACAAACCTTTACCATTCTTATGAGGCTTAATGTATAAACCCTTGCCTAATGCTAAAGCTTCCATAGTCTTATGACGTTCTGTCTCCCACAAATTTTTCTCATCTGCTTTATAATCGTTAACGGTTTTTGCAATACAGGCTGCACCGCCAGCTAGAGTTCCTAATGCTGACAACCCAGCGAAAATAGGGATTAAAGGTAAAACTCCTCCAGTCTTGGGTATTACACGCGGTACTCTAACTTTCTGAATACAAGGAAATATAATAATTTTAGCTGCTGCGTAAGCGGCTTTTATTAATGCTTTACTGTCCTTAGATTTAAGGTTTTTTATTCTTGATTTTATTTGTGATACAAAACTCTTAAAACTATTAGATTTTATTTTAGCTTTCATAAACATGCATAATGTATGCATGTAGTGCATGCTCAGTCTTGATTTTTTTACAAGGTATAATGCTGATTAATCTTACTTTACTTGTTATATTTTAGATGTTTAATTGATAAAATAATTACTGTCCACGCATTGTTATTTAAGAATTAGTCGTGGAGACCTATCATTGGCTCTCTGTTGCATATTTTTGTACACTACTATGTATTTTAAAGCTGTTGGTCTTCCTAATAAATAAATAAATAAATAAATAACTTTGCTCACTAACCATGAGCTAAGCTTTTCACCTTTTGCTGCATCCTTCGATTTTAGCCTCTGATTAGCCATGTTAAGTAATTGTAAATCTGCTTTATTACGGTTGGAATAGTCTGTGTGGTTTGCGAATGCAATGTCGTGACGCATACAGGCTTCGTCCAGTTTATTTACACCTCGATCACCTCGTTGTAAACATTTCTGAAGTTTTGTTCCTGGTCCGCAATAATTGTAACCGGGTAAATGAACTTCAAACGGTAAATTATTTATTAAAGTATTAACTAGTCCACCGCCTTGCATTGCCAAAAATGTAATGAAGACAATGGTGTATAAAGATAGTTATATAATCATTGTAAAGTTATGTTACTATTGCATTCTTATCAATCCAACTGTTTTCTTCGTTGTTTAATCCCAACCATTTTACGAACAATTTTGTACCTTTTCTTTTTAAAACTTTTTCTATCAAATAAACACCAGGATACTGCGATTTCTGAAGTTCTTGCTCGTAAAAGGTTCCTAATATAGCCTGATTTCGTTGATCCTGTATATGGTATGTTACTGGTATGGTGCTATTAACCTTCTTTATATTAAATAGTTCAATTGACCAATTAGGTGTAAAGCCTTTCTCAAAATGTTGTTTGTATTTACTAATACGCACATTATCACCAACTTTAAATTTAGGTTTAGGTCATACAGATACATATTTATGTCCCTTTTTAATATTTTGTAATATTAGAGACTCATTGGATTTATTTACATCCTTTGGTTTAAATCTGATAGTTCGATGTTTTGTGTTATTATATGTCTTTAACAAAGTTTCTAGTGGTTGACCTAACCATTTGTAGTTTCCATTGAGACTGAAGTATTTATACATTTTATTTTTTACAGTATTGATAAGTCGCTCTACAATTGAAGCTTTTTTGGTAGAAAATGTTGAGTAATGATTAATGTTGTATCTCTTTGTAAGAGTTTGAAATTCATTGTTATAAAACTCTGTTCCCATATCCGTTTGTAAATGAAAAGGTTTTCGTTGACTACTAACTAATGTTCTTTCAAATGCACGAGCAACATCAAATTTATTTTCGATTTTAATGTCTCGGCCCACGCATACTTTAAGAAGCAGTGAATGACCACTAGCACGCAATTATGCGCCTTATTATATTTTTTCAAATTTTGCATGTCCATCAGATCAGCTTGCCATAAGTCGTCGATACCCTTTAGAATAACAGAACGACGCAGGAAATTTTTTTTGGCTGATTTGTGTACAATTTGTTCTTTAGCCATTGCGAAGTTTGTTTAAGCAATTTATTAACATCTGCTTTAGTATAAAACTTGTCTTCGAACTGAATTGAAATTTCCGATATCTTCGCCTTTAAACTATTTGGAAGCGTTTTTTGCACATCTATTAAAATTTGATAACGTAATGATCCGATCAATTGATTCAATTCTTTTTTCAGACCAGTGTTTAAACTATCTACATATTCTTTATTCGCAGCATCGTCTGCTTCTACAGGTGTTCTTATTCCTGTCAGTCGTGATGTTTTTAAATCGTAATCACCGCTTTCAAATTTTAATAATGCATTGTCATTGAACTCAAAAATTTCAGACAAACGCATTCTTTTGTGAATATAGTGTCCAAATTTATCCACATTCATATTGAAGGTGTATTTAATTACAAGGTTGGTAGTAAAATGAATAATTTACATTGTATACCATTTATTTATTTATTATTTTACTTTCTCGCAATTCTTCTATAATAGATATAATTTCGTTGTCTACTCCTGTGTTACCAGCATCTCGAGACACAATTAAGAGTTTGAGCCTATCCACCAGTTCATTTAGGTTGTCCCAATACACTAAATCGATGTCTTTTTCCATGTTTTTGTTAAAGGTAGTTCTTTTCCTTTAGATTGGTTGGTCTGAACTGTACTTTGTAGTTTAAAAAGAGGCTTAATAACTTGTAAATATTTTTCTTCTTTATTACTTTTTATAGGTTTACTAGGTTCATTATCTCGACGATGCGCATTTGTATCAAGTAACATTGAC
The DNA here is from genome assembly GCA_930367265.1 of Catocala fraxini. Taxonomy (NCBI): domain Eukaryota; kingdom Metazoa; phylum Arthropoda; class Insecta; order Lepidoptera; family Erebidae; genus Catocala; species Catocala fraxini. The sequence goes on from OV884051.1 coordinate 459,214, forward strand.
TTATAATGTTTCATATCACTTTCTGTAACCAAACTTAAATCAACATCTTTTTCCAGTAACAATTCTTTTAAACCAGAAGTACTTCGGTATTTGCGGCCAGCTACTATGATATATTCATCGTTAATCGTTATAGCAGCAGAACCTAACATCAATTTACCACGCTCTACTCTAACACCAAATGGAATATCTGCCAGTGCTTCCGATAATACAGACCAAGATGACGTATTAACATCTTTACTGCTTTCAGCTAATGATTGATATGAAGAGTCACTATCGACTTCAGTTTCATATTCATCGTCTTTTATGTTACTTTTTCTATATATGTTTTCGTTTTGCAAAGTTTGGTCAACAAATGGCACTTTAGTTTCTTCATCTACTGTAGCATCTTGAGAAGTTCGTTTACCAGCACTAGCAATTTATTAGAGGTTATGGATTAAATAACACACTGTATAGACACTTTAACTATTTATTTTATACTTTGACACGAGGAAGTTTTATATGTCCGTGCACTTACAGCTCACAACAAGAAGTGATAGATAGCAGTATTGTTACGTCTTTTATAGCTAATCAAGCAGTAAAGTATTTGACTACTATTTATATTGTATGATGTTATATTATACAATTACTAAGGTGCAATAATTGTAAATAGTTAAATATAATAATTAATTAATTTTTGCATGTATAAATGTATATAATTCAACACAATTTGGTTGAGTGATTCCGTCACAGGTTTAAAAACTGTTTCAAGTGTTAGTTTAGTGTCGGTCTCAACGTCTCTCATTTTGCGAATCTTTTTCTTTAGAGCTTCAGCGGCATCAACAATTTGTCTTTTTAATAATTTTTCCATGATTATTAAAACAGATCGTTACTGTTTAACTGTTGTGTGAAGAATAATAAATATAATTTTTTTTTTTTTTTACGTGGGGGAATGCTTGACGCATACTCCTCCGCGGGGGCGGGCGGAGGGGTTATGTCGGACTCGCCGGGGTAAAAGAAAGATGGTAAAGATGATAAAGTACCTCCCGGAATACCGACTAAACCTACCACGATGTTCCTCGACAAAACCACTATCGACGGGGCCGCGCGAATCACTTTCGCATGCGGTCGCGACCCCGCCGAGGTTTCGGCCCGTCGTATGAAACGGCAGGCCACTACACGAAAGACCTACCCTATAGGCACATCTAAAAACTCCCTACTGTCCCCCCTAGAGGGGAGAAGGACTCGACACAGAGGCGCGCGTGGGAACACGCACGCCGCCTCTCGGACCTGGTGCTGAACGGATGGTGGGCAGGCCCACAAAGCCCGCCACCCCCAGGTCAATCCTCAGGGTGGCTGGAGGTCGTCTCGCGCCCTCCGGCGCCCGGCTCTACGGTTGGGGAGAGGGTTTAAACGCTTCCTCTCCCGCTCTGCCGCCTCCTTGATGGAAATGACTTACTCGCAAAAGGAGGCGACGGCGTTCCACGACCAATAATAACTATAAACGGGTAACGGTCTTTAATATCTATTTATTTTTGTCAAATACAACAAAGTTGTCAAACTTTTTCCTGCAACATCCTTTATTTTTCGGACAATCTTTATTAATGACCACATAATTAAAAGGTTCTGTCCAAATTTTGGAGCACATTTCGCTGAACTCAATCCAAGTCATATCCGTATTAACATGTTCGTTATACACATATCTTAAATTAATGTCATCTTGTTTGAACAGTATAATTAGGTTCGCGTTGTCTCTTATTAATTGCTTTGGGATTTTGCTATATGTTTGGTTTAGATAAAAACTATCGATGCTCTTATGTCTTCCAATTGCAAAGAAATCACGCATGCTACTTTGATTTATTTTATTTTTTATTTTTTATTTTATTTGTTTGGGACATTTAACAGTTACACGTTTACAATAAAGTATTATAAAGTTACATGCACATGAATAAGGTTAACGTATAATTTAGTCGGTATTCCGGGAGGTACATTTTCTTCTTAACATCTTTCTTTTACCCCGGCGAGTCCGACATAACCCCTCCGCCCGCCCCCGCGGAGGGGTATGCATCAAGCATTCCCCCAAGTTATAAAAAAAAAAAAAAAAAAAAAAAAAAAAAAAAAAAAAAAAAAAAAAAAAAACTAACCCACACCAATGTCCGCGACATTATATATTCGGGTTACATATAGACGCGTGCGAGACAACTTGATTATAATTATAATTATGAAATAAGGTTCTTATTAAAGGATTCAACGGCTGCTTTCTTAAATTTAGATTGCGAATAAGCAAAAATGTCGATGGTAAAGAGGTGTGTGTTGTATGTTTCAATAAGGCGGCGCAGAGGAGCCCGCACACCCGCGTTAGTTCGACACTTGGCAGTGTGAAATAAGCGAGGTACGCGCACCTCTCGCCGCATAACAGTTCTAGGTACTACATAACATATTTGATTGGTTACGTCATTACAATCGAATTTGTTGTTGCATATTCCATGCAGCATCATGGACATTAGTAATATTCGCCTGGACTCCAAGCTTAATAAGTTATAATTATGTAATAATTGTGGATACGGCAACTTTGAATGATAAAATCTAAAGTGTACGGAACATAAATACTTTTTTTGTACCCTTTCTATTATGTTTGTATACTTTTCGTAATAAGGACTCCATATGGGGACAGCGTATTCTAACTGAGATCTTATAAGAGATTTAAAGAGAAAAATAAAAGTAGAAGACTGCTTAAAGTCGCGGGAGGACCTCATGACAAAACCATACATCTGGTAAGCCTTACCTACAATATTATTAATATGCATATCAAGATGCAGTTTAGTATCTAAGGTAATACCAAGGTCACGCACGTAATCTATTCTACTCAAGGTTGTATCCTGCAAAGTATAATTATATGTAATTTTATGTTTATTTTTTGTAAATGTGATAACACTACATTTGGGTAGGCTTAGTTGGAGTTTATTAAAGGAGCAGTATTGAGAAAGTCTATTGAGATCGTCCTGTAGGAGCAAGCAGTCCTGCAAAGATGTGTTTGCCTTGTAGATTTTTATGTCATCGGCATACATAAGAAATCGGGCATTCTTGAAACATTGTTTGATGTCATTCACAAATAAAATGAAAAAAAGGGGCCCGAGAATGGAACCCTGAGGAATGCCAGAAGTGACGGTAATAGGGTTAGATTCGAAGCCATTAACGACCACATTTTGAGTCCGTTCAAAAACATATGCCATAAGCCAACGAAGCAAGTTACCACGAATGCCGTTATAGGCGATTTTGTCTAAAAGTAATTTGTGGTCCACCCTGTCAAAAGCCTTCCGAAAGTCCGTGTACACAGCATCTACCTGGACTTGGTTGTCCATATTCTCAAATAAATAGGAGGTAAATAGCGTTAGGTTAGTGACAGTCGACCGGCGCTTAACAAATCCGTGTTGTTCGGGTATGATAATGCGATGAATATACGAGTATAACTCACTATGTACCAGACTCTCGAAAAGCTTAGACAAGGTGGACAAAATAGAAATAGGACGATAATTCTGGATGTCATTTTTGTCCCCACTTTTAAATACCGGCACGATAAATGCGCTTTTCCAAATAGCGGGAAAATAACCCTCTCTTAAACATCGATTATAAATTATATGAAGTGGTGTAACGATATGTTCGACTGTATTCTTTATAAATATAGGAGGTAAACCGTCAGGGCCGGCTCCCTTGCTTAAGTTAATTTGTTTAATTGCATTGCGAATTAAATCTTTTGTGAGGTAAATATCTGATATACATGATGAATTATCAGTATAAGTTGAAGGAGCCTCCCAGTATCTAGGGTCGAACGTTGAGGGCTCATAAACTGATGTAAAAAAATCTGAAAACATATTGCATATTTCATTGGGATTGTCAGATGTAATACCGTGCAGATGCATGCTGGCTGGAATATTAGCATTGCCCTTTCTATTAGAAACGTAAGTCCAGAATTTTTTTATGTTAGTTGGAATCTCTTCTTCAATCGACCTAATATACCTAAGGAAACATTTATAACATTCAGTTTTAAAGCGGCTGCGTAATATTGAAAAAGTTTTATAGTCCGATAAATTAGAATATTTCTTCCAGCGTTTCCAAGCATTATCTTTATTTTTAAATATACGAATTAAGGCAGGAGTGAACCATACAGGAAAACGTGAGTCTTTGGGCTTGCTGAGCGGAACATGTAGCTTAATAATGCCATAGATTATATTGTAAAATATATCAACTGAACATTCAGCAGAGGCAGCACTCACTAAACCATTCCAATCCAGTTTACTTAATTCACAGTTAATTAATTCATAATTTGTCTTAAAATAGTTATACTTATAGCAAATATTACGTTTCAGTGGTCTAAAATGCGTTTCTAATTGAGATACCATGTAAAAGGGCGGGTGATGGGTGTCCTGTGGAAGTAGTTCTACACCTGTTTTTGTTACGCAACGAACATTCGATATACACAAATCCAATATGCGACCCAACTTATTCCTATGTGTGTTATATTGAAAAGAGTTAGTGATAGATATGAAGTCGCACAAATAGTGGCTAGTTGAGTTAGTGGGTTGAGCTGTAACGTACTTACAGTCATATTCATCATGCCAATCAATACACGGAAGATTATAATCGCCCACTACGTAGAAAGAATCAGTAGGAGAATCACCTATAACTTCTAATAACATGTCGAAATGGGATGCGTACAATTCATCATGTGAACGCGGCGGTATATATGCTGCACTAATTAGGTGTCGTTTACCCACTTTCAAGCTGGGCAGTTGTATTAATATGTGTTCGAATTGAGCGCGAGCAGAGTGCATCATTAATCGCGTAGGTCGCAGTGCGCGCAAGACGGCCACAAGCACTCCACCACCCTCACTCTTACCGGAGGCAACACGGTCGCGGTCACATCTGAACACCAAATATCGATCATCAATGAACTCAGCGTCCGCTATATTGGGTGTAAGCCAAGTCTCCGTCAGTATGATTACATCATAAGAAGATGACAATATGTTCATGTATATTGTATGTAGTTTTGTCCGTAATCCACGACAATTTTGATAATAAAAAGTTAAATTATTATGATTCATTGGTGAAAATTAAATTATAGCAAAATATAAAACATTGAAGTGTGGCAGTAGAAGTAAAATGATTTGGAGTCCAGTCTCAATAAATTGCAACAACAACGCAGTGTTTATATGTTTAAATTCATTATTGCTATGACATTTAGGAATAATTAATACAAACAGAAAGAAAACCATGAACAGCTGCACATCTTTGTCAAAGAACAATGTATAACGACAGCAAAAAGTAGATAATTGTTTAAGCTTATTATAATAAATACAAGGTAGAACGAAATGCACAATACTGCTAGTATTCAGTATTATCAAGATAATATGGATTTTTAATCGATTTGTTAATATTAATTGCTTAGCAATTGATTTAATAACATATTCAAACATGTGGGTAAATATAAAACATTGTACACAAACCTCACGTCCAGTAGTAAACGCACAGAGTAGTGCACTAGTGAGAGAACACATCTTCACACAAATATTAAAGTTCAGTCGAACGCAAGCAACCGCATCTATTATAACTGATATAACCGTATTCACTAACACACTGTAATAATAACAAATCCAATCATTGTCTTGGAGTGTAAGGTTTAATTTTTGACAAGTCATTTTCGGAGCGAATTGTAAATGCAGCCTCGGTGACATCGGCACGAACAAGTATAATACCGTGCTTGATCCAGACGAAGCGATGTTTGTTCTGTCTAGCAGCTTCTCTAGCAAGTCGAAATAATTTTTTGTTCTGCAAGGTCAAATGTTCATTTGTATAAATTTTCTGCGGCGATCCTGGTATCTTTAACTCGTCTGATGTGATGCCTTTCTTGAGACGCGCGGCAGCTAGGAAATTATCGCGAACTATTTGACTGGTTAGTTTCACTATAATATTTTTAGGACGAGATGCCCTTGGGTTGAGTTGGGGAACCCTATGAATTGCGATGATGTCACGAGATGATATCGGATGTTTTATAACATTTGCTATATTCTCGACAATCGTAACCAAGTTCTCGCCTCGTTTTTCTGGTACATTACTAATCTCGATATTGCAACTGCGAGATTTTTGTTCCATAGTCTCGAGTTTAGATTCCAGCAAAGCTACACGTTGATCGTCAGCCTGTTGAGAGCAAAGTTTATTTTCAAGTGCAGTCACACGAGAAGCAACATCTTTGGATTTTTTCTCCAGGTCATCATATTTATCGCTAATAAACTGGATAGATGTTCTTATTCCTTCGAACTCGGCGAGAAGAGATGAGAATTTCTGGTCTTGTTTCTGGAACCAAGTATCAAGCATTGACATAATGCTAGATCGAAATGCGCCAAGCTGTTCACGGAGATCTTCACGTAGATCATTGTTATTGCTGCTTATTACCCCTTTGCGAAATGTGACATATGGGGGTGGCGACTCCTTGTCCAACAAAGATTCATCGACACTCATTTCACCTTGTACTGTTGCGAGGTCTGCGTTGGCGGAGTGGTTGAAAGTGCTCTTTACTGTAGCCATGGTAGTATTCTCTGAACTCAAAACTACTCTGTGGCAAGACGCACGACGTCACTGAGGTTCACACACACAACGACAACAATGCGAGCGAGGTACGGAGTAGCGCGATAAGCAACCGGTTTCGCTCGGTTCGCACGACGGAGAGATTTTTGCAAGCAACGTCGTCAAAAATAATCACGGAGTTGGGTTTTGCATCCTGAACTCGTAATACTTCTTGATTACCATGATATTTCTCAAGTAAAACACCAGAAACTCGGTGCAAAACTCTTTCTAAAAAAAATATACTTTGGTTGGTACAAGGTTTTTGAATAAATATAAACATTTTGAAATCGTAAACCATTCTCATGTAAAAGAAGTCCAATTAATAAATTGGTTTTCCCGCAGTTGGATGTTCCACAAATGATACATCGTACCGAGTTAGGTAATAATTCTCCATGACAAGAACTAGTTTAACAAACATTTTTACAGATTATATTAACGTTTAGTGATTGCGGCTGTTTAACAAATTGCATAATTGTTATCTAAAGCCAATTAATTGAAAATAAGATTAAAAGTTTATTACATTAACATTTATAAACTGCCACAGTGTTGCAAATTTTGGATAAAGATGAGCGATAAGTGATCTGTAATAAAAAATCGACTTACTTGGTTGACTACAGCAAGTAAGGCGTACTAGCATGAACAATGGTCGAGTACAGTAAGTAATACTAGCTACTACTACTATACTAGTAAGATTTGAGTCGATCGATGTATGTGATATTATATCAAGGTGAGGCGATCATATATTATTGGGCGTTCTATACTACTATTGGCTGCGAGGCAAGTGCACCTACTCGCCTCGCAACTTGCCGATAGTGGTATAGAATGCTCAATAATATACTACTCAGGGATACGACTTTAACCTCGCCTAGTATAGACGTTGGCAACGACCTTTGACCTTTGACCAGGGCTACGATTTTGACCACGGCTACGATAGACGTTGGAAATGACGTTTGTTCTTTGACCTCTGCTACGGCATTGATCTCGGCTACGATAGACGTTGGCAACGACCTTTGACCTTTGACCTCAGCTACGACATTGACCTCCGCTACCATAGACGTTGGCAACGACCTTTGAACTTTGACCTCTGCTACGACTTTGACCTCGGCTACGATAGACGTTGGCAACGACCTTTGACCTCAGCTATGACTTTGACCTCGGCTACGATAGACGTTGGCAACGACCTTAAACTTTTGACCGCAGCTATGATAGACTTTCGAAACGACCTTTGACCTTTGACCTAAGCCACATCTTTGACCTCGGCTACGATAGACGTTGGTAATGACCTTTGACCTTTGACCTCGGCTTCGATAGACTGGTAACGACCTTTGACCTTTGACCATTAACTTCAGCCACATCTTTGACCTCGGCTTGGATAGACTTTGGCAACGACCTTTGAGTTTTGACCTTTGACCTCAGCCACATCTTTGACCTTGGCTACGAAAGACGTTGGCAACGACCTTTGACCTTTGATCTATGCTACGACTATAACCTCGGCTACGATGGACGTTGGAAATGACCTTTGACCTTTGACCTCAGCTACGACTTTGTCCTCGGCTACGATAGACGTTGGCAACGACCTGTGCCCTTTGACCTCTGCTACGACATTTACCTCGGCTACGATAGACGGTGGCAACGACTTTTGACCTTTGACCGCAGCTACGATAGACGTCAATGACCTTTGCCCTTTAACCTCTGACCTATGCTACGACTTTGACCTCGGCTTGGATGGACGTTGGAAATGATCTTTGACCTTTGACCTCTACTGCGACTTTGACCTCGATTACGATAGAAGCTGGCCACGACCTTTGACCTTTGACCTCTGCTACGATAGACGTTGTCAACGACCTTTGCCCTTTGACCTTTGACCTATGCTACGAATTTGACCTTGGATTTGATGGACGTTGGAAATGACCTTTGACCTTTGACCTCTGCTGCGACTTTGACCTCTGCTACGATAGAGGTTGGCAACAACCTTTGACCTCAGCTAAGACTTTGACCTCGGCTACTACAGACGTTGGGAATGACCTTTGACCTCTGCTACGATAGATGTTGGCAACGACCTTTGACCTTTGACCTCGGCTACGATAGACGTTAGCAATGACCGTTGACCTTTGACCTCTGCTGCGACATTGAACTCGGCTACGATAGAGGTTGGCAACAACCTTTGACCTCAGCTACGACATTGACCTCGGTTTCTATAGACATTGGCAACGACCTTTGACCTTTGATGATACTTGATAGTCTTTAGCACGAAAGTTCTGCCGCCATGGCTTAATACATATGTCTTTTGCCCAGTCATCGGATGACATTATGTTATCGGCATGTTTCAATGGGACTCTAAGCTTAAACGACGCGTATTGCCCTCGAGATTTCAGCTTTTCAACCGTGCATTCATCACTGCCACATATTGAGTTAAGATGTTTATGTAATGGCTCAACTGTGGTGCCTTTCCGCACGTAATATAGGTGCAAATATCTTCGCCTCTCAGCAGCATGCATCATCGTAGAGCCAGGCGCAGCGGTGCCTCTGAGTACCTCGGGAAATGAAGATCGTGACCGTTTATCAGTGCCTTCACAGTCATGGCTATTCAAGGTAGAGACCGATGCGGAAGATTGTCTGTATAACCTTATGAGCACTGAGGACAGAAGCTACTGTTGAGACTTTAGTTGTACTGGGGACAGAAGCCGCAGATGGGTCTGGATCAACCCCGAGAGACTTGGTGTTTGGTTTCCGTTTAGGAGGCTTATTTAATGAAGTTGGTTTTATTTTCAGGAGTTGGACATATTGGGGTACTGCTACACGTCGAGTTTTTGGTAATTGGCATTGCTTCGCAAGTCTTACAAGCCTTAATGATACTGATGCTTGATTCGTATTGTTTTTCTTATTGTAAAACCTTATTTGTTATCAAATTAATCTTATCCATGAATTTAGTTTTATTTAAAATTGTTCAATAAGTAATTCATTAATTTTGCTGACTGATCTTCAAAATCAACGTGTAGATTTTTTAATTCCCGCACAACAGAATTCTTCAAATTATTTACTGAAATATTTTCGCCTTTGTTTTCAGTAACAGATTGCGCGTATCGCGGCTTAGTACGCACAGTCTATCAGGAGTCTGCATAGATATGTTAGGGTAATCGTTGGTCGTATTTAAATCTTGCATAAAGTGTTGACGCACTGGAGTATCAGAATTATTTCGTTTTGGTTGTTTACTAAGATATATCACACAGGTCCAAGACATCTTAAATTCCACCGACAAAGTGTTAAATACTTCAGTAGAAACATTTGCACAAATAATATCAAAAATCTGCTTACATTTTGCGCATTTCATATACGGGTCGTCTTGGCTTACTTCACCGCGGCAGCCCGTGCACGGAGCTTTTCTAGATGTCATCTTTGTGCGGTCCGCATTAGGTAGAGATTGCATTGCCGCACACAGCGTTGACCGGTAGCGAGCGCAATGGCGATGACTCATTGCAGCAGCGGGCGTCGCGCGGGCTGTCGTAGGTCAGGGTTCAAGACGGTTAAACAATAATTTTAAAATGTTTTTGCTTATATCTCTGGTGTTATTTGTTGGAATTGAATTCTAATTTCACCACTAGAATTGTCACTAAAACAGCTTTGTGAGTTATATACACACAACTTTAGCGAACAACTTTAAACACGAATTTAAGCAATTTATTTACCGAGCAAACTTGCACAGATGTTTCCTCAACAGTGGCCACGAACAAGCACTAAGCATAACGAGGTGATGTGGCGTATTTTGTAATTTCCTATACATAAAATATACCCCACTGTTGTCCACTTGGCCGTACATCTGGAAAATGGGCAAATGGTGTACTTCACAACGGAAAACGTATTACAACGGGTTGACAGGCCGCCATCGACAGCATTGACCAGCTTCTTTGAAATGTGCCAAAATTATGACTTTGCCAGAACACTGCTTTATTCCAAACGCCAAGATATTATACCTGAAATCAATCGTCAAAGAAATTTCAACGACGGAAACAAGGACAGCCAGTTCCAGGTTACCCAAAAGTATTTTCCACCGATGCACTAGGACGTCTTTACGCAGTCCATCCCAGCCAAGACGAGTGTTTTTATTTGCGTTAACTATTAGTCAATGTTCGTGGCCCTACATCATTCTAACATCTACGAACTGTTCATGGTGTATTATGCGGCACATACAAAGAAGCCTGTCAACGTTTGGGATTGCTGACACTCATTGGGATCACACTCTCGAAGACGTTGTTATTTTGTCAAATGCTAAACAAATACGAACATTGTTTTCCATAATTTTATCTACGTGCTTCCCATGAACACCGATATATTTATGGAACAAATATAAAGATCATATGGCCGAAGATATATTACATCAGAAGCGACTAAGAACATCGAATTTGCAAATTAACGAAGAAATTCATATTGAAGCTTTAATTTTAATTGAAGACATGTACTTAATGCTTACCAATAAAGGATTAATACAATTAGGAATGACAACGCCTAATCGACTAATGCACGACGCATTTACTCAAGAGTTTAGAACCAATATGATTCCAAAGCATTAAGAGAAACCATTCTAAGAAGCGTTCCACTTTTAAATGAGCAACAAAAATATGCCTACGATACGATTATGAAAGTAGTAAATGAAGGCGGAACTGGGAGTTTTTTTTTCTTAGATGCTCCTGTTTGAAATGGGCAAACGTTTTTGATATCATTGATTTTGGCAACGATTAGATCACAAAATGGTATCGCACTTGCACTTGCTTCGTCAGGCTTTGCAGCTACGTTGTTAGAAGACGGTCAAACAGCTCATTCCGCACTCAAGTTGCCGTTGAACATGCAAATAAATGAAACTTCAACTTGCAACCTTTCGAGAAATTCTGCGATGACCAAAGTGTTGCAGCAAAGCAAATTAATAGTTTAGGATGAGTGCACGATAGCACACAAAAAAATCTATGGAAGCATTAGACAGGACGTTGCAAGATTTACGAAAGAACCAAAACCGGTTTGGTGGTGCAATGACTTTCTTGGCAGGTGATTTTCGCCAAACATTACCAGTAATATTACGGTCAACGTCAGCCGACGAAATTAACGCATGTTTAAAGTCCTCCATTTTATGGAAATACGTTAAAACGCTCATATTAAATATGAACATGAGAGTCAAATTGCAGAACGACCAATCTGGAGAAGGTTTTTCCAAACAATTGCTCAATATTGGTAATGGAAAAATACCTGCAATGCAATTCAGTAAGTGAAAAAATTCAGCGACGTGTTTGTCGTTGACACAGCCTACAGTTCGTCTGTAATCACAGCGCTATTAAAATTAGTAATCAGTAAGCTCTGGGACTCGTCAGACGATGTCAAGGCTGCGTATAAAAAAAACCAGAAAGTATATGAATTGTGAATTTCTGCGTATTAAAATGTATAAATTATTAATATGATTCTTAATTTAAGACTAAAAATTTATGAATTGTCAGATGATTGACATGTCAGTTTTGATTAACTTTAAATTGTAAACATAAGGATTTTCTTTCTAATTTTTTATTCTGGCTGTTAAACTGCGTACCCTTTGCTAAAAAAGTTCGAGTGACGAATGACGCAATTTTGACAGTTCTTAGTAAACAACAACAATTTACTCAGTTCTTTCTTTCTTGTCTTTCTCTAGAATTTGGTGGAAAATGAATGTATTTTTTTACTATTATATCACTACGAATTGCATTAACAACTAATTTAATGATTCTTGAAGCAGTTGGCAGATATATTTTGACAGATAAAATCGTAGTCGAGGTCGAGGTCGAGGTCTTTAACGAGGCTGGTTTTTGCTTATAGAAAACGAATTTTTATCACTATTCATAGATTAAATGTCAAACAATTGTCAAATTTAGTTTCTTTCATCACCATCTACAGCATTGAAGCGCTAGTGTAGGACGACCCGAATTAGTGAATACCAAATAAAAAATCAGCGGCGCAATTAGCCGCTGCGACGCTATTGAGGCTTACTGAATCGCACTCTAGTTGACTTATCATCTGGATACATTACATTACCTACCAATTTTTGTCACTTAAGGTTTTCTCAAACATTGCTCTAAATTACAATAATCATGTTTGGTTGAGCAAACGAGTTATATTGGCTGCAAAAAACGTTGATGTCAACGAAATGAATTTTCAAATTCAAAATAAGATAACTGGCGAATTGATGACATACAAATCGATTGATTCCGTCACTAACCAAGACGATGTTGTCAACTATCCAACGGAATTTTTAAATTCGCTAGAATTACCCGAATTACCACCTCATAATCTGCAATTAAAAATCGGATCGTTAATAATTATGTTGCGGAATATAAACTAGCCACGTCTTTGTAACGGCACTCGTCTTGCAGTGAAAAATTAATGAACAACGTCATCGAAGCCACAATTTTGAAAGGGAAGACCTTTTAATTCCACGAATTCCTTTGATTCCAAACGACATGCCATTCGACTTTAAGCAGTAACAATTTCCAGTGTGACTAGCATTTGTAATGTCGATAAATAAATCGGAAGGGCAGTCGCTAAGTGTTTCTGCCATCATCTTGAAAATTCATGTTTTCACATGGCTAGTTGTATGTCGCCTGTTCCCGTGTTGGCATGCCAACAAACCTATTCACATACGCAACAGAAAATAAAACGAAGAATGTGTATCATAGAGCATTACAATAATAAACACTATGCTATTGAATAATATTTTTTTTTATTTATACCAATTCGAATTTAATATTCATAGTTATAATATAATAATAAATTTTTATTCAATAACTAAAAAGTCTTTACAAAATTATATACACATTACAGGCTTCTTATTGTATTAAATTCACAATAAAACTATATTTAATCTAAAGGAAAACATTTACAATTTAAATATTGGACACAAGAGACTTGTTTATGAAGTCTGTTTTTACATTGTATTACCTGAACTAGGTCATACACCTGTGTTTCGGGCTGTTTTTAATATTACACTTTATTCTACTGTTAATAAAGTAAGGGTCTACAAAAAAACATTTATACAAGTACTGCAAACATATATAGTTAAGTATGCAACTAAAATATTTTTAAACAATAACAATTACCAACTACTAGCAATTTCTGTGTATCTAAACACGTAAGCGTTTTTAGGTATGTTGATTTCTTCTTGGTGGTGAGTTAGTAAAACAAACCGTTATGTTTCACAATAACTTTATTTATGACACAATCACTACTTAATAGTATAGACCTACTCGGTTTGTAGCTCAACAGCGACTGACTGTTCTTACTTACCGAAAATGCGAAGCAAAATAAAAATAACAAGCACTCAACTGACTAACAAACGTTATTTTGTAACGACTGCCAGATATGTCAGTTCTCAATCGATAAATATAAATTATTCTAAAAACACAAGTCTAAATTAACACATATGTATTTAAATAACTAGATATATTCTAAACATACATGTTAAAATCAAGGCATATTATAGTATCTACATTATATTAATTTATACGAACTTCCGTTATATTTAATCGAATCATTAGGCAATGCTTTCCAATTCACAACTTATTAATTCTGAAATGCGCAATATTAATATAAAATTAAAACATTAATTTCGATAAGCTAACAGGTACTTTGTTAAAACTATGTGACATTGATTATCATTAATGCTATATATATCTAATAACTTATTTAGTTTACTGTACAAAAAGGCCCTAAGAATAAGAAAAATCTCTTCATGTAAGCGTGCTAAGTTTGGAAACTTGCACAACCTAAGTCTGTCCTTCTTTTGTTTGTAGGTAGAAAAGGGAGAAGCGTATGTTGTTTAAAGGCAGTGTGCAGGTAAGTAGTTGTCGGACCGTTAAAATGCTAGTGGTTTGGTATAGTTAAGACAGGACAACGTCTGTTGGGTCAGCTGGTTAACTATATTTTATTTGGTTAAGTAGAAGGCGAGCTAGCGGCCCCTCTGACCTGCCGCCGCCGCACGCCGTTGCCAGTAGAAAATTTATTTATTTTATGGATTGCTTAAAGTTGTAACAATATTACGTAATAAATATATAGATAAACGCACAAGCTTTAGCGAACACCGCCGGCAATATTCACATACATAGACGACGACTCTGTCCCCGAACGGGTAGGCAGTGATGTAGGTTAAACCTACATTTCTATGATGACTATACGTGCCATGTTACGGGGGCGCCTGCGCCGTCTCCCGGGCACATTCTCTGTGCTACTAATATCATAGGATAACTAATATAATAACTTTAATCCCTAAATGTAACGTTATCTAATGGTCTATAGCCTTCCTCAATAAATGGGCTATAAAAGGCAAAAATATTTTTATATTCTGACTTTCGTCCAGATAATCCAGATATTCTGCTTTCAAACAATAAAACAATCTCTTCAGCTTTATTATATTAGTATAGATACTAACCCCCGGTTTTGTATGGTTCAATGTAGTGTACACACGTCTGCTGGCCGCAGGATAAAGCAGGTATAGAAAACCGACCGGCGGCGTGGGGTGAAAACGGGTGCGTGCACGGCGAGCCGATATTTAAGTGTTATGATTCGTAGATAATACCAAAATTACTTTGTTTGATATCAAGTGCACATTACACATAATGACGACAGCCTGCATACACTGCCACGCAGTGGTTTTGAGTTTGACCCCAGGGCACCTCTGATTTTTCGAAGTTATGCGCGTATTAATTCGTTATTTATAGCTAGCTTTAACGGTGAAGGAAAACATCGTGAAGATATCTTTATGTCTAAGAGTTCTCCATAATGTTCTCGAAGACATGTGGCGTCTGCCAACCCACACCCATCCAGCGTGGTGGGCTATGGCCTAACCCTTCTCACACTGAGAAGAGGTCCGTGGCCAATATTTATATACTTACGCGGCTGATATGATTAAAATATATAAAGAAATGGCGGCGTATTGTACTGAGGTCATGGGTTCAAATCCTGATACATGCTTGTTTTTTCTTAGTGCAAAAGATTCACATGCGACTTTAACAAACGGCCGGTGATCGTGGCAGAGATAAAGAGCAAATGATAAAGTATAATTCATGTTTGTAACAAGACTATTAAACTTAACGATCCGTGACACAACGGAGTTTTTTTCCGACCGAGCCTTGTGAATTGGCAGTACTTAGATTGTTTTGTTACAAAGTTAAATCTGTCGGTTCGTTGATGCATCAAACGGCGCATTAGACGCACGCAGCACACACCCCGCTTGCTGCGCTTGCGTCCATTTGTGATGAACGCTGTGTTAAAGCGAAGCAATTCCTTTATACAGGGTGATTGGTAAAAGACTGGACATATTGAAGGAGGGTATTCAGTACTCGATTCTGAACCCGAATATCTACAAAAAATAGGATTGACGACCTCGATGGCGTAGTGGTTAGTGTAACCGACTGCCACGTCTGAGGTCGCGGGTTCGATTCCCGCACAAGTTAAACATTTGTGTGCATGAACATGGATGTTTGTCTTGGTCTGGGTGTTTCTATGTATAATATGTATGTATTTACAAAAAAAAAGTATATAAGTATGTTTATCCATTGTCTAGTACCCATAGTACAAGCTCTGCTTAGTTTGGGCTAGATGGTGTTGTGTGTATGTGATAGAATATTATTATATTATTATTATTATAGGTAGGTACTTAAAATTTGACCTAGTTATCCAATAAAAACTTAATGTGTTGACACTCTTCGCATATACCACAGCTGTGTTACAAACGATGAACGATTGGCCGTGCGACCTTGGTAATGCCCGTTATTCCACGAAACGACTCAGTACATTAATCAAAACCTCCACCCCCACCCCCCGCTACTGCACCCCGCACTCTCCCGAATTTGCACCCCGACCGTTCTTTTCTTATCAAAGGTCATTAGTTTTGGTAGCGCGGCGCGCACAGCTGTGTGCCACCCGCGCAGAGTCCACATTTTATGGATATTGCATACAAATTTTCATAAAGGTTTTCTTTGCAGGTTACACAAGAGTTATTATTTTTTATACGTTACGTTTGACCATAAATTATCGTGTCCTTAAGTACGTACAATATAATAATAATAATAATAATATAATATTCTTTCACATACACGCAACATCATCTAGCCCAAACTAAGCAGAGCTTGTACTATGGATACTAGACAATGGATAAACATACATATATACTTTTTTTTTGTAAATACATACATATTATACATAGAAACACCCAGACCAAGACAAACATCCATGTTCATGCACACAATGTTTAACCAGTCACCCTGTACATACATATAACAAAATGTAACTAGTCGGGCTCTGTACATAGGTGGTAATAAAGTAAATAACGTTCTTTATATTATTGGTAGTAGTTAGTCTTTACAGAGCTATATTGAAACCATAGCAATTAAATTATTTTAGAAGTTTGTCTGTCCTTCAGTATGTTTCTGCATCACGCAACAAGTGCTGCATAAGACTGAATGCAGTTTTCACATTTGTTTTGTTGGACAACTTACTTAAAATCTTATGTATGTTTTATCTCGGTATGCCGCCTAGAATTTAAGATTTTATAATAAGGAAATCTTTTATAAGCGTCATGGCATCTAAGAGACATGCTGTAACACCAAGAAAAAGTTGGTTGGTTGAAGAGAGAAATAAGCTGCATTTACTTACCTATTTATTTCAAAAAAATACCTTTTGTACGTTATAATTAATAAGTTTTGGAATTAACTAGTTTCGCTACTAATTAACGAATATCACTTTAAGTCTGAAATGTTACCTACCTAGTATGTAAGAAAACATTTACATGAAGTGGCCGGTAATCGCAGCGCAGTCAACGCACCGTCGGACGCGTGAACAATCCAAGTTTCACAGACTAGACTTGGTTCGTCAGAGAGACGGTGCAGCACTGGAAGCACCTTTAAGCGCTGCTTGCTTTACGTAGCCTGCCTGTAAATACTCGATTCTGAATATATGCGCACGCACTCTATCCGCGAAGGGTTAAGTAAAAGTATACTATAGCCCATACTGGTAACATTGTTCTTTAAAGGATACCATGAGGCATATGTGATAAGAAAGAGACGTGCCAAAGTAACAGGCGCTGTGGATTTAACAGAGGTTTGCTGAGTTTTGCATGGCCGGCTTGACCGCCAAGTACTATTCGCTCACAGAACATCGACGTCCAGTGCCAGTATATGGACCTACTTGAACCTGCGACCTCAACAAGCCGTACATTGGGTTTACCAACTAATCTATTGAAATATTCCTTTTATATCATTAAAATAATTTTATTTATATGTTTATGAGATATAAAGCTACCCTATAAAATTATTAATATGAAAGTGGGGCTTGCTATAATAAGTATAGCGTTTAAGTTAAAAAAACATCTTAAACTTATGAGATGTATGTACTATTAGTTAATTGATTTATATGTTATATATAAATAATGTTACAAGTTATAATCCACATCGATTCTATTGGCTTAATCGTTTCTGTGATGCTAAGAAATATAGCAATAGTCATGAGCGGCGGTTACTACTTACCGTCAGGTAAGATAATATAGCAATAGTCACGAGCGGCGGTTACTACTTACCGTCAGGTAAGATAATATAGCAATAGTCATGAGCGGCGGTTACTACTTACCGTCAGGTAAGATAATATAGCAATAGTCATGAGCGGCGGTTACTACTTACTGTCAGGTAAGATAATATAGCAATAGTCATGAGCGGCGGTTACTACTTACCGTCAGGTAAGATAATATAGCAATAGTCATGAGCGGCGGTTACTACTTACCGTCAGGTAAGATAATATAGCAATAGTCATGAGCGGCGGTTACTACTTACCGTCAGGTAAGATAATATAGCAATAGTCATGAGCGGCGGTTACTACTTACCGTCAGGTAAGATAATATAGTATACTAAGATAATTGATGGCCAGTCCCACTACTAACAAGTATAAGTTATCCGAAAGATAAATCGCATGCTGTCTCACTCTTGTCAGGTTAAACAAAAGAGATCGCAATTGAGACTTTTATCTTATAGATAAATGCTATTTAGAAGTGGTGAGACAGAGCCTTGGACATTTTGACAGAATGGAAAATTATAGAGTAAGCATGAAATTATATAACATTCGGGATTGGAACATCTCCGCAAACGATCTCGGAGATATTCTAAAGAACGGCCAGGTTAGAAGTGCCTATCGCAGACCGTCAAGCGCGCGTGAACAATATAATAAGAGTAAATGAAGCATAAGAGGTAGATAAGCTAGAATCAGCGAGTGCCCTTATTCTCTGCCTACCCTCCCGAAGCAGGATTGTATGTATACGTGTGTGTCACTAGTGGCAAATAAGTATGCAGCCTGCCTGACGTAACGTAGCCTAAGAAAGTTTGCTATCATTAACATTTGTGGGTTCGAGTTTCGGGCGGACATTGCTATTTACCTTTCTTTTCAATAAGTTCTCAAAACACGGATCTGAAATGTAATCGACATCAATAGCACCTAAAACCACTGCTAGACAATTAATAGGTGTAAATTCTTATACCACTTCGGTGGGCGTGTTTCTGTGTAAATACTTATGTATCATTTGCTTGTCAAACTTGCACAGTTGGTGCAGTACCAGCTAATAGCGGGGTCTGTGCTCCTTAACTTAGGGGGTCAGACGCCTCCTGCCGGAGGCTCTATAGTGCGATCGTGCGGTTCATGGTGTTATACGGCGCCTCTGTTTGGGCGCCCTCCCTGACGGCATGCAATGCGGCAATATTACATCCACCGCAATGCGTGATGGCCGTCAGGATCATAAGAGGTTACCGCACGATCTCCTTCGAAGCGGCGAGCCTCTTTGCCGGCACTCCACCCTGGGATCTGGAAGCGAGAGTCCTCGCGTCTTTACATCAATGGCCCCCTACCACGCGAAATCGAGGTGCAGCGATGCGCACTACGTCAGTTCCTGGTGGCGGACTGGAGAGCACGACTAGTGCAACCAAGCGCAGGGCACGCCGCGAGAGCGGCAGTAAGACCCATCATGGAGGAGTGGCTGAAGAGACCACATAGTGCTCTATCATACCGGCTGACACAGGTACTCTCGGGGCACGGGTGCTTCGGGATGTACCTGTGTCGTATCGGAAGAGAAGAGACGTCCCGGTGCCATCACTGTGGAGGCTGCCTCGAGGACACAGCGCAGCTTACGCTGAACGAGTGCCCAGCCTGGGCGGAAGAGCGCTGTGACCTCATCGCGGCAGTCGGGGTGGAACGTCTCTCGCTACCGGCCATAGTAGAGTCTCTGGTCGCGAGCGAGAGCGCATGGGTAGCCGCCGCCTCCTACTGCGAGGTAGTAATGTTCGCTAAGGAGGTAAGATAAGATAAAACTTTCATAGATAAATTTTGCCTAGGTTTACAAAGTTTTTCTGTTTTAATATATGTTCTAAATATGTGTACACAGCATGTTTAAAACAGATACAATACAGTACAGTTAATCATATTTACATTATTAAATATATTTAACTATATTAACTTAGCGAGCAGCGATAGCTCAGTGGGGAGACCAACAGACTGCAATGCAGAGGGTCTCTGGTTCGAACCCACGTCGCGCACCTCTGACTTTCGGAAGTTATATGACTTATCGAAATTATGTGCGTATTGATTGACAATTATCGCCTGCTCCGTGCCTCGGAGAGCACGTTAAGCCGTCGGTCCCGGCTGCCATGAATATCTATGGCAGTCGTTATTGGGAGAGTGTCGACACAAAAGATCCCACTGGGTCGAAGTGTCGCTGGTCTGTAGTGACTGGCCCCCACATAAGATACATATTAACTTAGAATATTTTCCCCCTGATTTAATTACAGGAACTACAATAGATTCTTTTAAACAATTTGGAAACTGGCCACATGATAAACATAAATTCAATATATGAGTGAGAGGTGCAATAATAATTAAATTAACAAATGTTTTGATAAATTGTGACGATATACCATCCCAGCCTGTAGACTTGGTATTTTTCAGTGAAGTAATAATTTTGTATACCTCGTACTCATCGGTTTCCAGCATCACGAATGAGTTCAACGGAGAATGATTACAGCTAAAGCTTTTAACTAGATCCTCTTCTGTAAGTTTTATTCTTTGTAAAATGTTGAGTGATAGCTTGGCACCTATATTGACAAACAATTATTTGCATAGTCAATAGATTCCTGTAGTGTCGATTTAATGCTTAGTAATTCATTCGGCACTTTGGATTTATCTGACATGTTTAAATGACATACATCTTTTATAACGTTCGAAGTCTTTTTGCTTGAATTTCAATGTTGCTTATCGTGCTCATTGTTTAAACTATGAAGAAGATAATTACAATGATTGCGATAACGTTTATAGGTCATTTCTAGTTAATTGTTATTTGGTGATTTCAAATGTCTTTTATGTAATATATCTCTGAATTTCATACACCGTAGTAATCCGGGAGTAATCCATTGTTGACGAATTTGTTGTCGGTTTAGTACTGAAATAATTCGTGTGCATTTTTTTATCATTTCAGATAACATTTTAATAAAAAGTTCTGTCGCTGTATAAGGGTCTGTTAACGATGTTATATTTGTGAAATCAATTGCATTCATGAGATTACAAGCCATATCATAATTAAATTTTTAACAGTCCGTTTATGTTCATTCTTTGTACGTAGCTGTGTCGGAGGCACATTTAAATATACACTGCTGTGATGAGTAACAGAGGATTTGCAAATGACGGTCAATACTTTTGAATTTGACTTTACAAAACAGTGATCAATACATTTATTAAGACGGGTTGGCATTCAATGACTCGGCAAAAGACAGTGGATTGCAAGTAGATCTAGGTACTCATCCGATTTAGGATCACTGCTATGGCTACCGATATCAATATTGAATTAAATAAATGTTAGGTATATCTTGAGCTTAAGTAGGAGTTCATCTAGAGAATAGAGAAAGTTAGTTACCGAGACAAATGACGGCGACCTGTACAAGCAAATAAATGCGTTATTTTTGTCTATTTCTACCACTAAACAATCAGCGTCTATGATATTTCTTTCGTATACCTTCACATTTTCCAAATTACGTTTTATATATACCACTACACAGCTGTTCTGATTAATATGTGAATGGGTATTATAAATGCCATATTGTTCTATTTTTGGGATTGAATATAAATTTTGTAACCAGCACTCAGTCAGAAAAATAATATCGTAACATGAATTACTCCTTGCCATAAAAAATTTAAAATCTTCCAAGTTTTTATTTACACTTCGTATGTTTTGTACAATTATTCTAAGAGAATGTTTAGTGTCGAGTTTGTAATGCAAAAGCAATTCCGGATCCTCAACCAAAAAATAATCTCCAATGTTGATATTATGATCAACGACGGTGACAACATCATGTATACCGTTGGTCATGGTTTACTTAATGAGATAAAGTAATGATACCAGACATTTGGTTGAGGATGATAGTTATTGATATTTATTTGATTCTATTCGTATTGTATTGTATTCGTAGGTGTGCAAGTCGTAGATACATGTTTGTTATGAGCGGACAAGGTATAAATATAGTATAAAAATACTATAGCAATATGATAAATGTTTAAACTATACATACGAGATATATAATATATAGATACTGAATAATTATTAGGATAGTAATACATGGATATAAATATCAAGCCATTAAGAAAAGCTAATATAGTTGTACTTAGATATGCATCGACTGAATTAATACTGACAATACAAGTAATCCGTTGCAATAAAGTAAAACGAAGTACGGTAAGAACAGAAGTAACAAATGCCGTGGTTTCTCGACATCTATACCTGCTAATAGTCATTGTATGTCTAAATCTTTAATCTGCTTTAGGGTTTTGATAACTATGGCAGACTGACCCTCTTCTTTACGCAGTAAAAGGTGGCGGAAAGGAAAAGGGAGGCGAACACCAGCCTCCCGGCCCGCAGTTGACGCACCGCACCGGGCGCCGAAGGGCGCTAAACGATCTCCAGCCCCCATGAACGCTGGCCTGGGGCGACAGACTAAGGCAGTCTGACGTCCGTGCAGTAGCAGGCTCGAGACGGCGTTCCGCGCGCGCCTTTTAATCAAATCTAACTAAAAATATGACGAGACCGCTACGACCAAGTGGCGGCCAAATCTGCCGAGGCTGCAGGATGAACGCGCGGGTGATCCCTGCACCCCGGCCACAGACTGCGAGAACACTTTGGTAGGTTTAGATGGTAGGACCGGGATGTCACCATCTTTTCCCGGATGAGCCCGACATAACCCCTCCGCCGCCCTTGCGGAGAGGTATGCGTCAAAGCACAGAAGACAAGGAGAGGGATGAAACATAATACAACGATACGATATTCCGTCATCTCAATTTTTACAGCAGCTTCAGCCGCGTTTGGCTTGTGTCCTATCACAAATTACATTTAATTACAATATTTAATAATATCACTTCTGTTTTTAAGAGACACGAGGGAGCTGCGAGCTATCTGAACACAATGTCGAGGATAGAAGATACGTACGTTTTCTATGTGAAATAGTGTATGTTTTATGTGGTATAAGACCTACGAGCTATGTTTTGGGATCAGCAGTGTGGCCACTTGCTACCAAATTCAACTAAGTGATACGTACTTCTGTTAATAAAAGATGACCCAAAATTATAAAATTATGTTTGTTTTGACCAAGCCGTACCTGAGCATGCCAACTGCGCTCGTGCGTGCAATAGCGCCGCTGATTCATCGCGGCACTCATCATATTCTAACCACGGTCTTTGTTGATTGTGTGATTTTCAGTTCGTTAGAAAGTTCGTAAGTACCTCGGCTATCTTTAATTCGATCAAATAACCGTTTTCCAACAATAAACGGATCGTGTAATGCCAAATATACCAAGTCACATCATCTTATGTACTTATATGTACTAATCTCGGCCTCGATGGCGTAGAGGTTAGTGTAACAAACATTTGTATGCATGAACATGGATGTTTGTCTTGGTCTGGGTGTTTCTATGTATAATATGTATGTATTTACAAAAAATATATATATAAATATAAATATATATTATGTATGTTTATCCATAGTCTAGAACCCATAGCACAAGCTCTGCTCAGTTTGGGCTAAATGGTGTTGTGTGTATGTGGTAGAATATTATTATATTATTATTAATCTCGCGCTTTTGATCTCCAAAGGGGTGCGCAAATATGTATTGCACACTCATATTACCTACCAGATAATGTCTTTAGAGCCCATGTTAATATTGGGCTTACTGCTGTCTACCGCCATATTGCCACACTTCGTGATATGAAGAATATTCTACCAGAAGAAACCCAATACCGTCAGTTCGTTAGAAAGTTCGTAAGTATCTCGGCTAACTAATTCAATCAAATAAACCTTTGCCAACAATAAATGGATCGAGCAATGCCAAAATGTACCAAATCACATCATGTTATATACACAAATCACGCTTTTTAATTCCAAAGAGGTGAGCTAATATGTATTACACACTCATATCACCAGATAGTTTAGTATTCTATCATATATCCATAATATTCTGTTCTATCACATATACACGACACCATCTAGCCTAAATTAAGCAGAGCTTGTACTATGGGTACTAGACAATGGATAAACATACATACATATATACTTTTTTTTTGTAAATACATACATATTATACATAGAAACACCCAGACCAAGACAAACATCCATGTTCATGTACACAAATGTTTGACTTGTGCGGGAATCGAACCCGCGATCTCAGGCGTGGCAGTCGGTTACACTAACCACTACGCCATCGAGGCCGACAAGAAGTAAGATCCCATGTGCTTCTAGGTGAGCTTATTGCTGTCTACCGCAACATATCAATACTTCGTGTCATAAAGAATTTCCTAACAGAAAAACCCAATGACATTCCCGACCTGGGTATAGAATCCAAACTTATGTCCCGGGACACCGAGGCTGGCGTAGTAGTTGAGTGGTCGCCTTGCCGCTGCCACTGCGCCTAGGATTGTGGGTTCAATATCCACACGGGGTAATAATTTGTGTTTCACAAATAGTTGTTTTAAGACTGGCTATTGTTGTGAGCGTTGAATGAACGTTTGTAAGTCTCCGGTGACAAGGGAACTATTTCTAGTGCTAAACTGTCTTTGTTTTTAAATTAAGTATATTTAAAAATGGATGTTGTGGAATATCATGTAGGTGGAGTGTATGATAATAAAGCAATAAGTAAATTACATTATTTTCGTTGGCTGGTACCTCTTGGCATAACTAGATTCATATCTGCTGACTCCTTTGAAACAAAAGTGTGAGGTATACAAAAAAATATAAAATCTGGCGGTCATTGACCCCTACCGTACCGTACAACATCTAGGTATAATTGAACGTGCTGCGGCTGGCGGCTGGCGGCTTGTGTATCCGCGTATCTATATCGCGATCTAACAGTTAAAACATGTAAATTGAACTCCCCTACAGTTCAAATTACTAGTTGTAACTTAGCGGCTTCCTATAAGCATCCTTTGGGCGTTAAAGACGTTTTTGTTGTAAAAAGCAAATGCCCGCTCTGGGAATATATCCTGTATCGCAATTCTGTTTAAATTTCATTTATCACTCTGTTTAACAGATTATTCTGAATTTGTATGCATTCTTTTAACAGATTACTCTGAATTTGTGTAAAGCTACTAGTATTCTTGAAGATTAGGAGTGGGTGCACGTCGTCGGTACAAGCAATGGGTGGGATCCAAACCTACTCTCAACCGACAGTCCTCTAGACCGCAAGTCCGATACTTTATCCATTACGGTACGCGCTTTATAGAGGGTAGGGTACCTTTAAACCAGACAAGACCATTGCTCCTGAGCGAGCGAAGACCCCGGGCTAAATCTAGGACATTATAAACTCCATTCCAACACAGGGCACAGAACACGCTACACGCAACTAAAAAATATTAGTGTCGAGTGCAGTGACGTAGCGCGGGTGTCAGCCGCCCGGGGCGGTTATGTTTTTTTACTGCCCTCTTATTTAGGTATTCCTATTAAAAAGACTATGGACTGCAGTGTAGTAGTGTCATATTCGTATCAATTGCTAGCTATGGATCACAAGGGTCTGGGTTCGAATACTTCGATATCTGCGAAGTTTCTTAGTTCTCAGCAGTGACCTGGAGTTACAACTAACAATTCCTTGAACGTCCGAACGTGAGTGATATGTCACCCCCGTGCCTCAGAAAGCATGTAAAGCCGTTAGTGTTGCGCCTGATCTCTATTCACTCATGTCGGATTGCCGTCCCATCGCTTTATGAGAGTGAGGGTATGGAGAGTACACTTGTGTTTGCGCACACACTTGTGCGTTGCGCAGAATTTCCGTTAAGATTGGCCACTGTGACCGACATTCGGCCTGGAGCACTATTTGTATCGCGTGTGTCACTGACGTGCTTGAATTTTAGACAATATAAGTTTCCCCTGCGGTTTCACCCACGTTTATGATTACTGCTGGGCTTTCGTGGCTTCTAGCTTTATGTCACCTTATACTGAAGGCTTAGGCTATCAAATGCAAAAGTATTTAGTTAGTCGGGTCGGTAGTTGCAGAGATTAGCGCGTTCAAACAAACATCAAACAAACTTTAGGTTCAATATATTAGTATATTAGGCAGCTATTCGTGTTTTGTTTATAGTGTTATTCGTGTTTTGTGATAACATTAGACTTACCTTTGACCCTGTCTGCCTGGTAGCGGTTATGGTTGTGGCATTCGAGGAACCCGGTTCGCTTCTCGCGTCGACCAAATACTTCAATTCATGTACTAATTGTTTTTAGTGTAATTGACTATAATTTATATTATACTTTATTTTAAACGCAACAGCAAGTAGCAGTCATATAAAAGATTTCGGGCGACAATAAGAAATAAAGAACCAATTATGATTTTAAATTACGAGAAGAAATTGGATGCGCGCTACGACACTATGGATGTTTGGCTGCCTCTATCTTACCCTACAATGATATTATAGCTGTGACGTCACAAAACAGTATCGCGTGTTTCGTGTTTTTGGTCATTTGTCAATTATCCTTTCTACCACACTTGAAAGGCTACCTCTTATACCTTGGTTATTTGTGAGAGCTGTAATAAAATAATTGTATTTCAGATAGGCAGTGGCGAGGCGACCACTTAATTCACTGCGCCACCCGTGCAGTGTGTATTAGTCATACATAAAGGATTGTGAAACAATTAAAATATTAGTCAAACGATGTATTTTCACGAGAGGCGTTACAAGCCGCGCTGTGGGGGCGGTCATTGACTGGCTACGTCATAACGCTTATAATTGAAGTGTAAGAAGCGTTACCGTCGCTTATCCGACGATCACACAACGGTCAGAGTTTACGGGTCAGTGTAGTCTAGTGATGTGACACCCACGCACAACGTGTCGATAACGAACTATCGTTTAACCGACTTCAAAAAAGGAGGAGTAAATAGAGTAGTTTCTTCCCCAGAATCGACAAGGCGCCGGTGAGACCCCTGGTGTTGCAAGCGAATATAAGCAACAGTACGCTTACCATCAGGCGACCTGCACGTTTGTTTATTATATTTGTAGTATAATAAAAACAGCGTATAACGTCTCCAAGTAGTCTACATAAGGCAAGTGGGACTCTATTCTTAAGCTGGTTTGTCATTCAAGGGCGCTCAGATGGCCTTGCCTACCCCACAATTATCTTGATGTTAGTTTCAAATCAATGTTCTAAGATTGGGCCTTTCTTGGGAAAACCCAATGTTTGCTGTAAAACGGATTTTATGAATTCTTTCTAATTCATACAATTTATACTAGTGTAATAAAGCTAAAGAGACATCTTATTCTTTTGTTTGAAAGCGCCAATCGCTAGAACAACCAATTGGAGTTAAACATCTTTTTGATTTTGATAGCAAAATTATTGTGAAAGGCTATATGTATAGCAAGTTAACAATGATATCGCGGGGGACACATAGTCTCTTTCACTCACCCCAAACTACATACTATCGATATCGACAAGAGATCGTGTCTCACAGCACTAAACATATTATTAAGTTAATAATAAATTGGCGAAGTGCTCAGCGCTTCAGTCTGTAGATGTGGAGATAAGAACATCGCTAATTACCTCATTCATTGTTTTTTTGTGAGCGTGAATCATTCTATAAAGTTTGTGGCATATTTATGGGGAAGGAGTCATACAGCTAAAAGTGTGATAAATAAGGTAAAGGGATACCTCGTTTTGTACTCTTGTTTTAAATATTACAGACCATCGAGCGGTGCAAGAACCGACAAGAGTTAGGTATATCATAAACGTGTTAAACGATTTTAAATTCTTTGTAAAATGTACACGGTATAAACTGGATAAACAAATAAATAACTATGAAAGTGAACACAATGAGACCAATTAAGAATGGTGTACTAATCTTAGTACACTTTTGTGGTCCAATGATTTGGATATTTTAATTTTATTTATTTAATAATATTTTATTTCATTTTTATATAATCATCACTTACAACTACATATTATTACAGGTACAACCCAATGCAATAGTGAAGCATATGTGAAATAATAAAGGAACGATCAAAGATTGTCCAAAAAACTATATAAAGCCTAAGTATGTGATTCGGCACAGTTGGCTAAAGCTAGCTAAAGCTTTCAGATCTAAGACACCTAAGGAGAGGCCGGATTAAAGTAATTACCGAAAACCAACAAGCGTTTATGTAAAATATTAAGAAAAAGAATGAAGTATGAAACGTGTGTCGGGATCGTAGTTAATGTGAATCTGTAGTCTCTGCCTACCCCTCTGGGCATTGTGCACGAGCCTATGTATACGTGGCAACACCTATATGCATAAAGGCAACCTTAACTTTGAGATCATGAGCTTAAACATTGTTGATCTTGGTTGGCGCACTAGGATACGTTTTTTATAGAACCCAATCCGCCACACTTGTAGTACGGCATCAGGTACACTTCGGCTTGCTTGTGTCAAGACATATGTATCACATTGTCGTAAGTGGCGAGTACCATCTTCTATTAAGTGGATTCCTAGTTCTGCTGCTACCACATACATAGTCTTACGCCAATATCTTCGAACAAGTAGGCTAGGGTGTACTACAAGCATATTTTGCCAGCTATGTCTACAGATGATGATGTGACATGCACAGCTAACGTATTCACTACTGCTGGACTGTGAGAATAGTCTCTAGACGCATTAAACAAGTGAGAAACGGCAATGTATTGCCGTAAATCTTAGAGTTCGAAAAAATGGTTCAAGTAGAAAATCTTTTGTTGTGATACCACGTGACCTTGAGGTCAGAGGTCAAAGGTCATAGCCATTTCGGTGTAAGTATATGGACTATGCTGAGTCTCTCAAGGTTCTTGAGTTGAAAGTCGTATAACAGACAGGCGGACGGACAAAGCTGATGTATAAGAGATTTTTCGAACTCTAAAAGCGAATCCGAGAACAGTAGGTACACGAGAGTGTAGGAGTTTTCTAGATGTTATCGTGTCGTACATTTAGATGTAGAAGTGTCGTGGGACCGTCGTGGAGTCTCGTAACGTATAATTATACGTATAAGAGAAACTAGTCGCTGTTACAGTTATACTAAACTGTAACACCAGAAGTCGTTGTATTCTCAACTTTATGTTTTTCATAACGTCTAAGTATTAACAATTAGCTGCTAAGTTTATAAAGGATTAACTGAAGTAATCAGTGGCGCGGTGTTCGGCACTTTGCCTTCCCAATAATAAAGGATGCGACACGCTTAAACCACTATTCATTTCCGATCTATTTTTGTTAAAACGACTAAGCAAGGCAACTCTGACAGAATCTTCGCTTCGAAACACAAGTTGGCTGCCAGTGCGACGTGCACAGAACACCGACACTGAAAGAGGTGCCAGGGCAGGCGCAGCTAAGGCAGTATGTACACTGAGAATAGATAAGCCACTCTCGAATAGGTTTTGAAAATGATGTACCGTTTAAATTAGATGGCATTATATTCGTTTAGTAATTAGGATAGCCAATAGATGGCGCTTTTATAATTCTTACAAAATCTTTCTTATTTACTTTGAATTTCTTGGAAATAGCGTATAGTAATAAGAAATTTATGAAAAAGCTAATTATTGTCTAATTGTCAATTGTCTAGAAAGAACAGGGCTTGAGTTTTGTACCGTTTACTTTAGAGATCAGCACTGTCTATGAGTATTTTTTGTCATGTATTTAAATGTTTGACAGTTGCCACACCCTGATGGCTGTCACGGCTTGGCTCTGGCATGGCGTTGGCGTGGCCCTGCTTGGCATCTGGCGTGGCGTCACACGTCCAACCACAAATACTGACGAATGTTTACCAAGAATGTTCGTGCGCGGCAGGTAGCCAGAAGCGTTCGCGCCGCTCGCGCGGCTTTCGTTCAATCACAGCGCGGCGGGCCGCACAATGTTAGGACACACCTTTACACGAACAGTAGTACCTACAAATTCTTTATTTTTATTTATTTATAAGGTTCACTAACAATTGATTACACTGATACAAGATGTGATACATTCATAAACCTCATTTACTATCATTTACTAGCGTAACAATCTCTTAGCTCTCTCTTAAGCACAGCATGCATATTTTGTATATCTAAAGTTTACAATAACCAGTACAAAGACAAATCAAACAATAAAAAAGAGTCAATCAAATAAATAGGTACACAAACAAAAATATTTTTTTGAGCGAGCGTTGCCATTGGCAGCCAACCTTAATGTAAACAGACAAAGCATTACGTGTTTTGATAATTTACCATAATTTTATGATCCTATTAAGTGAGTCAGCACTCAGCATGCACGGCAATTAGATCACTTATTTATTCTGTAAAAACACCATCTGAAAATGTGAAAGCCTATCATTATAGGATACCTTTATCTTTGTAATCCCAGAAAAACATGCCAAATGCCACAAAAACCTTTTTAGAACGCTTTCTTGTCTAAGGGCGTGGGTGGCATAGTGCGGCCTCCATACGGTGCTACAATATTCTAGTGAGCTGCGGACAAGACAATTATCAAAAAGTAAAATCTTAATTTAGTTGTGTCGAATGCTAGGCGCTAGCAACATTTCTAATAACGAAGCCAAGCATTCTTGATGCGTCTTTAAATATTTTTTTAATACAGGGCACGAAGGGTCACTGGCTATCGAAGAATATCCCTATTTCTCTTACCTTATGTTGTGTTATGTTTATGTTAATATTTAATTATAATTAATTTTATAGTTTCTGTGTATTTATATATATAAGCGATTTGGTTGTAATTACTGTAAGCTTATATTTTATGAATAAATGATAATCATTTATTATGATCTTGTCTACATCTTGGATTTGTGAATGGCCAATGTGGTAATTGGAAGAAAGTAACTTTGACTTCCGAGAAAACTTTACGTGATATAATATCTTTGTATAAATACCAGAAAAACTTAAAACTATTTTAAAGCGTTTAAACAATTGACATATTTCTTCTTAATGATGTCGAAAGGTTAAACATTTTATTATAACTGTAATATTTAAAAAAGAAAGAAAGAATCGTTATATCCCTCTCTCTCTCCCAGTTCAGACATGACTCACAATGACACTTAATTTTAAGCTCTACCGCCTGAGGAAACATAGAGTACCTATTGAAATCGATCACCCATCTAAACTTGATAGCAGCAAAACGAAGAGTGACGGGGCCATCTTCATGGTGGGATGTTGTACTTAAGACGTCATTACTAAACATCCCATTCCGTGTTCTCCACGGCATGTAAGTTTGGCGTGTGGTATAACGCGCCTGCGTGTATATAATTAATGGCTACGTAAGAATTCATTTGTGTAAAAAATATTTGGCTGCGACGAGCGAGTGCGTGGCCAGTGTTACACATAGAACCATATTTTTTATTACTTTTAGAGATGCGTAATGTATGTTGAGATCAATACGAAATGTTTTATACAATACGCTAACGATCGTATTCACCTAATAAACGAATACAGAAGCATACAATCGCTTGTAATATCGAAGGTATAACTCGCGTGTGGCGCCAAAATACATTCAAGATAGAATAAAAGAAAGGAAAGAAGAGTGGTAGCAACTCTAACTCATTGCTAGAACCGCCGAAGTAGCGTAACTACATATATACTACAACTGTCCTGTGTGGGCTTGCTGTAAGAGGGTAATTGGTACTACCCCGAGCGAGAAAACTCGTTCATGGACAGTAATATGTTAGTTTAGGTTACCTAGGCGCGTGTCAAATTACGTTGGTCTTTGCGTGATGGAGTAACAAACACCCCAGTGCCCTACACCGCGAGCGCATTTGGATGAAACTTGACGCACAAATTATAGCACACAGAATAGTTACCTAGTAGCTGCTTACCTGGTTAATATAATATTGACAGGGAGGTCTGTTTAATCTGAGTAAGTACCATTTACGTCCCGTGCCATAAGCTTGCTTGCGATCATGAGGTCTCGGGTAAAATGTCTGTTTCGGGCAAATGTCAACAGAAGCACGGAGTGATAAGCCCTCTATAACGTGGAGTCTATAAATGTATGACATGGCCACTTTTAAAATAGACCACTGTAACTGGGAAAACTGTTAACTGGCTGTTTAACCTATACATGGACAATTGTTTAAAAGATTTAAAAGATTGTGAATGGGGATTAAGAATGAATGAGTTACTTGTTAAATGTCTTCTTTATGCCGACGACCAAGTAATACTTGCGTCATCAGCAGAAGAGTTGCAGGCGATGGTAACTATTATGCATGGTGCTTTTGAGAGTAAAGGAATGAAAATAAATGTAAGCAAGACGAAAGTAATGGTATTTGAAAAGGAAGAATGCGTGACGATGTGTAATATTATGATTGATGGAGAAAAAGTGGAGCAAGTGAAAGAGTTTGTATATTTGGGTACTTTGTTTACAAGGGATGGTAAACATGAGGGAGATATTGAAAGGAGAACGATTGCGGGAAACAAAGTGAATGGAGCTCTACGCGCTTTTATGAACAGCCGAAATGTTTCCGAAAAGGCACGTTTGGCTGTTCATAGAGGTCTTTTAGTGCCCACACTTATGTATGGAAGTGAAAGTTGGGTATGGCAAAAGAAGCATGAGAGCAGAATAAATGCTGTAGAAATGAGAGCGCTGAGAAATATATGTGGTGTGCCTCTGAAAGATAGAATAAGGAATAGTGTGATTAGAGAGAGATGCGGCATGAAAGTGGATATAGTGACAAGAATAGAAAAGGGTATGTTAAGCTGGTTTGGGCATGTAGAAAGAACGGACGAGGAAAGACTGACTAAGAAAGTTTATAGGGCTAGTGTGAATGGAACAGTCGCAAGAGGAAGACCTAGGCGAACGTTTCTTGATCAGATCGGAGGCGTTCTGGATAAAGGCCAGGTTAAGAGCACCTTGAACCGACGGGCGTGTATGAGGAATGTGATGAAAGTGAATGAAGCCAGAGAAGTGTGTCAGGATCGTAGCAAATGGAAATCCGTTGTCTCTGCCTACCCCTCTGGGAAACAGGCGTGAATCTATGTATGTATGTATGTAGCTGGGAAAAGCTCGCAGAAAATAGAACCGATTAGCGCAAACGTGTAATGGAGGGTCACAAGTTTTGGGATGACGCCTGGTTTCAAGCACTTGCCGACAAGAGACAGAAACGACTAGGTGGCTTAGCACCAACCACCGCCGATTTCTTGTCGAGCCTGCGGTAGGGTATGTCGCTCTCGCCTCGGTTTGTACAGCGACGAAAAGAGCGGTTTCACAGACCATCACACGTCATGAATCGTCTGTAATAGACGTATAGGCCAATATATATATAAATATATCTAGTGAAATGTGGTGAAATACACCCCTGCTTACCTAGCAGAATTCTGTATATGTATAAGGAATCATGAATGTTTTAAACAGTCTCGCTCCTAGCGCCGCTATCTCGGATTCATATCAAATGATTGCACGTTGTTCCAAATTATTGTAGTGAACAGTATTTCTAGAATTCTGGTGAGAATTGTTAGAATTACACTTCTTTGTATTGTAGTAAGGAAACATTCGGGTAACGGCACTCCATCTACTGTTGCTGACATAAAAACTGAAGTATCTTGTTGGCTAATTAAAAATATAAATTGAAAATACCGTTGACACGGAAGTTTATAATACCTACTTAATTACAACTGTTTCGTTGGATTAGCGGTGGCATTTTGAAATTACGATTTTTGCTAAACGTAACAAAACTCATAGTCCGATACCGGGGTTTACATATTGGTACATGTATATACATTGTTTTGTAAATAAATTATTTTAGCAGCATCTTAAAACTTATCTGATAGACAGTTCTAAATAATAGCTGTCGAATTGTTCATAATATGACTCTTTAGGTATCTTAATGTTTAACGTTAAAAATACTATAAACCGGCGATTTTAAAGGAATGTTAGTCTTGCTTGCATATCCTATATGATGTAAAACGCTGATTACAAGTTTGATAACTCAAAGTCAGTAAGGTAATTGGAAAGTAATGTTAATGCTATGTGGCCTGTTCCTAGAGAGTCACAAGACAGTCACGAGACTAATGTTGAAAGTGTATCATAGATAAATATGTTTAATCTATACATTTCTATTCTTCCTCAAACTTATCTGTTCTACTAAAGAAAACTTGTAAGATGGAGTCCTAGAGCCTAGAGGTTGAGGGATTTTAGCTTATACCTGAGATTTCCTTTAACTCAAGAAACTCAGAATACTTCCAGTCCAGCATACAACATTTCGCAAGAAGACTAATTTGTGTTGTGTTAAGGAGGCGCTGACCTGTCGCCAGTTCTCCACTTACACCACTATTATTTCTCCATTTTCTGGCAGCACATTGACAAGTGACAACTATTTGATGAGTTGGAAATACGCGACAGACATGCTGATGTCGCACACATTCAGAGACGACGGTCACTTTTTACCGAGCGCAGGCGATTGTAAGCTGGTTTGCAGAATAGTTAGATATGTGCATTATGTACGTAAGTACTAGCTTCC
This sequence comes from Catocala fraxini, assembly GCA_930367265.1. Taxonomy (NCBI): domain Eukaryota; kingdom Metazoa; phylum Arthropoda; class Insecta; order Lepidoptera; family Erebidae; genus Catocala; species Catocala fraxini. The sequence continues at coordinate 493,798 of OV884051.1, forward strand.
CAGGTAAACTTTTACACTTGTCCAGACTTGCGAACCTTTTACTAAACGCATTTCTTTTAATTTACTGTACATTGGGGAGTAATAAAAATCAATATTCATAAATCAATTTTATTTTTGTATTCCATAATAATATCTTATGAACAAGTTATCGAACTGTATCGAATCTTAATCTCTAGAGGTCAAATAATCTGCGGAACTGCGTTGTCATGTGTACTTCTATTAAAAAGGGATTCTGTGTTATTTGCAATTTTAAGTTTTAGAATGTATTAAATCGTATGTTATTATTAATAAATATTAGGTAATTACTTAAAGTACAACCAAATTACAATTGATTTCGTGGTATCACAGCAGAAATATGGAAATGTCATCGAGACGACCGCTAACAACAAAACAAAAAAGAATTAGCGTTCAAAGTATTGGTCATTAAGTGAAATGTAACGGATTTTTTTCCGGTTATTAATTTGATTTGATTTGGTTTGATATTATTTTATGATGTTCATAAATGTTACTTTGTGACTTAAATGATTTGATTTGGTGAACTATTTAGGGCTACGTTTACTCATGTAGGCATCAAATTATATTCTAACTGTATTCATATGTTGCAAATAGTAAGTATCGCGATTGACTCGTTTTTTTGTATCTCTAATTTACAATTAATTTGTACTTTGATAATTAATTTAAAGCACTGGCGAGCTGAAGTGTAGCGGCAAGATGAACAGACAGCCTTCTTGGGAACGACTATACATTCGGAATAAAATAACTTTTATGAAGTTGAAAAACTACTATAAGTATACGGATTTTATCGCGTTGTTTATTTGACATTTTATTACATGATTTAGAAACTGTTACACTACTACTACTATTAAACTTTATGATGTTATTAATGGCCTAATTCTTCTCACACTGGCAAGAGTCCTGTCCAGCGGTGGGACAGTTAATATACAGAGCTAATATTATTATTAATGAGGATTCTTTATACACAAACAAATGTCAAATCTAAAGGCAATTTAGGTATTTATAAACTTCTAGCATGCAAGTTTCTTCTCTTTTTCTTTGATTTGATTTAGTCTTCGTAAACCTTGGTATAAGTAGATAACATTATAGTACTAATTACCCCTAAAACGTATTATTGTATAACATACGATAATTCAATATATTTTTGTCAGATGTTAGGCTTAAAAGATTCTACATCTATAGGTACTTTATAAAGCTGGAGAGTTTATTTGTTTGTTTGGTTGAACGCGCTAATCGCAGGAACTACTGGGTCGAATTGACCATGAATAGCCCATTTATCGAGAAAGGCAATAAGCTAGATAATATCACGCTACGACCAATAGGAGCCAAGAATCAATGAAAATTTTTGCAAAACGGAGTCACTCTCTTATGCGACGCAGACGAAGTTGTGCGGTTCAACTAGTTTTGTATAAATGGAGAGACAACAATCAAAGAGGCAATTTTATTAAATCTTTGGCGAATCTATGATTGACTTGCAGCATCAATGTTGTGAGGGCTCCGCGTAGTCTAAGAACTATCGTCGCTGGGACCTTTCTTGTACTTGCGCACGCAGAGTCCGATCTTGACCTTGTATATGTTCTGGTTGGATTGGCGGCTGGTGCAGTCCAGCAGGCACTCGTTCTTGTAGGTGACGTCGTCGGAGCCGCACACGGGGAGCAGCAGCGCGGGACACATGCACACGTTGGATGACACCACCACGCTCATCAGTGTCGCCAGCATCAACAGCGCTCCTGGACATTATACTTTTATCTAGACGACATATAGGTAACACAGGTTTTTGACAGATCTATAATATTGCTGTCACGCTGAGTTCGATCACAATATTAATGTATAAAAGAGATAACTACAGCACGGACTGATTATACCTCGGAAATCATCATCCAGTATCCGCCTGTTTCCTCCGCTAAAATGATGATTCATCTTCTTCATTCTGCTTTTCTTAAAAAAAAAGGAAGAAGAAGAAATAATACTGATTCTATAAGATATATGATATAAGAAGGATTTTGTCTGTCTGCATTTTCATTTTTTTATTTGTTTTAAATAGTTTGTTGGATGTCTCAAAACAACAGTATAACCAAAAACATTTTTCACGCTCCGCTCAAAGGACCCAGGATTGAAGGAAGCACGTACCTTGGCAGAGAATGCCATGCCTTGATCGTTCGGCAGAGGTATGAGGACCCAAACTTGTTGGTGCGCGCTCTAATCGACTGTACCGTGTAAGGATGGCATTTGAGCCAAGCACGTGTTTTTTTGGATAGGATAGGGGAGGACGCGGGATAAGGTGAAATAACTCATTAGAGCACTCCTCGTGGTATATTCTGTAGAAACATGCCAAAGAGGCGATGTCCCTACGGAGTTGCAGAGGTTCCAGTGATGTCGTGACCTTTGGATTGCCGATGATACGGACAGCCCGCCGCTGTAACCTGTCGAGAGCGTCCAGCAAGTACTGCGCGGAGCTATCCCAAATATGAAAACAGTACTCCACGCAAGAGCGCACTTGCGCCATATACAGTAGGCACAGCTCTCCAGGCGCGAAGAACCACCTTACCTTGTTTAGAAATCCGAGTTTTCGCGAAGCTTGCTTGATGAAGATGTAGGTTTTCAGATTAAGGGTGCGGCTAAGATTATTCCATTCATTCCTAAGATAGAGAGGCTGTCACGTATCACCAGTATAGTATTCTTCAGAGAAGGGAGCGGAAAGAAGGAGACTTTTTTGTTGAAAACGCGCATGCCTGGGTCGTCATGGCGTTAAACTGGACCAAGTTCTTGCCACCATATTCAGAGATGCGATCCAAGGTCTGGTCAAGTTCAACGAGAAGATCCTGCCTTTCCCCCTCAACTTCAGCCTGTTTGGCCCTAGGATGTCTGAGATATCGGCCATGCACGGTACTGACGTCCGCATAACAGTGTATGTTGCCGAGAGTCAACATATCATTGATATGCAGAAAAAAGAGCGTAGGGGATAAGACGGACCTGACGCACTGCTGCATTGACCTGCATAAATTTAGAAGCACGCCTTTTGCAAAGGATCCGAATACGATGCTTCTGCAGAAAACTTGCAACCTAGGTGCATAGTTGAGGGGGCAAGTCATAGGTCAGAAGCTTGAAAAGAAGGGACCGGTGCCAGACCCTATCGCAAATTTTGGCTGTGTCAAGGGTGATAGCCAAAGACTCACCGTGCTTGTCCATAGCGTCACCCCAGAGATGCATGACGAACGCTAGAAGATCACCCATTGATCGTTTAGCCCGAAAGCCGTATTGGCGATCATTGATCAAAGACTGATCCTCCAGGTAGCGGACAAATTGTGTATTTATAATCCGCTCGAACACCTTGGAGAGCACCGAGGTGATAGCTACGGGTCGATAGTTGCCTGGTTCGGAACGTTTTGGGGATCGGTTGAATGTTCGCCTCCTTCCAAGCCTCAGGCACAATGCCTCCGGTGTAAGACATCCGGTATAGACGCGTAAGTGTGGGAGACAACTCCACTGCACATCTTTTAAGGACCACAGCTGGGATACCGTCAGGTCCACTGGCTTTCCGAACATCGAGGGACTGCAGTATTGCACGAACATCGCGTTGCCTGATACGTATATCAGGCATGGTGTAGCCGCAGTTGGCAATGGTAAGCGGCTGCGAACAGCAGTCATCGATTCAGGACTTGGCCGCAATGAGGTTTGCAAGCAGATATCTGCTTTCTCCTGCGGCCGACGAGCCAGTGATCCATTTGGATATATCAGAGGGGGCAGCGAGGTCTGGCAGAAGTTGGACTGCACGGCTTTGGCCAGGCGCCAGTAGCTACGGCTGCTCGTAGAATGTGCCATGAGTACCTGGCCGAACCGTGCGACGCGGTGGGCGTCCGCTCTTAAGTATGCCCTCTTGCAAACCTTTGTAGCTTGGTTGAACGCTGCCTTCAGGTGATCCACGTGAGGGTCGTGGAGAGCGTGAGCCCTGGTCCAAGCGCGGTACGCTATCTGTTTACGTTTAACAGCATCAGCGCATTCACGACCGTAGCTGTAGCACCACGAACTTTTATATACATATGTACATAGCTGTACGCCTATATGGCCAAAGATGAGAGCAGTATGTATTACATATTTTGTATTATATATTTTGTCAGCAATTGCTTTAGGTCTCACGTAATACAGGGCGATCCTGTTGCTTTCTACCAGCAATCTGATAGGAAAAGATCCCGACTACGTGCTGCTGCTGCGTATTTCTTGACCGAAAAATCCAATAAGACCTTGCCTTAACCGTGAACTGAACCTGAGATAGCACAGCTCTGGCATTCACTACTGCTACTCCACCGAGAGATATATTTATGACTAAATATTATTAGTTATTAATACTGAAATGAAGATCTTACCCAATTTAATATCCATACTATTGTCTTGTGTGTTAGCCTGTAGGTCGTATGAGCTAGCTGCCAGTTCTATGTTAAGTAAAGGTATCGCAACGTTGTTTTATTAAATGTTATCGATGTAATATCACAGTATAATTCATTTACATAGTCCCACTTGAAACACAAATAGAATTATAGTTTAACATATGACATACATGGCAATAAATGTTTCATTGAGAGCGTGTCAAGTGCTTTCATTAGGGCTGGGAATGAGGCATATTATTATGGCACTGTGGTTTTTAAACCACTAACACGACATTACAAATGAAACATGTGTGTATTATGGTACTGCTTAATAAATATTGCTGCTCAGAATAAGTGAGTTAGGGAGCATGCACTCTATCTCCCGCTTGCCAGCTATCCATTGAGTGTGCCTGAAGTCTCGGGAGAGCCCCGCATAATCCTGTCGCTGTAACTTATGGTCGCTAAATAACACTGGGCAATTCTGCGTCGCCACCCTAAAAAAATTTAGTATTAAACATATTGAGACGCAGCGGTACACCGGTGGCCATACACTACGGTTATTACATTTTAATTATGTTAAGTATTCTAAGACAAGACAGATTAAAAAAGGGTTTACCGCATTGCTAATTGGAGAGTACATGGCCGGCGCAGTGGTTTAAGCGTCGCCTCAACGCTGCTACTACGCCGAGTGATGTATGTTCGAATCCCGTGTGAATATCGTATGATCCGCAATTGTTAGAACATTAGTAAAGGCGAGTCATATAACTGTTAACCACTCCAGAACTATACAAGAGCAACCCTAGTACATAACAGGGTTGCTACAATAACCAAATAAATGTCACATAACACATTGTAATTTCACCGGTACGATTTATCACGCTAAGATTTATTTGCGAACGTAACGCGATTGGTATTTTGGCACAGGTTGGCGCTTGTCTGTTGGGTTCAATTTCTGGATCAAAAATTTCCGTTTGATTCTTAAAAAAAACAATAGCAACGACGTGCCTATAGCACCAACAGGGGTGCAGTTACGGGTAAACAAAAAACAATAGATAAGGAAATGTAATTGTAGTAATACATCTCCGCCTACCACGATAAGTAGTTTTTCAATACATTCGTAATTTAGCTTTTGTAGTCCGTTAAACAATATGTGCTTATACCGTTGTCTGGTTAAGGGATATATGCATAATTTCGTGTTTACTTTATTATATAGATAACTTCCAATGAACCGAAAGTGACGCTGAGCCAAGGCTGTACGGAAACGGTGTTTTGTACATACTGCGTTCTTGCGATGAAAACCCATTTGCGCATAAGTGTAAACTTGTAACCATGAGTCTCCCTCGAATATAAGTACTGTATCATCCGCAAAACTTATTATTTTTCCACTAGTCATATGAATATTGCAGAGATCATTTATGTAGCTCAAAAACAATGTGGGACCTAGGATACTGCCCTGCGGAACTCCATATGCAATTGGAAGATCGTGACTGACCCAATCTCCCACTTTTTCTCGTTGGAGACGGTTACTAAGGTAATCTGCGAAGAGTTTGTTTTGATGATGCCTTATTCCAAGGCACTCTAGTTTCTTTAGGAGCAGTGGGACGGACACTGTGTCGAATGCTTTCACTAGGTCCATAAATATTGCAATAACTTTTTATTTTTGTCTAGGCCGTTAATAACAAAGTCGATAAATTCATGAATTGCATCACTGGTGGACCTGCCTGCCTGAAAACCGAATTACGAAAATGATAATAGTGAATTGCATTTAAGATAATTAATTAAACGTTTATACATAATCCGTTCTAATAATTTTGACATGGTAGACAATATTGAAATTGGCCTATAACTGTTAACACTAGTTTTATCACCGCTCTTGCAGATAGGGTGAACTTTGGAAAGTTTCCATTCATTTGGGAATGTCCCCGTGCTAATAGCAAGATTGCATATGAATGTTATAGGAGATAAAAGATGTTTTCGGTATCTTTTTAGAAAATAAGCCGACATATTACTGTCTCTACCTATTGCACAGTCTGTTTTAAACCAATAATGAGGTTTTCTACTTCATTGAGGTCTGTCGGTAGTAGTACCAACGAGTGTGGGAAAGACTTAACTGAGGTGACTGCAGATAGGTTACTCGGGCTAAAGTAGCATTGGTTGGCAATATCCTTTCCAATATTTATAAAGAGATTGTTAATACCATCAGTGGCAGACAATGGATCTCGATTTTTAATAAGTTGTACAGCCTCATTGTTAGTTTTATTTGTGTGAGATTACTTTATTATTATAGGTTTTAATGGTTTTCCACAGTGTTTTATTATTTTTCTTAGCTGCATTCCTAAGTTCATATCTATCGTGCTCTGTTTTTGCTTAACTACAAACCGATATGGAAAAGCAGAGCTATTTTATAAGACACCGTCCATCCATTAAGATGACCGTATTAACGTTGCTTAACCTTGCTGAGTCATGGTACGCAGTGGCCATTACGTCTCGGAGCCACCATTTAAACATAATGCCAACAATGTGGTGTATAATAAAAGATTAGTAAACTTGTTATTTTTTGTTTATATGTACTTATTTCTTTGGCTATGGCAGCCGAAGCGTGGATGCAAATAGATAACGTGAATTAAAATATTAAATAATAATATGTACATAGAATTGTCTGTCTATGTGTATCAAGTAGCTATAAGATTCACACACAATTATTTTAAGAATCTTAGCGTGTTGTTAGATAGCCTATAACTTGTCGCATTTTAATATCGGATTGGTACTTCCAATAGCGCGTTCAAACAAACAATTTGTCCAGATTTATTTTATTGGTACATAAATAAATACTTATTATTACCTAAATTAAGTTAAACTAAAATATTATTCTAGTCATATTAACATTTTATTAAACTTTATGCTTTGTAGGTACCTTGAACCTACTATTCAGAAATGGTTTTCTAAACCGGTTAGATACTTCCTAATAAGAATCCAAGGGGATTTAAATTGGTATGAAAAGTGATTCGATATGTCCAATTAGATAGGCTAATGCTACATCGACATTTTGTCTCCTTAAAGTCGGTTCTGGGTCGCACGTAATACGAGCCCAGCCTACAGCCATAGCAGGCTCAGCTCCAGACTCCGTATTGTGTGAGAATTTCTTGGAAGAACCACATAAGGACACTGCCCGGCCTGAGAACCGAAACCAAAACCTAAAGCGCACCAGTCTCATTTACAACTACTGAGCCACCCAGGCATTTGATAAGCAAGATTCTTTAAGTATATAATTAATTGATAAATTCGAGGAATTATACGCTATTAAATGTTGGCTTTGAAACCCCGTTGAATTATAAGGCGTGTCAAACAGTGACGAGGGTCCAGCATTCGATCGTTTACAAGAAATCTGTAAACTACTCACAACACGAATAGCGAACCACTGCTCAAATGGTCACACAGTCAATGTCTGGATTATTACAGACATATTCCGGTACAGAAGTAATACATAGATACATACTTATATTTAATATTATTTATGAAACTGTCCTGAGGATGTATCGCGCTAGGCGAAACACGTGTCGACGCATATTTAGTGCTCGAAGCGGAATACTGCGAGTTCTAATATATTCTAATATTCTATTCTACCACATACACACAATACCATCTAGCCCAAACTAAGCAGTGCTTGTACTATGGGTACTAGACAATGGATAAACATAAATATATACTTTTTTTTTGTAAATACATGCACATTATAGATAGATATACCCAGAGCAAGACAAACATCCATGTTCATGCACACAAATGTTTGACTTGTGCGGGAATCGAACCCGCGACCTCAGGCGTGGCAGTCGGTTACACTAACCACTACGTCATCGAAGCCGACGTTGGAGTACACCCGGGTCCCACGACAAGACCGCGGCCGTCCCGAACCAAAGGAGTTCGGTATTGCCACCTGGTTTATTGCAATATTTGCGCTGTGCGCTTTTATGTTTTATACAGATAGTTCTTTAGGTTCTTTGTGTCCAAGTCCCTCACGACACAGGATTTATTCCTAGTCTGTACTTGACAAAATATCGGTTTAAAAAAGCTCTGCTTTGATTATGTGCTTTATTACTGAGATTACCTAGATATTAATTACGGATGTGCAATTTAAATAACGATATCATAAAATCGTAATCGAAGTATTTGATTGCTATAACAAATAAGCAGTGATAATGCTAAGATCGAACATCCCATCGATCGCACGATGAATTATTCGACACTAGCTGCGTGGCACACACAGCAATAAACCAGCTTATGTCCTTTCCCAGGTTTTAAACTATCTATATATCAAATTTCACCTAAATCGGTTGAGTGGTTTAGCCGTGAATATGTAACAGACAGACATACAGAGTTACTTTCGAATTTATAATACTAACTGTGCTCGCGGTCTCACCCGCGTCAGTGGTATTTATGGTCACTGCGCCGCTCCCGTGAGCCGTAGCGTGATGTTATAAAGCCTATGTCCTTCCCGGGGTCTCAGGCTATCTCCATTCCAAATTTCATCTAAATCGGTTCAGCGGATTGAGCGTTAAAAGGTAACAGACAGACAGACAGAGTTACTTTCGCATTTATAATATTAGTTAGGATTGTTTTCGATGCTGCAACGAACTTGAAGCTGATTCTGCGTAAACAGTAACGTCAATAATTAAGCGACATTCATTCACTGAGCAATAACTTCACTCTGCGAGACTTATGATAGCTCTCAAGTATCACCTCAGTCTCTTCGTGACAATGGTTGCTGTAAAGCATGCGAGATGTTGGAGAAAGTGTAAATATAAACAGTCGTAAACAAAATAACACATGATATAATCCTTCAGAAGTAGTTTAATTCAATACAAGCAAGGTACAACTAAACTATAATAAAGTATAACAATAATTATTGCAACGATTTCTTGGCAAATAAAAGCGCGGCCGGAGTCGCGGTATTCAATTGTATGAAACAAACAAGCTGCCCGATTAACAAACTTAAGGTTCACATGAGACGCCAAGGAAATGTTGTCTGGGCATCGAACCATGACTCGAAGGCACACCCAACCATTTGCGCCATAATATTTGCAAAACTAAACCCGCGTGGACGTGTGCTTTTGCCAAACTTTTAAAAATATAACAAATAATTTTCGCATTATCTGTAGCCCGTGGGATTTTGGCAGTGGAATTTCGAATTTTGAAATCGGTTCGTGGTGTAACCATTTATTTCTATCTCCTTCACTCTTCTTGTGATCGGGTGTAGTGAATGAGATAGCTATTGTTTGTTAATCTGTCGTGAGATTTTAACGCATACTATGAGATCTTTGAAAAATATAGTCGGAAATTAATTCGTATTCCATTAACGTTTTTGTTCACCGTTTAGATTGAATTATATTTTTAAAAGGGTAATGTAACGCATGTGACTCGATAATTGTATTTTGCTTTATTCGTTTTCGTAATCTAATTGTATCGCGTCTAAAATAATACAATGCAAAATTAAAATCTAATTATAAGTGTGATTATATTATGAACGTTAAAGTTAAGATGGCTGTTTAAGTTTGAAGTGAGGATGTTAGTTTGTCTATCAGTTAAAATGTTGTACATACTAGTTTTGTGTCCGGTTTTGCTCGCTGCGGCGGTACAAACGTTGACTATTGATACGCAACTCGGCACTTCTATTGAAGGTAAGCAAAACGTTTACTAACTATATATATTTATTTTATGTTTCGTGTACATGTTGTAACTCCAATGAATACATGGTTGTCTCTATAGATATCTATATCTACTTTTGACTATAGTATATTCCAAAAAGTAATTAGATTAAGTATTTTGAAAGTACTTATGTCAATAATTAATAATTAAGCCGTTATTGGGATTAAGTGAGTACAATTTTATTATTAGGTATGCTATCATTTGACATTTCTATAATTATTGTTGCAATACAATTATCAAGTAAGTACTAATGTAAAAGCACGTTATACTTGGATACTTTCTCGTATAATATTATAAGAGAAAAGAAAAGAATGTTTACGAGGTAGTCTCAACTCTTATTCCATAAATTTCAGAAATTATTTTATATTTATTATAAACAGGTGGGCAATAGGTACGGCAGAGTTAACAAAACGTTCACAAATGTAGGACTCAATATAAAATAAATAATCAAATCTATTTTTAAATGTATTTGTACTTAATATCTTTTATATGTACCGAGGTACGAACTTTGCACACACGCCAACATAATATATTTTCAATAAGTACCTATCTAACTGTTGCACAGTCAGTGGAGTGCAGGTCTCGACTCTCTGGTCGGGAACCCCTTCGGAGCGAAAGGCGTGAGGATATGTAATGATGTATCACAACTCCTTTTCTAAACAAAGTTTTAATGGAAAGTTTGAAACGAAAGGATATTATTGTGTGTGTTGTTCTCTAGGATAGCATCTGAATGTGTGTGTATTTTGATATGTATATGGAGTGTATATATATATATATATATATATATATATATATATAATATATATATATATGGTACACTATACAAAGGTAGAACGTACATGGTTCAAGACCTTCTCGAATGTCCCACTACTGTCACCTGTCCCCTTAATGTCCCAAGTTCGATTTCATGGCTTTGATTCCAATCACTTCGATCGCGTTATCGATTAAATCGTTTAAGTGGTAAACAAGACACGTGGACTGTACACGTGATACCCAGCGCATATATATAGATATATATAGCGCATATATATATAGACTCACACCTATACGCGTGAAGAGGTAAACAGAGGTGAATTACGCCTTTATTTTCCCAACTATGGTTTAGGTCTAACGTAACATTAATATTTATCTCGACTCGGGGATTGTTAAAGGTTAGGCTGAAGTGTATCTCACTCAGACTTGTACCAAGTATGTTTCGCTTGCTTCACTTAAAAAGAGTGGGCTCAAGCTGGACTCACTGCGCCACTTAATGCGCCGGCCGCTGAGGTGCACGTTCGATGCCCATACGATTTAATAGCTTTATGTCTGACTGTTATTAGTTTTGTAACACAAGAGAAAAAGAAGAGGAAGATTTGTATTACACTTACAATCTGCTGCTCGTCGGCCGTTCATCGCTCATATTTTCAGATATCGTGCTGCCGCTAACAAACTGTCTAACATATTTTTGGTATAGTATTTTGACTGATTCGAACATTGAACCTCTTATCTCACAGTAGGACCTTATGCCGAAGGTGTAAGGAGGTAATATACATTTTATAAAATCTCCCCTAGCCAGGTACTTTACCCACTACGAATCAGCTGGTGCCACAAATATGCCGAGCGCGGCTGCTGAGAAGATGGCGGCTTCAGCTTTGTTCGTTTCTACATGGCGAAGGAGTGCAGGGAACTGAAATTGAAATTGGGTTCTTATGTCAAGAAATCCTCAGTACTAGCACGGAGTTCCTGTAGATCTGTGCCCGATTAACGACAATAAGTTTGAAATAAAAGTTATGTGACACTTAAACGATAGTTGCCCAAAGTGGACCTACTTATACCTCTGCTTACCCCATTGGGAATGGTGGCATGACACTTTGGTATGTACAGGACCAACAAAGATGTTAAATATATACATATATATATCCAAGTAATGACCTTTTTTACGAAGGTCCGCACGTCTTTATTGTGTCTGTATAAATGCTTAACTACAAACATGAATATCAAGCAGTTGGCGCCTTTAGGTTAACTTAATTATGCTAATGAGTATATACTTCATCTGAAAATAATTACATCCCTCCTAGCAAGACGTGCTGGTATACCCACTAAAAAACCTTAGCCGGGCCCCCCCATGTGGGTGCGGGCCGGGTCAAACGGACCCGACCACCTCTCGTCCCCAGGGGAGAGCTTCACCGCTCTCCCCTTTCGACGTCAGAAGGCGCGCGGGAACACCGCGCGTGACCTCTCGGGGTTCTTAATTTACGGGTGGCAGGGTCCCCTGAGGCCTTGCCAACCAGAACCCTTAGGTGAGGGGCAGGAGAGCGACAAAAGCGCGTCTCCTGCGCCCTCTCCTCCGGCGGCGGACTTCTGGGGCGTAAGGATCTTCCTCACGCCCCCGTTCCGCCGCCTCCTTCTGCGAGATGACAGTTTCGCAGAAGGACCTCATTGCGCCCCAGCACTTGTCGTCGCAGACCATCCTGGATACGACGGTCGGCAACGAGAGGTCGGGGCCAATCACAGCGACCAGGGCGCAGCGCTCCGCGGCCCACGCCGGACACACCTCCAGCGTGTGCTGCGCCGTGTCCCGGTCACACTCCTCACAATGGTTACACCTGGTTGTCTGCTCCCTACCGGCTATCTTGCAGAGGTACTCTCCGAAACAGCCGTGTCCGGAGAGCACCTGAGCGAGCCAGTAGGTGAGCGGTCCGCGCCGTCTGTCCGTCCAGTCTCTTAGTACCGGACGGACAGCCCCGACGGTCCTCACCCCGTAGCGGGGCTAGGCCAGTCTGTCTTCCCACTTCTCCTCAAGGACCAGTCGAGCCTGAGACCTTCGCGTCTCCACCGCACAATGCGAGGGTTCCTCGCCATGGAGATGGAGGTCCGCGCGCCAGTAATACACCGACGCTTGGACCTCCGCCTCCAAATCCCAAGGTGGCGATGCCGCCAAAACGCACGCCGCCTCAAAGGAGACGGTGCGGTACGCCCGCGACTCCCTGATCGCCATCGCCCTTTGAGGCCTCCTAAGGAGGGCGACGTTTTGGCTCCGTCGAGGGCCATCGACCGCACCACCCCCAAATAGAGGCGGCGGCAGGCGACACTCGGCCCCCCGATATTCGGCAGCAAAGAGCTAAGCGCTCCTGCCGCCGACATCAGCCAGGGGGCCAGACGGCTAAAATGGACGCGAAAGTTCCAGCGGCCGTCGAGGTGGAGCCCCAAGTATTTCATACTCGGCTCCACCCCGATGCGGACCCCTCCAACGATGATGTAGGCATATCTGGTGGCGGCGCCCGCCGAGGCCCGTGAAATAATAGAGCCTCGGACTTTTCCAGCGCCACCTTCAGTCCCAACATCCTAATCCTGCCGACAACCAGGGCAACTCCAGCCGTGGCAAGACGGGCAGCTGCCTCGTAATCCTCTCCCCGGACCATAACCAACGTGTCGTCGGCGTAACAAGTTACGCACTCCCGGGGGCAGGGCGCCCCGCAGCACCCAGTCGTAGCCGTTGTTCCACAGGAGCGGACCCAGAACCGATCCCTGTGGAACACCGCACGACACCTCCCTCCGGAACGTCTCTCCGTTCCGCCCCACACAAAATACACTCCTCTGGTGCAGGTAGTCCCCGACTATTCGGCGCACATAGGGAGGCACCCCATTAAAACTGAGCGCCTCCCTGATAGTCGCCCACGGCAGGGTGTTGAACGTGTTGGCGATGTCTAAGGACACCGCCAACACCACCCCGCGCGAGGCGTCCTTGACGCGATTAATCGCGTCAATCGTCGATCGGCCCTCCCGGAATCCGAACTGGAGTTCGGATAAGTCGGGACGTACCCGCACCAGGTGCCTGGAGAGGCGGGCAACCACAACACTCTCAAAGAGCTTGTCCACCTCATCTAACAGGATTATGGGGCGGTACGCGGAGGGGGAGTCCGCGGGGCAGCCCTTCTTTCTCAGGAGGACCAGCTTACCCGTCTTCCACATGGAAGGGAACTGTCCCGACTCCAGACAGGCGCTAAACAGCCTGAGGAGCCGGTCCTCTAGGGCGTCGTAGGCCAAAACCCAGGCGCGGCCAGGAATTCCGTCCGGCCCCGGGGCGGTATTTTTACCCTGGAGCCGCATCTCACAGTTCTAACCTAACTTGACCTACTTGCCTGGTAGCATCTCGTTTCGAGTAGGTAGTAATTTGATTTTGGGTGATATTTTAAAAGAGTGACTGTTACCTATCCCGTTTCATTTACACTTATGATTAAAAACTATATGAAAATGAATATATTAGTATAAAACAAATGTATGAATATAGACATTATGATTTTCAATAATACGGATAAAAACACTTATGATTAAGAAATTTATAAAAACAAATATTAGAATAAAACACATTTATGAATATTATAGTTATTTATTCGAATGATTATGAGTTTCGATCATTAGTACAAACAAATATATGAAAACAAATATTAGTAAAACTAAGTGTATAATGAGTGATATTATGAATTTCAATTATTATAGTTTTTAATATTTAGTTTTTTGAATTTTTTATGAAGAATGATCATTATGATTTTAAATGGTATGAGAAATATTTTCGGACTTCCGATGATAGGAGTTGAAAAGTTATGTAAGAGAATGCGCACTCAAAATTTTTGTCTCGTGCAATGATCGAACCCACAACACACGGCGCAGTGTTAGCGGCGACGCGACGCGACCAGTTGCCTAAGCCAGAGGCCATCGGTGCAGTCCTAACTGTCCACTTATCTATCAATAGTTATGTTCTTGTGTGTAGATTAGCGTCTTCTTACATACAACGAAAGAAAAATATACATAGGTAGGTTCTAGATCTATATTTATCCCTTTGTATCTTACAAATTCCACGCGTATGAAGTCATGGGTACAAACTAGTAAGTAATATTTCCAAACAAACATTGCAGCTTATATGTCATAATAAAACCGCCATGATTATAATAATTTAATATACAAATTATCTATACAATTGACATTCTTATGTAAATATTTCATAATAGTACTATTATCTATGGTAATGAGATATACTTAATGCTTTGTTAATCTGTACTGCTCGTCTCGTTGGTTTAGTGGCGTAAGTATGGGCACATACCTATATCAACAGGTCCCGGTTCGATGCCTGTGTTGAGTAAGAGTGTTTTTTTGTAATCCTACATTAAACAAGACTTTTTTGCGTTTATCAAATCATAATCATTTATCAATACATGTAAAAAATGTATTGGTCATACATATAATTAGTATTATTAGTACCTCTGCCTGACTTATGGAGCATGTGAGCGTTTTGCGACGAATCGACACGAATCGACATTATTTTCCACATGGTAGGAGCTAGTCAATGGCCGACTACTGGGTACAGCTCTAGACTCCGTACTGCTACTGAGATTATTTTGACAGATACATAAGTCCCAGAACACGCTGCCCGACGAAGAAGTCGAATCTGAGACCACATGCACGGCAGTCGGCTTTACTGCGTTGCTTACCAACTAAACTAAATTAAAAACTAAACTTCAATCTTGGCGGGTGTAGATGACAAACAAATATGATTTCCGATAAGCAGTTTAATGAATGCTTACATCGTACATGCAGCATGTACACAGTTTTGCGTTTATAACCGCACGGTTTGAGCTGTGCGTCGTCACTTCACGTCAGCCCAATAATCAGTATGTTCCTTCTTAAAACTCTATGTACTTACCTAATA
Source organism: Catocala fraxini (assembly GCA_930367265.1). Classification (NCBI taxonomy): domain Eukaryota; kingdom Metazoa; phylum Arthropoda; class Insecta; order Lepidoptera; family Erebidae; genus Catocala; species Catocala fraxini. Next base: position 509,566 of record OV884051.1, read on the forward strand.
TTTATTTTCGACGATAACTGCAACCATCCTCACGCTTTGTAAGAACATAGATTTGCTTCTTAAGTATCCTTAGTATTAGTAATCCTTGACGCGAGGGTTAAAATAGAGTGTTTGTCAAAGATCCCACATATCGAGATGTCTCCACAAAGTTGAACTCTTCCAAGAGATGCATCGTTCGTCGTGTTCCATAATTTTAGGAACAGTCATGATTCAATTTTTGGGGTTGTGTCAAATTCGTGATTCGTTTTCTATTACGTAGGACCTTAGGCCGAATCTTGGGTTTTTCAAAGAGTTCAGTCGCTTATGGTTCGCTTTTTATTTGGGGGACTTAAAACATAGAATTCCTACCTCACTGGGGCTACAGGCGTGAGTGTATGACTAAATATAGAAGTTCGGTTAAAAAACAAGGGCTATATAATACATAGGTATATTATTATGTGTTCTACTAGGTAAGTACTGTAGATAGTTTAAATAGGGTACCTTCTGTCTTAATGTTGTGATTCTATCCATTACATTGTTTTATATTGTAATATTTTTTTATAGAAGATTGTATTCTTAGTATTGATTTGATGAATTTTCAGATTGCTTCGAGAGAATATCGATCGGCGAGCAGCTCCCGCCGAACGCCATCTATCGCAACGTGTCGGAACTAACGACGCGCGAGTGCGAGCAGATCTGCAAGCAGGACAAACAATGTCAAAGTTATGATTACGGGTAAGTCAGAGTAGATGGCGCTGTTATACATTTGACAACAAGGATGGCGCAGTGATTCAAGTTGGCCATGCATGGTCGCTTCGCAGTCGTTCCGAGTGTCGTGGGTTCGATCACCACACGGAATAAAAATTATTTACGTACCTACGTGGTTGAGACTTCACGCCTATATGTCGGCAAGAGTATCTAAGCAGACACAATCTATATTTTGCTAACTATTTTATTAGGTCCCTTTTTTAATAGGGTCAAGCATATTGCCTACTGAGAATTTTGTGACAGGAACATCAATTTAAAGTTGTCTGTCCGAGCGTCGAACCCGACTTCAAGGACAGCAGCAGAGCTCTATTATGCACACACAATATCACAACAGTATATGTTATGAACAGTTATCATAAATTTGTATTGTTTAAAGCGGTTAAACAAGCATCTGTTCTACAGCAGCTAGTTTCGAACCTAATAGGGGTTCTTAATCATGAGTGCGACGTATTGGCGCGAGTCAGGTGCCGTACTCACTGAAATGTGTAGATGTCCATCTGATTCGGATGGCGCGGTGTTTAAGTGTTCGCCTCGCCGCGCCGAGTGCTGTGGGTTCGATTCCCGCCTTGATGTTCTTTGTGTCCGTCCCCCGCGACACAAGATATAATAGATCAAGATTTGCCTGTACATATATAATTTGAAGGAGTTCATGTTCAGCTGCTGGTAGTAGCCCTTTGGATAATGGCTAAGATAATTTGTGATCGTAAGAAGTTGTGGGTTCATTCCCTACTCATTATTGAGCCCTCGGGAATATATTACTACTTACTACTAACTTAACCAATAAGATTGATCTAGTAATACTATTCATATTTTGGTTCCTAACACAACATTAGCTGATCTAATGAGTCCATAATAATAAAAGTCCTAGCTCATCAGCTCCTAAAATACAAACATACATACATAGATTCACGCCTGTTTCCCATAGGGGTAGGCAGATACAACCCTCTTTAAATAATAATAATTAACTTAAATCAGTTATAAACAACCATTTTGGTTATAATTTTGAGTTTTTGCATGGGGCCTAATGTGTGTTGTACCATTTAGTTTAATGTGTAATTGTGGGCGGAGTTTTATCGGTTGTTTATCAAGAAATTCTCAGTAACACCAGTAGAAAAAATACCAATAGACGGACGACGTCTCTGTCACTGATAAAATGTGTGTATGTACTACATCTGCTTACCCTGATATGCAGATATGAACAGATTTAATTGGACTCCATGACATCGTTGTAGCTTTCGACTTCTAAATAACTATTCGATTCATTTATAATCTTCGTGAATTTCATCTTATAGATCCACTTTGAAACGGTTACCCATTCGTCAACGCCGTAGTTTGCGTGCTCTTACAATATTATTTTCTATTCTAACCTCACCAAATGCCCCCACTTATTTAAACTGCCTTTTCCAATACCTATGTTCCAATCATGTTAGAAATCTTCGTTCTTCCAATAACCTTCTCTCACTTTGTCCCTCCCATACATCTGGTGTCCTACATTCTTCCTTCCTCGTCCAGTCCGTTTTACTTTGGAATGCGCTTCCTCATGAAGTAAGGATGTCCATAAACCGTTGCACTTTCAAGTTAAAAGTACGTGCTCTCTTCCTTGACAGTTTATCTATTCCACCTCATCACTAATATGTTACGTATGTATGTAGGCATCTATATATTTATAATATTATATTTAAATATCATTACTTTTGTGTTATTCTTAAGTTTAAATACATGTATATTTATAATGCTATTGTATGCGTATGCACCTACTTCTTTTTATCTCTGCATCACCCTACGGTTGACTGGTAGAGAATGCCCTTGGCATTAAGTCCGCCAATGTATTGTTCTGTGCATGAAGTTTTTAGAATATCTTTAATGGTATTCTTGTTTTATTATTCCAGGGTTGGCGCCAAAGGCAACGCAACTTGCAACCTAAGCAACTTCAGCGAAAAGGAATTGAAGGAGAAAAACCTTCTCCTCCGCCACCCTGACTACGACGTGTACGTCCGTCGCTTCCAGTGCGAGCAGTCACCACCATCACCTATCCAACCGCAGTTTGACGACCCGTCAGACACTCCTGCCGATAGACCAGCACACCGCCCGGTCTTTCGACCAGTAGACGAAAAGCAACAATTCACTGATGATTACTTAATCTCCTCTGATCTAGCTTCGTATGGCGTCGAAAGACCAGTGTACAAGCCTCAATATAATGAACGACCGGATGACTATACTAATCCCAAGCCAGATCATGACTCAGGGCCTAGCTACGGGTCACACAAACCGCAAGACATGTCATATAAGCCTCATAAGCCGAATAAAACTCCGACTTATAACTCAAGACCAGATCCTTATGATGTTCTGCAGCTTCAAGATCCTTACAGACCGGTCGACAAGCCTGCATACCCATCCAATGACTACAATAGACCGAGCAAGATACCGTATATTCCAGAGAAGCCTGACTATCAATACGTCACCAGATACAAGCCCAAACCTCAAACTGATACGGGCTACGGTTTCCTGAAGCCAGAATACGAAGACGCTGGATATTCATCAGGTCTTGCGAAACCGGAACCTAATAAGGATCCGTACCGCAGCCCAAAACCTACAAATCATGATCAGTATGCCAGCGGCTATGGACAGACTGTTCCGTATGATAATAATTATATTCACGTCGAGATCCATGATCCTCCAAGACCGTATGACCCTCCAAAACCAGCTGACCAGGGAATTTACGGTTATGGTAGTTATTCCAATCAGAATGCTTATTCCCAATCTCAGAGCAGCAATTCTCAATACTACGGCTCAGGGTCATCACAGACTAGTTATAATAAATACCAATATTCGCCAAATTTGAAACCAAATCGACCATCTCATGGGGTTCCAAGCTTCCTGGACGAAGATTACACGGTCAAACCTATTTATGGGACCGAGAAACCGTCTTATGGCAGCGGAGGTTCTTACGGGAGTAACCAGGCAGGTTACGGAAGTAGTCAATATTATGGAAGTAGTGCGCAGAAACCGAGTAATGATTATAATAAACCATCATATGGTGAATATAACAAGCCCAGTCAGGATTCTTATGGCGGGGGTCAGAGTTCATATGGTAGTAGCCAAGGCAGTTATGGCAATAATCAAAGTGCCTATGGAAGTAGTCAAGACAGTTCCTATGGTGGTAGTAAACCGTCTTACGGTAATGATGCACCTTCATATGGAGGTAAAAAGCCGTCGTATAGTGATCATCGACCTTCCTACGGTCATGATAAGCCTTCTTATGACACTGAACGACCATCATACGACACTGATCGACCATCATATGGTATTGACAAGCCGTCATATGACACTGTACGACCATCCTACGATACTGAACGCCCTTCATATGGCAGCAATAAACCATTATATAGCAATGATCCACCTGCTTATGGGAGCAAGCCCTCTTACAGCAATGATCAATCCTCCTATGGAAGTAAACCTTCATATGGCAGTGACCAACCATCCTATGGGAATAAACCATCGTATGGTAATGATCCACCATCTTATGGTAGCAAACCATCATACGGTACTGATCCACCATCTTACGGGAGTAATAAGCCATCGTATGGGATTGAGCGGCCTTCCTATGGGAGTGGCAAACCTTCATACGACAATAACCAATCGTCATATGGGAGTAATAAACCATCTTACGGCAATGACCAACCGACTTATGGCTCAGGATCTGGTACCAACCAAGACTCATATAGTAGCAGCCAAGGTGCTTATGGAGGTAACCAATATTCTGGTGGCAGTCAAGCTTCATACGGTAGTAGTCATTCCTCGCATTCTAGCAGCAGTAGCCATCATTCTTATGGCCAAAGTGACTACACTGGGTATTTTGATGAAAATCAGGCGTTTTCTGGCAACAGCCAAGGTGGCTACGGCAGCCAAAGTAGCTACAATAGACCAATTGATACTGAAGTGCCACCTCAAGGTTCACCATACGGCGTCAACCGGCCATCACATGATATACCTTCATACGGTAGCAACCGACCACCACAAGATCTGTCGTCATATGGCAGCAACCGGCCATTACACGATCCACCAAGCTACGGACAGAAACCACAGAAACCAAAACCAACCTACGGGGAAAGTGACGCAGGTGGTCAAGGTTATGGTGGCAGCAACGTTGGGCCTGGTTACGATGAAAACCGGCCAGACTCTATTAACCTGGAAGATCTAGGTGATTTTGATGGTGGTTATAATGAAAAGCCGAACAAAACTGGTGTGAAGCCGGTGTATGAGTACAACCTGGATAAACCACAGAATGCGCCGAGCTACATCGCGCGGCCGGGCGGGGACGTAGTGACATCGAGACCCATGGCGGTCGGTGACTTCGATGACCCTGGGTATCGGAGGAATCCCATAAAGACTTCCTATGAGGGTAAGTCATTTTTTTTCATGTATTGATATTAAGTTTGCGTTTGACCACTATATAATCTGATGTTAAGTGGCCATGTGTTAGACGTCGGCGCACGCTCTTTAGAAGGGGTGCCTTCAGGTGTTTTTTCTCGCGGAATACAAGTCCCAAAATATGCCCAAACCATACACACTATGGGATTGAAGAAAATACAATCATGAAGCCAGACTTACACCCGACCGGACCTCGACACACAGTGTCGTTATTATACCATCTGACTTATTAATTTTCTTGTGTTTACCGTTGACATTCTTCTCTATTTTTACATAAGTAGCTCTGGAGTCGCCACCTATTGTGGAATTTTAGAAACTTTGCGGGTAAGATAGGAACATTTAATAATTGAGTAGAGAGATATATAAGGTAACATAAATATAGTTTAAACTAAAAGATACCTGTTAGTTTATTAGACTACGTTACATACACTTACACAATATTTTTGATAGTGTGGCCCACAGGTGTAGCCCGTTACATAAACTCTATTGCCAACTAAACATTTTAATCCACACGGATGATTTAGTTGCGTTATAATTTCAAAAGCACTTCTGGTTATGATCATTTTATATTATTAAAACGATTTAAAGTTAATTTACACTTATCATGACACTTATAGCAATGCGTAGTATGTTCGAGTCATACTGACTAAAACCACACCTGTGTTTCTTCAGTTGCTCTTTCAGTGACGTAACTATACCATCTGAGGCCTGTGGCAAATTCTTTGGATAAGGCCCTCCCAGTAATAATCGTCACGTAGTAATTTAATTTTAATAAACTACTTAAGTAGTTACCCATGTATGCATTTTTGTTAAATATCTAATCAAGTTTATATTCAAGAGCATAGCTTTATACATATTCATACTTAATGAAATAACAATTTAGTTTTAATAAGATATTTATTAATTTTCGTTTCTCCGAGCTTTCTGTGCCGCAAAAGTACCTATAACATCATCAACATTTAAAGATCGGGTCATAGAATTGTCAATAGACTGAATAGCCAAGTAACGTAGCCTGTCTTGTTCCATAGAATTTCTTAAATAGGTTTTTAATTATTTTAGTTTTGAAAATGTTCGTTTAGCACTAGTTGTAGTCACAGGAATTGTAACAAATAACATTAATGCAATACATACTTCAGGAAACCTGCACGAGATAAGATTATTCTTTATTATTAATAAATCAGCAAGTTCTCTAATACACGAAGACATTTCTATTTCCTCTCTGAAAGTGGACCGAAAACTAAGAATTTCTCTGGCAAATGATTCAGATATGTATTTTTTTATATGTATCAACAAATTCTATAGTTTTTCTTTAATAGATAAGTGTCATTTAAAATTCGCTATGTGGATGATAGCAAAACACTGACATTGGAAAAATTTTATACATTGGAAGAAAACGCGGCTTCAGTTTATTAATAATGATGTCCAAAACTCGATAAAATATGTTCACTTTAAACAAAATGGCCTTTTACCTTCCTCTGAAGAGTTTTAGAAAATTCAGGGTCGATGGACTATATTACTGGTACACTATTTGCTCCCATTTTTAAATTTTTACAAATTCATGGCGATCGACCGCTTTAAGGCATTTGAAGGATCGGTGGCCATTCATTGTGTTAGCACCATCATATCCTTGTCCTCGACACTTATTAAGAAGAATATTTTTGTCATTAATTATGGTTCTAATAATTTGCTTGGACAGTAAGTTATGGTAAGTTTTCTAAGGCAGTTTGATCCTTAACTTCATGAAAGCCTCAAAATGACTCTTTAATGACGAGTGCCTTTGGGATTCCATTATCATCCGTCTCAATCATACAATAACGGTAAAGTTTACACATTTGATCAGTTTTTGAAATATCTTGAGTTATATCGATTATGATAGGGTAAAATGGTACGGCATTTATGTCATTTATGAGTGCATTTTGTATTTTTAAAACCAGAACAAAAATTTGCACGTTTTGTATTTTTGGACTTAAGTATTTTATCTGGCTCTTTGGTTTACTTAACAATTCTTGTAAAATAGAATCGTATTTTCCTAATAACCCAACAATACTCAAAAAGATTCCTCGGGAATCTTTTTGAGTATTGTTGGCCACAGAGAGCAATGGCTCGCTGTGGCCACAAATGGCTAAATTACACGTTGAAAGTGTCAGAGTAACAGCAAGGAATCTAAAAAGTACTTGGCGCCCAAAAAATTTTTCTTTCTTGATCGTGGGCTCTAATTTTCCGTGCCGCCACTGTTCATACGTAAGATAAGAATCCAGGTGAATTTTTGATGTCTCGTGTCTTTCTTTGGCGTCTACAATATGTTTCTAGTCGGCACAGCTTTCCATCCAAACATTTTGTATTTTTTTGGATAGAATCATAACTAGACTTTTCATGCTTCATGGCCGTTGAAAGAAAATAATTAATTATTAAATTTTTCCTATATTTTTTTTATTAATAATTGTTAAATCCAAGTGGTCGCTGACCTTTTAGCAGGGCAAAATTTTAAGTGCAGTCCGGCCTTAAAGATTTGGTTGAATTTGTATATGGTCTTTAGATGTTAATAGATTTTAAAGTACTTTTAAGAATTTTTATGTACATAAATTATTGTTTTTTTTGCTAAAATCTTAGTTTATTTCTGAGCTCGCGGCCTCTTGGGTCGGGGCCCGCTCTAGTCAGGGGCTCATGACATTTTGCCAGCCCTGCCACCCTATAGTTACGCCACTGTGATCTTTATATACCAAGGCTGCGCTTACGCGTGCTCTGACTAGCATTTCCACAAATTGGGGGCCTCATTTTTTTTTTACTTTTGTGGTATTCTTCCCCGCGGGGCGACGGAGAGGATATGTCGGGCTCACCGGGGGAAATATACCCCGGTAATACCGACTAAACCTACCACGGTGTTCCTCGACATAACCATAGATGGCGGGTCCGCGCGAATCGCTTTCACATGCAATCGCGACCCCGCCGAGGTTTTGGCCCGCCGCCCATGTGAAACGGCAGGCCACTACATAATTATGCCTATGCGACACAGGAACTGGCCAAAAGAACCGTGGCCAGTCATTACCTGTGTCAATCAGAAGGTGAGGGCACCATGCCGCCTCTCCAGCCACTTCTCAAAGACGGGACTCACCGCCACAATCGTGGCGTGCCCGAAAAATTGGGGGCTTGTCTCAACGGATCACGCGCTCGGATTAAATGAAGACTAGTGGTATCATTTGGTAACGTGATCCTTGTAACGCTTAAACCCGAGTAATTCAATTGCGTGCTTAATACCTAATAATAACTTTACAGATACCAAAAACCTTTGATGTACTATATAGTTATTAATGAGGTTACAAATCATACTGCATTACTCATTCTAAAGGTGGCTAACATACAGGATCCCTGTCTTTTAGACTGGGACGATTCTGTGACTTAGGAGACACAAGATTCGTCAATCCCAGAATTTCCATAATTGTTGAGATAACTGTTCACTTTGTGCTCTACTAAAAAAAAATATAGAATATGGAGCGTTACCCGAGTTATGCAAATACATAACTGAATGAGCCACACAAGCCCTGTAAGGCGCGGTCAAACAGCCAGCGTGAGCGGGGTGTGCGCGAGTCCCGCCGTGTTGTAGTGTACTATTAGCATTCAGATGTTCAGACATTGGATCCATTCTTGGCGCAGTTGGACGAATGACAGTTGACAGTTTGACTGCCACAAGTTGGCGATATTCGGATATTAGGATAAAGGCACTCAGAGCGGTACTTCAACTAACAACAATTTTATCGGAATCAAAACAAATAATTAAACAATTACTCGTGTATATATAACACCTATATTTCGTCGTATTGTTACCGAAATATTAAACAGATTCGGTGTAGTTACTAAAACTATAGACAACCAAGTCAACCACTACTCGACCTGGGAATCGAACGAAATTTATGTAATAAAAGCAAGCGCATGGATACATATACTTACGCTAATACAGCTTCACTGGTTTAATGAGGAAGATATGGGCGGGTCTTGAATACCTAATCGATTGTAATTCCAAATAGATATAACAAGTAAGACTTCAATTTAATTATAAAAAGCAATGAATTGACGACAACGACGTGCACACGGAGAAACATTGTGTGATCCACAAATAGTTGTTTCAAATCTGGGTGTTGTTTGTGTCCGTTGTTAGAATATTTGACAAGGCCTCCGCTACACAGGAGTTACTTCATGTGCAGGAGTTGAGTTGTATTTTAAATGCACACTTTTGGTTTGTTATGCGTTTAACGAATGCGATTGCTGTGGGTTGAGAAGTGTTGTTGAGTATTTCTGACAAGGAATACTTAGTAGTAGTATGGAGGCTGGAACTTTGGCAATAGCAACAGCTTCCCCTGCCCTCATGGGGGATCTAAGACCATAGATGACAAAATGTGTAAGATATACCTCTACCACCCCTTCGGCGGTATAGGCGTGAGGATATGTGGATGTTCTCTGTGATTTATAAGTGTTTTATTTTTTAAGTTACATTTATCGTTACCTTAAATATGTCCAATATTTAAACCATTCATCCTATCATTCCGAAGAGTTAGTTACAGGAGTATTTTAGACAGAGCTGTATTACATCTACTTTTTGCAAGTAATTACAGACTCTATAGCACTACTGTGAGCTTCTAAGCAGTATAACGAATTCTCCGACCCTAAAATTGAAACTGAGACATCGCAATGACACGGCCACAAGCATGTGCCACGGTACTATACCTAGTCTTGCCATAAATATTGTTACAAAAAAAATCTTTATTTTCTATTGCATATAACATTTATTACTGCAATGTGTGTTAGATTATAAATTATTAATATAAAATTAAAAATATTTGAAGCTCATTTAAAATGATCTCCATTGGCTTTAATACAGTCCTTTAAACGTTGAGGCCAGTTATCAATAGAAACACGCACTCTCTCCATGGGAAAATTCTTCACTCAATCCATCTTATGGATTATTTAAGGGACTCCATAATATCATGGCGTTTAAAGCATGCCATGTTCTCTAAAACTGAACATAAACCAAAATCCAGCGGATTAAGATCGGGACTAGATGATGGCTAGTCTTCAGCTCTGATTCAGTCCAAAACGTTCCTTTCCAACCACGCTTAGGTGGATCAAGCTCTATGATCCGTCGCTGAGTCTTGCTGAAAGGATGGTCCTTTCAGCAAGACTCAGCGACGGATCTTGGATATAGAACATGGTGTCGGTAAAAGTTTTAATCGCCTTCTCATGATTCGCATCTTGATACACTTGTGCCGATGTTTTGAAACCGTTTTCACAAAATATGGCTAAGTCACTCCTTGACAGCTAACACCGCACCAAACCATCATTGAAGTCGGATAATGTTAACGTTGTACTCTGCTGACTAATTGGGAAGCTTCTATAGAGCTTAGAGCAAAAACTCCGTCATACTGCTTATTAAAAAATTGTTTAATAATAAAAAAATACTCGTCGGTAAATAAAATTCTTGTGTAAAATTATTACATTTGGCGGTACGCAAAGGGACCTCCCTTTGCGTACCGCCAAATGTAATAATAAGTTTATTTTAAATTGTAGCAGTATATGGCCAGACGAAGTATAATATACGGCACGATGTGTACCATCGCATCGAGTCAGACACTACATTTAAAATAAGTTATTTAACTAATTTCCAGTGGGTGAGGAGCTAAAATATCTTCCATACAATTATGTAGTTGGTAATCGTTAGAATTAATTGCGTATTGTGTTTTGGCGCGCGAATGTAATCATTGTTGATAAGTCTCTTATTGTTATTTGCTATGATATTTGGAGAATGAGAGGAAACGTCTGCGTATACGAGAATAACTTTATATATTGTAGTTACTTTACTAGCTGGTCCGCAAGACGGTAGATAAAGCGCGAAGCTGGCGTTGTCAACCACAGTGCCAGCAATGTTTGCTATTATTTTTTTTGAACTCATTGTAGTGAATCCTGCTGCATGAGTTCTCAGGATTGATTTCCGGGTCGGTAAAAGTGTTTTTGGGTTTCAGCCAAGAATCTGAACCGTGCTTGGTAGGTGACAATATACTTGCCGCCTATAACGGGATTCCTAAATCCAGAGCTGGCGAAAAGTGAGTGTAATACAACTCTGCCCGCCCTTTTATATGGGGTTTAATGACAACAGTAAAATGGGATCTTATGGTAATATCAGTGAAGCGAGATTAAAAAGTGAGATTTTAAGACAAAATCTCTGAATAAGGTATCTAGTGCCGTCTAGCGATAGGCAATAATCGATTTATTGAAATGATTCAGTTGTTACCGTCATACTAATGTAAATAGGCATACGGGCTGCCTTACAGTAAGCGCTTCTTTTTGCCTGAAGTTGCGCTCAGAGTCATCACTAGTACGGTACACCTACTTTCTGCTAGTTATGGTACTAGGTCCGTCCTACGTAATAACAAGCCAACTGTCGTTTACTAGGTATAATTTAAATTCCAGACTTCCAGAATCCAATAACCGACTGAGGAATTGAACTCGATACAGCACAGCAATCGGATTCACCAACGCATCGTCACAGGGAACATTCCAATAAAACCTAAAACACATTTAATATGATCTAACAAAAAGTTTAGACGCGTTACCATAATAATGACCTTACGTACCTCTGGCGACCCCATTGTTTCACATAATGGAGCCATATTTAGTTATTAGCATTATAATGCCCCGTGGTTTGTGCTCTGACCTTCCGGTCTCATGGTTCATGACTATTGTTCTCGCGCTTGTTTTAGTTCCACGGATTGAATCATGGTTTAGCTGTTGTCAATGGCTTGTTCTGATATCGAGTTAATGGCAGTAAATATGTAGTTAATTATCGCTCGCTTTAACGGCGAAAACATCGTGAGGAAACCAGCATGTCTGTGAGTTTTAAGTAATGTTCTTCAAAATATGTGATGTCTGTTAATCAGCACCGGGCCAGCGTGGTGGGTTGCCTGAGCCTTCTTCCACTGCGAGGGGCCCGTTCCAAGCAGTGGGATTGTTTATATAAAGGGCGGATAAATTATATGTTTACATTTATTTTATTTTTTATAAAAAGACTACGTACTTGCAAATTTACTGTATCGTGAGGGACTTCACAAACATTAAAATAACGTACACAAAGAATACCCAGACGCAGCACAACTGTTTGTGGATCGCACAAATTTTTGCATGCCGTGCATCGAAACCTTTCACTGTCAGTGTCGTGGCACTGGCGACGCGACCATTCATACCACTCCGTCATCCGAGCAGTCAAATGCCACAATGTTAGCGGTCACTAACTATCTGGCAGGTATAGCTACTTTGTAGTTAGTTCCTCTCGCCTTTAATTCCTTTCGCCTTGGGTAGCAATTACAAGTGATCATAGGTGCGCTAACCGCTTATTATCAGATGGCTCGTAAACCTGTTAGCAAACTTTGTGGTATTAGTAGTGACAAAATCGCCTCAGTGGTGTGCGGCTGCTGTCAATGAGGTTTCGGGCTCGATTTATTCGAGCCAACAAAAATATTTTCTGTCAAGTAATTCTCAATATACGCCCGGGTTGCTAAAATATTATAGACTACTTCATTCCGGCGTTAGGTAAGGTGAAATTGGCGGTGTTCGAAACCTTCATGCCTTGGAAAGTACGTAATTAAAGCCGTTGGTCCTGCGCCTAATTCCTCTCCGGTCGTGTCGGATTGCCGACCAATTAAATTATGTAAGTGGTCCCTCATTCCTCTAGTCTGAAGGGACGGCAATCCGTTGCAATGGTGAGGAAACTTACTTTACAGAATTTACATTTATCTAATATAAATGTAAATTCTGTAAAGTAAGTTTGCAAAGTTCAGGCAAAGAAGGCCTTTATATACAATGCTATATTGTGATTTGTTCGATATTATGTGCGATAGATCCATGGATTGGGAAACCTAATTGAATGTATTCTCTTGATTAGCTCTTGTTACACAAAAGTGTTTTTGATTTACCACTAGGCAGGGGCAACAATTAATTATATAAACAATAACAGTACGTTTGGTGCTATGGCGTCGATCGTTAATTGTTACCTGTAGGTGATCACCAGCTGCTGCTGCTTAACGTGTACTACATCTGTGGCAGATCGTACGTGTTCATTGGCTTTTGTCTCTGACTGCACAAACATTTGTATGATTCACAAAATATAGGTAGTTGTTTGGAGTCTGTGTTTGTGTCCGTTGTTGGTGTGTTTGTGAAGTCCTCCGTGGTACAGAAATAATTCCTAATGCTTGTTGTCTTTTCTTCATTGTATCTGTAAAGTAATTTTTAGCAGCAGTATGGAGTCAGGGAATATTCAAAGTAGACACTAATCGGCCCTATATTACATGACAGCTAAACATAGATATAAAATAGCTAAATAGAAGATTCAAAATGACATAATAACAACCTTGAGTGTGACCATCACAGCGGCTAAACACGTACGAGCGCGTGACACAGTTTTTGTGCGGAGCATTTGTGCCACTACTGGGAATCCAACGAATAATGTTCATGCCCTTTTTGTGACGAGGCACGTCAGGCATTTCAGGGTTATACTCATCGGTTGGATGCTGCAGTGGATTAAAAGGTCACTAGCACTATCAGCATTAGAGCATAGGTTCGGTTCATAAGTGAGATAAACACTGTTTGATTCATACATACATAGCTAGACTTACACTTGTATCTTCGAGGAGGAAGTAATTTCAGGGGCTACATAGTTTCAGGTTCCACGTAATGCTAGGTATTTATTGCCATCGTGATTCCAGCTTATCTCAAGGGATTAACAAGAATAACAAAAATTTGTAGCCGACATTGCTGCTTATCTTTAAACACAAAACTATTTGGCAGAGTTTCGAACTGCATGCTAAATCTAATAACCATTTATCCAATACCGGAATATTACCTGATATCTCATGCAGTAGTCGTATTCACTACCACTTCGCCAGCGGAGCAGCCTATTTTTTTCTTCACTATCATTAAGATGTACCTTGACCTCGCTACGATGAGGATCCACTTCATCATCATCAATATCCTGAGGCGTTATACATCACCAGTATGTCCGCCCCACACGCTCAGTTTCCCCACTAATGGCCACATAATGGAAGGTCTAAACAATTTGCCCAAGCCTACCGTTTGCCATTTACTACAAGTGAACGGTCCAAGTCATAGGCGAGTGGAGTTATTGACTATATATAACATCACGCGTATCCTTGAAGGAATAAGCAGAGGTATTATGTTTATATTATATAATATTCATATTATATAATATTGTTGCCTTGGAAGATAGGCAGGCCTTTGGTATGGGACGCAACATGCGTTGACACCCTTGCGCCATTACATCTTCCAAGTACTGCGGGATGTGCCGGGGCTGCTGCTGCAACCGCGGAAACCCTCAAACGGCGCAAATATAGTGATTTAGTTGGAAATTACTTTTTTGAGCCGTTTGGGATGGAAACCCTAGCTTCATGGGGTCCGAGCGCTCGTATTTTGTACAGGGATATCGCAAAACGCCTAATCGACGTTTCACGTGATCAGAAGGCTAGTCTTTTCTTAGCCCAAAAAATCTGCATTGCTATTCCACGTGGCAATGCTGCCAGTCTTCTGGGCACGTTACCAGTTGACAGCGATGCTGAAGAATTCTACGATGCCTAAACCATTTTTGTAAATATTTAGTATTATAGTTATTTGTGTTTTTGTAATTATGTTATCTTTAATAATACGTTTGTAAATACAGGTTATTAGATTATTTCTTTTAATTATGTAAATATTCATAGTAAAATCTTATATACTAAGGTTCTGATATACATGCCACTTACGAGTTAAACAGCATTCATAGTTTAACACCCATATGCCCCGGCAAGCACCTAAAGCCGTTGGTCCTGATCTCTTACGGAATAGGGAATAGACAGGTGCACTTGTGTATGCGCACACACTTATGCACTATAATATATCCTGAGCAGATAGCTAGTCCTTGTAAAATTTGGTCGCGCTGACCGAAATACGGTCTGGAGGATATTATTATTATAGAATAATATCAGCTCTGTATATTAACTGTCCTACACGAGAGCATGGATATCTTCCGTACGTGTAAGAATAGTTAGGCCATAATCCACCACGCTGGCCTAATGCGGATTGGCAGACGTCACATATCTTCGAGAACATTATACAGAACTCCCAAACATGTATGGTTCGTCACGATGTTTTACTTCATCATTAAGCCCAGCGATAATTAACTATATTTTTTTTTATGTTTATTTTAAGTGTATGCTATATCTATATTTTACAATTTACTTTACTAAGTTGAGAAATTGAGATCGATCTCTAGACCCCTGCGTAGAAGTCAATAAGCTATCGCCGCATATCGCTGCTTGTTATTAGTAATACAAAATACCCGCCACATCTCACAACTTAGAACAGCACGAGCAGATAGTGATCTGATATCAAGATTCTTAGAATCATTGTGTACAAAAGTTATTGTTAATGTTATGTCATACACCGAGCGGCTGCGGCCTTCGCCATTGTCTTTTGTTTTTAATCAAAAGAATCCTAAATATATGAACTCTTCGTTAGTTGATTGGATTTACTAATACGTTATAAAGTCATATCGTTTTTAAGACTTTGTATATCCCGTAACTGGTTAAACAAGAAGTTTTATAGAAGTAATATTCAGTCAGTAATATATGGTATAAAGGCTTGTCGATATGAGTGGACTAATTATACTCAATTGGTGAATGAGTTTCTCCCAGGTATCTTCTCATAGGCTTAAAATCATTTATTCATTTACATTATGGTCACAAAATGACCCTTATGAACGATATTTAAAAGGATAAATATGTTAGTATTCAATTAATCCGTGCTATTTGTGTGCAACATACATTCTAGACAGTAAACAGTGTTGCCTTATATTAGTGTTACTTCTTGGCAAGCAGAAGAGTCCTCAATTAGATCTTCTTGGCAAATCTCTTGGCACTTGGAACTGATGGAATATCGTTCCATTATTACTTTACTTTACCACTTATAGTACAAATCAGACCAATGTAAATTTGGACAAAAATTTGTGCAAACCACAAATGTTTGTTCCAAGTCTGAGTGTTCTTTGTGTCCGTTGTTTGAATGTTTGTAAATTCCCCGCGACACAGGACTTATTCCTAAAGAGGAATTTTTTTTTTGCTCGTCGAAATTTCCACATTCCACCTGATGGTAAGCAGTCGTGTGGTCTAAGAGCAGTGGCCTCCACACCGTCCTTATAGCAGCCGAGGCGATGTTGAGGTCTCTACTTTGACGGCCTGAGAAGGTGCTTTTTCACGCCCCACTTTAAGGACCCAGGATTGAAGGAAGAAGGAAACACGTGCCTTGGCAGAGAATTCCATGCCTTGATCGTTCGGCAGAGGTATGAGGACCCAAACTTGTTGGTACGCGCTACCGTGTAAGGATGGCATCTGAGCCCAGCACGCGTTGTTCTGGATAGGAAAGGGCAGGGCGGGATAAGGTGGAATAATTCTTCAGAGTACTCCCCGTGGTATATTCTGTAGAAACATGCCAATGAGGCAATGCCACTACAGAGTTGCAGAGGTCCGTTGTCTGTCCGTCTGTCTATTAGCGGGCTGAATCTCATGAACCCTATTAGTTATAGACTTGAAATTTACTCAGAGTGTATTTCTATTTCAGCAATAACAAAAAGAAATAAAAGCCATGATGGCGAATTTCAATACGAAAATTACCATGCAAATTATTCCTATTACAAAAGTATTTAAAAAGTAAATAGTGTCTTGTACGATGGTAAGGAACCCTAAGTGTGCGCGTCCAACTCGCACCTGACCGGTTTTTTAGAGATCGGTCAGGTGTATCCCAGTAACAGGTCACAGAATAATTAATAGCACCAGCTATAAACACCTAATATGTGCATTGTTCCCGGCGGTCTTCCTACTATATTGTATTGTCTGCGCCAAGGTCTGTGAGACAATGGCGAAGACAGACCGTGGCAGCCCGAGAGCTACGCTTACATCATTTTGTATTCATTTGTGGAATGAGTTTAATTCGAATCTATTTTGGCCGTGAATTTGCAGGCTCTGGCCCTGTCAGGCTAGAAAATTCTGAAACTTCCAACAGCTGAATTCTGCTAAAAACTCATCTCGAATTCCATTGTCGCTGCCCCAGTAACCATAGTAATTAATTGCTATTGCCATAGATACGGCAAAAACTTAGTCAATTGACCGGCTGATAACTTTTCGTACGATATAATTACGACAGAATATTCGTTAAACGTTTTTAACCTAATTATAATAATCAATCTTAAATTTTATCTATATATTAAATTACTCTTCGCGAGGAATCGGCCACGCATCCTTAGATTGCCTACCCCAACTATAGCAATAGAGAAACGTTGACAATACCGAACTCTTTTGGATCCACCTATACGTGGGACTCGGGCGTACTCCAACTTGCAGTATTCCGCTTCGAACACTAAACATGAGTCGACACGTGTTTCGCCTCAGTGCGAGACATCCTCGGGGCAGTTATACAGTTTGAAGATTAAGGGTCATTGGCTACCCGAACCTCAGTTTGCTATTATTAACCTTTTTCTATTGCATTAGTTGAAAAGGGCAATGCGATGGTGCGTGGCGAGTTCCTCTCTATCCAATTATTTTATTACGATGGATTACCTTAAGTAACGCCTAATTCGATTCTACTACTATCACATATTATCAATACTAAAGGGATATCTGTGGAATGTAGTCAGCGTAAATAAAACGAATTGTTGATTACATATCATTAAGTGCCACGGATGCGGCGACGATGAAGGTTTTAGAGGTTAAGTTTACTCTCATTGTTTCGTGTAACTCACTGTGAAGTCGCCATCAGGTGTATAACTCGAGTTCCGTATATCATATTATTTATATTGCAACACGAGCTAGCCGGTGGCCTGACTCGTGTGGTATGTTACTGACACAGCATATTATGTTACTTAGAAATACTGCAGCTTTCTGTGGGCGCAACCTTTTCTAGAATCAGTCCAGTTGTTCCAGAGTTGAGAGAAATGCAGGCACCGTTAAAGTCACACTAATGTATTCCTCTCCTATGCATATGAAAGTATATGGGAAACCTATACCAAGACAACAATTTTTTTAAGATAGGGTTCCGCGGGGAAATTTTAAAACCAATGAAATAGTGAACAATTTCCGATTCATCTACACAAATAAATAAAATTGAAGTGTCTGTTTGTAATGTCAAAATAACAGTTTTTTACTTAATGCATATGAAAGTATATAACTTACTGATATGAAATAAATATTTTTTTAAATTTTCCTCTGTCTGTCTGTCTGTCTGTTTGTACCAGCGTATCTCTGAAATTTCTGAACCGATTTTTACAGGACTTAAGACACTTTTATTGTAAAACAAATATAGGGACCTGAGACAAAAATTAAAACCGATGATATAGCAAACAATATTCAACTCAAATAGCAAATATTATAATAATAATCATATTTACACATCCAATAGAAATACTTATATAATAATACTATACATTTTATCGACTCACAAAGTAGAAGAATGAGATTATCTTCAGCATGGGTGTTTCTTTACGAGGAATACAGAACTATTAAGTTTCCGTAAACTCTGCTAACTGAAATGCTAAATTCCACGCGGACGAAGTCGCTGGTAACAGCTAGTTACAAATAATTAAAATGGCGCGTCCGTCGCCACTTTTTTAGGCACCCAGTTAAAAATGTAAAAGACAATAGTAAAAAAAATATGTATAGATATAAAAATACATAAAGGAGGAATAAGGGGAATACGAGATGATGATTAGAGACAAGTTCAAGCTGCAGTTATCTCTGCGTCGCGTGCGCCGGCGAGAGACGCCCGCTGTCGCCCCTGCGCACTGCGGCGACTGCGCGACGTACTTGAGGACACGGCGCTGCACACTTTGGCGGTTGCCCCGCCTGGGCATCGCAGCGCCGTGAGTTGATCGCGGCAGTCGGATTGGTTGCCCTCTCGCTCCCAGTCGTAGTTCAGTCTATGGTCCGGAGTGAGAGGTCGTGGAACGCCGTCGCCTCCTTCTATGAGGAAGTGATTTCCATCAAGGAGGCGGCGGAGCGGGAGAGCCGGGCGCCGGAGGGCGCGAGACGACCTCCAGCCACCCAGCCAGGTTTGACCTGGGGGTGGTGGGCTTTGTGGGCCTGCCCGCCATCCATTCAGCACCAGGTCCGAGAGGCGGCGTGCGTGTTCCCACGCGCGCCTCTGTGTCGAGTCCGTCTTCCCTCTAGGGGGGGAGACAGTAGGGTTTAAATTGAGAAGTGCCTAGGGTCGATTTCTCGTGTAGTGGTCTGCCGTTTCATACGGCGGGCCGAAACCTTGGCGGGGTCGCGACCGCATGTGCAAGTGATTCGCGCGGCCCCGTCGATAGCAGTTTTGTCGAGGAACACCGTAGTAGGTTTGGTCGGTATTCCGGGAGGACCTTTATCATTTCAACATCTTTCTTTTACTCCGGTGAGTCCGACATAACCCCTCGGGCGGAGGGGTTATGTCGGACTTTGATTTTGACTCATACATTTGTTTGACTCATACGAGTCAAAGCATTTCCACACGGAAAAAAAAGGTGTAGTTATCTCTAGCAGACATTGATATTTCTTTCAGCGAATAAAGTCAAGAAAAGGTTTTTAAAGATCTATTGCTATTCCCTAGCGGTATAGCAATAGATATTTAGAAGCCTTTTCTTGAAATGTTTTGATAATCACATATTACAGGTACAGCTCTTAGAACCTACACATAGATGAACAAATTTCCTTCCATCCATTTGAACAAATTACTTGTGTATGACCGGCAACGCGCGGGCACCTCCAGAATTTGCAAGCAAACATAGGCTACGGTAATTGCTTACCGTCAGCTGGACCGCATACTTGCTTAACACCTCAGTTGTATGAAAAGCTAGACAAGATTTCGCGTCACGTTAAGGAACTCTAACGAATAAATGAGATTTAAAGCGTGTGCGCTCTGAAGGTGCTCTTGTCGGCGGATAAGCACAATTTGTTAAATTACACGGAAGGGTTCCTAGTTTGGACTGACTGCGTTTTTGTCCACATAATACTCGCTTACATTTTGTTTTAGCTTTAAGCGTTAGCAAAGTTATTCAGTACAAATGATTGCTCAGTCACCCAGTGCTTATAACTCGATAGTAATTCCTTTTTATTTATAAAACTTAGCTCTCTGAATAAATAATTCGTAAAAGGTATTATTTAAACAATGATCACGTTATGATCATGCATATTGTTTACCTTTGTGATGCTTGACGTTTCGACCAACCGTGGTTACAAGTTGACTGCGTCAGCGATGTCAAGGCTCCGTGTACATTTTAC
The DNA here is from genome assembly GCA_930367265.1 of Catocala fraxini. Taxonomy (NCBI): domain Eukaryota; kingdom Metazoa; phylum Arthropoda; class Insecta; order Lepidoptera; family Erebidae; genus Catocala; species Catocala fraxini. The sequence continues at coordinate 530,082 of OV884051.1, forward strand.
TGTAACTATGGTAAATCTCACATACCGCCGTGCATGCTTATAATGGGGTATAAAGTATTCTCTTCTCGTATCATAACATCAACTGCCCACTTATATGTTAAAGGTCCTCTATCCACTTCTTAAGGGAACAACAAACGCGAGTGTGTACATATATTGAGCAAGGCTTATATCGCCGAAAGGGTGGGCAGAGGTATATTATATGCACATTTCAATAGATATTTATAATCTATGGCCTTAGCGTATGAGCCTGTTGCCATTGCCCGGGCACAGTTCAAAAATCCACGCTGTTATTTGCTACTGAGAAGTACTTGACTAACATTATTCCAATAACTGATCCGAAAATCAAACCCGCGACCTCACCGTGCCCGCCTAGCAGTCGCAGTCACTACCGCTACGCTACCGAGGCTGCCTGCCAACCGATCGAGCACCACTAACGCAATAAAATACCTCAAAGTCACATCATGACATATAAAATATATAAAGTTTATGAAACCATTAACAACACCATGATATTATGTTGGCATTCTCATGTTGGCACAATGGTCGGATGTATTAGCTTTTTGCCTTAAATAAATCCTTTTTTTAGAGAGACAATGGCCCGACTGCCGAACTTATCAGATGTAATGAACACCGCGCTGGATTAGTGTGGACATTACCTACCACTCACATATACATACATACACAGTCTCACGCCTATATACTCGAATAGCTGGGCGGAGATTCTTCTTAGTTATTAGATCTTTTTTTTAAATTAGATCTTAGTGACAACCGGGTAAATAGGTTCAGGTTGTCGCAAAGCGGCCAGTTGTTATAATATACAATTCAATTTTATGATTATGCTTAAAAAAATAATGCTACAGCTGATACGCGTAAATATATTGTGCATAAATACACGTTTTACAGTCGTTAAGTATTCGTGGTAAATCCCATCAAAAATATTAAATGCAAAAAATAAGTCATGCAACGCAGTTCTTTCCCCACAAAAGTTAAGGAGATCTCATGTAAAAACAAGTTGGTTTTTTATTAGTATCTATGAAAGCCTTTATTCAACAACTTTGTATTAAATTGTTATCTAATTAGTTACCTATCAACATTTATAGTAACCTATGCTTTCGATTGTGTATGATTCGTAAGTAAAGTTTTAGAACTATTGGTTCTCCCGCTGCCTATTTTGTAATGCCGAGGCTTTTCTAGCGACATATTATGGTATATATGGTGTGTGTGCGTACTAATCTAATAAAGCCCTTATCAAGTATTACATAAATACACACTGAGCCTCACGCCTGTGTCCCCGAAGGAGTAGACTCAGGTGCTTAGCACCCACATTTTGCCAGCTATGGTTTTAGACTCCTCGTTAAATGAAGCGAGCTTATTACCGTTTATCAGGTACAGTACCAGATGCCGTGCTGCTACTGAGTGTCTAGACTTAAAAAATCTAATGGACAGCAGTCGCATACATTAATAATAACGTTCTCCAGACCGAATTTCGGCCACGGCGGCCAGTCTTAACAGAGACTGGCCATCTGCGCAGGAGATATTATAGTGCACAAGTGTGTGCGCAAACACAAGTGCACTCTTTGTTCCCTAACTTTCATGATCCAATGGGACGGCAATCCGACACGACCGGAGAGAGCAGGCGCAGGACCAACGGCTTTACGTGCTTTCCGAGGCACGGGGGTGTGTAACACCGCCAACTTCCAAACTCCGGGCTGCTATTGAGATTTCTTTACAGAAAAACCCAATAGCTTTTTGTTGGTACGACCCGGGATTCGAAACCGAGACCTCATGCACAGCAGTCGCATTCACTACCGTTGCGCCACGGAGGCAGTAATACAGTTACACCAATAGTGTCACAAAATTTCAAAAATGCGTTCGTTAACTAACACAGTCTCGCTTTTGTGGTACGTTTATACATACTTGCCTAGCAAGCAATTGTTTTATAAATACGCCTCATCCACATTATTCTTTAGCTAGTTTTCCATTCACATATAAGCTTATTGCAGACAATGCTACTGTTCAGTTGCACTATGTGACGCGCCGCGACCTCACTGACCCACAAACATATACTATATAACATATTCGTTTAATAACTCTATTAAAATAACATTAATTCAATAAATTATCATTAAAATGGATGTTATGTAGTAACAATAACACGAAATAATTCTTCCAAATTCAAAATATGTTATGTTACATTCGTATTATTTAAATTTAGAACGTAGTTATTTGCAGTTACTTTGATTCTCGAATTAATTTAATGGGTTTAGTTATTCAAATGTTTTCGATTGTTATATTTAGTATATAACAATAACAAATATGAGTTAATTGAACGTGTTGGATATGGAAGTGACACAATTGTATTTAGTGAATAATGTTAATGAGCAAGTGTAGTGACAATGAAATTGTGGACGATAACTTTATTGTTTTGTCAGGTTGTGTGTTCTGTGATCGGATCGAGGGTTATACTTGTGGAAAATGCACCAAGTATGTATTTCAGTTTATTTACCTATATAGTTATATGTAATAACAGCTGTGCCCCGTAGTTCCACCCTCTCCACTTCCCAGGGAGAAGCTTGATGTTATATAGCGTATAATCTTTCCTAAAATATAACTAAATAATTAATCCGGCTGGTACTAGGTTTCCTTGAGATTAGCGGTTTAAACAAACAGTATTTAAAGGCCAATAATATAAGCATAGATTTATATTCCTTAGTTATGTCAATTGCTTAGACAATGTAATGCTTGCCGATCGTAAGGTCCTGGGTTCAATTGTAAAGTTGGCCAGCAATTAAAAGTAGTGTACCGAATAATAAACAAAACATATAATTTAAATTACTCTACAATTTGTCGGCCTCGATGGCGTAGTGGTTAGTGTAACCGACTGCCACGCCTGAGGTCGCGGGTTCGATTCCCGCACAAGTCAAACATTTGTGTGCATGAACATGGATGTTTGTCTTGGTCTGGGTGTTTCTATGTATAATATGTATGTATTTACAAAAAAAAAAAGTATATATGTATGTTTATCCATTGTCTAGTACCCATAGTACAAGCTCTGCTTAGTTTGGGCTAGATGGTGTTGTGTGTATGTGGTAGAATACTATTATTATTATTATTATTAATTTCGTGTCGCATTTTAAAAATAGATATCAAATTGCACTTCTAGTGGTGGGCTCTATATTGATTGACGTAAGGCACAAAAAAGCCAAAAGGATTTTATTGCTAGTCAAGTGAACAAAACTGAACAAAACTGTATGGTTTAATTTTTATATTTTACTCTTTTACGTTTTACATCCGTGTAAGCAGAGGTATATTAGATCAATATTTCGAAAGTGATGGGCTCAGGTACCAAGTTGTAGAGGGCGGGTCTATCGCTGTTCACCAGGCCCAGTTCGAGACTTTACCAATATGTGCTAAGAGCTGTTACTAAGAGTTTCTTGACTGAAAGACCTGCAGTCTGCTGATGTGCGGGTAGACTAAACAGTGTAAGTTTAAGAGGCTGTAGCTTCGAACATACAAATAGTTGTTCTGAGTCTGGGTATTCTGTATGTCTGTTGTTTAAATATTTGTAAAGATAATCGTGTCCGGCATTTTTTTTAAGACGAAGAATTAAATTATCGATAAAAAGCACTAAAGTATTTAAAAATGTAGGCAACTCAAGATGTTTCACACTTTGATAGAAAGTTGATGATTGAACTTTGATTTTGTTTGATTATTTGATTACCTTAGATACGTAAATACGAGTGCAATAGTAATCAAAAAGAAAGGTTATCACTATCGTTCTTGGATGATACGAAAAATTGTGTCCCTAAGGCGAATAAAATTAAATTAAAATGTCTAAAAAATAACAAAACATAATTTTGATCATAAAGTTTAACACAACAATCCTAGGACTTTTGCACTTTTGCGTTATGGTGTTGTTCCCGTTTGCATTTTTTTTACCTGACATTTCATGCATGTTTTGCTAAGGGGGTGCACCGATACCCTATGGGACACCGCAGCTGGCAAACGTCGTGGTGTGTATTTAAAATAAGTATGTAAACGGTGGATTAGTTGATATAGGTTGATAAGAAGTTCCCAAAAACGAATATTTTACTTGATACAGACGATAATCGATTCGGTTTAAGTCTATTTTATCTAGGCTTATATGGTTGGGTTTAAAGTTTAATGCTTACTCAATCAGGGATAAGTAGTCGTGGTCGGAACCATGTAGTCAGACTACCAAATAGTCGATCTACCTATGTGACATCTTGCTATCTAAGCTATGTGACATCTTGTCCTAAGCGCTCGCGTTGAAACACAAAGTGTAACCTGTTCTCTGATCCGTGAACACATCGTACACTTGAGGTTATCCAACCGTTCGCGTGACTGCATATGACAGAGTATCTATGATACTTGATACTCTGATAGACAAATACAAACATAGTCACACGTCTATATCGCCCTGAGGACAGAGGGCAGAGATATATTACACATACATTGCGTCAGCCACATTTTTAGGTACCACGTAATGGATGGCTAGTATATTGCTGCCTACTGGACACTGTTTCGGACTTCATGCTTACGGATAATTGGTAGAATTGGCAGAATACTCAATAATACTTTGCCCTGGCTTCGAAATCGGACTCTGATGAGTCACCGAGGCATTAATTTTCTGTAGAGTTACCTTAAATATGTAGGCTCAGATTTGTTGGTCCCATGTCATACATTTGAGGATACGCTTACGGCGAAATAGGCTGGAATTCTTGCTATGAAATTCTCGATACCATAGAATCCGGTTATTTGACCAATACACGATAATGAGATCGCTCACAAAGGATTTTAAAACATAGCTGATTAAAAGTAAATGTAAAATACCTCTGCATTCTTCCTCGCAGATGAGTAGTGGTGTGTCCCCTATACCTACATACTGTAGGAGAACCAGACGCACGAAAGTGTGCGTAATACATAGAACGATTACAAAGAACCGGCTCTTCAAAATGTAAACGGTTATTTTAGATTAATATGAAATTATAATGTAATTGTTTACTTTACAAATCAAAATAAAGAAAATAATGTATATCATAGCGATAACATGGTGGGGGACCGACAGCCTAGCCGATTTCAATCCCAGGACAGATCACAGTGCGCAGTGCTCTTCTGATTTTTCAAAGTTATGTGCGTCTTAAGTAGATTATTATTACCGTTCGCTTTAACGGTGAAGGAGAACACACATCTGAGTGTCATTTATAGTGTTTTCAATTATATGTGAAGTCTGTTACTGGCACACGCGCTGAGCCAGCAGAGTCAACTATAGGCTATCCCTTCTAAAACTGAGAAGAAACTCGTGCTCAGCAGTTGCATAGCCTCTAAATAGTGCTGATATTATTACTGTTATAATATATACCACGCAAAAGAAACAGGAAGTAGTAAGGAATAATACACGAGCTCATCAATCACTCAAAATAGTGAGTTGTATGCCAAAAGCCTGTCCGACTTGTGCACCGCACTTGTACTCTGGGTCGTACTACTTAACTCTCAGTGACTCGTGCTATTCAAGGCTACTGTTCGGTTTTGTCTGTGGCTACGTTAGTTTGTGATGTCATTGCGTCTTTGTAACAATGATTCAACAAGTTACATGTTATTCAAGAACTTTAATATCTAACCGAACTCTTGTTAAAATTTACATATGTTGCGCCTGTGTGGCAGCTGCGTGCATTAGACCATCATTTTGCAAGCTATGACTTTTTAAGTTTCAAAAGATGGTGAGATTATTGTCGTATATCTAAAGCATGCTGCTAATGAGAATTTCCTAACAGAAAAACTCATTGACATTTATATGGTGCCAAGTTTGGTATTATATTATACTAGCTTTGCCTGCGGCTCCACTCGCGTCTTTCTAGATGAACGATCCTATGTCCTTTCGTGTACCCATGACAATGTTTAAGCGAACTTTCATGATGATCTGTTGAGTGGTTGAACGTGAACGTAAAGCGTTACAGAACAAACAAACAAACTCTCATTCACATTTATAATATTAGTCGGTATTAAAATAATATTAATATAGGAAAAGTGCCAATCAAGCATACGTTCCGTACCGAGTTTAACGTCGCTTGCTTATTGTACATTCGTTTATTGGATTACTTATAATACATACAGTTTTGATAAGTATAAACACCGTTACAACGTTATCCTAAGTATTTTAATTATATATGTGAATATTAATTAGTTTATAAATAACGGGCACATCCACTGCCATTGAATCTTTTGATCTTGGCAATTAGTTGACGTCTCGCCGTAGCAGGAACTGATGCAACTTCTGAACGTTTCACGCAAAGCTTCTAACTTTACATGGGTTGTGTGGGGAGTTCTGCGCACTTGCTGGTCAGTTATATGGTCTTGACTATGGAGACTCTCACAGTTTATCGACTCTTATTTCACTAATGCCAAAGACCGTCATATACTATGTCCTATTTTTGCGCGATGGTTGCATATTAAAATAAATGTACTATAAACAGATTTTATCTTAAAATTTTATGCTATTTAATAATAATATATAGCTTAAAAATTTTGAATCCTACTTAAAGTATGTATGTGAAAGTTTGTGAAAATGTTTGTAACTCAACTGTTTCGGTTTAATAATATCTTTATTTCTTATTTAAAACACAAACAAGTGTCATTACATAAGAAAGCATAATATTCATGAAGGTTAAAAAATTACATGTCCGTTACCACTTTTAACTACATAGTTTCACTAATTGTTTACGCAAATAAAACACACTTACACATTGCAGTGAAACTATTACAACATAAAGAATACAAGAGGAACAGTTAATTTTAAAATGATAACCATTATAAAATTATAGGTAAGCAAAATAAGCCGCGATATGCTTAACAATAAAAAAAACACAGATACAATTCACATTAATTTAGTTAGTCGATAGACGGTGAACATCGTGTGCTCCAAGTTGTGCGCTATACGCTTTTTCGCCTCCTGCGCGGTAGCTATTTGTTTCTTATGTCAAGAAGCAATCATCACTAGCTACGTAGTTCAACAATTTTCTTTTAAAGATTGTGAGTGTGCTTGCACTTTTCATTTCAGTTGCGATGCTATTATATAACTGTGCTCCCGCAAATGTTGTAATGCTTTTTCCGTAATTGGTTCTTGCACCGGGGAGTACAATATGTTTAGCGCGACGTGATGAGTATTTGTGCGTTTTACTTTTACCTTTTATGGAAAATGTAATGTGCGTATGTATCATTTTGTGTATTATTTTATATATAAAAATGCATGTGTTAAGTGTGTAAAGTTGTTTGATACATAAAATCTTGGTATACTTGTATAGTGTTTTTGAAGGTGTTAAAAAATCATAGTTGTATAGAATTTTTATTATTTTGTTTTGTAATGTCTGTATATGTTTAAGATTAGTTTTAGCGGCAGTCCCCCATACTTCAATGAGATATAATAAGTGGGGTTTGACTAAGGCATTATATATTAGGGGTCGTGCTTTTGGTGGTATACATCGCGCTATGTCATAAAGACAACCCACCAGAGATGACAGTTTCTTTTGTATGCCTAGTAAGTGAACATTCCATGTTAGATGTTTATCTATCTTGAGTCCCAAGTACTTCTCATGATTTGTTTCGCGTAGTATTTCGCCATTTATCTTTAATGTAGTCTGGTTGTGTTGTTTTTTTGTTTTTGGCTGCGAATATGATGTATGTTATTTTGGAGGTATTTATTGTTAACAAATTATATCAAGATCTTGTTGTGCTGAATGTAATGCATTATTGATATTGTGAGTAAAGTAAAATAAACATGTGTCGTCGGCGTATAGGGTAAGATCTCCTTGTAATGCCGCTTGGTGGACATTATTTACATAAATTAGGAATAATAATGATCCCAATATGGCTCCTTGCGGGACGCCGCATGTCTGAAGCTGAGGATTACTTTCATGATTACCAATCTTCACAATCTGAGATCTATCAGTAAGTTAAGAGGTTAATATCTTGTGTGCGATTCCTCTTACTCTAGTACTACAAAGTTTTTTTAATAGCAATAGGTGACAGACTGTGTCAAACGCTATTCGCAAATCGATGAACATACCAAGTGCTACTTGTTTATGATCAATCTTTGTTTTAATTTTAGTTGTTAAATCTAAGGTTGCACTTAATGTGTTCGACTTTGAGCAAAACCCATATTGTCGGTCATATAAAAAAGCGTTCTCTGTAAGGTAGTTATCTAATCGTGTATAAATAACGTTTTCTAAAATTTTTGTGAGTATTTGCCAAACTGAAATAGGACGATAATTGCCAGAGTTAGATTTAATACCTCGAGAGAGAGATTTAATACCTTTAATACTTCGAGGCTCTTGGGGAATACACCCTCGTATAGTAAATTATTTAAACAGTTTGTTAAATTATAGATTATTAGATGTTTTATACATTAAGAGCTTTAGTACTTCTGTTATCAATTCCTGTACTAGTGTTTGGGTCTAGACTATCAATATTGTGTGATACCTCTTTAATGTCACAAGGGGTAAATTGTGACAGTTCAGAGTTGTTTGTGATGATTAGTTTAGGTTGTGTGAACTGGATGTCATTGTGACATTTTGATGAAATTTTACTGGCTAATTCTATGCCTACATTCGCGAAATAATTGTTAAACATGTTACAATTTTCAGTAGGGTCTCTAATGATTAGACCACTGTCTGCTTTAAGATTTGGGGAAGCACAGTTTGTTTCGGTCGTATTTTTGGAAAGTGTATTGATCAGCTTCCACATCTTTTTAGGCTTTTTTGAACATTTTACAAACTCACCATAGAAGTATCTTTTCTTTGCGTCCTTAATGATTTCTACAGTTTTGGTTCTTTTTTTTAAACTCTATTTCAAGTATTTTATTTTCAGGATCTTGCTTCAAGCTACTCCAGAGTTTGTTTCTTTCATTTACCTTATTTATGATATCATTATTAACCCTTTCTTTCTGAGACAAGTTAATTACTTTATGCTTTATTGTTTTACTTTTTGAAATATCTTCCTTTATAAAATATCCAGTCTAATGAAATCATAGGTATCGTTTTATAATTTAGCTTCTTTGGTTATATTCAACAGTTTTCCATAATTGATAGTCTCATATTGTACCTTCTGCTTTTTGGGTGGCATGTACCTTTTGATTTCTAGATATATGTTTTTATGGTCTGATAGAGAGGATTCAATAACTGCTAAAACAAAATTATCATCTTTCTAATTAGTAATTATATGGCCTATTATAGTTTTCGTTTTTGCCGTTTCTCTCGTATAGTATTTTTCCTCTATTTTGTCTAGAATTTGGTAGCCTGATTCCCGCAGAGTGTCTCTATAACAGTTAGATTTGTCTAACTAATCGACGTTCGTATCACCAAAAACAAGCGCTCTTTTTCTTTCAATTAGGTGTGATTGGTAATGCTCAAGAAAGTGACTGAAATTTGTATGTCCCGGATTGTACACAATTCCAACGTCAAGTGAATACTTTTCAAGTTTAATCCATAAATAATTGTTGCCACCTATATAAGATTCTGATGTCAAGGTATGCTTCAAATTATTGTGCACATAGATAGATACTCCTCCTCCAATAGAATTTGACCGCATGTTGTAGTAGTGCGAGTAAGCCGGTAGGTTAAAGTTACGTGCCTGGTCTTCTGACTGTATCCATGTTTCAGTTAATAACATGACAGGTATGGTTTTATCAAATGACTGGATTATACATCTGAATTCATCGAATTTTCCTGGCTTACAAATACTTCTGACATTGGCATAGAAGAAATTTAGAGATCACTTTGTTTTAGTAATGTTTTGGTAGCTGTCTAATACTTGGTTGTTGTCCTGTTAGAAATACTATTTATTGATTTTTGTTTAGAAGATTGTTGCAGTTTTTTGTTTGTTTTATGGTTTTAGGTATTCCATTTAGGTACTTGATCCTTGTGTCTTTTTCCCCAGGCTATTCTTTGAGTTAATTCTTCTTTGAGATTATTAAAGTAATTCTGTTGTAGCGGCGTTTGGTCTGGAAAAACTCTTAAACCTTGTTGCAGCTTATTCTTACTATATTACCGAAGGGGTAAGCAGAGCCGGGAGCAGGGGTAACCATTACTCCCACATTTTGCCAAGTACGGCCTTAGGTTCCATATAATGACGAGTGCGCTTTTACCCGTTGCTCTGGCACATTTCTAGACTCTATACTGCTACCAAGAATCTCTTCACTGAAACCCCAATAACACTTGGTCCGCCCTGTGAATATACCCCAAAACCTCGTGCAGATAGTATTAGTTTTCTAATGCTCTATGTCCTAACTAATGATGGTGTTTTCAAGTGACCCTGTTCTCCTCAGCGTGCTTCCGGCGCGTGCTGGCGGGCAAGCGCGCGCTGCGCAGCCACGTGCGCAAGGTGGTGCCGTGCGAGCGGCTCGAGGACTGCCGCCGCGAGTGCGCCACCGAGAAAAGGTTCCCCTGCGAGAGTTTCAACTATAGGTGAGTCATACGATCAATATTATCTAAGACATTGACATTGTACGATATGTTCATATCGATTGAAATGTTGTAAAAGCCATTTTAGCGTAAATTTGTCCATAAGCTTAGTTGTTCGAGTTGTGAGAAAATTATAATTAATATACTTTATTTATATTAATATACTTCAACTAATCACAAACGCTGTAAAAGATATAATTTCATAATTATAGAACACGAAGAGCTAAAAAGCCACCTTGTGTACACCTATTTTAATTGATTTTTATAGCACTGAAAACATAAAAAGTAAAGAGAAAAGTAAAATTCAGTTTTTCTATGTTGGCTCACCTGAAACGTAGTATTTGGGCTTTGACTAAATTTCATAATCAAAGGCTCGATATGTTTGATTTTGTTCGTAGTAACAAAAGTGTTCACAGAAACCTTATTGTGACAGGTTAAAAATTAGTTTTAAATAAAGAAGCAATTACAATTATAAATGTTGTTGTGAGAAGAACTGAAGCCTTAGTGGCGGTTTCGTCACAAAATAGTATCGTTCGACATTTCTTCGTTTTACCGTTATTAGCCCTTCGACTAGATTAAATCTGTCAAGTCTTGGAATGCTACATAGTTGAAAACCTATTGTGTCTGGCCGCCGGCGTACCGCTTTAGCTTGTAACGTTATGGTAGTCAACCAGCTTTAGCGGCGTGGTTGACCTAGGATTTTAATAGAAATTAAAGATGAACAACGTGATCAATAAGCATATATTTTCACTTACAACAGGTGTATAAGAATAAACAGAACTACAATTATATTCGACTAGGTATTTAGTGGTATTTCAGGGCGTGGTTCAAGATGAAGGCTTGCTACGTGGTTCCGGGTAGAATGGACCACTTAACTTCTGTAGGCAGCGCAGCGGAAGTAGGCCGGCACCAGGGCGCGTTGCCAACATATAGGGCCGCCGCTGGGGAGGAGAAGCCGATGGAGGGGCGCCGCGAGCACGGCCATTCAGCAACGACCGGTCCGCGTTACAAGCTTTATAAGTTTTCGTATTGGGTTTTTATTAGTTTAGGTGTATTGTAAAAAATCTTGACCTTTTAGATTTTTGGACAACGTAGGTAACGTTTTTATTCAAATAAATTTACCAAAATACACTATAGTAACAAAAACTCCTATAAGAGTTTTTCTAACAATAAAATAATGGAATAAAATTGTTCCCAGTAAACCGCCATAAGCCCGCCGTCCATTATTCGGGATCTAAAACCTGCTAACAAAATAGCTAGCTAACAAAATATGGCTCTAATCGTCCTCTGTCTATCGCTCCGGGCATATACCCACGTGGGGTCTATGTATAATCAATATAAATAGCATGTCTTGTTTAGTAAACAAACAAGCCATTTTCAAATTCAGTTACTACTGTATTTGTTCTTTATTAAATAAAGGGGACAAAAGCAAAGAGACTATACATAGACCCCAGGATGGAGGTGAAACCCTTAATATAACTGGGCTATTTATTTATTGTCTGACTGAATAATTACCTCTAGTTGTAAGACAACTAAGAAAAATAGACTATAGACTTACACATATAAATATATAAAAACACAAAACCACCGCTTTCCACACTGGAAACAATTCGTCATAGCCCTTATCAAACATTCAGAGGTCAATAAAACACGGCACCGGGATATGTTGTAACATGAAGTATTAAGGCCATAGATCAGGAAACGCACAAGCGTGCGAACAACCCGTGAGAATGCAATACACATTCATGTTTTGATATCTCACATCTGTGCTCAGAACTACCACCACTAATATTTGTTTAAGTACGTGCATACATATCGCTTCTAACCCCGAAAGGGTAGTTAGACGCTTCTAACACTTCTTCTCTCTTAGCCTTTATTATTCCCAAGTCACTTGGGGTCGGCTTTTCTGGTCTAACCGGATTTGACTGGATATCAGTTTTTACACGGAGCGGCTGCCACCTGACCTCCGCAACCCGAAGGCTAACGATACCCTAAGGCTAGACCAGTGTCGGGATATTAGAAGGTACTGACTTGCCCAATAACGACTGCCATAGATGTTCATGGCAGCCGGGACCAACGGCTTAACGTGCTCTCCGAGGCACGGAGCAGGCGATAATTGTCAATCAATACGCACATATTTTCAAAAAGTCATATAACTCCCGAAAGTCAGAGGTGCGCGAGGTGGGTTCGAACCCGAGACCCTCTGAATTGCAGTCTATTGGTTTCCCCACTGAGCTATCGCTTCTAACACTTAATAAATTAATTTCGCCATCGATCATTTTTTGTCGCGTAAAGGCTGAGCCAAATATTAATTTAATACTGTAGTCTCCTGGACATAGTCCTACATTCCAAGGGACTACCGTAAATTTCTTGATAGAAAAATTGTGACCTTTTGCCCGACCTTGAAATCGAACCCAACTTCATGTAGGTACAGCAGTCACTTATGCTACCGTTGCGTCATCGAGGCAGTCTTTGTTTAAGTAATTGTTAATAGGGTGTGGTACCTAATAAACATTTCATTAAGCTAAGCGATATCTTATCTGAAGTTGTAGAAACCCGAATAGATATAATAATAATAATAATATTCTACCACATACACACAACACCATCTAGCCCAAACTAAGCAGAGCTTGTATTATGGGTACTAGACAATGGATAAACATACATATAAACATGCAAACAAAATTAAATGTTTGATTTGTGCGGGAATCAAACCCGCAAAAGTAGATTACAAAAAGATCGCGTAAACGTAATAAAATTACCTAGACCCGGGATTCGAACGCGATACCTCAAGCCCTGCAGTCGCATTCACTACTAAAGCGAGGTACTCGTATACAGTAAAGGCTTTAAATAATGTGCTTATGTAGTATCGTAAACAACGGCGGCCCTTCTCTACACGCTCCGTGGACAACTGGGTTTGAGCAGGGCTGCCTCCACATACACCTGCAAACCTGCACTTTGTATCTATAAAAAGCATACAAACGACTACGAAAGTCCGCTTTTTTGGTCTATCAATGTGGTGAATAGTATGTTCCACCTGATAGTAAGCAGCTCCTGTGATCCTATGAACACTTTTGTTTTTTTTGTTTGATGCAGGTATCTTCTTATAGACTAAAAGGCCTTTTGCCTGAATCTAGCAAAGTAACCTAAATGTAAATTCAGTAACTTCATTAAAATCACTACCTCATAAACTTTGACATGCATAAGTGTTACTCTGTGACCTAAATGAGTACATAATGCTTGATTTTGACTTCGAATTTGACTATTTATATTAGAGTATTACGCTTACGTTTCGAATCCTTCAAATGGAGAGAGGAGATTGATTTGCAACACTCGCCATTCTGTCTTATTTATAGGATTATAAGAAACCGCTCAATATACAAGCAAAACATAGAGATAAAATATTACCGTTTAGTTCCGGTGCCGATCATAATTTTCGTTTATTGTTTTCCGTAGAGAATTTATCGTGACACCATGTACGTACCTCAACACATTATATGAATCAAGACAAATTCAAAGACATTTATAAATTGAAATCGGTTCAGCAGCTAAGGCTGTTTGAGGTACCATACTATCTAAATGTTGAGCCAGCAAGACTAATACCCCGCCCTATCGTAGACGGGTAGTGCTTTCATAGTTAATTAAGTCAACAAAATAATTTAAATGTAATTAGCTAATTGACGCCGCTTCATTCGTACTGCAACTATTAACAATGTGGTTCAAAGATAATATTTTCCGTCAATGCGTTCGCTTTCTAAATGTTAGTTTGGCAAGTTTATTACTTTAGTAGCGACCCACCCTGGCCTCGCCCGGACAATACCAAACCTTAACAAAATATAATATACCAAGACCTTCCTCATGAATCACTCTTTCTATTGGTGAAAATAGCGTTCTGTAGTTTATGAGTTTATCGCATATCATATTGGAATTAAATTACCCGGGTCAACGGTGGCAGATGTGTTCTGTGTGATGATATATCTTGACATTATTCACCTATATACGACAATTACAAACTTTTATTTCTTGATATTAGAAGAGCACCGTTGTTTAATTTAGGTATTAGTTATATCGAAGAAAGGTTAGTGACGAAAAGTACGAGGAAAGCAGAATAATTCTTTTACATAAAAGTCAGTGTGATTTGTAGCATCGAGGTGGGAGTGGTGGTATGTAGGTGGTATATATATACGATAAACTTTCGTGGGGTTAGCCGCGGTAAGCAAAATAATGAAACGGTGTTATGAGACCCAAGTTATATTAAATACTATAGTTAGCATAGTTCAATTTAAGGATCTAGGGACCAGCGGGATGCTTTAGCTTGAGATTTCGCTCTAATTGGACTGGGTCAACTGGGGTTTATTAGTTTCTCCTAATGCATATCGCAGCTCAAAACACTAATATTTCTTTTGTCGCGGCTCGCAACATTTCAAAGCTCTCTAAGTTAACGTTAAGTTCATACTTTCGGCAACGGACCATTGATCTTATCCACATGCAAATGCGACAGGGATACCTTTGATGTTCTAAACATACTACGATAGACCTACTTCCCCCTAACATCCGTGGCAGTTGGCGCATTACTAGACTTCATGCTGCTACTGAGTTGCCTAACTATAACAATCCGACATTGTCCGACCTGTTAATCGAATTCACCATTATCGCACGCAAACATATGACTTAACTAAAACCACTGATTCAAAGAGGATATTACTTAGAAATAATTATTTTCTATTTCCTTTAAAAAAACAACTCCCGAACTAGCAACAATGCCTGTGTCGTAAAGGTCCTCCTTTACAAATATTCAACGAATACAAAGAACACCCAGACTCGGAATAGTCATTTGTGGAACACGCACACATACATCACTTTTTCCTTTTAATAACTTCAGCTATTGTTTTCACAAAACCTTCACTTTAACTTCATGGTGCAAATACCGAATCAAATTTTTGTTAAAACGTTTGTGTAAAAGCTTCGCTACAACAAGCTGGCTCGGAGTCCACAAGCCGTGACGCACAACCTCGACTGGTATCTGATCGTTGTGCTGAGATCACCTTGTGCTCTCTGATATCTAACAACGTTTATATTATACAAATTGTGCTTTATGACGATGAATATTTAGGGAAATCAGATTTGGTCAGATTTTTCTAAAACTAGCTGACAAGGTCATTACACTACATGGTTTTAAAGGCCATGTTTAAAAGGTTGGCGTAGATCATAGTTAGTGCATCAGGCTGATTATACTTCCATGCGAATCAGACTCAATTCAAGATCTGAGAATTTTCTGCCAGGAAGCTTTAAAGGACATTAATGAATGTGATCCACGAGTCGATATTCCAAGTCTGAATATTGTTTGAATACGTTATGCCACTGCTCGTAAGAGCTTCCCGCGGTACAGAAATATCCCTAATTGGAGCATCAACAATCGTCTAATTGTAATAATGTGTTTTGTAAGTTTTAGATAAATAGTTTATTCTTGATTAGATATTGGTTGCGGCTTCGCTCGCCTAAATATAGGATGTGAGAGTGACCTGGATATTTCAGATGTTTAAAGGCTACATAAGCTTATCCCATGTTTCTTACGGGTGGATTTTTCACAAGGCAACCATACCTCCAGAAGTGACAATTTGGGTTATTTAAACGTTTTCACCGCCACAGTGATAATTATTCTAAGTTGCCAACGAGGAACCGTGGAATATCCTTAGTAACAAGCACATCGAAGATCCCGTCGCAAATGCTTTTTAGCGTCGCTCAGATCAGCGCAACTGCTTTCCACACTCATGGTTTGTGGACGACCAAAACTCCAACTACCGGCCGCCCGCGACTCAATTGAATCTTTTAATCTCATCTTAAGTTGAATTGCCAATTATACGAAGACGATACCACTGAGTCGGCTCACCGAAATGACCACCCTCTTACAGAAAACCTTTGTAGAAGCACTACTGTTACTGAGTTTTGCCTGCAGGAGGCTTACATAACTGTCTCTTCCATTTTTCTTTTTTCTCCGTATTACCTCTAGTTGGCACTTGAGTGATACCTCTGGTATCACAAGCGATCGTAGGCCGGTGGTAATCGCTTGCCATCAAGTATGCTTACTTGTGCTGCTATTAAGATCGTAGTAACATTCGGTTTGTAAGTTTCCTTACATCAGTAAGGATCCTTACTATAAACATGGGAGATAAGCCACGTGATAAACATGATAATCATTATTCATTGCGTACGACACACGGCGGATTTCGAATTGCCACTTGCTACGGTCCTGTCATATTTCTCTTCTTTCATTCTCTCTCTTTACGTTCATCATATACGCTCAGTCCGGTACCCTTACGCTACCTTTTGTCTCCAATCTGGCCAGAGAACAATTGTTTAAGTCTTCCCTTCCGACAGTTCTTCTAATTACCTATAACCATACAATTACTGTGATTAGAATGCCATATTAGCACCACGTATCCGGCCCAAAGCACAATAATTTACATAAACGATGATATGAATGGGCGCAACACACGGAGCGGCGCGACATAACTGGGACACACACAAGGTTACTACATACTCGCCACCAGTGTGCTGTGTGCGAATTTGTACTCAGAGCTGCGACGTATTCGGATCGGATGCTTACGTTATCTTTATTAGTAGGTGCTAATTATGCGTCATGTGAACCCGAAAACTCATGCACGCTGACCTATGTAAGTATGCATGAGTTTCCGGGTTCGATTTCGAGGCCTCGCAATGTTTTTTGATGAAAATTCCTAGTAGTAGTGCGGCATTCGGAACTGTGCTCGGTAAACAGCAAGAGGCTCATCCCGTGTTAATTGGGACTTAAAGCTGGAGGATGTGCGCGTAAATGTGATATCTGGCAAAATGGGAGTGACTGAGATCGACTACAAATTACCTTCTAATTACAAGGTTCTATATTATATTTTTTTACTTGTCTAATTTAGTAAACCTACCATTATACAATTATTTAAGGTCTCCTTTCAGACTATATTTATTCTTTAATAAATAGAGATAGTATATATAGACGAGTGTCTATGTATTGTTTTACTACCTACCCAGCTACCCAGTTCACCAAAGTGTACAAAATAAGACAAGTAAGGAAATTGGGATATACATAATTACGTCCCAATATTTATTTCACTCTGATAAGCATTAAGCTTAGCTCGAGCAGCTTTAGAGTGAGTTGAGTCGATTCTACCATGTATGGGTGGTAATCGTAAAGTTTCAGCCATTGGCCATCTTAACTCTCAAGTCCTTGAGCAATCAATAATATTTGATAAACCGCCCGCCATTATTACTTAACCATTGCTCAACTTACACTCAATGATGAATAATGTTTAATGGTGAGTTTTCGTGATTAAGGTCTTGTGTTAATTGTGATTGTCCGCTAAATGTTGATCTCAAGCCCAGGCGGCTCGGTACTATCATTGTATATATTTTATATTTACCAAGTTGCGATCCCAAGTAAAGGATAACAGTGTTCTCTTTCTTCTCCAATTCAATTATGGCTTACTAAATTTTACCCGCGGCTCCGCTCGCGTAAATGTAGGTCAGGTTATGTCAATTTCCTATTTCTCGGGAGCAGTAGTTTTCGTGGATAAAATGTGAAAGCGTAACAAAGAAACCCTCATTTGCATTTATAATATTAGTTAGTTTTATTTGGGGATGGTAACATTGTGGTATTATACAACTATATAACATTGACATTATTCGGCGAAGAGCAGCTGTACCTCACAATCCTAATCCTAACTAACATTATGAATGTGAATGTGAGCTTGTTTGTTTGTTATGCTTGAAAATCATTCGAGAACCCTAGCTCTTGTAATACATAATTAGCTATCAAAGAGGATGTGCGCAGGGAGAAAGCAAAGTAATACGTTGTAGGGGCTTATCGCCTAATAAACAACGTTGCTAATTATATGATTTACTTGATTCGAAGAATTTAAGTGTTGAATGTACAGTCGCACATCGCTATTATAGTTATTTGGCGTGTTGTAAATGTCTAGAACAGTCATCTTAGTTTACGACGCGCCGGGAGAGTAATAATAATATATTGCACATACTAGCAATGCTTGAATAATGGATACTTAAATACAGTTTAATGGAGAAACGCGATATATTTTAAAATTAGTTATCTTAATAAATTGGTAATTTCACTTGCTGATCGTAGTCTGTAGCGGCGCCCGTGTTTTTTGTTCAACTGAATCGAGATTCGAATACAGAATTCGGTTCTCGTATCTGACAAGTAATAATAGCTTGGCGCACTGTGTTCCTGTGCTAATATATGTACGCTGTGGGCAGCGGTTAAATTTCCAATCATTTTGAATTATACGAAGTGCCAAGTTTTAAGGGATTCGTTCTTAATCCTAGTCTTTGAATTAACACAAAACCTGCCGCAGTGGGCGCAGCGATAGCGAACGAGGTCTGTTTTGGACTTGGAGTCGATTACCATTTCAGTCAATCTATTATAATAAACAATAAAGGCTTGTGGATCGTCCTGAGGAGAAGCTATTAGGGCTAAAGTATGAGTTTGCCGACGTGTACTGAAACATTGAAACATTGAAACTCGTTTTTCTAAGATGTACCATATTTATTTAATCGAAGTATTTACCCTCATTATCTATACATTGCTGCCATCTAAATGGAAGTTCATTCATGCCTTTACGATAGAACTCCGGGGATCTAGATTCGATTCGATTCGGATCTAGATAGAATTGTCCAAATCACGAAAAAAATGGTAATCCTTTGGAGCAAGGTCTGGCAAGTACGGAGGATGACGTATGGTTTGTAACTGTAGCTCCTGTAGAGTTACAACGGTTTCTCGCACAGTATGAGGTCTTACGTTATCATGGAG
The DNA here is from genome assembly GCA_930367265.1 of Catocala fraxini. NCBI lineage: Eukaryota > Metazoa > Arthropoda > Insecta > Lepidoptera > Erebidae > Catocala > Catocala fraxini. The sequence goes on from OV884051.1 coordinate 549,396, forward strand.
CAATAATGGTGAAGATCGATTCACGAGTCAGGGCTGTTTCACTACCAGTATCGTCATCATTGTTCGAATTTCGGCACAGTAAACATCTGCTGTTATTGCTTGACCAGACTTGAGGAAGCTATAGTTAATAACACCATGAACAGACCATCAAACAGTTACTATTACCTTTTTATTGGTAAGCGTTGCTTTAGGGAACTGTTGCGGCGTTTGACCTGGGATCAGCCATTGCATTTTTCGCTTACGGTTATCGTAAAGAATTCACTTTTCGTCACATGTCACAGTTCGATCCAATATTCCTTCATTTCTGTACCGATTCAACAAGGCAACACAAGTTTCAACACGCATTTCTTTCTGCAGATCAGTCAAATCAAGAGGTACCAATTTATCATATTTTTTCTTATTTATTTGATGCAAATGAGCCAATATTGTAGGTTTAGGGTAACGTTAAATCATGCTAATGCCTGAGTAGTTTGACTCAGATCGGCTTCTACCATCTCCTTCAATTCAGCGTTATTCACTTATGTGGGCGGTATTCCACGTGGTTCGTTCTTCAAGTCGAAGTTTCCATTACGAAAGCGTTTCAACCAAAAAACACACGTTGCGTTTATTAGCAGTCTCCTCTCCAAACGCAGAGTTGATATTGCGAGCCGTTTCTGCCGCGTAAGTTCCGCGTCGGATCTCGTATTAAAAAATTACTGGGATTTTCGAAGTATCCATCTTTCCCGTTTAAGCTGAATAAATAAAACAATTGAATAAACAATTGAAGCCATTTCATTATTCTCGTAGCATAGAACATGGGGCTTGGATATATAGGGAGGGTGACCTAAACAAAACTTTGAAACAGGGTCAATAAATCTATCAGTCAATTATGATTCCAATTATAACGAATTGTTGAATATACAAACTTCATTTTTTGCCCATCGCTACTAAGCGATCGTAGTTTTTATGCAATATTAAAAACAATATTTCTTTCCAGACTGGACCGCTCGTTCCGCGGCAAAGGCCTGTGCGAGCTTATGACGAAACCGATTGAAGCTTTCAACCTTCGCATAGACTTTGTCGAAGACAAGGACTTCGACTTCTACGAGCTCGACCGGAATAGCTTGGAACCCAACTGCCCTGACACACTGAGGGGACCGGGGATCTTACACTCTGGTTTCCTTTCTTCCTCCAAGCCGAACCGTGTGACGGACCGGGAGCGCTGGAGCGATAGGAACGATTGGAATGATGGGAGACATAGGGACAGGGTCACTGACGACCGAAGGGGAGGGTACAGCAACAGGAATCGTGACAGCTTCTATATTCCTTATCAGATTAACCAAGGTACGTGTAGGAGGAAATAGAAACTAATAGTCGGCATGAATGAGTCATTCGTTTAAGTGCTCCAGGTTGCTTAAGGGGACAGCAAAATAGAGATATTACCTGTGGAAATCCACAGGATCCCCAATAGTATGAGCATTTAAATTAGAGATTAAAGAAATGAGTTCTTTGTATCTAAAGCAAAGTGCACAAGATAAATGGGGCCGAGGCTTCGATTTACAGAGTTGCCGGCAATTGTGTAAATCCAACGCTAAAATGTCTGCCTCGCCTCTGCTAGTTTAATACTCATACCGGTCTAAAATTTGTGTGATCCATACATTGTTATAGTTTTGTCCGTTGTTTGAGTGTTTGTAAACGTTTCCCGCGTGCGTTGCCGGATTTTTCAATGTGTAAGTGAACCTTTAAATAATTGTCCTACATAGTATGTTCAGTTATTATAAGTCATCATTTATGCAGGTATGCTACTTATATCAATAACAATCTATGTCTGCAAAGCATTATCAGACAGTTTTCGATAGCGGTATCAAATGTACGCGACGTGACAATCTTAGTGATGCCTCATCGCATTTTCATGACTGACATTAGGGACTGCATCAACCTTCCAAATATAGTCAATCTTTTGTCAATGGTAAAAGTGGCATATCTGCTCAGCCGGTCGCAGCGCACGGTCTTAAGGTGTATACACCATTATTTGTTACTTATGTTTTAGTAAACAAACAAACTGATTAAATAATTTAGTTATTTCCTGTGGACTATATTCGTTCTCTAATAAAGAGAGATGACAAAAACAAAATACAGAATACATAGCTAAAGGGTCTCATAATCTATTGTTTCTAATATTTGGTTGCTAAGTAAGACTAGTACGAAAAAATGTGATATTCTGGGTGGAAAGGACGGTGTACCGAAAACTGAAACAGTAGATTCAGACCATTTTTCTGAGTTAATCTAATCTAAAAATCTCATTTTTTTTTTCTGTCTGTGAATCTGATGATGCGTAAGCCATCCATTTTATTAAATAAAAATTAATGAATAACAAATTTTACTAAAATATTTTATTTTATTTTATTTTATTTTATTTGTTTGGGACATTTAACAGTTACACGTTTACAATAAAGTATTATAAAGTTACATGCACATGAATAAGGTTAACGTATAACCCACACCAATGTCCGCGACATTATATATTCGGGTTACATATAGACGCGTGCGAGACAACTTGATTATAATTATAATTATGAAATAAGGTTCTTATTTAAGGATTCAACGGCTGCTTTCTTAAATTTAGATTGCGAATAAGCAAAAATGTCGATGGTAAAGAGGTGTGTGTTGTATGTTTCAATAAGGCGGCGCAGAGGAGCCCGCACACCCGCGTTAGTTCGACACTTGGCAGTGTGAAATAAGCGAGGTACGCGCACCTCTCGCCGCATAACAGTTCTAGGTACTACATAACATATTTGATTGGTTATGTCATTACAATCGAATTTGTTGTTGCATATTCCATGCAGCATCATGGACATTAGTAATATTCGCCTGGACTCCAAGCTTAATAAGTTATAATTATGTAATAATTGTGGATACGGCAACTTTGAATGATAAAATCTAAAGTGTACGGAACATAAATACTTTTTTTGTACCCTTTCTATTATGTTTGTATACTTTTCGTAATAAGGACTCCATATGGGGACAGCGTATTCTAACTGAGATCTTATAAGAGATTTAAAGAGAAAAATAAAAGTAGAAGACTGCTTAAAGTCGCGGGAGGACCTCATGACAAAACCATACATCTGGTAAGCCTTACTTACAATATTATTAATATGCATATCAAGATGCAGTTTAGTATCTAAGGTAATACCAAGGTCACGCACGTAATCTATTCTACTCAAGGTTGTATCCTGCAAAGTATAATTATATGTAATTTTATGTTTATTTTTTGTAAATGTGATAACATTACATTTGGGTAGGCTTAGTTGGAGTTTATTAAAGGAGCAGTATTGAGAAAGTCTATTGAGATCGTCCTGTAGGAGCAAGCAGTCCTGCAAAGATGTGTTTGCCTTGTAGATTTTTATGTCATCGGCATACATAAGAAATCGGGCATTCTTGAAACATTGTTTGATGTCATTCACAAATAAAATGAACAAAAGGGGCCCGAGAATGGAACCCTGAGGAATGCCAGAAGTGACGGTAATAGGGTTAGATTCGAAGCCATTAACGACCACATTTTGAGTCCGTTCAAAAACATTTGCCATAAGCCAACGAAGCAAGTTACCACGAATGCCGTTATAGGCGATTTTGTCTAAAAGTAATTTGTGGTCCACCCTGTCAAAAGCCTTCCGAAAGTCCGTGTACACAGCATCTACCTGGACTTGGTTGTCCATATTCTCAAATAAATAGGAGGTAAATAGCGTTAGGTTAGTGACAGTCGACCGGCGCTTAACAAATCCGTGTTGTTCGGGTATGATAATGCGATGAATATACGAGTATAACTCACTATGTACCAGACTCTCGAAAAGCTTAGACAAGGTGGACAAAATAGAAATAGGACGATAATTCTGGATGTCATTTTTGTCCCCACTTTTAAATACCGGCACGATAAATGCGCTTTTCCAAATAGCGGGAAAATAACCCTCTCTTAAACATCGATTATAAATTATATGAAGTGGTGTAACGATATGTTCGACTGTATTCTTTATAAATATAGGAGGTAAACCGTCAGGGCCGGCTCCCTTGCTTAAGTTAATTTGTTTAATTGCATTGCGAATTAAATCTTTTGTGAGGTAAATATCTGATATACATGATGAATTATCAGTATAAGTTGAAGGAGCCTCCCAGTATCTAGGGTCGAACATTGAGGGCTCATAAACTGATGTAAAAAAATCTGAAAACATATTGCATATTTCATTGGGATTGTCAGATGTAATACCGTGCAGATGCATGCTGGCTGGAATATTAGCATTGCCCTTTCTATTAGAAACGTAAGTCCAGAATTTTTTTATGTTAGTTGGAATCTCTTCTTCAATCGACCTAATATACCTAAGGAAACATTTATAACATTCAGTTTTAAAGCGGCTGCGTAATATTGAAAAAGTTTTATAATCCGATAAATTAGAATATTTCTTCCAGCGTTTCCAAGCATTATCTTTATTTTTAAATATACGAATTAAGGCAGGAGTGAACCATACAGGAAAACGTGAGTCTTTGGGCTTGCTGAGCGGAACATGTAGCTTAATAATGCCATAGATTATATTGTAAAATATATCAACTGAACATTCAGCAGAGGCAGCACTCACTAAACCATTCCAATCCAGTTTACTTAATTCACAGTTAATTAATTCATAATTTGTCTTAAAATAGTTATACTTATAGCAAATATTACGTTTCAGTGGTCTAAAATGCGTTTCTAATTGAGATACCATGTAAAAGGGCGGGTGATGGGGGTCCTGTGGAAGTAGTTCTACACCTGTTTTTGTTACGCAACGAACATTCGATATACACAAATCCAATATGCGACCCAACTTATTCCTATGTGTGTTATATTGAAAAGAGTTAGTGATAGATATGAAGTCGCACAAATAGTGGCTAGTTGAGTTAGTGGGTTGAGCTGTAACGTACTTACAGTCATATTCATCATGCCAATCAATACACGGAAGATTATAATCGCCCACTACGTAGAAAGAATCAGTAGGAGAATCACCTATAACTTCTAATAACATGTCGAAATGGGATGCGTACAATTCATCATGTGAACGCGGCGGTATATATGCTGCACTAATTAGGTGTCGTTTACCCACTTTCAAGCTGGGCAGTTGTATTAATATGTGTTCGAATTGAGCGCGAGCAGAGTGCATCATTAATCGCGTAGGTCGCAGTGCGCGCAAGACGGCCACAAGCACTCCACCACCCTCACTCTTACCGGAGGCAACACGGTCGCGGTCACATCTGAACACCAAATATCGATCATCAATGAACTCAGCGTCCGCTATATTGGGTGTAAGCCAAGTCTCCGTCAGTATGATTACATCATAAGAAGATGACAATATGTTCATGTATATTGTATGTAGTTTTGTCCGTAATCCACGACAATTTTGATAATAAAAAGTTAAATTATTATGATTCATTGGTGAAAATTAAATTATAGCAAAATATAAAACATTGAAGTGTGGTAGTAGAAGTAAAATGATTTGGAGTCCAGTCTCAATAAATTGCAACAACAACGCAGTGTTTATATGTTTAAATTCATTATTGCTATGACATTTAGGAATAATTAATACAAACAGAAAGAAAACCATGAACAGCTGCACATCTTTGTCAAAGAACAATGTATAACGACAGCAAAAAGTAGATAATTGTTTAAGCTTATTATAATAAATACAAGGTAGAACGAAATGCACAATACTGCTAGTATTCAGTATTATCAAGATAATATGGATTTTTAATCGATTTGTTAATATTAATTGCTTAGCAATTGATTTAATAACATATTCAAACATGTGGGTAAATATAAAACATTGTACACAAACCTCACGTCCAGTAGTAAACGCACAGAGTAGTGCACTAGTGAGAGAACACATCTTCACACAAATATTAAAGTTCAGTCGAACGCAAGCAACCGCATCTATTATAACTGATATAACCGTATTCACTAACACACTGTAATAATAACAAATCCAATCATTGTCTTGGAGTGTAAGGTTTAATTTTTGACAAGTCATTTTCGGAGCGAATTGTAAATGCAGCCTCGGTGACATCGGCACGAACAAGTATAATACCGTGCTTGATCCAGACGAAGCGATGTTTGTTCTGTCTAGCAGCTTCTCTAGCAAGTCGAAATAATTTTTTGTTCTGCAAGGTCAAATGTTCATTTGTATAAATTTTCTGCGGCGATCCTGGTATCTTTAACTCGTCTGATGTGATGCCTTTCTTGAGACGCGCGGCAGCTAGGAAATTATCGCGAACTATTTGACTGGTTAGTTTCACTATAATATTTTTAGGACGAGATGCCCTTGGGTTGAGTTGGGGAACCCTATGAATTGCGATGATGTCACGAGATGATATCGGATGTTTTATAACATTTGCTATATTCTCGACAATCGTAACCAAGTTCTCGCCTCGTTTTTCTGGTACATTACTAATCTCGATATTGCAACTGCGAGATTTTTGTTCCATAGTCTCGAGTTTAGATTCCAGCAAAGCTACACGTTGATCGTCAGCCTGTTGAGAGCAAAGTTTATTTTCAAGTGCAGTCACACGAGAAGCAACATCTTTGGATTTTTCCTCCAGGTCATCATATTTATCGCTAATAAACTGGATAGATGTTCTTATTCCTTCGAACTCGGCGAGAAGAGATGAGAATTTCTGGTCTTGTTTCTGGAACCAAGTATCAAGCATTGACATAATGCTAGATCGAAATGCGCCAAGCTGTTCACGGAGATCTTCACGTAGATCATTGTTATTGCTGCTTATTACCCCTTTGCGAAATGTGACATATGGGGGTGGCGACTCCTTGTCCAACAAAGATTCATCGACACTCATTTCACCTTGTACTGTTGCGAGGTCTGCGTTGGCGGAGTGGTTGAAAGTGCTGTTTACTGTAGCCATGGTAGTATTCTCTGAACTCAAAACTACTCTGTGGCAAGACGCACGACGTCACTGAGGTTCACACACACAACGACAACAATGCGAGCGAGGTACGGAGTAGCGCGATAAGCAACCGATTTCGCTCGGTTCGCACGACGGAATACGAATACTTATATATATAATACGAATAAATATAGCAATGTAATTGAATTGTCGTGATTTAAACAGATCAGCTGTTTTTACGCGTGCGGAACGCAGATGCCATTCCCGCCGGCGACGCGAACGGTGCGTTGTATTGGTAGCAATCCATGGCGTACCGCGTAATAATGTTAATCAATATAAAATCTTAAGACTGCGCTGAGCGTTAGACAGATAATGACAGGGCTCGTGCGGTGCATAGTCAAATCAGCGCGCGGCCGGCATAGTAAAATTGTATGGAGGATTTGAAGTCCTTTTTATAAATATGTATCTTTATTGTCAACCAATAACTTAAATATTTGGGCGGACAAATTGTAATATAACCATTTATGTTTCATTTATGCTGTAAAATAGGATAGATTTCCACTGTTATATTATAATCCAAAAATCACGTAACACGAGCTTATGTTTTTGCATTTTACTTGCAAATTTACGTAATTTTGTAGGTGGTAATATTAATTATTTTAAGGTTTTTACACGGAGTAATTGTAAACACATTCATTGTTATAGTAAATGTATATTTTATATTTGTATTAAACAAAAAGTATTGATTTTATTCACTTAACTGTGACCGCCTGATTTGGCTCATTTCGCTCGGCGCAGTCTTAATCATGCGTTTTTTTATTTATAGCTGTTTGCGTCGAGATAAGTTGGTACTTAAAGAAAGACGTTTTGCTAAAGTTTTCGGTACGCCGTCCCTTACACCCATTTGAATATTATTAAAATAAAATGCATTCGAATAATATTAAAAAGCATTTTATTCGAATATCATTTGATTGGTTATGTGCTCATCGCTTATTCGTACTTTAATAATTAGTACCAACATTCCTAGATTTATGACATTCACTTATTATTCGTGTCATGATTAGCTAGTTAAAGCTGATACATACAATCTGTCAACGATCTCATTTAAATAGCCGTGTTTGTAAGGCGGCCGACAGAAGTAACACTTGATTACCCGGGTCTTTCTGCCACTTATCAACGGGCGCAGTCGCGAACAATATGTATAGATTAGCTATTAGTTGTACCATGGTCTCCCATGTAATGATTTTTCGCTATGTATATTCTTACTATTGTTGTATTGTTGTACACGCAGTAATAAAAAAGTGGTAGCCTTTCATAGTTTAGCTGTTTTATTTCAAAATCCGTGTACTTTGTATCGGCAAACTAAACTTATGATAGTTAATATAATAACTCACCACAATTTAAAAATGTTTAATCATTTCGAACAAATCAATTAGTTAAGTTACGTTTGTATGAAAGTACTTTAAAATATAAATCAGCTTCTATAAATACATTTTCAGTATATTCTGATAATCATTTCTGATTTTACCATCCATCACGTGAATAGTCCACACACTACAAAGTATTTAGACATGTATGTCTACGTCAATCTAACTATACCATTAGTGTGGCACGAATAGTATAGTTGTGTATGAGTGGTAATGGTATGCACAATAAATAAGACAAAATAATACATTTCCTTATCTCCTTAAAATCAGGATTAGCCCGCAGCAATGAAGATGAAAACTGGGGACACTACGGAGGAGAATACGGCGGCACCGACCGGTACTATAAAGATAGGAACGACTTTCACAAGTCCATCACCCACTGGAGACTGGACAGTGACGTCGACACAGAGAGACCCAGCTATGGAGTCAAACATTACGATAATAACAACTTTGATTACAACTCCCTCGGGAAGAGCGGTGGGGAAGGCGCCTGGAGGTATGGCCACGGCTCTTGGAAGCGAGGCAGGTGGAACACTTCAGGAAATACGAACGGACTGGAGTACGGAGAGTCAAATTTTTACAAACCGACGTCCCATTTTCATGGGGTTAACGAACGAGGGCACGATCCGATAGCACGGAGTGATGATGGTCCGGATAAAGGTATGCTTTATACAGTGTGTTTTAATAAAAAATATATCAAACAATCTAGGATCTGCCTTATAGTACGCGGTTATTGTAGCCTCCGATCTTGCTATACCAGGGATATCAGTCACGTAAAAGAAATTAAAGGAACTGGGCAAAATTCAATACAGCATTACTAACCTTACACCGATGTGTCATAAGGCAATATGCCCGAGGCAAAGGGCTTATGAAATTACAAGTGATAATAATTATCATACCGCTATTTTGGTTTATTGTTGTAATGCTAAGACGTAGGACAATCAAAAGATTTTTGAAAATTCGGCCCTTAGCCCTAGGCTGGCTGTCTTGGTAATAACATTGAGTATATATTATTATATTGCTGTGTAGATTACCGTATAGATTTGTCTCTCAATGCTTAGTAAAGGGATGAGAAGTTATCTTGTTTGTCTGTGTGTATGTATTATAAGGATACATTTCTGAAATGAGTAGTATTAGAAAGCTGCCCGATCCCTGAATATTATAGACTATATTTCAATAAAGCACTAGGTGTTCAAAGCCGTGGGCTGCAGTTGGTTATACATATTACTGCCTTGTTGGTTAATAGGTTGGGGGACAACATTGCCTTTATGTTTGCATCTGATCATGAGGTCAACTACCGTGGCAGGCAAATTGTTATTAGAGTTTTCAATTCGGCAATTCCATGTGCGTGTAATACCTTTTATATCTGCTTACCCCTTATATATATATGGTTGTGTGTTGTACAGACTGTTCGTCGCGGCGGCGGCCGGGCATGTCGCTGGGCTCGGGCGCCATCCGGCGCGCGCTCGTCTCGCATAACGTGGTGGAGTGCGAGGCCGCGTGCTTCGGCGAGAGGGAGTTCAAGTGCGTCTCCTACAGCTTTAGGTGAGACATTACTATGGTAATCATATACAAGTATATAAGATAATGACCGTCCCACAAGCTGACTGGTTCGGCAATGTTATGTCTCCGTTTGTAACTCTAACCATCAGCTCGTGACCGGTATAACCTGATTGAAATGTCAAACATCAAAATGGTAAATGTTATGCGTTAATGCCTGTTGCAAATTATAAGTATATTAAATTTGGTGTTAAGTTTAATAAGATGCAACTCAATACCTACATTGCAATTAATATTAATTATGAAATTAAAGCTTTAAAATGCAGCTAACGCACTCCGTTTTCCGCGTCTGCGTGCGATTTAATGATAATTCCAGCAATTACGATGAAAAGCTGCCCTAAGTATGATTTGCGCATTACAGATCTTTTAAAATAGGAATAGCTTCACTGCCACTGCAAGGGACCAAGATCATATTGGTTGCCTACTTCCTCAACGATGTATCCTTAAAGATGGGCACAAGGTTCTTTAGTTGGCAATCTTCTGCAGATTGAAAGTAGTCGCAGTTTTAGCGAAATTCTAGATATATTGGGGATGATAATTTTACAAGAGTAGTTAAGGAAGAGTATAACTTTTCCAATAACTTAGGAGCAGTACAATTGTGCTGGCTTGTCCGGAGAAATACAGTTCTTAACCTCTCACAGAAACGTTAAGAGTAGTAACTCTGCGTATCGTCTGGTTATTACAGTTCAGAGACACACATAATAATAATAAATAACTTTTATTGTCTTAAGAAATATTTGGTACATATATGAGTTTGTGTATAGAACCTCCTTTTAAGCATGACATGCCTGTAGTAGGAGGCTCTGCTCTTCGGTATCTTTACATTATATTATTAATTAAAACAAAAGTTTTGAGCATTTCAAGTTGATTAAATTGGATTTATAAATATTTATATGAAGTTAAGTACCTAACAAAAATAAAACAGTGTTTCCTTAAAACTAAAATAATAATCATACATAATTTGTGTGTGCGTGTGTGTGTGCGTGTGTGTGTGCGTGTGTGTGTGTGTGTGTGTGTGTGTGCCTGTGTGTGCGTGTGCGTGTGTCTGTGTGCGTATGTGTATGTGTGCTTGTGCAGGGGTGTATGCGCAGTCGTTGCTTAGTCTTGGAGTAGTGCCTCCGTGTCCTCATACGTGAGTGGTTTTATCCAATTACAAATCAACTTTTTGCATTCGTGATATTGCTTGGAATAAATATTTAGCTCTTTAGTAATTTTATTATACAGTTGAGCAGAGCGCTTATCAAATTGTATACTAGCAAAATAAGTTCTTGTTTTCGATGCTTGAGCTACTATGTATTTTCTCCTTTTTGCGACTAAGGAAGTGTCATAAGGTAGGGATTTATGTAGTTTTAATACAATCTGAGTTATGTACAGCTTCTTAACCGACAGTACATCACTTATAGAGTATAGATTTTCAGTAGGGTACCTGATATTCTTGAAATGCATTATTTTTAAAAGAGATCTCCGCGATCGCTCTACCTCAAAAAATTTCGTCTTCGAGGCAAAAATGGACTGTACTAAGGTTGTATATATTTCTAGTAAAACATTTCTAGAGTGGTCTACAGATTTTTTATGATTTGGTGGCAGAACATGCCTATCGGTTTGGAAAATCCAACTCATTTTCCTGACTCTGTTCGATACCTCCTCAAGGTGTGAGTACCATGATAGTCTCTGGTCTACAATTACTCCTAAATATTTGGTGTGGGAGACTTTACATATGGATGGAAAATTACAATTTACACGATTAGCGTCATTACACGAGTGTATTTTAATTGTAAATTTATCAGTGGGTTGTGTGCGACTATCAATACTGAAACGTATAAAATTTGTTTTCATTGTATTAAAAGATAACAAATTGAGTTGCAGCCATTGTGCCACCTGAGACATATCAACCTCTGCATTATATTTTACTTTCTCCCAAGTATTACCATAGAAGACTATAGCTGTATCATCAGCATAGGAAAACACCTTTGAGTTATTAATTTGCATGTTACATAGTTGGTTAATATAGATTTGGAACAGCGTTGGGCCAAGCACGCTTCCCTGAGGAACGCTGTAAGAGACGTCTGTGTCCTTACTAGTGTGTTGGCCTATCTTAACTCTTTGTTTCCTGTTTGTGAGATAGTCTTTAAGTAGATCAAATGATTTTGCTCTGATTTCAGTCTTTTCTAACTTGTTTACAAGAATAGGTACAGAGACAGTATCGAAAGCCTTTTTGAGGTCTAGAAATACTGTAAGACACTTGTTCCCTATATCAAGTTGCTTAATTACTATTGAGCTGAGAGCTGTAATGGCATCTTCAGTTGATAGTGATTTCCGGAAGCCAAATTGTGAATTTGATATTATATTATTTTTTTTAGTTTTAAGTCTATTATTTATAAATTTTTTAAGATACATATCTTTCGATTCATGTTATATGCCTTTTATGTAGAGCCGACAACGCGTGAGTCACACCTCTGGTATTGCAAACGAGCATAGGGTACTGAAACCACTTTCTAGGTCGTACGTTGTACCAACTTTGCTGTACATATCAAATATTTATATGCAGGTACTCGAGCTCGCACGGGTCGGACAACTGCTTCCTGTCGGAGCGTCCGTACCGCGGCCTGGAGCTCGCGGCAGATAGCGGCTCCGATGTATACGCCATGCCGCCCGACCAGGGCTGCCCCACCATCAACTACACGCCCTGGGTCGAGAGCGGTGAGCGCCTACCACTTCGTGATATACAACCTTTTGATTTTTCTCTAGTAGCAGTGGAGCTAGCGGTTCACCTGGTGAGAAGAAGTAAGCGCCGTTAGACAATTTCAGGAGTCTACCTCAGCCCGTAGTAAAACTGTATATTACTCAAAAAATTATAAGCAGTAATTCTAAAAATTCTTCTGTAAATAATATTCTACCACATACAACACCATCTAGCCCAAACTAAGCAGAACTTGTACTATGGGTACTAGACAATGGATAAACATACAGATATACTTTTTTTTTTTTTGTAAGATCATACATATTATACATAGAAACACCCAGACCAAGACAAACATCCATGTTCATGCACACAAATGTTTGACTTGTGCGGGAATCGAACCCGCGACTTCAGGCATGGCAGTCGGTTACACTAACCGGACACGGACACTAACTAAACAAAATTAACAAAGTTTTAACGTTCAAATATGTATGTCGGGCGCGTAAGTATCTATGAGTAAGTCAAATATTTTAGTTATTTAATGTTACTAAAATAGTAACGAGTTTATTTTAGTGATAAAAAGCAATCAATGTCTGACATCCTACGTAAGGATGCCAAATTTTTTATGTGATACACTTGATGGTAATTAGACTCCTTCATATCGCGTAATTCCGACTGCTCGGCCGATTTGCAGTAGTGTGAGTGCGGCGAGCGGTCCAGCCGACTTGAGAAGGATCAATTTTTGGTTGGGAGGTGCCGTCTGTGAGTTCCTACGTCTATGCCCAAACAAATTCTTTTGTATGGCCGTATAATATAAGTATATATACTGAACTTACACCTAACTGAACTAAACTGATATTAATAACATTTTTTGTGTGCGTTTGAGTCGGTGGATAGAGCTGGACAATTATTGATTGATTATTGACAATAATTGTCCAGCTTTATCCACCGACTCAAACGCACACAAAAAATGTCATCATGTCGTCATGCCTAAAACAGTATCAATTACTGGTACTGTTTTAGGCCAACGTTTGGGCATGTCGTCTCTCGGGTCCACTAGTATTAACGTGGGGGTGCTCGTCCCTTGCAGAGTGTTTCTGGCACGTGCGGTCGGGCGCGGCAGTGGGCGCGGCGGCGGCGCGCGGCGCGCTGACGGTGGCGGGGCTCGGCGCGTGCGAGGCCGAGTGCATCCGCGCGCACGCCTTCTTCTGCCGCGGGTTCAGCTTCCGGTATGCACCCGCCTTCAGCACCTTGCTACTCCACCGACACTGTTCAATACCTTGCACCTTGCAACTAACACTTTAGCAGAGATGCTATAAATGTCTGTCCAGGATACGTCTACGGAGACGTCCTCATCTACAAGTAGCGAAGTACGCTCAGTGCGATCGCTAAAGAAACAATGTTAAATCATTTAGAGCTTTACGATCTGTCACCCAGATTATATTTTGTAATAAGTATCTACTTACCTATAAATTGTCCACAGATGGCAACCAAAATGTGTGTCTAAGATCTGTCTCTTTAGCTACAAGTAGCGAGACACGATCAGGGCTATAGCAACAGAAAAAAATCAAATCATAGAAAATTGTATCTGTAATCTCGAATACGAAATGATTCTATTCGAAACATGATTTTAGTCTTAAAATAATTCAATTAAAAATTTAATACATAAATGTATTTAGTCTATTACCACACTTCTATTTGAAACATGATTCTATTTGACATGATAGTCTATTTAAACACGATTATATTCGAAATACGATTTTATTTAAAACATAATTCTATTTGAAACATGATTATATTCGAAATGCCAGTCTATCCGAAACATGATGGTATTCGAAATACGATTTTATTCGTAACAAGTTTCTATTTGAGATGTTCATTTGAAACATAATTCTATTCGGAAAAACATTATGTTCGAAACATGACTATTCGAAGCATGATTCTATTTGAAGCACGATTTTATCCGAAAGATGATGAACATGTTACTCTATTTGAAACATGATTCTACTCATCATGATTGTCTATTCAAAACACGATTGTATTTATAACACGATGAGACCATTCGTGATCTTGGAGTCACTTTGTGACCCTTGACTGTGTCACTTGTATGTTAAGTTGACACTAGATGCACGTAGTAGCGCCAATAGAATGTACGGTTTTGTTCTGCGAGCTAGTAATGATTTTGTACGTCCCAGTACATACACGCATCTATACAAATAGTTGATTCGCTCACAATTGGAATATGCGACATGTATCTGGGATCCTTTATATATAAAATATTCAATAACTCTTGAAAGAGTGCAAAATATTTTTTTACGATGTGTAAATTACAGATGCTTTCGCAGGTATGAACCTTACTCTCAGTTGTTACAAAAATATAAGCTCTTAGATTTAAGATCAAGGAGATTACAACTATAAGCCATGTTTCTATATGATGTCTGTCATCGCAGGTATGATTGTATCGAAATCCTTACTAATATTATAAACGCGAAAGTCTGTATGTGTATGGATGTTTGTTACTCTTTCACGCAAAGACTACTGGATCGATTGTGATGAAACATGGTATGTAGATAGCTGGATTAACACATAGGCTACTGCTTATCCCGATATTCCCACGGCACCGGGACTTACGCGAGTGCATTACCTATATTTACGCGAGCGGAGCCGCGGGCAAAATCTAGTTATAAACAAAATTAGCTATAGTGTGCCTATCAGGTCATTCACAAGATCATGTCGTAAAATATTTGAATTGTCTACATCGCGTATTAATGTAGGAACTCGCTCGCCCATTTGTCGTGTGCTCTGTACTTACAACAATTATTTTAGTCACATTGATAATCAAAGCGAATGGCGTTCGTGAGCATTTATAAAAATTGCTGATTGAGAAATTAAATGATCCAAGTATAGCACGCTGAAGTGGTATATCGCAATTATTTTTCCATTGAGGTTATTTTTTGAATTTATTCCTTTAAATGTTAATATAACTAACCTTGCATATTACATACTTCCATTTTTTTACTATTCTCAATTTATCTGTTTATTAGTGGTAAACGATGTGGATGCCATAATTATAAAATACGTTTTTTTTATACAGCTATATTGGTAAACAGGTATACGGCCCACCAGATGGTAAGTGGTCACCGTAGCCTATGGACGCCTGCAACACCAGAGGCATCACTTGCACGTTGCCGACCCTTTAGGATAGGAAGTGGGAAGGAAAAGTAGCGGGAATGGGAGACAGGGGTGATTGGGCCGCCGGCACTCTCTCTCACCAAACGAAACACAACAGTAGGAATACTGGTATTTCATGTCGATATTATGTGAGAGGGTAGTCCTTCAGGGTACACCCATTCATGCTGAAATCAGCAAGGCTCTAGTACTCAACTGTATGAACTGATACTTAAAAAAAAGACCTTGTGATATTGTTTGTTAACCAAATAAATGAAAAAAAAGATCTTATTCGAATCACGATACTGTTCAACATTCTATTCGAAACATGATTCTATTCGGAACATTCTTTTTGACACAATTCTAGTGACACTGTTCTATTCTAAATATGATTCTATTCGAAACGCTATTTTATTAGAAACACGATTCTATTTGAAACATGCTTTCTATAAGAAATGCTACTCCATCGAAATACGATTTTTGATATGCTAGTTTATTCGATACACAACTGACCGACCACAGTGACAACGGACAGAACATAATTTTTTTCAGTTTTATTCAGTTTTTAGTATTTTTATACCCTTTGCAGCGTGCAAATAAATAAGAGTGCAAAAACAACGAAAATTATGTGACCTTCTTTTCCCCTCAGCCTTTTGTTATGTCCCTCTGCTGGGCAAAAGCCTCTCCCTTGGACTATCAAACCAGTTTCACATCTGTTCGCAGACATTCCTTGTCAGTCCCTTTGAAAGACGAAAATAAGTCACTTTTGTTTGAAGACTTATATGACATTAAGACATATTTATTTTGTGAGACTATAATGTTTATTTACTGTTAGAATATTATCAATTAATTAACACAATTCTTTAAAAACTTACTTATGTTTAAAATATTATAACACAGAATGAAAAAGAAAAAGAAAACTAAAACCCTCTAGAATGCCTCATCGAATTCCTCCGCATCACAGACGCGTGGTAGTGTGCCCGGAAGACTGGCAGCATTGCCACATTGAATGGCAATGATTATTCTTGCCGCGAAATAAAGACCAGGCCTCTTGTCACGGGAAGCGTTGATTAACATTTTGACATTATATGGTTAAAAACATTTGATATTCGAATTTTATTTTTCATAGCAATTGCTCTCTTCCCCTCTGACTGTAATACTCTACGTTCCAGGTTCGATGCCCCAAGTATAGGTGATGATATAGAGAACTGTATCTTGACTTCGTCACCACCGACGTCTCTGGAGAATGGGCGTGGGCTCCGTCCCAACAGTGGACATGAGTTGTACGCGCGAGGAAACTACGGCCGCGGATGTGAGCCGGCCTTGTATGACGATGTACAGAATCGGGATGACGGTGAGTTATAATAGCCTTTATTGTTTATATCCAACCGTATTACACTGTTTCACTACTGGGAACGAGCCTCATTTAAGTGTGAGAAGGGTTAGGCAACAGTCCACCACGCTGTCTCAGTGCTGGTTGGCTGG
Source organism: Catocala fraxini (assembly GCA_930367265.1). NCBI lineage: Eukaryota > Metazoa > Arthropoda > Insecta > Lepidoptera > Erebidae > Catocala > Catocala fraxini. Next base: position 566,613 of record OV884051.1, read on the forward strand.
TTGTTGAACTCTTGGATATGCAGGATTTCCATGATGTTTTTCTTCGCCGTTAAAGCGAGTGATAATTAACTATTTAATACGAACATAACTTAGAACAGTCAGAGATGCCAGCCTTCGGGTGGTACTCGAGAGCTCTGCGTGGCAATCAACGCTCTCCTATTAGGATATACACTAGGATAAATATATGTAGATTTTATTATTTAAAAACTGAAAATTATTCTTATTTATTTTGGTCAAGTAGCATTAATTGCTACAGTTGCTGTGTAGAATATCTATATTCTCGTAGAGACATGTAAAGGCATGTATTTCGTCAGTTTCCTTAATAAGTATATTCTCAAAGGTATTTGAGAAATACATATATAATGAATTATACTCTAACATTGAAAATAATAAAATACTTGTAAAATTAACAGAAATTAATAATTATATAATTAATTAATTAATTAGAAATAATAAAACAATAAATATGTAATTGTATGATTTCTTATACAATGTAATAACAAATGTTAATAAAAATAACCCTGTTAGCACAATTTTCTGTGACATGACACAGACGTTCGATTACGTACGTCATAACATTTTAATTAAAAACTAGAGGCATACGGTATTAGAGGTAACGTCGCAAATCTAATCCAGTCATATATCAGTACAAGGAAACAATACACGGAAACAGCAACAATAAGTACTAAAACGAAACGTAAAGAAATACATAGATCATCAGAACGAATTGTAAAATATGGAGTACCTCAGGGAAGTGTCTTAGGCCCTCGCCTTTTTATTTTATACATCAATGACCTTCCTAAAAGCATCGATCAATCAATAACACTATTTTTCGATGATAGCACCATTACAATACCATGCTCAAATAGAGATAATAATAATAATAATAATTTATTTATTGATTACCGTGGTAAAACATGAATACAGTCCATAAAATACTTAATATAGGTAATATAATATGGGTGCCTGTACTAGGGTAAACCTGTGCCACAGGCGTTATAGGCTACAAGGATAATATCATGGAATTTGTTATTGCTTATTTAACATCAATCAACAAATCTTCAGTATCCTCATAATTTAAAGTTTGTAGGTACCGACAGACTATCCGCTTAGATCTTACATAACTTAAGTCGTATATAGCTGTATGTTTATTTATCTTGTTATAAAGAAAAGGCTCTAAGGAGGCAAAAAATCTATTTGTAAAAACAAACTTTGATTCAGAAAGTGTGGTACAGGCAATATCTTTTCGTTTTTTAGTGTTAGTAAGGTTTATGTTATACGTAAGCATTGCGTGCCGTTTAAGTATGGAGTACATTATAATAAGCTGTCGGACAGTTAATACTTTTCAATTTTCATACAAAAGATGTGTGAAAAAGCGGTAGACTCGGCGGGTAGCTACTTTTAGAAGCACTCTTTGTGCTCGCTCAATATTTAACATGAAGGATTTTCCGCTACCACCTCATGAATTGATGCAATTTTGAATTGAAGACTGACAAAATGCCTTATAGATCTGTATGATGAGTTTGTGATCTGCAATAAGGCGCAATTTTTTAAAAACAAGCAATACTTTGCGTACTTTGTTAGTTAAAGCAGTTATGTATTCTTTAAAGGAGAGTGTATCGTCTAATATAACACCTAAATATTTAATATTAGTAGTGTTAGAGATAACAGGACAAGTGCAAGCGGTAATGTTATTACAGTAATGTGCATATAAATTAATGTAACTTAAATGAGGTTGGTGTCTAAGTATACAAAATGTAATAAATTTTGTTTTTTCACTATTTAAGGTGAGCAGGTTATATTGAAGCCATTTGTTTACTATATTAAACCCGCACTGTGCATATTCATAGAATTTCGCAATGGTGTCAGTGAAAAAAAAGAAGCGCAGTATCATCTGCGTATGAAACAATTTAGCCATGATGTAGACTTAGATTACAGAGATCGTTAATGTACAACAGAAAGAGGGTACCTCTGAGGACACTTCCTTGAGGAATACCGAATTGGGGTAATTTCAAATCGACTCTGATGACGTTATCTATCTTGATACATTGGTACCTATCTTGTAGATAGTCTGTGAGAAGCTGTAATTATGTGCTCCTAATTCCTATGCCTTTAATTTTTTTAGAAGCATAGGAACAGACACGATGTCAAATGCCTTCGCCAGATCAAGAAAGATGCCAATTACCTGCTTACTGTTCCCAGGTTCCTCTGAGATATAGCTGGTTAAATAATGTACTGCGTCTGCTGTTGATAACTGAGGTGTAAAACCGAATTGCATGTCGGAGAAGAGGGAGTTCTTTTCAAGATAATATATGACACTAGTCTTTTATTAATAATTTTTCCAGTCATTGGAGAAAGAAGGTAGAAGTGAGATGGGCCTGTAATTCGTTAAGAGATTTTTATTACCGAATTTATGTATTGGTATTACGATTGCTTTCTTAAGGCATTTAGGAAAGATGCCATCAGAGAGGCAATTTCGAAAAATATGCGTTAATAGATGCACCAGGATGTGCTTACAAGCTTTGAGAATATTAGTGGAGATATTATCCCATCCTACGGCACAATTATTTTAAAAATTTAATATATCCTATTCTACCTCACTTTCATCTGGCTCTAACATGACAAAGGATTTGCCACTTTTAAGATGGGTATAAGGTAGTGAGAAAGTATCACTTGTGTTTCTACCACATTGATTTTGAACTTTGCCACCTAATATTTTGCCAACGTTTACAAAAAACCTATTTAAGTTATTAATAGAGGACCACGAAGAGCCATGTGTTTTCAATAAACTTAAACGTTTTTGACTTAATTTGGTTAGATGTGAAAGTAATCTTTTAACGTATTTCCACAGTTGTTTGCTGTTATGTGAAGCTTGATGTAATTGTAATTTTTCATATTCTATTTTCAAGTTTTTCAGTAGAATATTACAGAAATTTTTGTATCTCTTATAAGAAATTTGTAGGATAGAGTTATCGGAACACTGCTTGGATCTCTTATGTAGTTTGTCGCGGTTTCGTATGCATCGGACTAGGCCCGGGGTTATCCATGGTTTGATATTATAATTTTTCTTACTTAGTTTAGTTACTTTCGTGTTGGCTAAAATAGCTTGTTGTACTTTATCAATAACGTTTGACATGGAAGTATTAACGTCAGCTGTATTGTAAGCTGGGTTAAAATCAATGCCGCATATATCACGTTCAAGGTTACTCATGTTTATTTTCGACCTTAGTTGCGGGCGATGCATATGCTTAGACACTTAATCCAAGCGTAAGTAGAACAGCGCAGTGGTCAGTTATTGATGAGTCAGCGACAAGTGTTAAACACGGAAGCCTAGTTTTGAGCATAACATGATCTAAGTTACAGTAATGACATAAACCATTCCCTAATCTCAATGATACAGTGGTTGGAAAATAATAACTATAAAGATGAACCTGAAAAAACCCACATTATGCAATTTAGCCAACGAGATTCTAAAATTGACAATTTAATAATTCAGTATAGAAACACCAAAATTGATACAGTTACTATCACTAAATATCTGGGTATAATTGTTAATAAAAGATTAAATTGGAAAGCACAAATAGAAGCCTTAACAATAAAAGTAATCAAATCTACTTACGCAATGTATAAATTAACCTCAGTACTAAATATTAATGTACTACTTACAGCGTACCATGGTCTAGTATCTTCTCACCTTAAGTATGGCATTATTTTCTGGGGTAATTCTACCAATAAGGAATTGGCATTCAAGGCTCAATAAATATGCATAAGAACTATGTTTAAGCTACATGTTACTGACAGCTGTAAGCTATACTTTAAGAAATATAAAATGTTGAGTCTAACCTGTTTATATATATTAGAAATTACAATATTTGTAAAAATGAACCCTCATCTATTTGTACAATTATCTAATATAATAATAGTCGATCGTAGTAGACGGTACAATAGTAGACTTTGCCTTCACAATGGAAGGACCATGCACAAAAGTGTATTTTGTATGGCTCCAATAATTTACAATAAGATACACAAATGTTGGAAGCCGCAACATATATTTATGTTTTAAAAATAAATTATTTAACTTTTTGGCTGAAAAAGCTTAATATTATATGGAAGAGTTCATAAATGACAAGTTATAATACATTAAACGTATATTACTTTAATAATTTGATTTATATAAAAACTAAAACCTTTTAATTTGCATATATATCTTTGTTATATTTATTTGCATGATTTATATTTAAAATGTGTACGTCCTAACGCGAAAACATGACTGAGCTACTATTGTTTGTGTTTTACATTTTCCAACTTGTATAGCTGTGTGTGCATACTCATGTTTTAACAAATAAAACTATCTTTATCTTTATCTTTTAGTTATGGCTTTGGTCGTTTGTGGGGCTGGCGGATTGTTTCTGCCAAAGTGAGAAATGTTGATTTGACAATCTAATCCGAGACTTCACACTGGCAATGATGTAAAATGCGGCCTTTAACGAGGCAGTTAAAAATATGCATATTGTATAAAAACATCCATTCACGGAGTAGTCGGTTATTATGAGGAGAAACAATCAAGTAACTAATGGGCAGTCGTTTCAATCACCAGCTGTAGTTTAATACTGAAATAATTAGGCCGTTCAATGTATGTATTTATTTATTTATTTGGACCGTTTACAAAGATACACAATTTAAAGCTAGATACAAAAGAACTCTGCTACTTATTTGCAACATTAGTACCCGAAACAAACCATAAGGCATAGACGCTGCTAACCCTGTACGGCATGTTCCAGAGTGCTACCTGCAGTACGAGAAGGCGGCCAGGCTCACGGGCGCCGCCGTGCGCGGGCAGGCGCGCGCGCCCGACGAGCAGGCGTGCGGCCGCGCCTGCAGCCGCGCGCCCTTCACGTGTCTCAGCTTCTCCTTCAAGTCAGTGCTTTGTACATTACTTGATACTACTTCGTTTAGATGTCACTTGAACTACATTCTATTATAATACATCATTCTTTGTATATAAAAACTTACGAATTACATTATAAACTAAGGGATTACTATGACTACTTAAAGAGCTATTTTATTGCGTAACACTTATTGAACAACAGTCATCAAATTTTCAGTTTGTCATAGTTCCAGGTTTGTAAATATTGTTGAACTAATTGCTTAGTGTTAGCATAATTTTTGTCATAAATCGCAGTTATTTTGTTTATATTATTATAAAGAAATGGACCTAAAAATGCGAAAAACCTACTGGTAAAAATATACTTAGATTGAGACTGAGTAGTACAAACGATATCTTTTCGTCGTTTAGTGTTAGTAAGTGCCGGGTTATAATCAAGAGAAGTATGTTGTTTTAGTACAGTGTGCATTATAAAAAGCTGCCGGACTGTTAGTACTTTAGAATTTTGATACAAAAGGCATGTGGAATAGCGAAAACGTCAATGTATAGCTAATTTTAAGAGTGCTCTTTGTGCTCTTTCAATTAGAAGAATAACCGATTTTGCGATACCTCCCCATGAGGTAATATAGTATTTAATAACGGATTGGCACAGTGCCTTGTATATCTGTATAATAATATTATTGTCTGCGATATAACGCAGTTTTTTAAAAACGAATATTAATTAACGGAGTAAATTGCGCATGTTAAAATTAATGAATTTGGTTTTTTAAGTATTTAACCTGTTGTATGCCAGAATACCAGACATAATAGAAAAAGCATTGTGTCTCGCGCAGATCCACGTTCCGGCATACCAGAGGTTAATCTAAGCAAGTTATTTCTAAGCCATTTATTAACCACATCGAACCCCCGCTGGGCATTTTTAAGGACTGCCTCATTTGTGTCGGTGGAGAAGAGAAGGGCGGTGTCATCTGCGTACGAAACGATTTTGCCGCTAGGTAAACTTAAGTAAAAAAGATCGTTAATGTACACCCAAAATAGAGTACTTCCAAGGACAGACCCTTGTGGAATACCAAATTGTGGTACTTGTAAGTCGTCACTGATGATGTTATCTACTTTCACGCACTGATACCTATTTTGTAGATAGTCTGTTAGTTGCTTAAGCTGTGTGCCTCGTATTCCTAAACCATCTAATTTTTAAATATAATGGGAACAGATACATTGTCAAATGCTTTTGCGAGGTCGAGGAAGATTCCAATTACTTGTTTTCTTTTCCCAAGTTCCTCTGAGATAAAAGCTGTCAAGTTGTGTACTACATCTGCTGTTGACAACTTGGGTCTGAAGCCGAATTGCATATGGGAGAATAGGGAATTTTGTTCAAGAAATGATACTAATTTATTATAAATTATTTTTCTAGCACTTTTGAGAAAGTAGGCAATAGCGAGATTGGTCGATAATTTGTTACAAGGTCTTTCGTACCAGACTTATGAATGGGAATCACTATTGCTTTTTTAAGGCATAGAAGGATGACTCCGATAGAAAGACAAATTCGGAAAATGTGGGTTAATGGAGGCACCAGGATATGCTTAAAGGTCTTTAATATTTTATAGCTATTGTCCCACCCAGGTGCACAATTATTATTGTAATAGAATTGAAATATACTAGGTATACCCAAAAGTTGTGTAGCCAATAAGCGTATCCCGTATTAAATAGATATGTAAATTCGTTACTTGGCAATAGTGCTGATCTTGCCGCGGGTCAGCGCTTTGTTACCTGCTTTATAATGTAGTAAAAACCTTGATGGTCACAGCATAAATACGTCAGCTCAACTGAATATCCTGACAACACCTGACGTGCCAATATACAGTGAGCTGCAAAAATGCATACCTATGTCAAAACAAAAATGGTATAAGCCGGAAATTGACGCCATCAAACGAAAATCGATACAAGAACTGTTAAGTAGTTTATTTATATCGTAATAGATGACCGTGCACTAATAGGAAATAAAAAAGTAGTTTTCTTAATAACTCAATTTTAATAAATTGACTTTAAATAATTTTTAATCTCTATTCACAATAGTTTATTTAAAAAAAAGGAACACTCTTTAGGGTAAAACAAGAAAGCAAAGAATTACAAATGAACTTATAAATTTATAATGGGTAGTTTATTTAATAGTGTACGGTGTAGCGCGAGGTTTGCAGTGATTGTTGAATAAAAGATATGTTTTAAAGGTTACACACTAATAGTTTATTGTTCAATTCCACAATAAGTTCTTAAATGTTAAAAATGTTAGTTAAATGTTATGTTGATGAAAATGTTATAATGTTGCATTGAATGCACCCGAATGTCGCGGTCACTGAAAGTGCACTGACTCTTTTTGCGTTTGATGTAATTAGGTTAACGCGTGACTCGCTTATTGCTTACTAAGGTGTTCGGTTATATTACACCGAACAAATAGATATTTTCGATGACTCCCTATTCTGTTCGAGTGTCTTTTCGGTTGAGATTACATTTTTTTATAGAGTTCACCTATTTGCTAAAATGAATACGCGTTGCAATATTTATAAAACAACGCCATCTATTTCATTCATATTCTTTCTGATCCGAGTGTATACAGGATTTTGGACCTTAAGGTATCAATGCAATATAACAGGTGACTAGTGCGATTCGTTCAGTGACGGAGAACATCGAAAGTCCAATTAAACCCTCGGTCCCTTTATTGTTTTACCCATTATCACCCCCTTCACATAAGCCACGGTAACTGCTTACTATCAGACATTGTTTCCAACTTATGTTAAGTAACGCTTTGGTTAAACATAGCAAGATATTATATGTTGCTATTTCATTAGATTATGATTCCTTAAAATTGATTCTGAGGTACTAAATCGACACCGCCATATTGTCTATGAGCGGCAGATACCGTACCAGCTGGACTACTGGTTCATTTGCCACTAGCAACAAAAAAAAAAGCCAACGGACGAGCCGAATAATACAAATAGCATAGTACAAATATAACCTTTGAAAGCTTAACTTAGCTTAGCTTTTAAGTGTGTATGACACTCTACTCTATATAACATCCTAACTAAACAATCTTGTGCCCAGTTTTGGCAGTGAATAAGTCTTCCACGCTTTTTTGAAAGCTAGTTTCTGTCTTCGTTTTCACACTGTTATGAATTCCTCAAGAATCTATGTAAATCAAGATAAAAATTATGATTAGAGTTAATCCAAGTCATGGTACATCTATGTGCCCCGTTTCAACGGCTTAATGTCTGGACCTAATGCATGATTGAGTAACAAACATGCAGCTTCTTCCAACAAGACAACAAAAATGTTGAAACACGTGTTTCCTTCTTCGATCCTTCGATCCTGTGTCCTTCAAGCGGGGCGTAAAAAGCACCTTCGTAAGTCACAGTACCTAGAGACCTCGGCACCACTCACGTGAGGACGTGGTGTGGAGGGACCTGCTCGTGGACTACACGACTGTGCACCATCAGGAAGTGTGTAGTCATTTTTACTGGCAACAACAAAAGCGTTAGCAGACTGATGAAACCATTTCATTTTTATTCTTTCATATGTGTGCCCACAGTAACAAGGCTCCGTTGGGCGTGGACAACTGCCTGCTGTCGGAGGTGCGGCTGTTCGACCTGCAGCGCGGCGCTGACTACGTGCACTCGCCGCACGACTGGCTCTTCGCCTTCGACCTCTTCAACGGACAGTGCTGGCGCAAGGTGCACGCACACATACACGAGTGAGTACCGCTCATGTACTGCAGTTTCAGGATTACCTTAGCTCTTCAACGGACAGTGCTGGCGCAAGGTGCACGCGCACATACACGAGTGAGTACCGCTCATGTACTGCAGTGTCAGGGTTACCATAGCTCTTCAACGGACAGTGCTGGTGCAAGGTGCACGCGCACATACACGAGTGAGTACCGCTCATGTACTGCAGTGTCAGGGTTACTTTAGCTCTTCAACGGACAGTGCTGGCGCAAGGTGCACGCGCACATACACGAGTGAGTACCGCTCATGTACTGTAGTGTCAGGGTTACCTTAGCTCTTCAACGGACAGTGCTGGCGCAAGGTGCACGCGCACATACACGAGTGAGTACCGCTCATGTACTGCAGTGTCAGGGTTACCATAGCTCTTCAACGGACAGTGCTGGCGCAAGGTGCACGCGCACATACACGAGTGAGTACCGCTCATGTACTGCAGTGTCAGGGTTACCATAGCTCTTCAACGGACAGTGCTGGCGCAAGGTGCACGCGCACATACACGAGTGAGTACCGCTCATGTACTGCAGTGTCAGGGTTACCTTAGCTCTTCAACGGACAGTGCTGGCGCAAGGTGCACGCGCACATACACGAGTGAGTACCGCTCATGTACTGCAGTGTCAGGGTTACCATAGCTCTTCAACGGACAGTGCTGGCGCAAGGTGCACGCGCACATACACGAGTGAGTACCGCTCATGTACTGCAGTGTCAGGGTTACCTTAGCTCTTCAACGGACAGTGCTGGCGCAAGGTGCACGCGCACATACACGAGTGAGTACCGCTCATGTACTGTAGTGTCAGGGTTACGCGGGGAGAACAAGAGTGAATACCGCCCTAATATGGAGCGAAAGTAATGCTCTGACTCTCTTACAGTACCATTTACAGTTTCTTATTAACTATAGCTGATACATACGTACATAGCTTATGCTATGATATCATACGCAGTATAAACTTTGCAACAATGCCGTTACAATACGATTTGGATTTGGACTATGACAATTTATTTAAGGTTTTAAAATTAAATCCCGATCTAGTATATTTTTTATGTTACGGGGGACATTACAAACATACAAGAAGAACTCTCGAAACATCTTTTAGTGGATTACACATATTTTTGCTCCGCATGAGAATCAAATTCACAACACTCAGTGCACAGGCAGCGGCGAAACGAGCATTTAAACCACGACGCCATTCGAGCAATCGAGAATGCTTGGCTTAGCTCAAATATACGTTTTGGATATTTTTCCGTGTCAAACAAAATTTTACGAATATTGTCTTCTGTTTACGCGAATATTATTCATTGAAATTAAACTACTATATACGGATTTTATCGCGTTGTTTATCTGACACTCTATTACATAATTTTGAATACTGTTACACTACTACTACTATTAAACCTTACTAATTTTAAGCTATTAAATTATTATTAAAACTATTAAAACTATTTAGATTTAATTTAATTTTACACTTGGCCCAACGTTTCGGTTGCATTTCAGCAGCCATGGTCACGGGGAGACTAAGATGGTAGTTGTCTCAATGTTCCAGTGTCGTTATTTCAAAGTACCCGAACATAATTTAATCATTGGTGTTTCTATTTACGCAGAATGAGCTCAAAGTAGTCAAAATTATGTAATAAAGTGTCAAACAAAACAACGCGATAAAATCCGTATATAGCAGATTAATTTTTAAAAAATTTTACTAGTTTTTTCTATTAGGTCCTAAATTTCAAAAGGTACACAGTGCATATTTGGTAATGCATTTTTAATTTTCTCCCCGTCCCAGTGAATCTTCACCAGAAGTGCCTCGACCTCTCGCCGCGCCTCCGGTGGAAGATCCTTACTCTCTATCAGGACCTTCTGGACCTCCTGGATTTACCGGACCCTCGGAGACATCCGGACCGGAATACCCACCAGATCATCATGGTAAGGAGTTGAATGTTGATTCGTACTACTGTAAGAGCAAAGTAACCTGCTAGGGATAAGTAGCTACCAAGATTATAAACGCTTGTTACCTTTAAAAACTGCAGTTACCGTGTTGCCAGCGTAAAGACAAGTATTGGTAGCTCATTGTTGTTGTTTAGCATGTTCTGAAGGAGTCTGGAAACGCTAACATAGCAGAAAGAAAGAAGCAAAGTGTTTGAATGCGTTATTTTCTTTATAGGTTTTAATTGATGCGCTGTCCTTAAAAAGCTAAGCTCTTACAATATGTTCAGGTTTAGGTGGAGATACATATGTCTTTGTGTTTGAATGAATTCTTGCTTGCTTATTGCCCTTCTACTGTATAGTAAACAAAGATTTGGCTGTATTGCCTTAATGTTGCAAAACAATTCCAAACAGTCAAGACCATATGGTCTTGCATATGCAGCGGTAACAGCTTACCGTCAGCTGTATCGTACGCTTGCAGCACTTCAAACAAAAAGTAAACTTAAAGCTTTTTATCTGGCACACATGAACAAGCCAAAGGGATATTAAATTAATCAAGTGTAGGCTCCTAATGAAAAAAGTTTCAAAGTCCATAGATCATCAAGGACATTTTTTACATTGTAAATATCATATGCACATAGCTAATATGATCGTTATTTTTCAGACGCACCATTCATCCCATCAGGTCCGCCGAGTGGTCCAGCGTACAAACCAGATCCACCTAGATACCCACCGGCTTCAGACCCAGGCTTTCCTGAACCCTCCGGCCCGGGCTACAAACCTCACTACCCACCCGGACCTAGTCACAAACCAGGATATTCACATTCAGGCCCCGACTTTAAGCCAGGATATCCTGGACCAAGCTTTAAACCGAGCTACGAGGAGCCGTCGGGTCCTGATTTCAAACCAGGATATCATGGACCCTTGAAACCTGACTACACAGAACCTTCCGGACCTGATTTTAAGCCAGGCTATCCTGGCCCCAGTTCGAATTATAAACCAAGTTATCCAGGTCCTATTGGTCCTAGTTTTAAACCCGAATATCCTTCAGATGACAGTCTTAGCTTTAAACCCGGATATCCAGGTATAGATTCTGACTTTAAACCTGGTTATCCACCTCCTATCAAACCAAGCTACCCTGCAGGACCGCCAAGTCCCAGCTACAAGCCAGGGTACCTGCCAGACCCGGAATGGACACCAGCCTCCCGCCCTCCCAGCCCTCAAAGACCGGCTCACAGACCGCAGGAACAAGATTTTATTCCAGGCAAGCCAGGTTACCTGCCTGAAAAGCCAGCGTATTTGCCAGACCGCAGACCAGGTTATCCGGCACCAAATAGACCGTTCTCAGATGTTCCGAAGCCGGGTAGACCGGGTGGGAGACCTGGTTTTCCTGATAGAGAAATTGGTGAACCAAGTAAGTAGTAGAACATTTATTATTATCTTATGTCTGTTAAAAAAGAAAAAGAATTTGAATAAGATTAATAATTACTTTTTTAATTAATACAGTTAATAATATGTTAATTAATTGGCCATATTACTCATTAATTTTGAAGTTAATAAAAATTTATTGATTTTGATAATTTTATCACTAAAGACTAAGTATTTAAATTGATTATTTGTCTTACAGGGTTAATTGATATTTTATAATTAGAGATTAGATATAATTAGAGTGTTAAGTTATAACACTTACGTAAAAATAATATCACTGATTAGACAAATAATCTAGAATTGGCACAAATCACTTACAATCAACTATTTCCATTTGACGATTTTAGTTGTTTGTGTTAACAGTATTTTAGTAGTACGTACTTGGATCGTTAGCCGAAGTAGTTTAGTTACTTATTTATGAAATATATAATATTGTAATAGTGTTTCCTTAGACAGCACTACTCAAATAATTCAAACACAATCAATATGTGTCGGAGTTTAATAATATTATGTAATAATAATGACATAATAAATAAATTGATGATCAATAATTCATGATGATTAGCTGTAATTTTGTGACTATTAAGGAATAATATTAAATACAAAAACGTATTAAATCGATAATTTTAAGATAATAGTCATTCAAACAATTGTACCGCAATTATATAAGAATAATTAATTACTTGTAATTTTCACAAGTATAATTATCGAAACTAAATGATAAAAACGATCTACTATAAATACTGCATCCTTCAAACGATTACTGGTTCAATAGTGTCTGTATAATTATTTTTTAAATTACATTTTACAGAAAATGTGCCTATATCAATATTTGTAGACAGCGTTAAGATCAAAATACTTTATTAATTAAGCTTACAAAATAGCTATTTACAATGTGTGAATATATTTCAGCTACTGATGTTATGCTTACTTTGGCTTCTAGCCACCTGAAAATTTCTAACTAAGCTTTTTCTAGCCCTAACTCTGACAGTGCGTATATATTTGTCAGTAACGGCGTCGTGGCGCCACTACACGGTGTCGGGGTTCCCGTGCCGGGCCGGCGGCGCCTGCGCGCAGAACCGCGTGGCCGGCCACTGGGCCTGCGAGCCCGAGGGGGGAGAGATCGGTAACTACACTGGATTTTAATTCTGCATGAGTTTTTGCCCCGTGCTGTCCTACAAACAGTCATTTAAAGTCCCTAGTCTACTCTCTAACGACCAGCGATTAGGTTCCAAGTGACCTTAAGTAGAAAGCTGCGTTATCTGAAGACGGTTTCTTTACGGGGCCCGGGGTGATAAAATATATCAGTTGTCTAATATATTGTCAATTTTTTCTTACTTGCCGTACTGACGAAAACCTATGGTAGTTAGGGGCAATGGGTAGAGACACATCTCTGCTCTTTCTTTTTAATAAAAAAATATTTCCGACCGAAAAAATTGTATAATAAGTTTGTTGTTATTGGTCAAATAACACTAGGAAGAAAAATAGATTAGAGTTATAATTGTATAATATCCTAAGAAATATTATCAATCAAAGTTCAAAAGGCAGGACAACCCTAGGGGTGCTCAATTTACCCTCATGTCTGTATTGTAACTATTTTATACCTTGCCAGTTACATATTAATTTTTCGATCGATCTTTGAATTTAAATAAATCCTTAGTTTCTAGATGTTTATTTTACTGAATTATGTGAAGACTACTCTACCGATGCTAAAGGTCACACAAATCATTACTTGCAGGCTCGTGGGACTACTGCTGCGCCCCGACCCACCGCTGCGGGTACAGCGAGGGCTTCCATAAGCCGTGGTGAGTGGCGCCGGCGCCGCGCCGGGCTATGCGCATTCGTTACTACGCGTCGTTCTTGTTCAGTCTTTCACTGCAATTCTGCTAGTCATACTGTTACGAGAGTCTGTGACGCTTCTTTAACACGAACATGTATGAGTTTATGTTTATCTGAGTTCTGAGAAAGTTATAAACGAAAGTAATGTAATCAATGTAACATATTGACTCGGCAAATACCGACATGTCACAGTAATGTTAACTACCACTTTCCTTTACAGTAACCATTAACATGAACAATGTATTGTGACTGCAATAAACTTCCAGGCGACACTCAAAAAGATTTAATAAATTAATGCAGTGCTTAAACAAATACTATGTTTATAAGGTAATACTCGGTCACAGAGTATAGCAGTTAAAAATGCTTGGGAATGAACTGCGCTCTGCCCACAGGTTTTTTTAATAATAGATAATAATAATTCTTTATTTGTTAAAACATGTGTTTTTACAAACAATATATAGAAACATGCACGTTGTAGTTATATTATCTACTAGCTTATGCGCGCAGCTTCGCTCGCGTTGTACCCACATCAATAAAAAGTTAAGCTTATGTCCTTCCCCAGGCTTTAAACTATAGTTGTACCAAATTTCATCTAAATCGGTTGAGTGGTGTAGCCGTAAAAAAGTAACAGATAGACAGACAGATATGCTTTTGAATTTATAATATTCAAGTGAGGAAGTAAAGAATAATTGTGTTGCTCATGCCGTGGCGTACAAATATTTAACATTAAATAAAAAGTAACGTTAATATACTTAGTTAATCATTTAAATATATGCACCGATGTGCTTTCTAAACTTATTGTTAAATTACGTTTAAATCTTAAGTTATTGTAAATGATAATTGGCGATTGAACAGTAGCAATGAGTGTTCTGCCTGGTTCTTCTCATGAGAGCATACAAACTCTCCTGCTAGGCAATAATAGGCGCCCTATTAACTTCGATATACGTTACATACTTACATAATACGTTTTAACGTAGCTGACAAAATATGTATGGATACATGTCTGTCCACCTTATTGAGGAGCATAGGCGGCAGTAAATAAACCTGCTGTGCTTAGCGAGTGCCGGGCGCTGTGCCCCGACCACAGCTGCCGTCGCGGCGGAGAGCGCGAGGTGTGGGCGGTTCTGTCGCCGGCGCCAAGTAGCCGCCACCACGCACACTGACTGCGCTCAACTGTCTCCTGGGTTCAGGCCCAAGTGTTGATGTTTGTGAATGGGTGAGACAAATGTATAATCGGTTTTATCGTTTTCACCGAAAAGCGAATAAGGGTTATCTATACTAATATTATAAAAAGGGAAGATTTGAGTTTCTGTTTGTAATGATATCAAAAACACTACAACCAATTTTAAAATTCTTTATCCATTAGAATGCTTTATTATCACCGAGTAATATAGCCTATATTTTAAATAAAAAATGGCCCTGTTACACTTAACTTACTTTTACTCGAGCTAAGCCACGGGCAAAGGTTGTGGTAATATTTGTATAAGCTCAAAATTGGTTAGATTTATTTATCTGTAGCCTGTAAATAAAACATTGGGTTCGATTTCCTAGCCAAGCAGTGTTATTGGGTTTCTGCGTCTATAAATAAAAGTAACAACTCAGAGTCTGAAACAATGTCCAGTAGGCGCCGACCACCGCACTGTGTCACACCTGAAACCATACCTAGCGACACGTAGGCACTTGCACTTCTGACAAACTCTTCGGGGATTCACTGTGTATGTGTGTATGTTTATGTATGTAGAAAGTGGTAAAAGTAGATTCAAATGAAAGTAGTTAGTACATAGTAATATGTGACATTGTAGAGTATTGACTCAACACACACTTCACGTATATCGTAATGTTTAAGGACCACTTTCGCTTTAAGTTTATAAAACTAGCAAGCTATTATCCGTTCTATTTTCCAACAACATCTCCTGTCGCAGGTGCTACGTGGGGCCATCAGAGGACCAGTGGCGTCCGTGCAGTGAGAAGTACTACCCGTACCACCAACACAAGGTGCCGCACCCCTCTCAGGGACAGCAGCTCTCTCCAGGGTATAGGGGTAAGTGAATGAAGGGATGGTGACAGCAAAACTACCGCACGGATGGCGCAGTTGTTAATGTTCGCCGCTACACACTGCGATGAGTGTTGCGGGTTCGATCCCAAGGCGCGTCAAAGATTTTTGCTAACCACCAATGTTGGTGATGTTTGTGTCCGTTATTTCAATGTTTATTGAGTCTCTCGTGACACAGGGCCACTAGGGCAACTAGAGCGGTAGACTTTATTTAAAAAAGTAATTAAATATTTCCATGGAGAATAGTAGTCTAGTTCATATTTTACTAACCGCCTGTTGTCTGCGGCTTGATCTGCGAAGAGTACAGTTGTGCTGCGATGTAAGTTTGTGGGTCACGTTCAGAAGCGTGCGTCTAGTCCTATTGTTTTCTGAATAAGGCAAGATCAATATATCATATAAAAGGTAGTATCTTACGTAACATTGTGTTACGTTTACGTAAATGTTACACATTAAAGTAAGTGTATTTAATATTAAGGATTTCATTTACTGACGCACATCATCTTAGTTTCCACATGACCATGTCTACTGAAAAGTTACAATTGAAATTATCAAATATTTCTGCTATTTAAGTACAGATTTGGGAGAGAGATATCACTAGCCTCAATTATTTCGTATACAATTCTGTATAATTTTTAAATTTATTCTTCAAATTATGTGCGTATTGATTGACAATGATCGCGTGCTCCGTGCCTCGGAGAGCACGTTAAGTCGTTATTGGGAAGTTAGTGCCCTCTAATATCCTGAAACTGGTCTAGCCTTAGGGTATCGTTAGCCTTCGGGTTGCTGAGGTCAGGTGGCAGCCGCTCCGTGTAATAACTGATATCCAGTCAAATCCAGTTAGACTAGAAAAGCTGACCCCAAGTGACTTAGGATTAATAAAGGCTAGGGAGAAGAATTTATTTTACGTCCAAAATTGATGCCCTCTCGCTCATATATGTACCTCTGCAATGGCTTGTCGATTCGAGTGGTATTTTTTTTGTGTAGGATGGCATCTACTATCCTGATATTTATTTCCAATCTCTACGTTTTCCAGAACCAGACCGTACTCCACAAGGAACTTGGAACAGACCTGCACAGCCAGCTGGACCTCTAGAACGCCCAGGATACGACGACAGGTATCAAGGGCCGCCCAAACAGACAGGGTTTGATAGACCCCAGGGTCCGTACCTCTCTGAAGCTGATAGAAGATATTGGGACGACCTCTACAAGAAGGGACCTCAAGCTTATTATGATAAATATGGGAACCCTCTGCCAGGTTAGTTTGTGTTGTATTTATTGACCTCCTTGGTTGTGTCGTTGGTCCTGTGATTTCGGCTAATCTAGTGGTGTCAGATTCGATATCCGGTTCAGACAAAGTTTTCAAATTTTTCAGTAGTAATACTAAGTAAGACTCTCCCCGTAACCATGGCTGCTGAAAAGCAACCGAAACGTCGGGGAAAGTGTAAACTTAAATATAAAAAGTTTTAATAATTTAATTAGCTTAAAAATTTGTAAAATTTAATAGTTTTTATTTTATTTATTTATTTATTTATTTAGTATCTAGTAGTAGTGTAACATTTTCTAAGTTATGTAATAAAGTGTAAAATAAACAACGTCATAAAATCCGTATGTACATAGTAGTTTAATTTCAATTCTAATAACAGTTTACCCGACCAGGATCTCTAAACCTCACGCGCAGCAGTCGCATTTACCACCGCTAGCAAGGCAGTCATTTACCAACGTTCTTAATATCCAGGGTACACCCGCGTGCCCACAGCTGAGCGGCCTCACATCAAGTACAGCCACAACTACCCGCGCCCTGGAGGCGGACAGTGGCAGCCGGTCCCGCAGGAGTCCCCTGCCGATAGACCTCCTCCAGCCCTCGGAGTACCCAGGTAAGTACCACTATGTAATCTCTAGACACATACCCGACAGAACATAACCTCCACCCGTTCTGTTCTCCATTTGCGGAATCTCCCTCTCTTTCATCTTCCAACTCTTTGCAATACCGTCTTTATCAGCGCCTCCAACTCTTTACTGTAGAAAACTTATAGCTCTATACTGTACTATTAAGAACCTTAACAGGCTCAATTAATCCTGAAATATAATAATAGAAATCCGATATTTTGTTCCCATGCATAAAACTTCAACCTTTTTAATTCCAGATACTGGCCGGTAGCCTATCTACACAAAGGCCCACCGCCCAACACAACATACTTCCGTTTCTACAACGAAACCGAACAACCACCACCATCAACAACGACCGAACAGTACTCAACAACACCTCTAGATCAATCATCGACAACCACGTTACAACCGAACAACATCGAGAAACATAGAGACGAAAAGAAACGAAACATTAGTGACTATGAAGATGTTACACCGGAAGTGACGACAATTAAACCTAGTACTACGACAACGGATTTACCGGAAGTCAACGAAGATGTTAACAAAGATAATAAAACGGAAGTGGAAATGGTCAAGCCAGTGCAGGTCCAAATCAAAGATGTAATTAAAGGTATAGATGATAAAATAGATGACTTCTCAAGCTCCATAGAAGTTATCGATTTAGACGATCTTAAAGGAGACAAATTATCAGATTTAAAAACTTTAGAGGCTGAAGAAAGACAGATAGAAGAAATAGGCAGAATTTTAGCCTCTAGAAGAGGCGGCAAACTAGTTCTAGATAAAAGATCTCAGAAAGATCTAGAAACTAAAAGCATAGCTGTCGATAAAGAATTAGTAGATTTCAACTTCGGAAATAGATTTAATGTAGAAAGAAGGGGTGTTATACAAAAGGTAACTAAAGATGAGATAGAAAGAGAGAGAGGTGCAGATAAAAGCTTAGAAGTGAGCGAGACAACGTTCGTTCGGCCTCCTAGAATACTGGCTACAACGGAAAATATTCGCAAAGCCATAGTGAACGGCAAAGTATTCTATGACGCAACGATAAGAGAACAAAGAGATACATTTCTCACTAACTCCACTCGAAGAAGTAAGAGTTTGAGAAATGCAGATGACTCGAAGATCTCTAACCTGACAACGGCCGCCAACTTCGGTAAGAAGATCGTTAAAGCACGAAACGTGAATCCTGTAAGAAGAGTACGAAGGGTCTACAGGAAGAGATACAATCCAGAAGAAGTACGGAGAAGATTGTTGGAGAGAGAGAAGAGTAAACAAGAAAGTAGCACAGACAGTTCTAGCAAAATGTAAACTTTATTGATGAATACTGTGTAACAGGCAAGTGTGGTCGTATTAGTTTAAACAAACATCGAGAGTCTATTTATTTCGTTACAAAACACAGATGCTCCAGTTCGCTATTTGCACACCCTACGTCCTGAAAAATGCGATGAACTGATTGCTATAATGATAAATGCTGGTTACGACACTGTTACAGAAAGAAGCGTCTCACAGGCACTTGGATTACGAATTCCATATATATATATATAATAATGCAAATGTTTTATGTTTTTTATAAATACTAGAATACTTATAAGAATGTTTACCTAAACATTTACTCTGCTTAAATGATTTAATAAGGAAATCTTTAATTGCTATTGCTATTAAAAGTAGAAATAAATCGCATTCAATGTATGTAGAGTAAAGATACAAGACCACACTTAATTGTTACGCGGCATATTCTGCTCATGTTATTAAGTAATATATGAAAATATAAAACTATTTTGGGCAAAACATTATTATTTATAACGATCAGATTTATGTATACATATTACTGATAATTATGATAATTATAAATATTTTAACTTAAATATAAATACTTAATAAACTGAGTAATAAAAATATAAGATTATAGTACTTTAAATATAATTAAAATAAATTAAAACAAGTACTTTAACATTTTGTTTATTAGTTTAACATTAAGTTTATTGGTGCTTTAAATAAATTGTCAGTTTGACTTCAAATTTTATTTGCATTTAGGTTGAATTGACGATGCATATTCAAAATTGTATGTATTTATTTTAAAAGATATTCTGAGCTGGAAATAAATTTAATGTATTATATTTATACCTACTGTTTAAGGTGTATAAGTATTTTAAAATTCGATTTTATTTACTTTAAAAATATAAAGCTGATATTTTTAAAGTATTTAAGTACTTAGCAATACTCGTATGTATATTAAAAATATTATTTGCTTTTTTAATATATTTATGTGATAATTAAACATAGTGTTTGTGTAAGTTACCAAATTCTTTAAGTTACCATGAAGAAATTGCAAAAGTTGCACGTTAACTTTAATAATTCTCACTTTTATAATTAGATTTAAATTATTTTTATAAGACTTATATAATAAAAGCAATTCCTTAAAAATATGTTTTATTTAGTTCTATAGACGGAGACTACGGATTTACACTCGTTATAATATAATAATATTCTACCACATACACACAACACCATCTAGCCCAAACTAAGCAGAGCTTGTACCATGCGTACTAGACAATGAATAAACATACTTATATAGGATTTTTTTTAAATGCATATATGCGTAGAAACACCCACCATCCATGACCAAGCACACAAATGTTTGAGTTTTGCGGGAATCGAACCCGCGACCTCAGGCGTGGCAGTCGGTTACACTAACCACTACACCACCGAGGCCGTCATGGCCGTTATGATCCTGGCATACCTCTCTTGCTTTATACATTTTCATTATATCTTTCATGTAGGTTTCTTTAGCATATTCAGCTGACGAGCTCAGCAAATGGACCAGTAATATGCCAGTTTTGGAAAAAAATCAAAGAATGCTAGTTTGAAAAAATATTATTACTGTATTGTGATCGCACCCAAAACCTTCAGGGAATTCTGTTAGAGAATATTCAACCACAGCACGCAGCTTGAAAATGTACATAGCAGTCCACAATAATCTCGTCATCTATGTATTAGGTATGTGGAACGTTAAACATAGTTATTGTAATACGGGTATATACCCTTTCAGTCGTCTTTGCCTGATGCTAGAACAAATACAAAGACAAACATTCTGACATCCATTGCTTTAGGTTCAGACGCACCTAAGTACTTTGTTTTTTATATCTACAATTTATAGACACTCTTTTATTTCAGTTGTATGATATAATTTAATAACTAAGTATATAAAAGAATTGATTATGAGTATTTGTGTCTCTAGAATACCAGAGACACAAACACTCATAATCTTTTCTTACTTTTAAATCAATCCTTTGTTTTTCCTAACACTTTTTCCACCGTGCTCGCACATAGATTGCAGTAAACGCTTACCGTCAGGTAGATTGTGAGCTTGTTTATCATCAATTAGTAATGGTTGACAGCGGCCTGGTTTTGTATTTCTATGGATACTACTGTAACCATGAAAACAGCCATGTTCATGAGCAGCGGCTTCCGCTTACCATCCGGTTGACTGCTACCTAGTTTGCCATGAACAACAATATCTAATATGTCAGTCTTGTATATAAACTATTTCACGGCGCGGGCGTCCTCCCAGCGTGATAAGATTAAGGCCATAGACCACCACGCTGGCTCAGTGCGTGTTGGCAGACTTCACATGTCTTCTAGAAGATTATAAATACCTCTCAGACATGCAGGTTTCCTCACAACTTGTTCCTTCACTGTTGAAACAAGCGATAATTACCTATTCAATACTCACGTAACTACAAAAAGTCAGAAGTTCCATGGGGTCGAACTAGAGTCCTCTACGTGACAGACCAACTTAACTATTTAACACTTTGAAAAGTCGTAGGTAGGTATCAAACTCGTGACCTTTGCGTGGCAGACCAACGGTCTTCCATTAGCGTATCATTGTTTACAATAGCAAGAAAAAGTTTTCAATTTCAAATTCAAAATAAATTTATTCAGATTAGGTTACAAGGTAACACTTATCAATGTCAAAGTTACACAAATTTTTCTGCGAATTTACATTTACTGCCACGTTCAGGAAGGGTGTAGGGCTCATGAGAAGAACGGAACGGAACGAAAAAGAATAATATTGTAGTAGATACATAAGTTAGTAATTTCTCCACTTGTAAGTTTCGGTACGCAGTGCGGCGGGGCCTGGCTCGCGCAAGGCCCCGGGGCGTGCGGCCCTAGAGAGCACTTTTACTTGTTTTCTAAGCGTAAGTGCACTTTCTCGCGGCCCCGGCGCTGCACTAAACTTAAATGCAAACTGTGTCGTAATTGTTTCACTTTCTGTACGATTGTGTATTGCAATGTTATGTTTGTGGAGCTCGTTTATATAGACATTTATTTATTTATTTATTTTATTTATTTATTTATTTATTATTAATTACAACGGTTATACACCAATAACAGTAATTAATTAATCTCTTATGATCTAATAGATTACATTATCATTATTATTAAAATTACAACAGTCATATCAAAATTATAAGCTATTAAATACAGATATTAATTAGATTATACAATATTATTCAGATGCAATGTCTTTCACAGAATTTCAAACATGATATAATAATTTGGTTGAATCTATCAGTCAACACGTCACAATCGGGTAGGTCAAGAATTAGGGCATTGATTGCGCCGTGCATGCGACACAATGGGGAATGCGCACGCGACACGGTGCGGCACGGTGCAGTCGCAAACAATCTGGGACGGCGGTTGGGCCGGTGGCGTAGATAATTGTCGGGGACATAAATCGCACATAGTATGTTGTGTAATTCTGGGCAATCAATCACATTCCGCAGAATTTTCAGAGCAGTGATGACCTGCGTCTGAGACCGCCGGACAGCTAGGGAATTATATCCTAAACTACCAAGCAAGTAATCTGTAGGGTACATAAATGGATAATACCCATGATTTCTCTTATATAAGTAGCGTAGAAAGGCCTTTTGAATCTTTTCAATAAGTAAGGTGTATGTTGATTCATATGGACTCCACACACAAGCTGCAAATTCCAATTTACTTCGAACAAGGGAATTGTATAGTATTTTGATGATGGTGGGATCACGGAAATCACGTGCATTGCGCAAAACGAAACCCAGTCGCCTATATGATTCGGCGGCCACTGCGGAGATGTGCTGGTGAAATGTCAGACCACAATCGAAGATAACGCCGAGATCACGCATGTTGAATACGCGAGTTATCTCGGTGCCCCCTAATTTGTATACAGTTTGACTAGGTCGTGATTTACGGCTGAACGTCATAGTGTGACACTTACTGGTGTTAAAATACAATTTATTTGTTAGACTCCATTGTAAGACTCGATCAATATCACTTTGGAGGTCCAAGCGAGTGCGACTCTCAGTAATTTCGAGTACTAACTTCAAGTCGTCCGCATAAAGCAGGCATTTGGCATGTTGTACTACGCTGACGAGGTCATTAATCATTAAAATAAAAAGTAATGGACCAAGAACTGATCCTTGGCTCACTCCAGATCGCGTGTGATATGATCCCGATAGAAAACATCCATGAGCAACAAATTGTTTTCGGTTCAAGAGATAGTTAGCGAAAAAATGCAGAAGCTTTGGCGTGAATCCTATGGCTTGTAATTTGCTCAGTAAGATGTCATTGTCTACGGCATCGAAAGCCTTTTTAAAATCAAAATAAAGAACATCTACTTCATGTCCCCTATCCAAACCCTTCGAGACATAGTCAACGAGCGACAACAGATTCGTTTCCACTGAACGACCAGGTCGGAAGCCGTGTTGTTCATCACACAAGTAGGATTTTAGTTGATGGTAAATTTCTCTATGCACAATTGTTTCGAACACCTTGGCTGGACATGACAAAATCGCAATTGGACGATGTTCCTCAACTGAGGATTTATTATTAGTTTTCGGTATCGGAGTAACTCGGGATACCTTCCATTGATCAGGATATATGCCACTTTGAAGGGCCAAGTTAATTATGTAAGTGAGTGAGGGAGCAAGAAAATCCACACAACCAATTAATACATATGGTGGAATCTTGTCTGGACCGACTGAGCTTCGCGGTTTTAATTTACGAATGCCGGCCTTAACCTGAGATATAGTGAAATTACTAATGTGTATGTAGCCTCCATGAGTTGTAGCTGCGACAGGCAATATATTATCAGCGTCCAGTTTGGGGCTCTGTTGCAAAAACACACTAGAAAAATAATTAGCAAATGCATTCGCTGCGTCACTGCCGGTAAACGTTTTGCTATCGTAGGTCATTGTAGGCTCAAAGCCACCTTTGGACCGAAGACGTTTAATGTGCTGCCAAAATTGAAGTGGATTGTGTCTAATGCAATTCTCAGTTGATGCAATATATTGCTTGTATGCACAATCAATACGTTTTTTTAAGTTGGATCGAATACTACAAAATGCAAAATACACACTAGGGTCGGCGTGACGTTTCCATTGTCTGTGAAGCTTAATTTTGTGCTTTAAATCTGTAATGATGTCATAGGAAAACCAGACGGGATAACGTTTTCTATTAGATATAGATCTCTTTTTTTTTGGTACACAAATATCAAATATGTTAGATAGTATTCTGTAAAACTCACCAACAGCGGACGGTACATCCGTGGCACTAGTGATACTGCTCCAATCAGTCTGTGACATGAGTTCGTAAAGTAAACGAAAGTCAGCCTTACAAAAATTCCAGTCGGTCGTTGAGTCGAGGTTACTTGGACTGGTCTGCTCCCTGCTCAACGTCGTAAGAAGTTTGATCTCAATGTCAAGGGGTGGATGATAAGAGTCAACGTTTACAATACCACCAGCCTCAGCGGGCTGAACTTGCACAGCGCAATCAATATCCCTTGATAGGACTACATCCAATTTGCCGCCAAAAACATTACGTATATTATTATTATCTAACATCGAGCAAAATGAAAGTAAGTATGCAAAATAACTGTTGACAGATTTTGATGCACTGTTAAGGTTAATATCACCAATTATAAATACATTACTTTTAAAATCGTTCACAAAGGATTCCACTTTGCAGAACCAGTCAAAATACACAGAATCCGCGGCACTTGGAGGTATATATACGGCACAGATATATACACTAATTCCTCTAACGGTCAGCTTGACCCAAAGATCCTCTCCGTCAGCAGTTTCGAAGTCCCTGGCTCGAACAGGCACAATTCCCGGCTTAGCAGCTATTAGGATCCCTCCTCCCGGTCCGTTTCTGTCTCGGCGTACCACACTCCAGCCAGTGGACACAACTTCAGAGTTCTCCACTGAAAAATCCAAGAAGGTCTCAGTACCAACAATAATGTCACAATCCAGAAGTGACATATTAGTTCTCCATCTATGCAATTTTGTTTTAATACCACGAACATTTTGGTAAAATACATCAAGCGTAGCCACTGCTCTTATGCGGGTAGAGTGATTTTTTTCACTAGGTTCAGAATTATTCGGTATGTGATAATCGCTTCGTCTGTTCGTTGGTGCTAAATCGACGAAAGGTAATCCACGGCTTAATCCGAGCATTTTCAGGCCAAATCTCCGGCGAGAGAATGCACTCATAGTACGCTATAGGCACCACCAGTTTGTATGACCTGTAGTTTCCCTTTGCTTTTACTTCATCTACGACGCATTTCGCTTGAGGATACAGTTGTTGTAGGTATACTGTAATTTCATTGGGACCGGACTCCATATTCCATAGGTGTATGCTTTTCGTTTCGTCGACTGCACGAAGAGAAGTAACATTAGGCCCAGCAGTACCACGAATAGAACCACGCATAGAGTTTCGTTGTTTTTTTTGGTTGGTCTGTCCATCAGTAGATGCAACACAATCCTGTTGACTGCCAGCACTCACGTTCTGTTCCTTCATTAAATGGTGATTTTTCTTGGTTTTCGAGTAGGCCGAGTCAAGATTGGTCTTATTTATAGCTGATGTGTGTATCGATGGGGAGACAGTTACTACTGGGGCTGCAAGCACTGAGGAGGTGGTAAGGGCTAGCTCCGTGTCAACTGAGTGGAGCAGATCCTCAGTTGGGTGAGCTATTCTCACGAGGTCAGTATCAACGGTAAAAATCTATTAAATCTACTACTAAATCAAAAAAAATCTCTTATATACCATCTTTGTCCGTCCGTCCGTCCGTCTGTCTGTTATACAACTTTCAACTCAAGAACCGTAAGAGCTAGAGACTCGCGGTCAGCGCCATTCGACTCAACATAGTCGATATACTCCCGAAACGACTATGACCTTTGGCCTCTGACCTCATGGTCACGCGATACCATCTTTCAACTCAAGAACCGTAAGAGCTAGAGACTCGCGGTCAGCGCCATTCGACTCAACATAGTCGATATACTCCCGAAACGACTATGACCTTTGACCTCTGACCTCATGGTCACGCGATACCATCTTTCAACTCAAGAACCGTAAGAGCTAGAGACTCGCGGTCAGCGCCATTCGGCGCAACATAGTCAATATACCCCCGAAATGGCTATGACCTTTGACCTCTGACCTCAAGGTCACGTGATATCATTTTTTCGAACTCTAAGATTTACGGCAACTCACTGCCGTTTCTCACGTGTTTCTTATTTGTCTTATTTAGTAAGTAAATACGGCGTACTAGTAGCTAGAGATAATACATAGAGAGATACACATGTAGACACGTGACCCATCTCTGTGTAGTTACAGCCCAGGACGTGACGCGTTGTCCTTTTTTAAATCGTTAATTATACTTCGTCTGCTGCGCTTTTACTTATTATTGATAGTATAATTGTTAACAACGTCCTAAAATAAATAAGCAAGCTACCCACTTCTATACATTGTTGTTTTTTTCCCACCTCTTTCTTTCTCTCTCTTTTCTCGCTCAGTAAAACTGAAAGCAATGACTAAAAGATTTTTAACTTCAGCTCATTTGTTTACCAAATAACATAAGCAAGAAATCCCGTTTATAGAAACTGTGGTCATTCTACAATTTCTACATCAACGTTAGTTCTATCTCGATTGAGTAGATGGCGCTATAATTATTCCGGTGAAGTGCTTCATGACGGGGAAAGCTGAGTTCGCGACACCGCCGGTGCGGCGGCGCGGCGTCGAGCCGTCCATCTGTAACTCTTCACAAATTATTACTAACTAGCTTTCATGGCTTAGTTTCACTTAGATTATAATAAAGATTAGCCTTTCTTATCTATGAC
This sequence comes from Catocala fraxini, assembly GCA_930367265.1. Lineage (NCBI taxonomy): Eukaryota > Metazoa > Arthropoda > Insecta > Lepidoptera > Erebidae > Catocala > Catocala fraxini. Next base: position 593,548 of record OV884051.1, read on the forward strand.
GCACTTATAGTACGAAATAGTGCTTCTCTCTTTAGAGTGAGGTACTTGCCGTTACCATTTATTTGGTTTCTTACAGCTGTTTCTACAATACTAATATTGCAAAGAGGATCGAAATCGAAATCAAAATCTTTCACCATAAGAAAGCTATTGTATGTAGAACGTAAATGTACGAGCCACGGGAGCGAAGCAGTCATCATTAACGTCGGTGATCCTGCGCGGGACGGCTAACGAACCGGGAACATAAAAAGTGTTTCAAAGAATAAATGGGTTTTCAATGTCTTGAATGAATATAAGTCAAACATAGAACTACTGTTTGTATATCTGACTTTAAGAATGTGCTTAGATACGGATTACTGGTGTTGGAAACAGTACGGATATCTATAAAGCTTTAATAGCTCATAAGAGATACAATCACTATGTCATGTGATATCGCAGGCGTATTATCACCCATATTTTGAATCTTTAAAAATTCTGCCCTTCTCTTGCTTCTATTTATTAGGGATAGGGACATTTGTTAAACAAAATCTTGAATTAATTATATCAGCGTAATATGTTTATGACTAATGTAACTAATATATTACCAATAGTGACTGACGGTGATGAACCCGATCTTAGAACAAGTAAGACACCATCTTTATAAACTACCAATACAAATTAAATAGTTAAACAAATTTATCGGTATATAATCTTTAGGTATGTGGATGCTACAGAACACATTTATTCTGTCAAAGAGTTCACGTGTGCACATTATTTTGTGTGAACTTTATTTATTTTCATAGTACGTACCTTTCCTATGATAGTCCATTTGTTTAAATTTTTAGGTTCTATTTATAGTATCCAGCAGTAAGCAAAAGAAATAGTAAAACCCATTACTTTGCCGAAGACTTTTGAAGAACAGACACTACGAGCACCAAGCGAGGAAGTCACTTACCCAACTCTTCGTTGCTAAAGTTACGTTATATTAATAATTGCTATAATAATGTTCACAGGCAATATTGTCTTACGTTTACGCGAATGTTGTATATCGAAATTAATAATACCGGATTTTATCGTGGTTCATTCTAAAAATTACAACTTCTGAACTATTTATTTTTACATTTTCCCGGATGTTTCGATTGCTTTTCAGCAGTCATGGTCACGGGAGACTACGTAAATACCTACTACACGGGAAAGCGAACTAGCGTAAATATAAGTAGCGTCCGAATCATTAATTTATAAAGGTTTACAATATTACACATACTATCGGTTAAAAGTACAATAAATCAAAATACATAGGTACATATGTGCACATTGAAAGTCTAATTAAAGCAATTAAATTACTTTAAATTCACCCAGAATAACTTTGTAATTTTGGTTGATAGACAAGTGGGGAGTCACTTTCGGAAGTTATATGACTTTTCGAAATTATGTGCGTATTGATTGACAATTAACGCCTGCTCCGTGCCTCGGAGATCACGTTAACCCGTCGGTCCCGGCTGCCATGAACACCTATGGCAGTCGTTATTGGGAAGTCAGTGCCCTATAATATCCTGACACTGGTCTAGCGTTATGGTATCGTTAGCCTTCAGGTTGCGGAGGTCAGGTGGCAGCCGTTCCGTGTAAAAACTGATATCCAGTCAAATCCGGTTGACCAGAAAAGCCGACCCCAAGTGACTTGGGAATAATAAAGGCTAGGGAGAAGAAGAGAACATTAATGATTGAATGAGGTTAAAAATATTAATAAAAAACCAAAAACAAAAACAACTTTCATTTTCACAGATAACGTATAATTTCCCTTTTAAAACATAACTACAACTCACTTATACATTAAGTTTACGTCGGTACACCGGCGATCAAAGTAAATGTCTAACGTGACTTTTACACACGAAATACGCATTTGTAATAAACTATTACCGCAAAATGGCGGTGACGTAACCTTATAGCACGCGTTCATACACTATTAGATACGTAATATTGTTAACTACTAAGAAAACCATTTGTCTGTTCGTATTATTGACGTTTGTGAGGCTAGTTATAATTTACTAGATTCGTTCATGAGGTATGTTATTAAATCATAGGTAACGTAGGCATAGTGTAAGTGTTACTTATTAGTCAAATATCTTTTAGAATCCAATGACTATTCTGAGTGCGGGTGCACTTTGTGTTCGTTAATTATACGTTTGTAAAGTCTTCTTTATTATAATATAATATAATAATGGCAGCTGGCAGCGAAAGCCTACCAGGAAGTCACTGCCACGTAGAAGTATCGATTTGTAAAAATTATTTTGCTTTTATATGTTGTGTAATATTTTTTTTTAATTACCCGGCAAATTGACCAAGCGACCAGAGTTTGATTATGTTTAATTACAACGACCGTTAAATAATAAAATGATCATTCACTTTTTTGTGCAAAATTGTCTGTCAGTTGAGAATAGAATAGAATAGAATAGAATAGCATTTATTTGCAAATATGGGTAATACATAAGAAGGTAATAGATTTACATCAGAGTTCTGCCATATTTCACCGTTCGGCATGCAAACATTTTTCTTATATACTTTAAATTGCTAACATTTAAATTCATATTGATAAATTAATTTTTATTTGTTAAATTGATAAATTAAAATAAGCTTAATTATTACATTATACATAAATAAAATAAACTGTTCAAATGTAAATTGTCAGCAAGTCTAAATAAAATATAAAAAGAAATAAAATAAAATAAAAATCTTGGTCTGAAGATAAATAAACAAACTAACATTACGATTCCAAACAGTAAATAAATAATTAATTCATTAAAATTCGAGGTAATTTAATAAAATTTGTTCGTTAAAAACTCATTCACACTGTAGTATGCTTTATCTATTAATAATTTGCGAAGTCTACTTTTGAATTGCACCGTTTTCAAATCTTTCCAAGCACTTGGCAATTTATTGTATACAACTGGGGCCATGCAATAAATACTTTTGCGCATCATAGTAGTTTGACACGGTACATTAATTAATTTTGAATTGTCACGTCTATTTCTTGGGTATACATCGGACAAACGTTCAAAACGATGTGGATTGTTCTTCACAAACATAGCCGCTTCAAGAACATAGATACAGGGAAGTGTCAATATGTTGTACTGCTTGAAATATGGCTTGCAACTGTCGGTGGTTTTTAACTTAAACATTGACCGGAGACATCTTTTTTGAGCCTTAAATGCTATTTCTTTATCGGTCGAGTTCGCCCAGAAAATGACACCGTAGCGTAAGTGCGATTCAGCTATACCGTAGTATGCCGCAAGAAGTGTTTTCGTGTCCACTATCGAGGATAATCTATATAAAGCAAATGCAGATGAACTCAATTTTTTACACAACATGTCGATATGTGCTTTCCAGTTTAAACTGCAGTCTATTTGTAATCCTAAAAATTTGGTATCAGTTACTTCATCAATATCGTCATTTTTGTAATGTATGTGAAGGTTAGCTACACAAGGCATACGTTGTCTAAAGTGCATTATCTTAGTCTTACTTAAATTTATATTCAAATTATTTTTATCTAGCCATTTAATTAAATTGTCAAGAGAATTATTTATGTCCGTTTCATATGTATTTACATTTCTACATGGGATCGTTATGGTACTATCATCAGCAAACATAGTTAAGGGATGTTCAATGGACGTGGGCATATCATTAACATATAATATAAATCCAAACGGGCCCAAAACGCTTCCCTGTGGAACACCAAATGTAATTTTACGTTCTCGGGATCGAGATATCTCTTCATGCTTATTAATTACTTAATGGTTGAGTCATGTTACACAATTACCCTAGGCTCGACTATTTGAACGAATTGCAAACATTTGAGTATCTTAGTTAAGACTCAGGTCAGTAGCGAGATATTCCACATACAAACCCACGAGGCAAAGTTAAAGTTACTAATGCATTTGGAAAGCGACAATAAACATTAAAAATAAAAGCGTATCGACCAAATATTATGGGGTGTAGATAATCGAAACGTCGAATAACATGGTTACGGGTAATTCCGCGCAATTGCGTTACGGACTTTCGCTGCCTATTTACTTATTACGACCACAAACGTTAACGCATCACAGTTTATTTTTACGTAAACTGCCATTTCGATGGTTAACTTTTCACTTGTGATTTAAATTGGAGTATGACATGTACGTTTTGTTTAGAAAGGATGACAGTTTCTTTTACTGGTAAGATGGTAACAAGTTTATGGGCAGTTTGATGGTAAGCGGTTACTGACCATAAAAGTTAGTTGACACGCCAGCAGTCAGCCGACTAAGGTCAGGTTCTAATTCAAGAGCTTTAGCTTTGCTGAGCGCCGAACGCATTGCTTTCGGCCATCGGGCATCATAAACAGCCAGACGCTCTTAAATTACCGCGGTATGAATAATATGTTTGGATCTGAACGAGTTGGTATGATATCTGTAACAAAGATTGGCCACGTCCCAGATAAACAATATTATACAGACAAGTTGGTTTTTCCGAGTTTACGGAATGTGGATTTTTGCCCGGTAGACGGCAATATGCATTATACATATCCTTTTTAATAATTTACAATTTTTTAATAAAATGAAATATTTTGAAGGTCCTTTTCTCCGTCCACCTACCTATTTTCAATGTTTGTTAAACGGCCTATCTAAAACATGTAATCAGAGGCGACAGAAGTATTATATATGTATGTGAAAATTGAAAGAAACGAAATACGATGGCTAACTACTAACTAGCATAGGTTTTAAGAAATGTGCAAATATCGATTACAAATACACTTAACTATGTGGTGTCGGAATACAAGCGGTGCGGATTTTATTTTTTATACAATAAAGCAGTCAGGCAAACATACGGCCCACCTGATGGTAAGCGGTCACCGTAGCCTATGGAGTATGGACGCCTTCAACACCAGAGGCATCACTTGCGCGTTGCTGACTCTTTAGGGAAAACAAAGGAAGTGGGAAGGAGAAGGAGCGGGAAGGGGGAAAGAGGGTGATTGGGCGTCCAGCACTCTCACTCACAAAACGAAACACAACAGAAGGAATACTGCTATTTCACGTCGATAGATAGATTTAACTAAATGTACTAACATCTCAGGTCCTTACATCATAATCAGTGTTTAGTGAATGGCACATTAAAATTTATTTTATACTAGATTTGACCCGCGGCTTCGCTTGCGTAAATGTAAGCTAGGTTAGGTGAGTAAGTCCTTTTTTTCTGATGAAAGGTACCGTCTTTTCCAGTTCCTCTGACAAAGCGTATGCGACATTTCATAATGACCGGTCGAGTAGTTAAGGCGTGAAAGCGTAACAAACAAACCAACTTATATTCGTATTATAATATTAAGTTAGGAAGCTTTTCTCATACTGAAGTAGAATATAAATTAGATTAGAGGGAAAAATAATCCATTAAGTAGGTCATGTACCTTACCTTAGCAAATTTAGCATTTCATGGTTCCAGGGGTTGTGATTGTTTGTGCATTTCAGCTGAGGGTCGTTTGATGATTGAGTTGAAGAAGCATTTTTCGCGTTGTGTCTGTTCTCTCGTTTACCAGTTAGACTTTGTAAGCAGGCGTAGTCAGGCCTCTAGTCTAGTAACTTGTGATTGGTAGCAGGCTTTGTTGTGTGCTTCGTTAGCTACGACTAAAGTCTTTCTCCACGATGGCGGTGTCGTTGGTGTGGTCCGTGTTACGATAGTTAGCTACTTCTGCCCGTTTTTCTGATCTCAAAAGCAAGCACGTCAGGTTTATGCAGTTTTTTAAACGTAACATTGGCCGTGACTAACATAGGTACCTACATAATATCTTTGTATATACAGTACAAATATTTTTTTAGATGTATAAAATACTATCTACGTAAATTGTTGTACTTTACGACTAGTAAAACATTACTTACATGTTTGTCATAAAAACACTCCTTTTAATATTACACATATGTACATATTCTAAACCCGACACATACAGAAATGTGTTACACAGTCACATTTCGCCAACTATTGGTTTTAGGTCTCACATAAAAGCGGGCGAGCCTATTGTTGTTGAAGAATTTCTTGACAAAAAAAACACAATAACTCGACGCCTATCCTGGGAATTGAACCCAAGACCTAAGGCTCAGCTGTCGCATACACTCTTACTAATCCTGGGAACTGAATCCGAGACATCATGTACAGCTCAGACGCATACACCCCTGCTGCACCACCGAGGTAGCGACACCAGTTTATAGACAGGAAAGCTAGATTGTAGTTGTCCTGTGACCCTTTCTCTTATATAATTCAATTTTGGTGATCGGTTCATCGGATCACACTTTTACTCGCAGTGAAAGTCACTTTCGCTTTCGGGTATCGACGAATTGACACTGAGACGACGCAGGTGACATTTAATCGCGTGGAAACTTCACAGCGTCACAGTTTGTATGGTGACTTAGTGATGAGTAACAAAGTATAATGATATCCCTGTATATAAACTGTGCCACTGCTGGACACGGGACTCTTCTCAGTTTGAGAAGGGTTTGGCCATAGTCCACCATGCTGGCCCAGTGCGGGTTGACGGACTCCGCTTATCGTCAAGACCATTATGGAGAACTCTCAGACATGCAGGTTTCGTTCCTTTAGCGTTAATGCAAGCGATAACTTCTATAACTTCGAAAAGACAGAAGTGCGTGATCGCACTCGAAACGTCTGCGTGACAATCCAACGGTCTTACCAGCTAGGCTATCGCTGCTGAAAGTATATTAAAGCAACTGTGATTATTTAATGGTGGATATCCACGTCATAAGTTCCGTTCTAACCTAAAATACGCTTCGAATACAAAATATGCGTCGACACGAGGTTTGTTTCAGTGCGAGGCATTTTCAGGAGAGTTGGGCTCATTAGTAAAAAGTCACCAAAGAAAAGCTTAGGCAGTCGATCTTTGATCACATCGGAGACATTTTTGAGAAAGGGTAAGCATTCCCTAAACCGCTATGGCATGCAATGAGAATATAATGAGAGTGTCTGAAGCAATAGAGATTTGAAAGAATCATAGCAAATGGAAATCCGTAATCCCCCTCCCCCTCCCCCTCCCCCTCCCCTCCCCCGTGACGCGTTAGTGTATGCAAGCAAATGTTTTCAGTTTCATCTCTCAATATTTCTATATTCTCCGATCCCATCTTTTGCATGACGATGCTATTCTCTGCTACTTTGCAGTCAAACTGAGTGAGCTACTAATAGTGCGCAATCTTTGGTTCGGTTCCTGAGTCGGATAGTTATTATGGGGTTTTCTGTCATGAACTGGTCAGTAGCAGCACGGAGTGCCTGGTAGACGACAACATGCTCGTTCTCCGTCACATAGGAACTAAAACCATACTCGGCGAAATGTGGTTGCAATATAACACTACCTACTCTCTCTGAGATACAGGCGTGACACTATGTAAGTGTGTTATACGTCCATTCAAATATTTTTATTTGCTTGAACATTTGTATAATTTGAATTTATAATTGATAATCGCCTGTCGGCATAGGAAGTTAGTACACTCTATTAATCTAACAACGAATGTCATCTTAGAACATACTTCTAGAGACTTTGGGACTGCGGGGGATGATAGCGGTCACTTTGTAAATAAACTTATATTTACGCGACTGGTCAGACTAAACGTCGATCTCTATACACCTGGGACTGCACTCATGTGTCATTGGTGGTAGACGCGCCAGCTGTCCACCTGATGGGTAGTTATAACCACCACTTATGAAAATGGCTGTGTTTTCTTGACATCATAGCAGCAACGCCAAGTTTTGTCTGCACGGGTGTCGTAGTGGTTAAGTCGGTCGCCTCGCCATTGCCTGCGCCTGTACTAGTGTTGTAGGTTCGATGCCCACACAGGAAAAACTTTGTGTGATCCACAAATGGTTGTTCTGAGTCTGGGTGTTAATTGTATCAATTGTTTGAATGTTTGTAAAGTCCCCCGTGACACAGGAACAATTTCTAGTGAGGGGGAGAACGTAAAAAAAAGAGTTAACTACCGAGGTGGCAAACAAGCACACAGTCTACCTGCACTTGCTACCTACCCTGTCCTACCAATCAGGGAATTTGTTTGAGAGGGTCTCAATAGAGGTACTAGGGTAGGGAAAGGAATAAAAGGAAGGAAAGGGTAGGAAAAGGAAGGAATAAAAGGTACTGTAGGTGTCTTAGATCAAGATGTGACGTGATTGCCCCACTCAACTAGAACCTCTGTTGAGTAGTTCAAATAGAAAACTGAAATGACCATGTCAGTTAATAGGTACTTACTTACAACGCAAGTTGCTCGCACGTCTTTAGCTCAGCCGAGATCATACATACTTAAATAGATTCACATCTACGTCCCAAAGAGGAAGGTTTACTAAATTCCCATTTCGTGATGACAAAGGTGTAACCTAGCAACTAACGTAAATGTAGCTTCAGTAAACACACTAACCTATGTATATATTTTGTTGTTCATAAGTGTTACTTTGTGACCTAAATGAATAAATGATCTTTACTTTGTATTTTCGCTAGCTATATTCTTCAGGTCTTCGGTAATTAACTTATAGACTTACGGCTGACATATGGGCAAAAAAATTAAAGACATATTTCATATTTTCATTTACAATAAATATAGACAAGCACATCTTAAGCTATTGAAAATTTATCTTCGTTAAGAATAGTGTTTGCTGAGATAAGAAGCTGTGACCGACAAACAGACGGAACTTCTTTTTTAAACCTAAACGCAGTAGATGCGTATTCATACTTCACGCGGGACTTTACAAACATACAATTAACGCATATAAGCTACAACTACACTCGGAATTATAAAATTTGGGTAACAATAACAAAAAAAAAAATAATCCCGTAGGGGATTCGAACACACATTTCTTAGCTCAGCGACAGTTGTCCGCTGCGCCATCGGTGCTCTCACTTTGGCGAGCAGTAATAAAACTTAATTGAAATTAAACTACTATATACGGATTTTATCGCGTTGTTTATTTTACACTTTATTACATAATTTTGAAACTGTTACACTACTACTAGATACTATTAAACTTTACAAATTTTTAAGCTAATTAAGTTATTAAAACTATTTATGATTGATTGATGGAATAAGAATAACCTCCCGGAATACCGACTAAACCTACCACGGAGTTCCTCGACAAAACCACTATCGACAGGGCCGCGCGAAACACTTGCGCATGCAGTCGCGACCCCGCCGAGGTTTCAGCCCGCCGTATGAAACGGCAGACCACTACCCGATAAGACCTACCCTATAGGCACTTCGCAAAAATAATCCCTACTGTCCCCCCTAGAAGGGAGACGGACTCGACACAGAGGCGCGCGTGGGAACACGCACGCCGCCTCTCGGACCTGGTGCTGAACGGATGGCGGGCAGGCCACAAAGCCCACCACCCCCAGGTCAATCCTCAGGGTGGCTGGAGGTCATCTCGCGCCCTCCGGCGCCCGGTTCTGCGGTTGGGGAGAGGGTTTAAACGCTCCCTCTCCCGCTCCGCCGCCTCCTTGATGGAAATGACTTCCTCACAAAAGGAGGCGACGGCGTTCCACGACCTCTCACTCCGGACCATAGACTGAACTACGGTCGGGAGCGAGAGGGCAACCAATCCGACTGCCGCGATCAACTCACGGCGCTGCGATGCCCAGGCGGGGCAAATCGCCAAAGTGTGCAGCGCCGTGTCCTCAACAACGTCGCGGTAGTCGCCGCAGTGGTGACAACCGGGCGTCTCTTGCCGGCGTATACGACACAGGAACTGGCCAAAACAACCGTGGCCAGTCATTACCTGTGTCAGCCGGAAGGTGAGGGCGCCATGCCGCTTCTCCAATCACTCCTCAAACACGGGACTTACCGCCACGATCGTGGCGTGCCCGATTCTAGTATGGCTGGTGTAAGCTGAAGAATGTTGAGTCAGCAGCTTATTTTTGTAATTACTGTTGAAATTTCAACTCTAATGTATTATAATTAAGTTATTTTATCGTTTGTCACTTAAGGCTAGCTTCACCATCAATAGACGCTAGACCTTATTTTCGTTCAGAAATCAAAAAATAAACAACCCTTGACTAAATGTACAAGTAAATAGTTAATCGCTCAATAATAAAAATGTATGTTAACCACGTCTGGTAAAAAGAAGGTTTGTGTGTTTACTTGAATGAGTAACGGAGGTCGTTGAACTGCTGACCGACTGCGCGTAAGGAGGGTACTGTGTTGCGGGCTGTTGACCGCTGGTAAAAGGGAGAGTCGATTTGAATAATAGATGTTTGCTTTAAAATAAAACTGTTTTACAGTACGATAGCTTAGTGAGAGACCGCTGAACTGCCATGTGGAAGTCTCGAGTTCGATCTCAAGGCGCGACTTTGCACACTTATATCATAGCTTCATCGCTTGCGTAAAAGTAGGTTAGGTTATGTTAGTAACAGTCCTTTTTTAAATATTTATCTTATATTACTCGGTGGTAATATAGCTTTCTAATGGTGAAAGAATTTTTAAATCGGTTGAGTAGTTTTTGAGTTAAATCCTTATAAACAAACAAAAATCAAATCTTTCCTCTTTATGATATTAGTTTAGATTTGAATCATAAATGCGCTCTACTACGTTTAAATATGGCCATCTTTCAGTACGTTAAGGTGACAATGACAACATGAAATCTGAATTATAAATATAGTATTATCACGCTCACTCATATTGAAAATTGTATACTATCGATCTCTATCTAAAGTACGAGCTTATCTTATTAGTATCGATAGTTTTTCGTTAGAGTTATGAGTAGTAGAGCCTTCAGAGATTTCAGCATGAATGGGCCGGTTCGACCGGAAAAAGACTACCCTCTCACAGAATATCGACGTGAAATAGCAGTATTCCTATTGTTGTGTTTCGTTCGGTGAGTAAGAGTGCCGGAGGCCCAATCACCCTCTTTCCCCCTTCCCGCTCGTTCTCCTTCCCGCTTCCTTTCCTAAAGGGTCGGCAACGCGCAAGTGATGCCTCTGGTGTTGCAGGCGTCCATAGGCTACGGTGACCACTTACGATGGTAATCTATACCTGATGAGGTATGCTTGTTTGCTACCTTAGTTGTATAAGATCAGTCTCCGTTGAGGGTGCTATAAAAAAAGAATGAAAATAGATAAATTCAATCTTTTTTTATTAAAACTATTTACGTTGGGTCACTGGACCTCTCGCAACTGGGTTGCGAGACTTCAAGAAAATTAAACTAAGCTAAAATTATAGTAAGCTCGCTTTAACCCAGCTTACTATAATTACGACGGTAAAGGAAAACATAGTAAGGAAATCCGCATGGGTTAGTTATACATTATGTTTTTGAGGATATGTGAAGTCTGCCAACCCGCACAGCGTCGTGGACTAACCGAATTCCTTTCACATTGAGAAGAGCCCGTGTCCATCTGTGGCATGGTTTATATGCAAGACTGATATTAGAACATGCCCCGTTGCTCCCGTGGCTTACTTTTTTAATATTATAATATAGACAATAGTCAGGCACTAGGTACATTTGATTTCTGGTTCCAAACTGTAAAACTTACAAATTTTTGACTGACTCAACTTCGGATGCGAACCCGAAACCTAATAAATAATCCACCACTACACTAGTGACTAGTGACTAGTGACTAGATCGCAAAGTCTGTAAACGGACGTGAAGGATTCATAAATCTATACTATTTGTTTGTTGGTTTGTATTCGATAAACTCTGGAACCACTAAACCAATTTGAATTATTTCACCATAAGCAATACAGGAGCAGCGATAGCCAAGTGAAACCAGAGGTCTTGAGTTCGATCCCAAGGCATGCACCTCTGACTTTGCGAAGTTACGTTCGTATCAATTAGTTAATTATAGCTTGTTTTAACGGTGAAGGAAAACATCGTGAGGAAACCTGCATGTCTGAGAGTTCTCCATAATGTTCTCGAAGATACCTATGTGCAGTCTGGCAACTCGCACTTTGCCATCGTGGTGGACTATGGCCTAGCTCTTCTCATACTGAGAAGAAGTCGGTGTCCTGCAGTGGAATACACAGGGCTGATATTATCTTTATTTTTTACCACTAGAAAGCTACTTTATCCAGGAGTAACATAGGCTATATAACATCACGCTACGGGTTACGGGAGCGGAGCAGTCATCATAAATCTAAGCGTAAACGTTAAGCGGAGAGAAGCCTAATAAACAGAATGATCACTCAACTAAATGTTTGACAGAGGCCGCGTCCATCCGCACGCACACTACTTTTATTATACTTGTGTAACTACGTGAAGTAAATATGAGATTATATCTTAATTTGAAGCAATTCAATTGTTGTTGAACAAGTGGTTGTTAGTCGGCCGACGGAAAGAGGCCTGTGTGTTCACAACAAACACATAAAAACGAAACTTTAACGGCGAATGTAAAAGTTGACTCAAATGTTGACAGACTGCACTACAGCAGTGTAATGTGAGGTTTTCAAATTTGTTTTTTGCTTATCATGTAACGATATTTAAACTTAAATTATTACTAAATGAATTAACTAGATATGTTAATATGTGTATAATATCAGCCAGACTATTATATTATAGGTATATTACAACCCACACTTTTTGTAGATCAAACAATTTTATCACAATGCCATCCCTACAGTCAGTCAATCTGGTGCTCACACTATTTTGTTATTAATAATAACCACACTTGATTTGATAATTGAAATAATATGTAGCGTAACACATATGTAAAAGAGCTTACGTGAAAGAGATAGCTATAATTTGAACGATTGAGCTTTTAATGTTATACACAAAGTTGCCCGATTTCTTTATATTTTTGACACTTAAATAAAAAAGATCCCTGCTATAAGTCCTGCGTCGCGACTGTCGCCAGGTACTTTACAAACATTCAAACAAAGGATACCAAGAATATACATGTTTGTACGCCGTGGTGATCGAACCCGCAACACTCGGCGCAGTGTCAATGGTGAGGCGACCATTTTAACTACTTCGCCATCCGTGCATGCAAACATTTACATATCGACCTCTCTTACTTTCCTTTTGTTCCACATCTCGCCAACTACATTGTAGCTCGAACGCAGAAAGGGGTCTGTTGCCATTTACAAATAACATTAAAAACTGTGATAACATTTTGCAAGACCTGGGTATCAAACCAACATTAACCGCAAACGTATGCTATTGGGTGACCAAACATAGTGAAAACAAACAGCTCTTAAAGCCAACATTACCTTACTAGCTCTTGCTCGCGGGTTCGCTCGTTCGATAACAGTTTTATTTTCTAAATAGAAACTACCATATGTTCTTTTCTGTACTCCTGACAACGTGTATGCGAAATTTCATGATGATCAGTCGAGAAGTTAAGATGTGAAAGCGTAACAAATATACTCACAGTCGCATTTATAATATTCGTTAGGATTCCTTGTTCATAACAATAGAGTCGATTTGTCCGTCTGTACGCGTACACAAACACATTTTGAACATAAACGTAAATTTGCGCAGACGTTTGTAACCTTAGCCTAGTTAAACGCGCATCCGTTAACCCAGTGTGCGCACGCGCATACGCGCTGTGAATGCGAGAATCTCACAGTTTTCACTGAGACAATGGTTGATTAGGAATCATAGCGCACGGCTGATATAGGCAGATGAAAGTTTTGCGCGTTGTTCGTGCGCTTTTCGCGCAAAAGCGAGGCGCACGCTAATTTTATATTTGTCGAATGAATAATTCATTTCGGTTTTGTGTCTAAATGATTGCTAACAAGGTTAAAATATTTTGATCGAATGAGTGTTGAAATATTTTTTGATGCGTCATATTTTGCGCTGTGTGTGGCTTGCGCTTGTTTTCGGTTGAGTATCATAGGTTCGATTCCAGAATTGGGTTTTCAGTTAGGGAATAATTTTGTAGCAACATGCAGTTTGGTGATGTGCTCGATAGATGACGGTACGTTCGGTCCCATTATGAAGGACATGAAACAAAATAAGGGTGTTTAACACCTCGTCTTTCTTCTCGTTGCGAATGTGCCTGTCTTGCATAAAGCCTGGGTTAGAATCCCGAGTCAGGCAAACAAATGGTTATAGGGTATAGGCTTTCTATCAAGAAATCCTCAATAGCTCTATAAAGTTAGGACACAAAATAACCGTTAGCCGCCGAGAGTGCCTGAATAATATAATGAAAGTGAAAGAAGCAATAGAGGTATGCCAGGATCGTACCTAGTGGACGTCAGTATTCTTGGAGTACCTCTCTGGCAGACAGGCCTGAAACTATGCATATAAATTCTTATTATTGTCTTACGTTTACACAAATGTTATACATTGAAATTAAACAACTTTATACGGATTTTATAGCTATGAAATTGTTTAATTTCAATGTATAACATTCATAAAAACAAGAGAGTATAAATACTTCATAAAAACAAGAGCGATCCGTTCGAATCCGTTTTAATGAACAATTTCTAGGCTTGATGTATAAGGATGAATAACTGAATACTAAATATTAACAACCCTAGTTTGCGACATTTTCGTTTATATAATTAATTAGTTTAACACACCTATTCTACATTTCGAGCGATTAATTATTTAAATTATCTTAATACACTAGATGTCTCCCGGTGCCACTCATGTTTGTGATCACTGCTCCGCACTCGTAGTTCGAAGCGAGATGTTATGTAACCTATAAATCCTCGAGAATTGAGCGATCAAATGCAAAAAGCATTATTAAAATCAGATTGGTAGGTGCAAAGGGGAGCGCGTTCAAACAAAAATACAAGGAAACTCTTTTGCTTTATAATATTAGTATGAATTAGTTTTGCCACACCTGTTCCACACTTCGAGCCATCACTTATTTAAATTAACTATTTGAATATATTCAAAAGCGTGTGAATAAAGATATCACATTTGTGTCGCACATTACTAGTCAACATTAATGTATATAAATATTATTTACTACAAAAAATAAAGTAAGATATCTAGAATGTTTATGTAGGTCTGTATATGTTTATTTATATTTGTCCATCCGTGGCATAACTAGGCTCATGACTATGAGGTCTTTCGATGCAATATTTCCACGTTTTAAGATTTGTTTTAGATAGATTGCTATTACCTGCCATCGGCAAAATAGTTCTATGATTATCGACACAACACTTGCTGAATTCGCGCAGCAATATTTATGCTTTCAGCTGAAACACGTTTCAGCATTGATTTCATACCCCACGTGCTAGGGGATGTGAATGTATAATTGGCGTCTGCCTTTCTGCATTCGGGAAATGCCCGCATTTAACAGAATAACTAAATAAACACGTAGTCTATTGCTGACATTACTCCCGGATGCCGGATGCTGACGCCACGTTCGCTCCAAGATCATGAAGCATCAAAAACAAACGGCCAATATTGAAAGTGTCGCTATTTTTATTTAAATCCAAGATCCGTGAAAGTGCTTGTATATCTATCAGGTCAATATTTATATATTATCATAATACAGAGTAATATATCTTTAGTTTTGATTTTAGAAAGCTATTTTATGTATATACATTCCAAAAATGTAATATAATTATATTATCCTTATTAATCCTTGAATGTTATAAAAGCGAAAGTGTGTTTTTTTATCTGTCTTTCTTTCAAAAACATGTTTCTATAACATAATCAAAATTATGTTTACACGTGTATGCCACAAATCACTTATGAAATAAACGTCCAAGTTACAATGATGTGTATTTACATTTGCCTGTTGCCGCTAGAATAGAAGCATCCACTTATGGGTACACAAAGTAGAAACAACAATACACCATAATTATTACAGTTCGAGGCGGTTCGATTTTTAACAAACTAATTACCAAAATCGAAGAATCCAAGGCCGGCTAGTAGCACCCATTCACGAGTACATACGACGCATATGTTAGCCATCGTCATCTTCGCCATATTGAAGGGAAAGAAATATTAAGCTGCTTCAGAGGTAATGAGCGCTATAACATTTAAATAAAATGTTTGGCTCATCTAAATTGCTGCCACACTGGGCCTGAAGAAATATCAATGTACGTAGATATAACTACAGCTTGGACTGATTATACGTCTGAAGTAATACACACATATCATCTAATCTAATGATATCACGTCTATATACCCAAAGGTCTCACAATTTTCCAACTATGGTTTTAGGTCCCAGAGGCAGACCCAAGACAAGATGAAAAAATGTAGTGCAATAAGATATGAGTGAGTGCCAAGTGACTGAAGATGAGGTCGAAGACAGAACGAAGTGGAACATTAGGAGAGCTGACTCCACCATCATGTGGGTCTTAACCTAGGAGGAGAGAGAGAGAGAGAGAGGTTTTAGGTCCCACGTAATAGGGGCAAGCGTATAGCCGTCTACCAAACACAGTTCCAGACCAAGGATTTTTGCTGAGAATCTCATGACAGAAAAGCCCAATCAGACATAGGTCGACACGGAAATCAAATTCGAAAATTCATTCACAGCGGCCACATTCATTGATCTCTGTGCAGCCGAGCCAATGTTGACAAGATTCCATCTAGTATTTCCTTGTTTCCTCCTTCAGAACGAAACCATTTTAATATTTATTTCCATAAACAATATTAAGAAAGATTTGATTATGTCAGGAAGTATTTTTTTATCAGTTTCACTACAGTTATTGTTGAATGAAAAACTTACAGTAGATCCGGACGATCGGGCACGCCACGATCGTGGCGGTAAGTCCCGTGTTTGAGGAGTGGCTGGAGAGGCGCCATGGCGCCCTCACCTTCCGGCTGACACAGGTAATGACTGGCCACGGTTGTTTTGGCCAGTTCCTGTGTCGTATACGCCGGCAAGAGACGCCCGGTTGTCACCACTGCGGCGACTGCCGCGACGTAGTTGAGGACACGGCGCTGCACACTTTGGCGGTTTGCCCCGCCTGGGCATCGCAGCGCCGTGAATTGATCGCGGCAGTCGGATTGGTTGCCCTCTCGCTCCCGGCCGTAGTTCAGTCTATGGTCCGGAGTGAGAGGTCGTGGAACGCCGTCGCCTCCTTTTGTGAGGAAGTCAATTCCATCAAGGAGGCGGCGGAGCGGGAGAGGGAGCGTTTGAACCCTCTCCCCAACCGCAGAGCCGGGCGCCGGAGGGCGCGGGACGACCTCCAGCCACCCTGAGGTTTGACCTGGGGGTGGCGGGCTTTGTGGGCCTGCCCGCCATCCGTTCAGCACCAGGTCCGAGAGGCGGCGTGCGTGTTCCCACGCGCGCCTCTGTGTTGAGTCCGTCTCCCCTCTAGGGGGGACAGTAGGGAGTTGTGGTAGGTCTTTCGTGTAGTGGCCTGCCGTTTCATATGGCGGGCCGAAACCTCGGCGGGGTCGCGACCGCATGCGAAAGTGATTCGCGCGGCCCCGTCGATAGTGGTTTTATCGAGGAACACCGTGGTAGGTTTAGTCGGTATTCCGGGAGGTACTTTATCATCTTAACATCTTATTTTACCCCGGCGACTCCGACATAACCCCTCCGCCCGCCCCCGCGGAGGGGTATGCGTCATGCATTCCCCCACGTAAAAAAAAAAAAAAAAAAAGATCCGGACGATATATTCTGAATATTTTAAAGTTTGGAAAAATAATATAATATGTTTTTTCGAGTCCTTGTATTAAAATATTGCACATAGGTGACAGTGGTCAGTATAGATTGTATTTTAATTATTTTATACCATCGTTCACACTTATTACTTTTCATTAAAATTGCCAGCAAATCAGGTTATACTAGCATTCTTGTTGGCACCTCCAGCTAAGCCAAAATGCTTGTGTTAGGACACGCAGTGCAATCGAACCCACGACCTCCCATGAAATATCATCTGACACAACAGCCAATAGTAACGAGACCATCCGATATACAAATTATCCACTTTCTCTATCGCGTAGATTACCATCTAACCACCTAACCTTGGCGCACACCTCTGGTCCCGGCTACAGTGTGGCACTGGCCTGACGTGGTTGTGCTACAGTGTGCACACATCTTAGTGTCGCGTTAACCTCCGATACCTGACAGCTATTATAATGTTACAATAACGTAGCGTCCGCAAAAAAAGGAATGATTTTATTATTTAACTAGATTTCGTCCGCGGCATCGGTCGTGTTAGCTACGGAATTAACATATATATTTATTACAAATAGCGATTAATCGAATTCATGGCAATTTTGATAATACTATAGAATCTTATTAATTTTTGCCGTGCTTCCTGACTTTCAGGATTATCGATAGCCTTTATTTAGATTAGATTCGATTATCGATAGGGTGACCTTTGCGTGGTAGTGCCACATAGTCTCGAGTTCGATGCCGACGTTTTGTAGTCATGTACGTATTCAATAAATAATTATTGCTCGCTTTAATGGTGAAAGCAAACATCACGAGGAAACGTGTATGTCCAAAAACTCTGAAAAAGTTCCCAAGCGTAAATTCAAACCCGTTGAACCCGGACTGGGCCAACGTAGAGGGTTATGTCTAATCCTTCTCATACTGAGAAGAGGCTTGTTCCCAGCAGTGGGACTGCAGCAATGGATTGAGATGATATGATCAAATCTCTGATGTGAACCAAAAATAATCGTCGCTAAATGAAATTATACAATTTAACAAATAACATCCCATGCAAGAATTTAAATACATATAACTATTAAAATGTATACCACCTAAGCCATTACGCTATCCGTGTAATGTCTATAAGAACGCTAACTTACATCGACAACTTCTTGTCTAAATGTCCGTAACGAAGTACACGAACCAAGAGTCCTTTGAAAGTCAAACCTCCTCGAGTCAACAAAACCTCGACTATTTGTTTTTTTGCCGACGCTCCGAGTCACAACACAAATAAACTTTCTATTGTGTCGGTCCGTGTCGAATACTTTATCGATAATAGCTAGTGTTGGCTATATGTCGATGTTTTAAATTCTGTATTTAATTTTGTTATTTTATCTTTATATATGTATATGTATCAGAATTGTTCAATGTAATTATCATTGAGAATATTTTAATTTTAAATTTAATGAATAGAGTATTATCTGATTTATTTAGAACATTCTAAGGCAACTTCTTTAAATTTGATTTTTTTAACCGACTTCAAAAAAGAAGGAGGTTTTCAATACGCCGTAATAATTGATGTTAAAAAAAAAAATTCTATTCGATATTGTTCCACTCAGATTTAGTAAGATATTAGTTTTGTACACTTACTAATAAGTATTATCCGTGTTTTCCTTTATTGTTTATCAGACTAATTAATCCGCATTGATCTTGTGCCAAACACATAACATAGCACGTATTGTTTCGGTAATTCATGAGGTCTCAGATACGATTCTAGATCGGCAAAGTAGTGTTAGAATTTCATGTTATGTTTCTGAATATGTGTGCTGTACCCAGCAATTCGCTAATAAGCTTTTGCCCACGGCTTTACTTGGAAACAGTCCTTTTTTAACGAAAGGCACTTTATTTCCATTTGTGTACCCCTGACAACGTGGTTGTGAAATTTCATGATCATCGGTCAAGTAGTAAAGGCGTGCAAACATAATAGGTATATTTCGCACTTATTTATTTTCTATTTTGTGATTTTTATTGCATAATATATTATTGTCCATATTATAGAGCGATTTTTTAGTTCCAAAGTAACTAAATACATATAATAGATTTATTTTGACATCTTATATAAGGCGTTCTAGACTTTTTAATTACCAATATCGAAATTATTTATCAAATTATTGTAAGTTGATACTTACCTTGATTTTTACAGTAAAACTTAGCTTCACTCTTAATAATTAGAATCTATTAAAATTATTTCTTACAAGTACGACGCATAGATCTAAATAGTTTTATTCCACACATAGTTGTTCTGTCTGGCTGTTACTTATGTCTGATCTTTAATAATCGTGAAGCAATTATTTTTAGTATAATAGCTGTCTAAAACATAATAAATAAATCAATTACAACTATATCGATAACACGATCCCATCATTAGCTACCTAGACGTGACCTCAGCGAAAGTCCCAGGGAGCTAGTGATGCGCTTTACGTATAAAATCACTACACGACATCGACAATCGCTTCGAATTGAACCTTACGAATTGACATACTTAGGAAAATGAAAGTTTAATCGTGAAGTAACGGAATCCTGCGAATCGATTCAAGTGCTCATTCATAGCCATTGAAGAAAGAATTTAAAAGTTCGACATATTGTATTAACTAGTATAACTGCCCTTATATATCAGCCCTGTATGTAAACTGTCCCACTGCTGGGCACGAATCTCTTCTAGTCAGAGAAGGGTTAGGCCATAGTCCACCACACTGGCCTAGTGCTGGTTGGCAGACATCAATCACTTAACTTCGAGAACATTATGAAGGTTACCTCATGATGACCGCCGTTATAGCGAGCAATAATTTACTATTAATACGCACACAATAATATCCTAAATATTGTTTTGCTGAAGTGTTAATAGTCAGGAAGAAAACATAGAAATATATTTGTATCGACTGAATGCTGCCTGCACTTCCTCTTAAGGAAGCGCTTTGCTTCCAGTTGGAGAATCATATCATCCCAATGTTGCAGTGAAGCGACCAGTTTTGAAATATTTATTAACGCGTATAATAATGTCCTCCAAACCGATTTTCGGTCACGGCGGCCAATCTTAACGGAGACTGCGCCATCTGCGCAGGAGATATTATAGTGCACAAGCGGGTGCGGTAACACAAGTGCACTTTCTGTTCCCTAACTCTCATGATCCGATGGGACGACAAGCCGACACGAGCGGAGAGAGACCAGGCCGGAATTAACGGCCTTACGTGCTTGCCAAAGCACGGAGGTGTGTAACATCGCCAACTGCCTTACTTCTGCTATAGAGAATTTCTTGGCAGAAAAATCTAGTAACTTTTTGTTGCCCTGACCTGGGATTCGAACCCGAGACCGAGCACAGCAATCGCATGCACTACCGCTGCGCTACTGAGGCAGCTATATACTGCGCGTAAAAACTGAGATCATTATTTACCATTACATAGATACTACATATGTAGGTCACGTGAGTAATAAATATAATGTCAGACATTTCAAACACTTGTTTTAACACTCAATTATGATAAAAACAATAGGTAATTAAAATTGTTGTAATTATCACACAGCTTATAAAGCATGTAGTCAATAGGTTCCAAGAACGATTCCCGGGTACGTCATATCGTATTTAGTGCACGGTTGGCGAAGTAGTTTAAGTGGTCGTCTCGCCACTGCCGCCGCGCCGAGTGTTGTGAGTTCGATCCCCACACGTGACAAAACTTTGTGTGTGTCCACAAATGGTTGTCCCGTGTCTGGGTGTTCTTTGTGTCCGTTGTTTGAATTGTAAAGCCTCCTCAAGACACAGGAACTAGGTGTTGCCTTTTATAAAAACAAAAAAAAGGAACTGTTCCAAGCTTTTGGGATTTTCTGTTAAGAAAATTTTTGTTGGAGCGCAGAGTCTGGCAGTTTGCCCGGCAGGCGGCAATAGCCCTCCTCTCATTATTTAGAATTAAAAGACTACCTACCTACTTACTACCTACAGCAATATACAAGCATGAGTCTTTAAACATCCCTCATCTTCCAGATTTACTTTTGTTGCTAAGACGATGGAAGCCCGTTAACATTCAGTCCGGTGGAGACAGCTCTAAGAACATCATTATTTTACCGTTTGCATTACATTAGCTTTATTAGCAATCATTTTAAGCCATGCGTGAGCTGTTCCACCGTGTTGTTAGAAGACGGAACTCCAGGTATACAGCCGTCTTTTTTGCTCTCGCAGCTATTACATATCGTCGTCCCGTATGGTGCATCTTAATTAATTTCTAATCTTGGAAATGCAACGCCTCTGGAATGAGTATCAGCTGTGGGGTATTAAGTAGTGAATTGTAACTTAACAGAAAACAGTTTAAGATTCTAGTACTATTATGCAATTTCCTAAAAATAAACCCAATATCACTAACCGATCAAGGAATCGAACTTGAGAGCACACAGCAGTTGCATTTACTATCACTGCATTCTCAAATCAAAGGATTAATTAAATAAATAGTGTTTTAAAAATGTATATTGAGCATGTTATATGTAAGTTGATTGCGGGGATGGCGTAGTGGTGTAAGTAGTCACCTCGTCACTGCGCCAAGTGTTATCAGTTAGATCCGCACACGGATGTTTGTAAAGTCCTCTGTGACACAGGAATTATTCCTAGTGCGCACTTGGTATAGCTCCCGTGTCGCGGGGACTTCACAAACATTCAAACCACGGACACGAAGAACACCCAGACTCAAAACAACTATTTGTAGATCACACAAATTTTTGTCTCATGTCAGGATCAATCAGAAGGCTATTGTTACAGCAGGTTCCAAATTTCATGTCGATATAATAGATGTGTTTGTGGTCGCACACCTCCGAAACGGCTCGACCGATTCTTATGAATTTTTGTTTGGTTATATGAGAATAGGTCGTAAAGTATATTTCATACCGCTAGGTGGTTAGAGGGTCAACCTAATTTATATTTACGCGAGCGAAACTGCGGGCAAAAGCTAGTGTACATATTTTTGAATAACAAAATAATGTAATGTGCCTTGTCCGGGTACAGTGCTTGTGCCTTTGACTCATATATCTTATTTGTCATCATACACAAAAGAAAGTTGTGTTCCTAGAATACGCAGACACGCAAAAAAATTATACACCGCAGGTAAATTATACAAAATGGCAGGCGAGATTGAACATTTAGAAAAAAAAATGAGAGTTAAGCTAATAATATCGTAGCCATTTCTTTCCCTTTCCGTTAGCTCTGGTAAAGCCGGGCTAAGAAAGTACCATTATCATAAGCGAGTAGGGTTTTAACTAACGCCCTTTTTGGCAGCCTTTGCTCTTTTAGCACTGTAATTTATTTTTGTTGAATATAGGTATACAGCCCATGGTCTATAATATATGGGAATATATTCTCAATGGGGACGGCAGACGTGTATTGCACGCCACATTTTAGCAACTATGGTTTCTGAATCCGTAATACTACTAAAAATTTCTTGACAGAAAATGTCAATAAGACTATACCTGAATTAGAAATCGAGCCTGAAACTTGCACTGACTTGCACTTACTTTGTTGGTGATAGAATTGTGCGTCAGGTAGTCCTATTAAAAGCAATCATAAGAAACAATTACTACGTACCAGTGATTATTCCTGTCCGTCCAACTGATCTGTCTTCCCGTTAATTATAGGGGACAGATCGAACCTTTTATTCTCCTTTGTCCTCCTGCACAGTCCCCTGGGACAGACGGCCAATATTTCGTTCGATCTGTCCCCTCGCAAATAACAGGGGGACAGATCGAACTTGTTTGTCCTATTTGTCCCCCGAGACGACGTATCAGGAGAACAGACAGGAATAATCCTCAGGCCGGCCATTATTTTGCAAGTGCCAATGTGGTTTAATAAGTTCGAAGTTTGTGAAATTGTTCTTTTTCGCCTAAAAATAGCTTAAGGGCGTGAAAATAACATTTTATCTGAAATAGGAGAGTAAAGTATTAGGTTTTCTGGTATCATATAAAAGTACAAACTCATTAAATCCATATCGACCACAGTAAACAGTTACATTTTCTTTCATAAATATGTAATACGACCTCCTTATATCTAAACGAGTTCTGATCGTTCTAGTACCGAGTATAACAAGCTCTAAGTTGTTCAGGAACTAGTTTATTTTTCTATAATTATGTCATTTTTGAACGCGCTGGGAAAAGTGATATGAGTTTATTTCTTAAACGAAGACTACTTAAAGTATGAAGTTTAGTTATTTTCAATGTATTTTTGATATTAAGTTCATATAGAATGGTGTGTTACCGGTCTCGTTAGCACAGCGGTAATAAATGCGACTGCTGTGCGGTCCTAGGTTCGGTTGTACCTATACCAAATTCTCAGAAGTGTTCTGATACTTTTAATGCGCTTCGCGTCTACCAATTTCAGAATACTTCACAGAATTTAACCCGAAGACTGCATGACCCCGGAATCGAACCGAGACCTCCCAAGCAAAGCAAAGCTAATCGGTCGTGAACGCAATGCAAAATTTACATCACGAGACCAATGGCGGTCACGAAAAAAGTAAAAAAAAGAACAATAGCCCAAAACGCCACAAATATAATCGACTACCTGTTCCACAGATTATAAAACACGATAATAAATAAATACCAAGGATGATTTCTAATGTTCTCAGTTTCACCGGTTGTACTATAAAAAGAAATGTCTATCTGTCTCTTTCTGACATATGCCTGTCTCTCACAATTTCTCATTTCACCGTTCACTCGTTTAGCAACTCCGTACTAACTATGACCGAGTTGCTTTACACTATCAACACAGATGATTTCAAACTTTAAACATAAAACAATAAGGCTTTTTTTTAGTCGTGAAAGTAAAGCATATTAGGACTTTCTCAAAGTAAATCATTGTTAGTAATATGTATGTTTCTTATTTTACAGTGTAAAGTTGGTCACTTGGCTAGTAGGTTCAGAGCCGTGACGAGGCGCAGACGCCTTTACAAACAGTTCTAATAAAAATTATATCGAAAGAAATGACGACAATCCCGTGGATGCATTTAAAAAATTAAGATTAATACAAAAGATGTGAATGTGATTTTAAAAACGGAATAAATTATTTTTTGTTTTCGCGCGCATTTAAACGTCAGAATGACAGTTCGAAAGTGGTTCAAATTTAGAAAATCAATGCAACGTAGTGATGTGAAAATGATGTTTTTAATTTTAGTGTTACTGTCTGTCTTGGACAATTTGCCCTTAGGGTGTAAGGGCGAAGATAGCGATAGAGGTGAGTCGAGTTATTTTTTTAATTGGTCGATTATTTTTAGTGTTGTTTGAAGCTCGGGAAAATAACATATCGACAATTTAACTCGTTTAAAATCGTTGTGAGACATAAAAATCTTTAAGAAATCAATTGACACTGATTTTGATGCGGATTTTAACACTGACCTACACTGAAGAGAAATTATGTACGAATGAATAAATGTTATGGAAAATATTTAAATATGGCGCGGCTATTAGTTGCTGTGAACCGGAATACTTGTCCGTTCAATCACATAATTGTGTTTGCGTATTGTGGATCGCGAAGTCCTATATTCAAGGCTTGAGTAAGAAAAAGTATGACAGGATTTTAGCAGTATAGAATTTTGAAATGTGTTTACGTAAAGGAAGGAAAATGCAGTAGAATAAATAATAATAAATAAATTATATTTCCTTAATTAATACTACAAATATTGTTTAAAGGTTAAATTATAAGTACAAAATGATTAAACTTGTAGAAAGGTCACCCATCCCTGTACTAGTTAAGAAACTGTATCGCAGGTGACGAGTCGCATATTACTTAGTTCTTAAATATAGCTATTTATATTTCGAAGGAAAATGTCGCGAGGAAACCTGCATGTCTAACAGTTTTACATAATGTTTTCGAATATATGTAAAATCTGTCAACCTGCTCTGGGCCAGCATGGTGGACTTTGGCCTAATCCTTCTCATGTTGAGAAGAGGCCCGTGCCCAGCAGTGGGACAGTTTAATACATGGTTGATATTAAATATAAATATATATGACGAAATGTGGTGTCTGTCAACAAAGTCCACTAACATGCAACAAGTCATCCCAAACTTTTGGTATTGTAAGCCCTCGGTGCGCACGTTGCACCGATGCATTAAAAGCCGCAGGACCAACGCCTGATCTCTCTCCGGTCGTGTCGGATTGCTGTCCCATCGGAATAATAATATGAGACTGAGAAGGAATAGAGTGCACTTGTGTTTGCGCACACATTTGGGCACTGTAATATCTTCTGCGCAGATGACCAGTCTGCATTAAAATTGGCACCATGACCAAAAATTACGACGTAATTTATTATTTTAAATATAACTTATAAGAATATTAACAAATTTCATTTTGTCGCCTACCTATTTTACTTTAGATTAAGGTTATATATTTTCTTAGTTATTGTGATACTTAATATAGTCTTCTGTTTACGCGAATGTTATACATTGACATTAAACAACTTTATACGGAATGTATCGCGTTGTTTATTTCGTAACACTTTTATTACGTACATATGTAATTGTTATATATTTTGATCGATCCGTACAAAGTAGTATAATTTTATTGTGATACCTTGAAATGTAGTGCAAATAAGTTGATTGAAGTACCTACTTATATTTTTGATGCAACTGATAATGTATGTACCTATGTATGTAGCTTATGTGGAGGCCAGTCAGTGCAGACCGGCGACACTTCGACCCAGTGGGATCTTTTGTGTCGACACTCTCCCAATAACGACTGCCATAGATGTTCATGGCAACCGGGACCGACGGCTTAACGTGCTCTCCGAGGCACGGAGCAGGCGATAATTGTCAATCAATACGCACATAATTTCGAAAAGTCATATAACTTCCGAAAGTCATTAACTGATAATGTAACAACTAATATATATGATAGTTGCCCAAGTAAGTGAATAAACATATATAAAGAAAAATCTTAACAAAATGTTTTATAAGACAGACTGTTGCACAATGGCAGGCAGGATTACCTAAGGTTCATGCATTCGTTAAGTTGACAGGTGAATTTTGTCTTGATAATATTCTTTAAAATAGTTATACTATACATAATTATATTCCTCTTGCCGGCTAGGTATATAATATATTGTGGTGGAGTCAAGCTTTATCGTTTTATTTAATTAACGCACCTTATTTTCCCTAGTTAATATTTTAAGTGCCACATAATAGATTGCTACTGCTAATGAGAAGGTCGTGACAGGAAAACCCAATCAACTTTGCATGTTCTGGGTCACAAATCCCAGACCTCAAGCACAACAGCCGTATTTATTACAAACAAGGCAGTCATTATATCTCTTCATCTGGTGTCATAAACTATCTGTCAAAATTAGTTTGCTCGGTGACTAATTGCAAATTTTTACCGATTATCAAGTGTTAATAGCGGTATTATCACGCGATGCTGCTTTCATTAATTAAACTTTATAATTGGGATTAATTGCCAATTATTTGGCAGTATGAGCGAGCCTGTTCACCTGAGAATGTATTACCGTCTTACAGGCAATGGGCGTAAGAGTAAAGCATGCTGAATAAGCTGAAAATTGGCAAGAATACTAGTCATATGTGTAACCCAAATTGATTGACTATACTAATATTATACAGAATAAATACTAGTTTGTTTGTAATTGATAAACTCAAGAACTACTGCACAGATTTTAATAATTTTTCGCTATTGTAAGTAACATAATAATATGCTATATAACATCACGCTACGAGCCATGAGAGTGGTGTAGGAATCGTTAGCACAAGCGGGTGAAACCGCGGCGAACTGCTAATACCTGTTATGTAGAAAAGAACCTGGTAATTTAACCACTTAAAACATGATCGATGACATTGCGTATGTGTCATGTCATGTCTTGAATGTCTTAAATATGATAACTGATATATATACATTTAAATAAAAACCGGACTACAAAAAAAAGGGGCTCCTCACGACCATGGCTGCTAAAAAGCAACCGTAATGTTGGGAAAAGTGCGAATTTAAATCATAAACCACAAGAGAATCCGTTAAAGTAGTTTAATTTCAACCTCCTTAAACCTTAAGCATGAGAAGATTCTCTACAATGATGTGTAAACGAGTTTCCCATCAACAAATGTACACAGAGTCAAAAAGCTTGACCACAAGCTAACACCCGCCTCTCTGTGGTTAACCGCAGACCTGATCTGCTCACTGTACAATACGCGCTTGTATTTTATTTAAAAGGAAAAGAAAGGCTCGTTTTATTACTTCTGAGAATATTATCTTGCACTTTCGCTTACCGAAATGAGGTGCCGGTTCGACACCCGGTATACTAACATATATACAACATGTTCAAAATTCTCGCCACATTTTGGGCAGATATAGTTATAATATAATAATGATAATATTTCTGTATACAAACGGTCCCACTGCTGGGCACAGACGTCTTCTAAATGTGAGAGAGGTTACGCCATAGTGTAGGCGTAAGCCTGTACGTATACAGACAGGCATATTTAATCTTATAATATTACTAATTTGGCTAATCTACTTTTATTCATGTTTTAAATAGTAAATAAGCAAACGCCGCGCATGTGCAACGATGTTCTTCTTGCTATTGCAGCTCGGCGACGCCGACGCTTGTCACGTGTGTCAAAGGCTCGTTGCATACATGTTGGTTTTGTATAGTGCACGACTTGATATTTTTTAGGTATTATCAATATAAAAATAGTGTTTTCTTATTTTTCCATATTCAGAATAATCAATGTAGTCACTTTTGTAAATATAGCGAACACATATTAATTTCATTTATGCTCTCGGCTTCCCGTAAATACAGGTTATGTGAATATTCTACCTACAGAAACAGTACTTTTTCTTGGATGAATGACTTTTTCTGTAACCCTGACAACGTGTATAAAAGGTGTAAAAGAATAATAACCAAACATACTCACATTCGCATTCGTACGCACCGCGCCGGCGCATAAAACACAAGAAACTTTTAATTGTCTGGCTTGGCAAAAATTTACGGATTACGGAGTCATCATCGACAAGTTCACATTCCCTACGTCACGGGGAACTTTACAAACAAACACAAAGTACACCCAGACTTCTGAGTCTATCAATTGTGGATCACATAATGGTCTAGTGTGGGATGATTTCGATCTTTGAATGTAATATACATATCTATGATAGGAGTTAGTTGATAGCAGAAGAGGAAAGATGTTTGGCCACCTAATATGACATGATGACTTCGTAACAAACATCATAGCAGGAAAGAGAGGAAGAGGCAGATCCAGAAGAGCTTTCACAGACCAAATAAAGGAAATGGCAAAAATCTTGTCTTATATGGAGGTCAAGGTATTAGCCGAAAATTGAGAAAGATGGCGTACTTATACTTCACCGACATGAGCCAATTTATACTAAGATTATAAAGCTAGTGTGTTTGTTTGGTTGGAGGGGCTAATCTCACTACTGGTTCGAATAGAAAAATTATTTTAGTGTTAAATAGCCTATTTACCGAGGAAGGCTATAGGCTATATAATATCACGCTACGAATAATAGGAGCGGAGCAGCAATGAAAAATGTTGCAAAAACGGAATAAATTCTCATGTAAAGCAGACGAAGTTGCGCAGGTTAGCTAGTTAAATATAAAAAGAGAGGAGATTTATAAATGTCGTGAATGTATGTTTGTTTGTATGCTGTTAGTTTTGTAGGTGCCTAAACATGTAAGTTTGGAACAATGCCTGTGAGACTGCAACGACTCGTATGCGTCAACAATGCCTCGTTATCATCACATGTCAATTTGAATTTCACTCAAATGTATACTTTCACTTTAGACTGGGACATGAAGGGTCTTTTGTCTTTTACTTGAAAACAACAACATTAGGAACAATTTCTTAGTTAGTTATTTATTTATTCATAAACAATAAAATAGGTAACAGATACAAAGAATACACAGATTCGGAAAACCGTTTGTGGCTTTCACAAATGTGGCAAACGAACTCAGAGCACTCGGAGCAATGGCAATGGCGACGCAACTATTTAAACTACTACCTACACTATCTGTGCAGTCAATATGTTCATGTGAAATTAATTATCTTTTTGACCAATGAGAAGCATATTGAGAGTAGTAGAACCTCGCTGATTTCAGCATGAATGGGCTGGCTCGACCGGGGAAGGACTACCCTCTCACAGAATATCGACGTGAAATAACAGTATTAACCACTGTTGTTTCGTTCGGTGAGTGAGAGTGCCGGAGGCCCAATCACCTTTTTCCCCCCTTCCCGCTCCTTCTCCTTTCCACTTCCTTTTCTCTTCTTCCTTTCCCAAAGTGACGGCAACGCGCAAGTGGTGTTGCAATAGCAAAACGCAATAAGACTTCATATCGTCTAACCCTTCTTACAGTGAGAAGTCAGTGCCCAGCAGTGGGCGGTCTATATACCGTGCTGATATTAATTATATATGAGTTTTGTATTTGGTCTGATGGTATAACTGCATATTTAAGTATGCGACCGATCGTGAGTCCTTTGATACCTTGGTCGAGCACAGCGTTCTTAAGATATTCTGCCACGAAAATCTCTGTAGCAATAAGGTTTCTGCTGCAGACATACATATTTGCGAGGCCATTATAAACAACACTGGGGTATACAGTCCATCACCTGTGTGATTAAGTAAACAAATATGGCGTAGGCGCGTAGCTAGAGACAATACATACTTAGAGACCCATCTCTATGTATTGTTTCTCTTTATTGTGTATCTCTATTTATTAGAGACTAGTCTTTCCCGCGGTTTCGCCCGCGTAAATGTAGATTTTGTCAATAAATTTGTATCCTTTGTGAAAAGTACTTCTTTTTCTTAATGAAAGGTATCCTATGTCCTTTTTGTATCCCTGACAACGTTTATGTAAAATTTCATGATGATCGGTCGTGTAGTTGAGGCGTGAAAGCGTAACAATCAAACTCACATTAGTATTTATAATATTAGTAAAGGTACCTATAAATGCGAGCGATTTCTTCTTTAATTCGCACACAATTTAGACAAATTGCTTGCCATAGCTTCAAACTCAACACCTTTACGTGGCATCCAAAATTTCCACTAGACTATTGTTCTCTTAACTATATACTTATTATTATATATTAACTTGATTACAAAATAATTTCCTTTCGCTATTATATACCAATCGTGTTAATGTCTTGTAGTGTTGTGGGAATTGTAATTACGATGTAATTCTTAGCGCATCACACGGTACACCGCATGTGAGCCACGGATGGCGCAGAGGTTTAAGTGGTCGCCTCGCCATTGGCACTGCGAAATGTGTTGTGGGTTCGATGTACAGGAGAACAATTTGTATGATCCACAAATAGTAATAGTTGTTTGAATATTCGTAAAGTCCCCGCAACACAGGAATTACATCTAGCGTGGAATTTGTCTTTAAAAATAATCAAAATAATGCTGCTCGTTGTTATTGTATTCTGTTAATTTTGCTTACAAAAAATATGTTTAGATTATATGTATGTTCAGAATAAATAATAATATTATAATTAAATTAGTAATAAAATGGTATTATCAACCTTTTTCTATGACAATAGTTGTGGTGCGAATCCGAGGGTGCGTGGCGGGTTCCTCTCTTACCAATTATTTTATTACAATAGACTGTCGCCACTTCGATTCAATAAATTAAATTAGTGTTTACAAGGTTCATAATTGAGCTATGGTGTGCTGTGGTTCCTTTTTTGAAGGACACGAGTGTTATTCCTAGAATTTTATTCCGAACTGTGATTCGAACCCGGGACCACACAATCTCCAGTTACTCAACACACTTACCCCAATGAACCAAGCAGTCCAACGTAAACAAAATTCATGATTAGCAACTAATTTCATCAGATAAATCCATAATTTATGACTATTAGTATCTAGTCGGCTTTCCCATCACTAAACCGGTAGATGCGCAGTCTATGGTTCGTGAAATGTTGTCTATGGATAGGCTTAATTGATAAATATGTGCGCCAAAGTAGGCTGCGTGTGGAATGCAGATGTACTATGGTATATAATTATTTGATGCACATCCTAACTAATATTTTAAGTGCTATAGTGCGTTTGTTGGTGTGTTACGCTTTCACGCCTTAACATACATATCGATCATCATGAAATTTTTCATACATGTCGTCAGGATTACAGAAAAGGACATAGGGTACCTTACATCCAGATAGAAGCACTGTTGCTCACCTGACCTATATTTACGCGAGCGTAGCCGCGGGCTATATTTAGTATTCAATATTTTGCATGGATCTGAGATAAGCGATAGTAATTCCGTGTTTGATTCCCAGTTAAGGCATAGAGTTAGTGGGTTTTCTTGCTAGTAAGTAGCGGCACGGAGATTGACAGTAGATGAGAAAAAGCTCATCCTCTGTAAAATAGGACCTAAAATATAGCTGGCGTAATGTTGGTGTAATACACATACACTGTAATACACTACAGACGTGAGCCTATGTGTCTAACTCTTACACAATATTGTCTAAATAAATTACTTTATACGGAACTGGCTGTGCCCGCGGTTTCACTAGCGTTTATCGTTACTGCCCCGCCCTCGTGGGTCGTAGCGTGATGTTATTTAGCCTATGTGTTAATACCAAGTTTCATCACAATCGGTCCAGTAGTTTTTGCGTGAAAGAGTAACAAACATCCATACATCCATACATACAAACTTTCGCGTTTATAATATTAGTAAGGATAACCTTCCTCGATAAACAGGCTATCCAACACTAAAATAATTTTTCAATTCGAACCATTAGTTCCTGAGATTAGCGCGTTCAACCAAAACAAACAAACAAACAAACCAACTCTTCAGCTTTATAATATTAGTATAGATTTGCCCCGCTTTTTATTTTAAAACAAATGTATAACATCATTTTAAAATTATGACACTACTTTAACTGAACTAATAAATACTTTTCAGCAGCCATGTTCACGGGGAGACAGTCTCCACGTGACCATGGCTGCTGAAAAGCAACCGAAACATTGAGGAAAGTGTAAACTTAAATATAAATAGTTGCCATAATTTGAATAGCTTTAAGTTGAATAATATAAGGTGTTAGTAACATTATAAATAAAAGTTTTTTTAAATAAATAATGCGACAAAATCCTTACAAAGTAGTTTAATTTTAATGTAGTCTTAGGCACCCATATTTTTCAGTCATATTTTACATCAATGTACTCGTGTTACAAAAAATATACTTGAAATGTTACCTGTTGTACTTAGTACACATTAATCAGAAATCAGAAAAGTTTATTTGTAAACATAGGTAATATATGGGATGTTACAATAAATGGATGCCAATCTATGTCTTGATTGCGTAATTATATGCTTAAGCTCAAAACAATAATATTTTAACAAACACATTAACTTATTATCATAATATCATTAAATAATTCAAGTTTAAAAACTTGACAACCCTGGTCGTTTAAGGTTGCCAACTTTCATATTTATTTACATCATTTGTTGTTGGCATCAACAGCAATTTCAAATGTTAAGTCTGAATAGTTCCTAGCTCGGTGCGACGGGTGCTTGACGCATAACCTTTCTTATTTACTAATTAAAGATACTATCGTAAAAGATACAGACATATCACTTAATCGTTTTTATCTCTATCTAACAATCAGCTGCCAATTGAAAGTTTCTCCTATAAATAAAAGAGACAATATATTTAATTAACTAGACAATTAATCTTTGTGTCTTATTTTAATTTTATAATTGATGTGAAATTTGAAAGCTACTGGTCATTATTAGTTATTGGTAGTTTATGCCTGCGGTTTTGTCCGCGTGAAACCGGGAACGGATAATGAGATGAAAATTTAAATGTTAATCCAAGGCCTGGTCTATCTGTGTGCCGAGTTTCATCGAAATTGGCAGAATGGTTTTTGCATAATTGACTAACAAACAACTTTAAAATACAACGTTATTGATTTATGCATACAAAAAGACAATGTCGATTAAGCGAAGATAGTATTGTAATTTAAATACATGCGAGTAAGCGTGTGCTGTTGCCAGGAGGGCTAGGGCACCAAGAAAGAACAAAGGATAGGGCTTTTCTTCGTAGTAAAAGAAATCTAATCAACAATTAAGACTCATCGGGTCTATAGGTTCGTCCTCTACACGTAGGAAGTCAAACCATAGGTGGTGAAATGTGGATGTCATGTACCTCTGCCGACATACTTCGGGGATATGGTGTGATACATATCGTTCTCTTAATAAAAAATCTCAACTTCAAATTAGGATGTTAGGCAATTTGATTACTAATTACATACTATTAAAGTTTAAATTGCCTAACTACCAAGTTTGAGTTAAGGCTCTGTTTTATTAAGAATGCGAATTATGTAATATATTTAGAAAACTTGAAGTAGCAAGATAGATATGCCGGGATGGCAAATGGCAAGTGGGAGCTACGTCTGCCAACAAAATCTTATGCATTTTGGCATTTGATGTGTTTTACTGTAAATAAGTGTCCTAACCCTCAGAAAAACAGCACACGTTTACTCGGTATAAACTCTCAAAAGCACCGAGTCTGGAACTAGCACATTTTGTTTGAAACAGCATCGAAGCCGAAGCCTCACGCACAACAGTCGCATTCATAACCACTGTGTCATCGACGCAAAATGTTCACGCAAATTAGCCCAACTACCCTTCAGCCTATTATACTATAATTTTCTATACCAATATTATAAAGAGGAAAGATTAGATTTTTGTTTGTTTGTTTGTAAGTGTTTAACTCAAAAACTACTGAACCGATTTAAAAAATTCTTTCTGCATTAGAAAGCTATATTATCAGTATTATCACCGAGTAACATAGACTATATTTTATTTTTTTAAAAGTACTGTTTCAGACATAACTTAACCTAGCGTACTTTTACGCAAGCAAAGGCGCAGAAAAAATCTAGATTTTTATAAATTTGCCCGACAACCCTTCACCATATTATACTATAATTATTTTAATATAATTTCTTTTCGTGCCCTAAACCAGTGATTTAAAATGGTCACCATTAATATTTAACTTGACTTAATCAGCGGTTTTGAGCACACAGAAAAAGTAGTTCCCATTAGTGTTGCACAACCGGTCTCTGCCGGCGAATTATACCAGTTTGGGCATACGGTGACCGTGTTTTTGGTTCCGCGGCCCGAATAGTGATGTGCTTATTCGGTACGTGAAATAATTCGGTTTCGGTTGTGCAGGATGTCGGTGCTAATTTCTATTTCGTTTGTAATTCGTTTTTGTATCTGTTTTGGTGGCGTAGAGGAAATGTGTGACTACTGGCAGAAGATCGCAGCTTCGATTCCCTTTTTTATGCTTAATGCTTTTTTTAAGATTGTGACGACGTCTATACCGCAATCATAGTACGGAATGGTAATCAACCCAAAGATTGGTCTGTCCAACTGAAAATATTCATTTTTCTTTTTTTAAAGTCAACCCTCGCACTAGAAATAATTCTTATGTCGCGGAGGACTTTATAAACATTCAAATTGCGGATGACATACATTTTTGTCCCGTGTGTGGATCGAACCCACAACACTCGGCGTAGTGGCAGCGGCGAGGCGACCACCTAAACCACTACGCCATCCGTGCGGTATTTCTATTCCTCGTTATATTAAATGTTTGATACTAAAGTTTCATCCAAATGCGTTTATAGCTAAACCATTAAACGTCTACGCCAGAGCATTGTCTACCATGTTCAGTACTTCTACTGAGAATTGATTGACAAAAACCTAACAAATTGCTCGATCCGGGCATCGAAGCCGAGACTTGAAGCACAGCAGTTAAAGAACCTATAGTATATTTGGCTAATATATTTTAATTAGTATAAATTAAGATCTCTATATTATGTATAGTAACGTCTGTTGGCTTTCGGTAGTGAACAGGAATTCGTTCGTTAAAGTCGGCGAGGAATGCGTCAGTGAGTGCCGCGCACGCGCACGCGACTGTCAGCTGCAGTTCAATGTCTGCCGCTTTCTTGGTAAAATATTTTAGTCTGGCAATAAATGCACTGCCGGTATTTTCGTTATGTACAGAAAAATTTACAGCGTTTCTTATCATTAAATGGATGCATAATAGATGGATGCTGCGTCGGTGGCGCAGTGGTGGTGAATGCGACTGCAGTGCGTGAGAGCTCGGATTTGATTCCTGGTTTGGATAATTGATTAAGTTTTTCTATCATGAAATTGTCAGTAATGGCAAGAAATCTGCTATTTTGCTAGGGAGAGGGCAGTAGACTCCTACAACCTGGGACTTGCAGTCATACTAAGACTTAGCGAAACGTTCGTTTTACAAATACTAGAAACGAGTCATTGTTTGCTGTCGATGTCGATGTGATATCTGCAAAGTATCTCGGATGGCATGTGTCTGTCTCCAAAGATTGACCCACAATAAACATTTTCTTTAACATATTCAGGAAAATAAGCAAGTTTACTTCATGCATTATAATATCGATTTTTATCTAGTTAAGGGTGTTAGTTATCTTATATACTTAACATTAGATTGCCTTGCTTGTTGTTGAGTCCACATACGATAAATAGCAGCGATAGCTCTTGAGTTTGATCCACGGCACGCACAAGTAACTTATCAAGTTATGTACGTATTAAATTGTAAAGTATCGCTCTTTTTAAGGTCGAAGAACATCATTGTGAGATAACCTGCATGTCTGAGAGTTCTCTATAATGTCCTCGCAGGTGCACATGTGAATGTTGCCAATCCGCACTGGGCCAGCTTGGTAGACTATAGGCCTAACCCTTCTCATACTAAGTAGAGCCCCGTGCCCAACTATGGGCCAGTTTATAAACAAGTTGATGTTATTATTATTATTATGATACCACAGATTAAAAATGACGTGTGAAGCCGGATGGCATCGCTAGTAGGTACGATTATTTCCTTTTACTTAAATTAAGCGTACTCCTCTACTAAGAATGATTCCTGTGTCGTTTTTAGGACTTTACAAATATTCAAACATCGGACATAAACAACCAGACCCTGCACAAACATTTGTGCAACATCTAAATAATGATCCCCCATGGGATCACACCCCCAACATTCGACTCGACAGCCACTACCACTTAACCACTACGCCATCGTGCAGCCATGACGTTTCACTTCACATAGGTACTATCATAAAGAAACAATGTCACTTTCTAAAGCGGTCAGAGAAATTAAAATGTTAAAATGTATACTTTATACGAACCATATCTGCACGCCGGCGTCGTTTCGGGGACGTAACAGTAAAAACCAAATGCTTCCGTTATCTCTCACCGCCGTAGTTTAACCTCACTCAAACGATTTATGGTTTAAAAACGATAACTGATGAGTGTATATGCCTACTGGCTCAGCAGTTCAAATCCTAACTGATATTATAAATGCGAATGTGAGTTTGTTTGTTACGCTTGCACGCCTTAACTACTCGACCGATCATCATGAAATTTCACATACATGTTGTCAGAGGTTCAGAATAAGACATAGGGTATTCATCTAAGAAAAGTTCCCAAGCAAACAAAGCCGCGGTCAGAAGCTAGTACTTCCATATGTTATTGCCGTTCCCCGCCTCGCAGCAGTTGTGAATGAGACTGCTGTGCATAAAATCTTGAAGTAGGCCAACAAAAAGTCATTGGGTTTTTATACCAAGAGGCTTTCAATAACGCTCTATGAGCGAAATTTGGTCTCAGGTCGTGAAGCATTGGTTTTCCCTGCCATCTTCTTAGGTTTTTCTCTAAGGGAATCCTAAGTAGCAGCACAGAGTATTTAATTTATATAAGGTAGGTACTATACAGCTACGTTACTGTTCAGTGGTATAATATACCTACTTAAATACTCAAGCTTTGGATTTAGGTTCTATGTTATTTACAAACTTCGTATGGCTCTCGAAACTTACATTACTCGCACGCCTATAGCCTTAAACGTTAGGCGAAGATGTTCCACAGCCACATGTCGAGAGCTATAGTTATAGGTAGGTATTGCCAGTTGGCAATACCTACCAATAGTTTAGTACCACGATAGTTATCGTGCGCAGTGCCAAATTAATTCTGAGATTTTCTAAAACTTAATAATAGTTGGCCAAAGTAATTAATTTACGTAGTGACCTTAACCAGAGGCCTAAGGTGCATCCGTCGCGTTCACTACCGCTACTGCTAGTCCCAGGCTGTGACGTGTGATCACATTTTAATGTCTGGAAATTCTCAGAAGCGACAAGGGTTTTGTAATATTATATACTCACATTTCTACGGTCTGAATAGGTGTCACATAAAAACAGTCACTAAGCATTCATTAACAGACACAACCAACAATTTTGTTCCAGTCGAAAATCAAACCGCGAATCCCACAATCGACCGCAATAGCACATGTTTGCGCCAATGCACCAGTACACAGCTAACTGGAACAATGAGCTACAGGTGTAGCCACACCGAGCGCGAGGATGGTGTGTGGAGGTCACCGAGAGTGCTCGCTTGTGGGAGCCACAGGTGTACCATTGTGTGCTTACCACACACCATACTTACTATAACTGAACTTTATTACAAGCTATCTCGTTGGTCTAGTCATTAGTGAATACGGTTGCGGTTCGTGATGTCCCGAGTGCAAAGTCCAAGTCAGGCGTTCACGTGGTTAGCACGTGAAGCAAGTGAATGAATAAAGAGTGCTCTCGTGATTGCACACAGTTGGGACTATAATATCTCCTGTGTAGATGGGTAGTCTTTGTTGAGATAAGACGTTACGGCCGGAATTTGATTTGCAGGTCTTTTGTATTATCTTCTATATTATTAATACGTGAAGCAAAAACTTTGTAGGTACCCCTTTTTACAAAAATTGCGCGGACGGAGGAGTATGAAATTTGGCACAGTTGAAGTTTATATGGCGAATCCTAATATTTATATAAACTATGCATTAGAAATACATTAAAAAAACACTACACGCACACAACCATGCATTTGACACACGCCGTCGAATCGCGTTCGTAGTATTTTAGCATTGTTCGGCTGATGTAGTACTATTCTTCGTAACTATGATTACATATGTCAATATAATGAAATATATCAGCAATATCTTACAGGCAAACTTTGGGCGGATTGGAATGATATATACTATTTATATTATTATATATTTACGTATTTATTATTGTAATAAAGTAGAAACAAAACAAAGTAAAGCAAGCTTAGGAATATCGTCAATTAAAGAGTATAGTTAAGTAAATAATAATTTGTTTGAAACATGTAGGTAAATTAACCTGTATAGATCGAAATCTAAATTAAATGTGATTATAAGGGTATAGTTCTAGATAATAAAACCTTAAAACTACCAAATTTAAAGTTTAAATCAATTATGGTCGAATTTCGACCACTAGGCGACCGCTAGTATCTACTAGTATTATTAAATTGCTATTAATTCTTACATATATTCAATTCTCAACACCACTTCGCCTAACTCGGGAATAGAACTCGATACCTCGCAATTGAAGGTAAACGTAAGACGGAACTATAAGATAAAAATGCTCAATGTCACTTTTTTACTCGACAATCGAACTTAATACCTTACGCATCACCAAGGCGAATGAACTCTGCACTCATGGTAAAACTAAAAAAGCATACGAGTTATAATATGTAGTATATAACAATGATGTGATGATTATAATCGTTATAAGTCCCTCTGGTATCTTTCATAGGCGTTGGACTAGAACTTGAAACATGCTTCAAATATTTGACATTGGACTCGTTCTTTTATAATTAGGATGTCAAAATACTTTTTATATACGAGTCCAGTTTAGCGAAATGATTATCGGTGGAGTAGTTAAGGCGTGAAAGCGTAACAAACAAACTCACATTCTCATTTCATAATATTAGTTAGGATTTCACAATTAAAACTACTACCTACATCCAGACTCGCCCCAAACATTTAAACATCTTATTTTTTATTATTATATTTAATTACCATAAATTATCAAACTTTAACAATAAACATACCAAAGAGTACAAATTGCAGTGGTCATCCGCTACAAATTCCTTAACCATATCGTCAGATAAACAAGAAATGCAACAGTGAAAGTTCCATTAAATCTGGGCGAGTCGTTTACGAGAAATACTCGTAAAGACAGATAAACGAACACTGATAACCAAATATTAAATTTCATTTGTCTGACTCAGCATAAGTGTGGTATCGTAATGTCTCTAGTTTCATTATAGCGTAAGGAAAAACATGTCGCAAGATTTTTATTTTAACAATTCTAGTAGGTATTAGGTGGAATTCCTGCGTCGCGTAACACTTTACAATTTTTTTATTTTAATAATTATTTTCGTCATACCTATGTACATATCTATTTTGTAAGTTGAAGTAACCTTTTGGATATACTCTTTGCCTTTTATTTCTTTCTTGATTTTATTAAGCTCACTTAATTGTGAATGCTGTGGGCGCCTTAAAAGGTTACGCTACTGACATAAGCCTCATATTATACTATTTCTGTTGTATTGTTGTTGTAATCGCTGGAGGTCCTAAATAAATACATACAAACATTCAAACAACGGACAAAGCTTTTTTCGCGTGTCTGACCCACACCTCTTCCAATTGTTTTTCAGATGCGAAATGAATTATTTAAATTCGATTGGTAGGTAGTTGGAAATTATTATACACAAAATATTCCAAAACAAACAATCTGTTTTACATTATTATATTAGTAGATATAGATGTAATTAATCATTATATAGTTACGATAAACAATAAATCGCCAACCACTTCACACAAATTAAAAGCACTAACACCGAGACCCTGTAAAGCTATCCAAAGATAGGTATTGCTATCTGCGTACTACTCATAAATGATAGAGGCGCAGGCTGATCGTTTGTAGGTCAGTTTCGCTCTCGTTCGACCCGCGGCGTCACTTTACTTTCTATTGAGTTTATCGGCCGGATGCTATGACTATTCAAACTGTTTTATATTATTCTAACTTAAAGGTTGAGGCAATTTGCCGTACGTATCGTATCGTGACAGGTTTGATTCCGAAGCTATTAAAATGTGTTAGTATAAAATTCGCTATTTAACAGTCAGGAGTGCTTCGATGGCGCAGTGGTAATGATCGAGAGTGCTGTGCATAAGGTCTTGGGTTCATTTCTCGAGTCCGGAAATGTTACTGGAAGTACTGGAAAAAAATTGTAGCGACACGGAGGCTGGAACTGTGTCTGTTTACTCAATTACTGTAAAAAATCTGTTGGTACAACTGACTTTTTACAGTAATTGATTAAATGACATAGGTTTAGCAGCTTGGAATCTTAGTCTATACAGTCATCAATAAAATTTGACAATTGAATGAAAAAAACAAAAGTGTTCATAATTACTGTTGAATGAAATAATGAGCTTTTTGTTTAACTACCTGTGTCATGATGTGGTAATTTTTACGTTTGTCTTTAGGCTAAATAGCTGAATAGATTTTAATACTTAGGTTTGGTATAGATATATTGTTTTAATAGTGGAAGTACGTATGTTAGGATTTATATGTTAAGATTAGCCGACTTTAAAATAGGAGAGTTCTCGAATGTAGCAATGTGTTACTGAGACTGTTCTTACTCTTAAGGAATTCTCAGTAACAGCACGGAGTTTACAAATTTGTGTGTGTGAGTGTGTGTGTGTGTGTGTGTTTGTGTGTGTGTGTTTGAGTGTGTGTGTAAGGAAACGAAAAAATGGTTAACTGGGGTGAAACAGACCCACATTTTCTTTTGTTATATTTGAGGCAAACGAGCATACGGATCGCCTGATGGTAAGCGATTACCGCCGCCCATGGACTCCGTTACCCTCACTCACTCGATGAAACACAACGCAAGCGCTATTTCATGCCGGTTTATAACCGACTTCAAGAAAACTAGGAGGTTTTCAATTCAACAGTATGTTTTTTTTTATGTGTGTCACCTCATAAGGTTTTTCTAGGTGAACCGATTTTGATGATTCTTTTTTATTTGAAAGCTGTTGCTTTTCATTTGGTTCCATTTAATTTTGATTAAGATCTATATCCTTAATAATGCGTATTTGTTTGACTTCGGCAACATTGATAATATTCTAATTTTTTGTAAACAACAAAATAAACAACTGTGTAGGATGGTTTGGAAGGCCCTCGTAGTGTTTCGAGGTAGCCCCATTCTAATTTGGTGATGTTCTGGTGAAGATCTTCAGTTTTATACAACGGAATTGTTTAATAAATGACAGCGAATCTGCCGGGATTGCTACAATCACATGTATCACATGTATATGTATTGTTTACACAATTCCTCATTGGTTTTTAATAGCATTTAATAGTATAGGGTTATGTGCAACTGTTAAACTCGACAAGGGAGACACAAAAAGCTAATAACAAAAAATTATTTGTAAATTTAGACAAATAAATTCAGTAACCGAACTTCAGACTTTCGGTTCACTAAAAACCGAGAAACAAACAAAAACTTTAACAAAAGAGAAAACCGACTTCTAAAAAGAATATTCTGACACAAAAAAAATGCACCAAAAAGTTAAAATATAATTGTGTATTCTTGTGTATAATTAAATTATTGTTATTTTTGGAGTCGGTGTCAGCCGCCCGCGCCGCGTGCTGCGTCTATGTGTGTAATTGTGCATGCCAATGTTATGTTATGATTATAGTAAGACCTTGGCTGACATTGACTCTATTCATAACAATAATTTAATTATTCACAAGAATACGCAATTATTTTTTAACATTTTAGTGCATTTTTTATATTACAATTTTTTTTGATGTAGATTTCTTTTTCTTTAAAATTTTTGTTTATTTTTGAGGCCGTGGTATCACTCTGGTCGAGCCGGCCCATCGTGCCCACATTTTGACAGCTGTAATTTTAGGTCACAGGTAATACTGTAATTAATTAGAGAGCTAGTCTTTTACTGTGTATCTTGCTTATTATACCAGACGATGCTGTGATTGAAAATTTCCTAACAAATAAACCAAAAACACTTTGCGTCAGGCAGGATTCGTACCTCAGACTTCACGAACGGCCACGTACTTATACTTACCGCGCAACCAACGAATCTATTAGTAATGTATATTCAGAAAGTTGAGAAACTGATCGTAATCTAAATATTACAAATACATGATAAAATTCACACGTCTTTCTTTTTAGTTTAAATTCTACGCCTCTGTTAAACAAACGTAAATTACAGTTAACTTAACAATTAGAACTGCCACGCAGAGGTCTACAGTTCGATCCCACGGCGCGCACCTCTGACTTTTCGAATGTGCATATTAAATAGTTAATTATCGCTCGCTTTAA
This sequence comes from Catocala fraxini, assembly GCA_930367265.1. Classification (NCBI taxonomy): domain Eukaryota; kingdom Metazoa; phylum Arthropoda; class Insecta; order Lepidoptera; family Erebidae; genus Catocala; species Catocala fraxini. The sequence continues at coordinate 636,313 of OV884051.1, forward strand.
CGGTGAAGGAAAACATCGTGAGGAAACCTGCATGTCTGAGAGTTCTACATAATGTTCTCGAAGATATGTGAAGTATGCCAACCCGCACTAGGGCGGCGTGGTGGACTATGGCCTAACCCTTCTCACAGTGAGAAAAGGCCCGTGCCCAGCAGTGGGACAGTTTACACACAGGACTGATATTATCTCGGACTACAATGTGGTCTCGTTATTTTTATTTTGCGCACACAAAAGTAATTGCTCCTATTCTACCATAAACTACTACAGGGAACTAACACGTTACTCTAATGAATCCTTGAGTGTTTTGTAAATTAGTAAGTGGTGTCAATCACATTTGTAAAACAAATCATATGGTCAATTTGACAATTACAAATAGTGACCGTTAGTTTTACTCTTTGTTTTTCTTATGTAAAGTACATGCAAGAAGCGAATACAAAAGCAAAAACAAATGCAAAAGCTTAGAACCCATGGGCTCTTGCATAAACATGGTGCTAACTATGTTTAAGACCACACGTAATGCCCTATAATATGCCTATTGCAAGGCAAGGTTCCAGACTCTATTCTGCCACTACAAATTCTTCCACAGAAAAACCCAATAACCTCTGTTCGGCATGGGAATCGAACCCGAGACGCACAGTAGTCGCTTTCATTACTGTTACGTCGGTAATCTGTTAAATATTGTCAATTTACACAAATGAGTGTTAACGTTCATAAGTGTTACTGTATAGGACATAACAATAAACATTTCTTTAATTTTTAAGAAGGCAAAGCGTTCTCCGTTTGTGTAAACGACTTGAAGGCAAGCTTATTTAAAAACATACTTTGACAGAACAACCAATTTAAATTTACATTAATAAGTCTCACTTGGACGCTCATGTTGCTACCGTGTGTCCTATAAAAATAAACGTATCTTTGATATAAAGTTTATAGAAGACTAGATTTTGCTCGCAACTTCGGGAAGAAGATACCCTATGTCTTTTCTGTAGCCCTGAATTCAAAAAATCCTTCAATTGTCAAAATTTAATGATGATTGGTCGAGTAGTTAAGGCACAAAGCATTTAGTTAGGTTATAATACATGATAACTTCATAATAAACACCATAGAAGGAAAAGTGGAGGGAAAGAGAGGAAAGGATAGATCCAGAACGGCATTCACTGACCAAATAAAAGAAATAAAAATATAAGAGAGCGAAGGCTCTCTTATAAGGAGAAAGAGAAATTGGCCGTAAATTGAGAAAGATGGCGTATACTCCGACAAGAGCAAAGCTCTTAAATGTGAAGAGGATTAGATAGGATTTGCGTCCTTTGTTTGTATACATATCTTGTTTGTATACATATCTTGTTTGTATACATATCTTGTTTGTATACATATCTCGGTGCTATGCTTATTTAACCGCAAGTGTATCAAGACACAACATCGTCCTGAGTTTCCCTTTCACCGCGTATCACTGCGAGCACACCCGCGCGTGCCGCGTAATAGCTTAATTCAATTTGTAGAGTTTTCTCCAAACTTTCACTGATATCAACAAACGTCGGTCAGGCTGTGCTCTGTTTGTCATATATGTCGACGTATGTGACGTGTGTTTACTAAACCACATGAGAAACTACAGAATACTTAATTGAATTCTACCGTCTGTTTTAATACCGCTTAATTTATTCAAAGATTATTACGCCCACATTTCGCTAGATAAGATTTAAGGTTCCCGTAATACGAGGCACGTGTATTGCTATTTACCGGGTACAGTTTCAGAGTACGTACTGCTACTGAAAGTTTCTTGATATAAAAACGCAATAACACTTTACCTGACCCGGGAATTGAAGATATTGAATTGAGATTGAGACCAGCACAGTAGTCGCATTCACTACGGCTGCTGTAATCGTTGGCTAGCCTGACGTTAATAGTTTATCTTGGCATGTATCTGATCTCTTTCCGGTTGGTCGGATTACCGTCCCATCGGATCATGAGAGTGAGGGAACAAAGAGTGCACTTGTGTTTGCGCACACACTTGTGCATTATAATATCTCCTGCGCAGATGGCCAGTCTCTGTTAAGATTGGCCGCGCGCCGTGACCGAAATTTGATCTGGAGAACATTTTATTAAGAAATATAATAATATCTGCTCTGTTTATAAACCGCCCCACAACTGGGCGCAGGCCTCTTCTCAGTGTGAGAAGGGTATGACCATAGTCATTGTTGGTTGTAGTTGGTCTACTGTGAGCTGGAAGACTTCTTATATCTTCGGAAACATTATGAAGAAGTCTCAGACGTGCAGGTTGCGTCAACGACGATCATGTTGAACTTTGAAATGTCTGAGGTGCTTCGGGATCGAACTAGGGACCGTTGCCTAGCAATGCAACTGCCTACCACTAGTTTACTGCTTCTGTTGATAAGATTTGTATCGAATAAATTGGCTGAGAGCATTTTTTTTAATGATACTTTCATAGTCTCATACTTATATCCTCGAAAGGTTCACCGTTTACTAAAAGAGCGAGCCTATTACAGTCTACTTCAAGCTGCTAATTATAATTTCTTAAGAGAATTACTCCATAAGACTTGCACGGGAATCGAACCCGAGACCTCATGTATAGTAATCGCATTAATTACCATACCATACCACTTTGAATTTCTTGTCATAATAACGCAATAAAACTTTGGTTGATTCGGAAATCGAACTCGAGATCTCATGTACAACAATCATTCACTAACACTGCGCCATTGAAACAGTATCATATAATAAGTAATCGTTAATGAAGCGAACATCGCGGTAAGAGAAGTGCCGTTAGGAAGACGCGGCACATCCAGTCACGGTCATGACTCCGACTTTGATCTCAAACAATGAGTGTCAATGTCACCGCCGTGACGTCAGCACTGGCAAACTGTCACGTCTGACAGGTAGCCAGTTTTATAACAAAGAGAAAGTTGTTTAATTGTGTGCCTCTTGGGTTAACGTAAGTTTTGCTTGCGTTAGTTGTGTAGGTACCGGTTTCAATGCCCGGGTCAAGTACAAAGCTGTACTTAGTTGGTTTTTCACGGTGAGTAGCGCAGTCACTTTATTTTATATGATATTAGATTTTGCCTGCGGCGTCGCTCGCGTAAAAGTAGGTTAGATTATATTAAATAATATATAGCCTATGTTACTCTGTGATAATATAGCATTTTCAGGGTGAAAGAAATGTTTAACTCGGTTGAGTAGTTTTTCAATTACATCCTTACAAACAAACAAGCAAAAAATCAAACTTCACGGATGTGGTGTAGTGGTGTAAGTGGTCGCCTCGCCACTGCCGCCGCGTCGAGTGTTGTGAGTTCGATTCCCACTCGAGACAAAAATTTGTATGATCTACAAATGGTTGTTCCGAGTCTGGTTGGTCTTTGTGTCCGTTGTTTGAATGTTTGTAACGTCTCCGCGATACAGGAAAAAGAAATATTTCCTCTGTATGATATTAGTAAAGATGTAACGTAAAGTTTAAGTTTATTTGCGCTTGCGGTTTGCAAAACCGTCATGGGTTCGATTCTCGAGTGAGTCAATTGTTTTAGTATTAAAATTCGCTGTTTGACAACCAGGAGTGCTTTGGTGCCGCAGCAGTAGTGAATGAGAATGCTGTGCATAAGGTCTCGCCTTCGATTCTCCAATAAGAAATTCTAGTAAGAAATGCCAGACTGGAATTATAAATATTAACTGGAAAATGAGTTTCTTAGTAACAAGTCTTAGAATACCAGACATTAAAAATATATTGTGCCTGGCCGCCGGTGTGCTGCTGCGACTTGATAGGATAGTAGAATTAAATTAAAATTAAAAAGTAGTTAGTACAAAAGTACTGCGAACATGGCAACAAGTAAATGTAAATTTATGTTTGTGTATTTATGTACCTAATTTTATATTAATACGCGAAGCAAAAACTTTGTACCCTTTTTTACGAAATAGCGCGGACGGAGAAGTATGGAATTTGGCACAGTTGAAGTTTATATGGAGGAGGAGTGGCGAATCTTAATATTTTTATAAAATATGCATTAGAAATACATTCAATTAATGAAAAAACACTACACGCACACAACCATGCATTTGCCACACGCAGTCGAATCGCGTTCGTAGAATTTCGGCATGGTTCGGCTGATGTCGTATAATTCTTCGTAACTACGGTTACATACCCTAAAAAAATCTATTGCAATTTCGCGGTATATATAATAAGGATCAAACTTAAAACTTAAATCAATTGTGGCCGAATTTCGACCGCTAGTTCACATTAATAAGTGTAACTTTGACGTTCATAACCGCTACTTTGTGACCAACACGAAGAAAAAAAGTTTTGTTTTTGATTTTCCCACCTTGGTATAAAGAAGCAAGCAACTATAAGCAAGTACTGTTGGTAAATGAGTACAATTAACGCAAGACCTACTTTTTAGTTACTACCTCTCAACGGCGTGAGATTCTGATTATCATATAATTGATGCACGGCTACCAATGATTAACATACACGCCTTCCATCTTCAGCCTCTACTTATAATATGACTGTTTTGCATTCAAACAAAACAGGTATTATATGGTGGAGAAAACACAGCAATGAAACAAGGAGCTTGCTGATGATGAAGCGACAGCATTGCTTGACAGTGATATTGATTGGCGGTAAGGTAACTACAGCGCCCTCTGATGTCAGAAATAAGAAAGTATGAACGATTTTTGATTATTTCGAAGGAAATTCTGGTATTTTCACAGAAACAAAAGGACTGCTTCTTCATCTCATTGCTGTGTTTTCGAAGGCATATAATATATATCTTATATACAGGCTACACAAATATTGATCGGTTGGTTTGCCAGTATCACTGCGCTAAATGTTGTAAGTTACATTTCCACACAGAACACACATTTGTGTGATTTACAAATGGTTGATTCAAGACTAGGTGTTCCTTGTGTCCGTTATTTGAATGTTTGTAAAGTGCCACACGGTACAGGAATTATTTCTAGAGTCATTAAAAAATAACTATAAAATTAACATATCTAGTTCATTAATTAGTAATCATTTAAGTTAAAAATAATTGCATGATACGTAAAAAAGAAGTTTGAGTCAACTTTACATTCGCCGTTAAAGTATCATTATATAGGTATTTGTTGTGAACACACAGGCCTCTTTCCGTCGCTGTCGGCCGACTAACAAACAGTTGTTCAACTACAATTAAATTGCTTCAAAATAAGATAATATACCATCTCATATTTACTTCACATAGTTGGACAAATATATCTAGTGCGCAAGAAAAACATAAAGAATATAACTACATGTATAACTACATATATTATAATCCCAGTGGCATGCGCATTGGGCAGACATGTATAACAAACTATATGTTCGGCCCACGTGCAAACTCGTGTCTGCCTGATCGCATGAGAATTTTCCTTAACTAAAAAGATAATAGTAATTTCACCGAATCGAGTACCGTAACAGAGACTTTATAACCAATAAAAACTAAGAAAACACTTAAATTCATCAATGTTTTGTAGACTATAAGTACCTACATAAATCTTGAATTCATCTTAATTTAGAAAGGAAATTTATGTATTTCCCACTCAAAGGTAGAATGTTTATAAATAAGGAATCAGACAATCCGAGCAAGTCTTGAATCTGCTGTTTCGACAAACCGTGTCGTCGCTTTGTCAACTGAACCTTTCCTCTGTGTTTAACATCTAACGTGATGCTATGCATAATTTATTGTTTTTTTTTAATAAGGCCATTCCAGCCCTGGGAATAATTCTTGTGTCGCGAAGGACTTTACAATCATTCAAACAACGAACACAAAGGAGACCCATACTCGGAACAACCATTTGTGGATCACACAAATGTTAATCCCGTGTGGGATTCGACTCCACAACACTCAGCGCTGTGGCAGCGGCGAAGCCACCACTTAAACCACTACGCCCTTCGTGCATCTATCAATAGTTATAGAAATATGCAGTCATAAGTGTAATATAAACATAAGTGTCCTCGTCCTCGTCATAACTGTCATGATGCGATGGGACAGCCGTCCGACACGACCAAAGAAAGAGCAAGGCAACGGCTTTTACTTTCCGAGGCATTAGTAAGTACATAGTACATGGTATTACAAGCAATCATAGACAACGGCAGCCGCTTACCAAAAGAATTGTTCACCACTATAGTACAAAACAAATAAGAACCCGAGAGCTCACGCTAACGGGTCGCTTCGAGCCACCGTACCACTGTGTAGTATCGCTATATGATCGGAGATATACAATTATTATCTCTCTGGCGTGCGACTGCAGCCTCACGGTATGCGTTTCGTTCACGCTCTGCTTACCACACGGCACTTCCGCCTCGAGCGAGAGGGATGTACCTCCCAGCGCACACATCCCTCCGGATGGAAAATTATCCTCATTTTATGGTTCAGCGAGGTTGATTACTGTCGCAAATGGCTCTGAAGTTTCATGTTTTCTATTTCTGAAAACGCCATTACAGAGTTAACTAAGATTTACTGCAAACTGGTGCATACCTCATGGTGTATCAATATACCATGATTTTTACTGGGTCAATGTACATATATGCTATAACAATGGTGGCCCAGTAAAAATCTCGTTGCACTGCCAGACAGAGGTATTGAGTTCGATCCCACAGCACGCATCGTATTGCGTATTAAATAGTTAATAATAATAACAGGATTTCTTCCATGTAAACGTATCTCGATGTTTTCTGCTGAACAAAGACACTACTGCTGAATAACATGAATTCGTGTCGTGCATGTTCCTATGTTTTGTTTATTTTTATAATTCACTAGATTTTGGCCACGGCTTCACTCGCATAAATGTAGGTTAGTAACAGTACTTTTTCCTAGATAAATGGTACCCTATATCCTTTACTGTTCTCCTGACAACGGGAATGCAAAATTTTCATGATGATCGGTCGAGTAATTCAGGTGTAAAAGCGTAAAAAATAAACTCACATTCGCATTGATATCGTATATTAAAATTTCCTCATAATATTGTAGGTAAGTACATAAGTTTGCGGCATTCTACACGACTCTAGAAAGAAAGAAAGAGAGAATACTTTATTGCTATACAGCTTTTGGTTGGCAGGTGGGCACAATGTGTATAAAGATAAAAAGATATAATAAAATAATAAAAGAGAGAAATAAAAAACACAGTATCATAAAATACTCAATAAACCTCTTGAGACACATGCGTCCCATAACTGCAGAAATCTTGACTATAATCCAGCATTTGCCAGGTCCCAAGAACCAGCACTGGTCTTCCTCTGGAACCTGTCATTGTGACGTCTTTTCTTTATTATTATATTGTTACTTATTTATTTAAACTTCTACACAAATTTCAATGTTACTGTGGATTAAACAATTTAATTATATTTTATTCTTTCCCAATCAGTCAGTGTTATTCAGTTTTTCTGTTGTTGTTGTGTGAAAATTCTCACTAGTAGCACCGATTCTATTTAACAATCAGTTCCCCAATTACGTGGGGCTAGAACCATAGCTGAACAAATGTGGGTGTACTTATTGTAATACGTCTTTGCCTACCCATTCTTGAATATAAGCGTGAGGCTCCGTAGGTATGTATTTTCAAAAAGAGGACATTTGAAAGGGGGTTAAAATACCAATTGTAATTAACGTTTTATAAACCGTCATAAAAATAAAATGGAATTCAAAAGCAATTAGTTGATTGAATCATTTATTTGGAGATTCAATCTGAATTTTATGTTTTGAAATTAAAATCTTTTGATGGTTGTATGTTGACTGCACGGATTGCGCAGTGGTGTAAGTGGTACTTGCGACTAGGTACCAATGCGGCGAATGTCGCAGGTTTGATCGACGCAAGTTACAAAAAATCGATCGCAATTCGAATTTTAATCATCATCTCAAACGACAAACGTCCTCTGCTGGACATATAATTTTTATCAGTGACATCGATTCAATCAACATTCGGATGCAAATTCAGTAAATCCTAATCCTATAATTATATAAAATTAATAAACGGTTATACAATGAAACTAATGTAGAATACTTCAAATCAGCCCTAACAAAATTAAATTGGAACTCAGTCATTATAAAGGACAGGGACGTTAACTCTAATTTTGAATCATTCCACAATGCTATCGTAGACGTGTTAAATATTTGTATCCCAAAAATCCGAATTAAATTAAGAAATAATGTAAAAAAATCGTGGTTAACAAGGTGCTTGAAAATATCATGTAAACAAAAACGTACTCTCAAAACATTTATTGTAAAAAATAATCACCCTATACTAGTTAATCACTATAAAACATATACAAAGATATTAAAGAAAACCGTTGCACAATCAAAAAAAATACAGTATATACAGAGAATTAAAAAATGTGAAAATATATCAATAACTATGTGGCAGATAATAAAGGAACGCACCAATAAAACTACTAAAAAATCTAAAACTAATATTAAACTACTCATCCATAAAAATATAACGGAAGATCGTACTACTGTTGCTGACACCTTCAATGACTTCTTCCTGTCTGTGGGTGGTGAACCAGGCAAACAGATCGGACAACCTGTCATAACGCAGGCCGATCAATCCTTTTACATTAGACCCATAGATCCCTATGAGATCCTTACTATTATAAATAATTTAAAAAATATAAACAGTTTTGGATTCGACGAACTCCCGCCAAAATTGATAAAAAGATGTGCATCCGAATTAGCTGTACCACTTGCTTACCTTATCAACCAATCATTCTCCGAAGGTGCTGTGCCAGATCTGCTAAAAATGTCCGTAATCAAACCAATTCATAAAACGGGCTCCAAGACCGATTGCGCTAACTACCGCCCCATATCACTTCTGACTACCTTTTCTAAAATATTTGAGACTGCTATGACCACGCGTTTATACTCATATTGCGAGAAATTTAAGATATTTCACGAAAGTCAAAATGGTTTCAGAAGAAATAGATCAACAACTCATTCGGTATTCACCTATATTAATCAAATACTTAATATAATAAATGATAAAAAATATGCTATTGGTATACTATTAGATATGAGCAAGGCATATGATCGAGTTCAATATAACATTTTATTAACTAAATTAGAGGGAATAGGTATACGTGGTATTGCACTTGAATGGTTTGCGTCGTATCTTACCAACCGTATGCAATATGTAGAACTTGAACATTATAATTACAATACCGGTGAGACTTCTAACGTTCAATCTATTAAATCTAAAATAAGCAAATCAATTCCCCAGGGCAGTGTGCTCGGGTGCATTCTGTTCTTGATCTATATTAATGACTTGCCTAAAATTATAAATGACGTCAGTGTTTTGTTCGCCGATGACATATCGGTGGTATTCCCGTGCTCCAATAAGGCTCAAGTGGATGAACATGTCCACTCAATTTTATCTGATATATCTGGTTGGCTAACAGAACATAACCTGGAATTAAATATTTCTAAAACTAAACTTATGCAATTTAAACCTTACCAGAAACGGCCCTTAAACATTGAATATTCATTTAAAAATAATAGATTAGAATGCGTGGATAGTTTTAAGTTGCTTGGCCTCAATATTGACACAAGTCTTAATTGGAAATCTCACATACAAAAGATCGCAAGCAAACTTTCTTCATTTATATACGCCTTATACGAATTAAAAAAGACCACTGACATAAAATCATCTAAAGCTGCATATTACGCATACGCACATTCCTGGCTTCGATATGGCATCATGCTGTAGGGCAACAGTGTAGACGCAGATAAACTGTTCAAATTACAGAAAAAGTGCATACGAATCCTATCAAATATAGATGTCATGGAGAGCTGTAGATCGCATTTTGTTAAGCATGGAATCCTAACTCTTACGTCACTCTACATTCTGGAAATATGTATATTCGTAAGAAAACATATGTCAATCTACTCCATCAATAGAGATCATTACACCCAATCACGCAACTTGAGACACCAAAACAGATTAGCTTTACCATCATCCAGTCTATCTATCTTCCATTCTGGTCCGTATGTCATGTCCATTAAAATCTACAACAAAATACCACAGACACTAAAAGATTGTAATAGCGATAGTATTTTCAAAAGTAGACTACAAAAGTATTTATTAAATAAATGTTACTACAATTTGCAAGAGTTTTTTGAGGATAAGAGCAAGTCATAAGAAATGGAACAATTTTATTGATTAAATAAAACAACAGTATTATATAAATTATAGCTACTATATATTATATAAATAAATATTAGTAAAACCTTGTGAAATTTATAAAATGTTATCCCTCCAAAAATACATAGTTTTTAAGTTGTTTATAAGAAATGTATTATGTTATCAATAACAACATTGAGATGTGCGATGTAATTACCAAAGCAGTTATGTATCTACATAGATAAATAAGTTGCTATGCCCTAACAGGGTTTCATGTTGAGACTATTCCTAATTTTTAATAACTTGTATGTACACATGAACGCAATAAACGATTTGATTTGATTTGATTTGATTTATTATAAATGCGAATGTGAGTTTGTTTATTTGTTACAGTTTCACGCCTTAACTACTCGATCGATCATCACGAAATTTTGCATGCACGTTGTTGGGGGTACAGAAAACGATATAGGGTACATTCATACAAAAATAGTACTGTTCCCGACGGATGATGTTTTATTGACAATATTGAGAGTAACGCATGCCAAGCCGCGGTCATAATCTGGTTTTTATATCATCTAATTTATTTTGCGTTGCAATCATATCGCAGCCTGGATTAATTCCAGCCAGATTGAATTAATATGCAGGAAAATAGTGCTTTCTTTTACTTTCTCAAAAAACAACTTTTACAGATTGTATCGCAGATAACGTTGTTTACAAACTTTTTATTAAATTATTTTATCTTTGAAACAAAGAAAGTATTACAACAATTGCACGCTTACGACAGTTTCTGTCGTCGTGTAGAGGTGAAACCCGTGTCGACGCGTGTTTAGTGTTCGAAGCGGTATACTGCGAGTTGGAGTACGCCCGGGTCCCACGACGCGGCTGCCTCTAGCTAGAGGAGTTCGGTATTGTCAACCTTGTTCTGTTGCAGCAATAGTTCGGGTGGGTTCTGAGGGTCAGAGGTGGGTTCTTCCCTGAATTATAGTATTACAATGAATTGCCGCCATGTGACGCTATATTCGATTCTAAATACACAAAGTAGTTCTTTTTTAAATGTAACATACTCGTAAAACGAAGTACGCCTATTTATAAAATATTAAACTATAAGAAAGTTACTCTCTTCCTGATAAACTGGATATGTTGTGTCGACATGCAAAGCAAGTAAGTCAAATAAAAATCGGGAAAGAAATTTGTTCTTTATTATTTTTGCTATTTCCTTCACGTCAAAAATATGGATGGGATTATTCCTTTAAAAATACGTACTAAATAATCCATAACCCAATAATGCTAAATCTGAAAGTTTCTGAAGATGTCTAATTATTTGGATGACCAAATATTATTATTCGTTTTCGTAGCTTTCACGCAGACGCAACGGCAAACAGAGACTAGAAAAAAGTAAAACATACGACTACAAAGCAAACAGATAGGTACTTAAACAACTGAAACAGCGCTACGCTAAATGCGTCGCATGGAACTTTACAAACATTGAAACAAGGGACACCGGTCACCCACGGTCGTAAAAATATTTGTGGTTCAGACAATAATTGCTTGAATGATCCACAAATATTTATTCCGTGTCGGAATTCATCACACTCGGCGCAGTTTTAATCGCATTTAGACAACTGCGCTATTAGAGCAGTCATCAACTCTTACAGCGGACTTATTGAATCATAATATTAACTCTGAGAACAAGCTATTTCACTCATCAATTGTCTCAAGTTGTTCCATTACAAGATACAGTTAAAAATAATTAAATGTAGATCAGAGAATTTCGTACATTTATGTCCAGAACAGGTATTACCGGGATATCTTTACCCGGGTGAGTCCGACATAACCTCTCCGCCCGCCCCCATGGAAGGGTATGGGCCAATGCATTCCTGCACGTTAAAAAAAAACGTGACCTACACTTTCAACCGGGTCGTCATGAACCGCAGCCGCATTTACTAGACCAATGATATAGCTTATAAGTCTGTTCAGTTATATTAAGTATGGTGTGTGTGTGTGTGAGCACACAATGGCAAACCTGTCGCTCCCACGAGCGAGCACACCACGCGCGCGCACGGTGTGGCCGCACCTGTAGCGTATTGTTTGTGTATCGGCTACACAAGTGCAGTGGCTCAAGTTGCGCTATTGTGGTCGATCGTGTAGTCCGCGGATTGATTTTCGAGCTGGGCAAATAGTTTTTTGGTTTAAAATACGACTGCTGCGTATGGGGTGTGCTTCGATTTCTCAGTAGCAGCACGCAGTCAGTAACTGTGCTCCGTAAACAACAATAGGATCTCCTCCTATCACGTGGGACTTTAAACCTTAGCGAAAAGTGAGTGTAATATGCTCCTTCCTACCTCTTCGGGGATATAAACGTAAGACTATGTATGTATAACATTCTATACAACCGTTATATAGACTCGTACACAGGTGAAACCATTCGGAACTAATAATTGCTTCAAACGGTGAGCGCTTCGTACAGAAAGCGCACGTGTTACTAGTCACGCGAGCTCCCCGCGGGCGCTGACTGGGAAATACCCACGGGAAGAGCTAGCGGTGCGCTATTTGGGCGATGTTCACTGGGGGTATACTTTACGACACAAACATAGATTAAATTTACCAACATCCCGACTTAAGATACACTCGTCTAGCACTCTGGTTATGTCTATAAAAATTTATAATAAATTACCGAAAGAAATTATACAGGCAAATAAAACAAATCTATTTATTAATAAATTAAAACATTTTCTGCTAACTAAAAGCTACTACACGATAAAAGAATTTTTTGACGATAAAATTTAACTTGTCTTTAACGTTCTAAACACAAATATTATTTAAAGATAACACTAGCAATGAATATATAATTAACAAATTATAATTAACGATAATATTAATTGCATAACAATATAAAAGTATTAACAAAAGTACACATTAATATATATTACATTGGATAGATGCATTATATTTTATATGCTTAAAACAAGTTATTTCTAATGCTATGTAGCCCTCTTCTTCTCTCCTAATTTGCTGTGCCCGAGATGGTCCATAATGACCTAATTTGTTTTATAAGTCCGTCTTTATAACATAGTGGAATGTAGAGAAATATTGAGTATTTGGTATGTATAGAATGTGATATTACTGTATCTGAAAGGTTTGTGTTTCCTCTCTCCTATGTTGTTGTGCCCGACAGGGTCCATAATGAACTGTCATATTATTTAAGTTACCACCTAAGCCTACATTGTGGAATGCAATAAACAATTGAATTGAATTGAATTGAATTGAAACTATTGGGGTGCTATTTGGGAATTACCTACGGGTACCGTCAGCGGGGCGCTATGTGGGCAGAACCCACTTAGGGTAGATAGCCTGTATGACGAGAGCTGTGGGTTCAACATCGGACAAACAATTGTTTGAACCATAAACTGTTATAGTTAAGCAATTGGGAGAAGAAGTACCCGCCTCGCATCCTTGGATTGCCCACCTCAACTATTGCAATGGAAAAGGTTTGACAGTACTAAACACTGGTACCTAAGGCACAGCCGCGTCGTGGGACCCGGTGGTACTCCAACTCGCAGTATACCGCTTCGAACACAAAACATGCGTCGACACGTGTTTCGCCTCAGCGCAAGGGATCCTCAAGCCCGTTAGGCTACGAATGCGGCAAACTGAAGATTCTCGTTGCTATTACAGTGGATGTTTGCCAAGAACGCCTTATTCGAATCTATACACAAATTGTTGTATTGAGTCTGGATATTATTAGAGTTCGTTGTTTTAATGCTCACAAAGTCCATTGCGATTTCTCAATGTTCAATACTAGAGACCTAATCTATCAGTCATTATTGTTATCCGCTTTATAATAAGTTAAACTAATATAACTGTTACACTTTCCACAGACAAGAGACGTTAGTTTTTTATAATCATCGCAATTTACCGCCGAGGCTAAATTTTGTTGTTTTTTTAAATAATTTGAAACAATAATACCTATTTTGTAGGTAATTGGGTCAAAGTTTTTGACATGCAAGTAATTCGAAATCAATGTTTCTTTTGAATAGATGCTTATACTAATAAAGCATTGAGTCTTCCTTGCCTGAACTTCAGCAAGAAACCTAAATGTATATTCAGTAATGTCAGTAACTCATAAACTTAAACGTTCATTTATGTCACTTTGTGACCTAAATGAATAATTCATTATTGACTTTGAATCTTGACTTTTTTGGCCACTACCACACTAGATATCTATCGCTGTGTTGTTTTAAAATATAAAATTAAGGGGCATTAAGTACGACCTGACTCAGAACAGTCATTCGTGGATTCCACCTTGGTGGCAAAGCAGTATTCTATCGGCTAAAGAAACAACTCATTGTTGTAAAACACAATACTATGTTACCGAAATAACAAATAAGAAAAGATACTTATTGAACGAAATGAAACACGGATGATGGCGTAGTGGCTGAAGTCGTGGCCTCCTCCAATTATCCCTAGTGCGGGAGTGGTCTTTTTTACAGTACGTATCCTGGTACTTCACGAGTACTTTGTAGGAGAGTAGCACTTTACTTGTGAAGCCAAAACATTCGTCCTGAAACCGGCAAGGCTCTACTACTCTTTGATACAAACTACTAACCATTCTCCAGTGCGGCTTCAATGGCGCAGTGGTTAGTGTAACCGACTGCCACGCCTGTCGCAGGTTCGATTCCCGCACAAGTCAAACATTTCTGTGCATGAATATGGATATTTGTCTTGGTCTGGGTGTTTCTATGGATAATATGTATGTATTTACAAAAAGAAGTATATATGTGTGTTTATCCATTGTCTAGTAGGTACTCATAGTACAAGCTCTGCTTAGTTTGGGCTAGATGGTGTCGTGTGTATGTGGCAGAATATTATATTATTATATTATTCTTATGCCGATTGCCTCTAACAATGCACAAAATGAGCAACATCTAAGTTTCTTAAACTCCATTACAGCGGTCCCATTTGAAATATAACAACATTGAATATAACAAAACGCTAGTGATGTCATTAGAAGTGAAAGTTACTCTTATTTTCACTGTGAGTCACGGCGTATGACCAAATCACTTTATGTAATACACTTTTGTGATTATATTGGAGGTTTTCGATACGCAATACCTCAAGACACGCGTTTTTCTTTAAATTTTTATGCGTAGGTGTTCATTGCTTTAAATAGTTTCATTTTAGCGATATTTAAAAGTGTCTATGGTATGTGGTCTGTTCGGAGTGGCAATGAGGCAATTTTTATTTTATACAACTATGTCGACAAACAAGCATACGGCCCACCTGACGGTAAATGTTCACCGTAGCCTATGGACGCCTGCAACACCAGAGGCATGCATCACTTGCGCGTTGCCGACCCTTTAGGTAAGGAAGAAGAGAAAAAGGAAGCGGGAAGGAAAAGGAGCGAGAAGGGGTAAAGAGGGTAATTAGGTCTCCGGCACTCTCACTCACCGAACGAAACACAACAGCAGGAATACTGCTATTTCACATTTCTTCGCCGGTCGAGTCAGCCCGTTCATGCTAAAATCAGCGAGGCTCTACTACTCGGAAATGTCATATTTGAAGTCTACAAATGTTATATTGGGGTCTATTTTAAAATATTTTCAATCTATTTTAGAGACTAAAGTAAATAGTGTATGTAGATAACAAATAATTATATTTTTGTCGTTCTACACAGACCCATTAAATTTATAAATTAATGGCGTTTTTATCTCTGATATAGATATCGAACTCCCTCTCGCCGCGTTGACAGTAGCCACTGTGCTACTCATGCTGTAACGTTTTTTGAATGGTCACCCAGTCACCCATCTATAATTGTGACGATAGCAAAGTTGCTTACCGCTAAAGATCGATTAATCTGCGCAAGCACTACATGGCAAGCCTTTCTTGGACAATCGTTTAGTGAAAGTTAATTTTGGCGGATCGCCACACAGAATGCTAATAGGCAATTAGGTTCTATGTACACATTGTAAATAAATGGCTGTTTAAACGCTTCGAGTGTCTTTCACCTACTTTCTGCTTTTAAATTTAGGTTTAGGTTTAAGAATACTGTTATACTATAGTGAGCGGATGGTGCAATGCTTTTAGTGATGCTACTGCAGTAAGCGGCAGTAGTCCAATGGATAACGCATCGGACTTGAAATCGAGAAGTCGTAGGTTCAAATCCCAGACATTACACTATCGACGTAAACCCACTCCTAATATAAGCACATTAGCTTAGCTAGAGGGTTTAAAAGCATAATAATAATAATATCAACCCTGTATTAAACTGTCCCAGTGCGGGTTGGCAGACTTCACATATCTTTAAGAACATTATGGAGAACTCTCAGACATGCAGGTTTCCTTAAAATGTTTTTCTTTGCCGTTAAAGCAAGCTATAATCAGCTGATTAATGCCTATTAATTAGGTAAGTCAGAGGTGCATCTCTGCCAGGTGCAGGACTGCTCCGCAGAGGTCTCGAGTTCGATCCCAAGATCGAACCGAGAACCTCTGCGTAGCAGTCCAACGGTCTCCCATTAGGCTATAAAAGAAGGCGCTTAAAATAATACAATCTATATTCTATACTAATATTATAAAGCTGAAGAGTTTGTTTGTTTGGTTGAACGCGCTAATCTCAGGAACTACTGGTCCGAATTAAAAAAATATTTTAGTGTCAGGTAGCCTATTTATCGAGGAAGGCTATAGGCTTATATATATATATATATAACATCACGCTACGATCTACGGGGGCGGCGCAGTAACTATAAACGCGGGTGAAACCGCGGGCACATCTAGTAACATTATAAATTAGCTTGTTGCAATTAATATTTCTTTCTTTCTTAGCTTGAGGGATTACTAAGAATGATATATGAAAGCTTCACTGGTAGGGTTAACAGGGTTACTAAGTTTCTTGCAGGTATCTTCTAGATTCAACCCTTGCTTGAACTTAGACACTTACATAAATGTTACTTCAGTAAACTTACAAAGCAATATTGACGACTCGATGGTGTAGTGGTTAGTGTAACCGACTGCCACGCCTAAGGTCACGGGTTCGATTCCCGCACAAGTCAAACATTTGTGTGCGTGAACATGGGTGTTTGTCTTGGTCTGTGTGTTTCTATGTATAATATGAATGTATTTACAAAAAAAAAGTATATATTATGTATGTTTATCCATTGTCTAGTACCCATAGAACAAGCTCTGCTTAGTTTGGGCTAAATGGTGTTGTGTGTATGTGGTAGAATATTATTATTATTTATTATTATTACTTTGACTTTCATAAATATTACCTACTTTGTGAAAATGATTTTTGACTTGCTAGTAATTTGTAACCCAAATAGCTACTATTTATTTTAAAATAAAAAGAACGTGTTGTGGGTTCGATGTTTTGGGTGAGACAATATATGATTCTCAAATAGTTATGTCGAGATTGCGTTTAGAGTTGGTAGTGTTACACCCATATTTCACCAGTGAAGATTTTAGTCTCTACGTACTTGGTCTAACATTGCCAGACTCTGTGTTGACGTTAACAATTTATTACCAGATAAACACATTACCTAATGTGCGTTATGACTCAGATGCCATTATCAAAGAGATTCGTTAATCGACCGGAAATCAAAGCCGCAATCTCATGCATGGCAGCACATTGCCGGACCCTGTGCTCGTACGCATGCTGCGTGGGACCAAAATCAGTTGGTGAAATGCGAGTGTTGGATACCTCTACTAACCCCTTTGGGGACCCCTTCGATTAATCGGTGTATTCTGTGAACTCAAACCTGAGACTTAATAGTAAACAATCAATCAATTGCCATACTGGGCTATCGGTACTTCATGTAATGAATTCCTTTCTTTACCCGGACTCCCCGTGGCACGGCTCCAAGTGAGCTTTCTCAAAACATCGATATATGTCCGAAATCGATTGGAAAGTGACCGAATCGATTAGAATTACAAATGGCGACTTGATTACTATTCGGTACCCGTGTGGCATACTTTGTCATCCTGATAACATTTAAACTATCCTTCCGGCTAGTCTACGTGACGCTATTCCGTTGTTTATACCTCACGATACGGGGACGATACGATTAGTTACATCATTAAGAAAAAAAATTACAAGAAAGGTTCGGAATGGTCCGAACAAAATATCAATGTGCAAAAGAGAAAACAACAGCTAATTATATCTCTAAAATCATCTTCTTGTATTCCTTCGTTGCCCGCTTCACAATTAAATAATAACTAATTTCAATGTAAAAATATCGCTGTGCCTACAGACAGTCAACATTTAAATGTCCGTAGCTAACACAACTCTTTTTTATTTATTGAAACTCATCCGTAATCGATTTCATTATTTTTGCATGATCAATAATAGGTACGTATGAGAAGAAGTTTGGTGTATGATTTGATTTATTATATCTATTAGTTTTGTGATATTGATTTGTCAGATATTTGAAAACATAGAAGTATACATATAAAGGAGCGTATTGCGACAATTTGAAATGTTTATTATTTTTTGTCACGATTTACTTAAGCGTGTCTATTGCGATATATGTAATTCGCTAATATTCTAATACTTATTCCAAAAACTTACAATATATTTACTAAATCCCTGTCACCGCTCATAGCTGCGCCGCAACGAGGATCACTAACCATCATCGAAAGCCACCAAAGAAGGGGAGTGCGGTATTGTTCAGCCCACTACGGAGTCCGACCTTTAACCGGCCTTGCTCATTGCCCTCTTATTATTGTTAAAAGGTCTTTTATTTTGTCTTTTAATTATAAGTTACTTTAACACTATTTGTGATCGTTTTATTCCTTACAACATTAAATAAAACGTGACATAATAATTAAAGTATGAAAATATTAGAAAAGTGAAAATAAACCACTGAAGTGATAGGAATATGGCCCCAAACTAACTAGGTAGGTCTATTCATTCAGGATTAAACAGAAAATCCACTGGCCAGTAGGAAAAAAGAAATATATATATACTCATATATTATATATATATGTGAGAGAGCCTAGAGCCTCGCTGATTTCAGCATGAATGGGCCGGCTCGAGCGGGGAACTACTACCGTCTCACAGAATATCAACGTGAAATAGCAGTGTTCCTACTGTTGTGTTTCGTTTGGTGAGTGAGAGTGCCAGAGGCCCAATCACCCTCATTCCTTCTTCCCGTTCCTTCTCCTTCCTACTTCCTTTTTTTCCTAAAGGGTCGGCAACGCGCAAGTGATGCCTCTGGTATTGCAGGCGTCTATAGGCTACGGCGACCACTTGCCATCAGGCAGGCCGGAGACATGCTTGCCACATTAGTAAAAAAAAAAAATTTTAGTATTTCAAAAAAAATGTCTTGTAAGCAATAAGCCCTAGGTCTTTCTATCGAAGCTACCATCGTATGGAAGATCTCCGAGGGACTCTGCAAATGGATTGCCAGTTTTCTGGATGATCGCAGCATTACAGTCGTCGTTGACAGCTGTAGCTCCGAAACCAAAACAATTAACGCTGGTGTTCCGCAAGGCTCGGTGATCTCCCCAACGCTGTTCATCCTGCATATCAATGACTTGATGTCAATCGAGAACATACATTGCTATGCGGATGACAGCACGGGTGATGCGCGTTCTACCAGCTATCAGAATGTCCCTCGAAGCACGCTATAGGAAAGACGAACAGAACTTGTGTCTGAAGTCGAGGACTCTCTTGGGCGGGCCTCCGAATGGGGTGAACAGAACTTAGTTCGAGTCAACCCCTCAAAGACACAAGTGTGCGCGTTCACTGCCAAGAAGAACCCTTTTATCATGGTGCCACAGTTCCAAGTAGTTACTTTCCGTATCTCTGAGAGTATAGTGATCCTCGGCGTGGAAATGTCGAATAAAGTCCAGTTTGGGAGTCACTTGGAGGACAAAGCTAAATTAGCGAGAAAAAGGTGGGTGTACTGAATAGAGCGAAGCGGTACTTCACACCACGTCAACGTCTTATGCTTTACAAAGTACAGGTCCGGCCGCACGTAGAGTACTGTTCAAATCATGCAACGCGAAAGTTTAAAAGTTATTACTGTTCAAATCTCTGGCCAGGGGCCCCCAGATACCAGCTTGACCCATTTGCCTCCCTACAAAGACTGGCAGTTCGAATCGTCGATGATCCCAATCTTACGGATAGATTGTCGGAGTCATTAGAGCAACGGAGAGACTTTGGGGCTCTCTGCGTGTTCTACCGACTCTTTCACGGGGAGTGCTCTGTAGAATTGTTTGATTTGGTACCAGTGGTCTCTTTCTATTACCGTACCACTCGAATACCAAGCAGGGTTCATCCATATCACCTGGAAGCATTCAAATCCAAGACGGTACGCTTTCAGCGATCATTTTTTCCACGTACGAGCAAGCTCTGGAATGAACTGCCTGCTTCGGTGTTTCCCGAGCGCTATGATATGTCCTTCTTCATGCGAGGCTTAAAGAGATTTCTTCTGTCACGGTAGGCAGCGGCTTTGCTGTGTCCTGAGATTGCTGAAGTTCATGAGCAGCGGTTACCATTTTCTACCAAGAGGGCCACTTGGGAGTCTGCCAATAAAAAATTAAAAATCGGCTACTAGCACGTTCGCCCCTTAAGGTTCGCCCCCTAATAGGTATTTGATAGGTTTCTTCTTAAAATCCACCCGAAAATAGGAGCTCCGCGGAGCGGAGCTCCGTCTTTCTATGAAAGGGACGAAAGTCAAGAGACGTACGGGATCGTAGCCGATTTTTTTATATCTAAAACATTAATAAGCATGTTTGAATTTTATTAGTCGGATCGTCCTCGTCTCGCGTATACTAAACAAATCTTTACTTTCATTGTAAATAGTATCATTAATAGTAAGCGTCGACTCAAATTCCTGACATTAATAACTCATATAAAGTTTGAGTTACAATCATAAATCAACGTCGAGTTATAACTGAATCACAATAAAGCTGCCTTTAACATATCGTTACTGTCACTTCTTATTTAAATCATATTTATTTTTATATATGGTGGCAGATATGACATACATATTTTTTGCTATGTATAATTATGAGGTCATGTCATTGAGGTGAGACTTGCTTTTGTTGGTTTAATTTTGTGGTTATGCGCCGATTAGTTGGCAAGCTTGCACCGATGATTAGATGGCTATTTAGTTGTGTGTTTCCCGGGCGGGGCAATGTCATAGTGTTCTATTTGGAAAATATTTATAGCAGCATGGAGTTTAAATGTGTGAGTAAAAGACAGGATTGGCCTTTATAGCGAGGGAGAATACCTGGCTTGTATACATGTATGAATGTGATATCGAAATTAAACGTTTTTAATTAATTTTAATTTAGTCTCACGCATTTATTACCGAAGGGGTTGGCAGAGATGTTCTACGTTAATATTTCGCTAGTTATGGATTTAGATCCTAAATGATAGTGGGCGAACCTCTATTGGCCTAACATTATTTTATTAATAAAGTATCTATAAGAACACTAAATCTGTCCGATTATTAAAAAGATATGAAAATTTGCTTTATTTATTACGTGACAGAAATGTGATAATTCCTGTGTCGCAGGGACTTTACAAACATTCAAACAACGGACACAAAGAACATCCAGACTCGGAACAACTATATATAGACCACACAATATCTTGTCCATTGTGGGAATCGAACGCACAACACTCGACGCAGTGACAGTAGCAACTACTTCGACCACTACGCCATCGGTGCAGATAAGATGAGAGATGTTGCGGTGAGATCGAGTCGGGATGCTGTGGATGTACCGTATCTCTGTAGATAAACTGACCGATATGTCCAAACATAGCCAACAAGTAAACCAGAGCGATATAGTTAACGAATCTTCGTTTTATGCAAAATTTCGTTTATAACGGTCGCCCCTATACATGCAGACCCATTTAGTAGCCTAAGGTATGTGTACAGTATTAGAAAGCTATAATATAATTAATATATTAACTTTTATCGCTGGGATTTTGTAGTTAGACTGTCTTAAACGTATGATGGTAATAAATGTTCGATTCGAAAGCTGGCCAAAAGTGTTATATTCTGAGAAGCAGCTCGGCATCTGGGTTTGACAGAAGGCAATATATGCCTTCCATTACACGAGACCTTAGCCAAAGCTAATATGTGGGCGTAACGTTTGTCTAACCCGATTCAGGAGAGAGTACTGCACTTGGAAACACTGTTCCAGAATTCATGTAGCCACTGAAAATTTCTTGCCAGGGCCCAATGACACTATGCCTACCTCGGGCATCGATCTGCCCACCCCGGAATTACAGGTGTTACTATATTAATTTATTTATTTTTCATGGAAGATCAACAGCATTATCACAATGTTTATACAAAATTAATATATCCACAGCTACCGATGCTATATATTACAGCTATGAATGACTACACCACTAACTCATTAGTTAATTCGGCACAGCGACGATCGTTTAGTATAAACATGATAATTTGTTCCACATACGATTGATTCATCATTTAGTCCTATTAGCCTATACCTACATGTACCTTACTTTAGCAAAGAGGCGCTCATAGCCAGTTGCACTCACTGATCGGTAAACGATTAGCGAGGTTAAGCAACGTTGGGTGCGGTCAGTCTATAGATGGGTGACCGCTTAGTGGTATTTCATCTGAGCGTCTCCGTGCTTCAGAGGGCACGTAAAAAGTCGGTCCCGGTTGTTGTCAAATTGACAGCAGTCGTTAAGCCATGTCAGAGGCCTACGGGCGGCTTGAACAACTCTTGACAACAGGCTGGCCACTAACCACACGAAAAGAAGAAGAGTTTATCAAATTTAGCACTTCATGGTTCCAGGGGTTGTGATTGTTTATGCATTCCAACTGAGGGTCGTTTGATGATTGAGTTGAAGAAGCGTTTCTCGCGTTGTGTCTCCTCTCTCGTTTACCAGTTAATGTAGTAGGACACCATTGGACTGACCCCACAGCGGTCTCGAGTTCGATCCCAAGGCGCGCACATCTGACTTTTCGAAGTTATGTGCGTATTAAATAGTTAATTACCGCTCGCTTTAACGGTAATGGAAAACATCGTGAGGAAACCTGCATGTCCGAGAGTTCTACATAATGTTCTCGAAGTTATGTGCAGTCTGCGAACCCACACTGGACCTGAACCTTCTCACACTGTGAAGAGGCCCGTACCCAGCAGTGGGACAGTTTATTTATAGGGCTAATATTATATAGATAAACGGTAACACAGTAAAAATCCGATTGGACTACCATGCAAAGGTCCCGAGTTTGATTCCGCATCATGCTTGAGTTTTATCGTTCTCTTTAAACTGTGTTGGTAGCGCAGCTGTTGCATATGCGAGTGCTGTGCATGAGCTCTCGGGTTCGAGCTACAGTTCTCAAGTCACAGGTAACTTCACAAGCCATCAAACATTGGACACAAAAGAACACCCAGACTAGAAACAACAATTTATGGACTACATAATTTTTGTCCGATTCGGAGATCGAACCCACAACACGTGACACAGGGCTAACGCAAACATTTAAAACACTACGTCATCTGTGCTTACGCTTTTAAATATATAAGGTCATGAGTTTATAGTAATACAAGCTTTTAAGCTGCGGCTTCGCTTGGGAATAGCACTTTTTTCTGAATTCAAGGCCCCCTTTCTGTATCTTTGACAATGGGCATGTAATATTTCATGATGATCAGTCGAGTAGTTAAGGCGTGAAAGCGTAACAAACAAACTTACATTCGCATTTATAATATTAGTTAGAAGTAATTCGTACACGTGCTTAGAATATTCCAGAGCGTTGGTGAGATCGAGTAAGATTGGAAACCATCACACAAATTGTACCTACTCCTCTCACACACGTGACACTTTCCAAACGTTTCTCCAGCTCTTGCCGATCGATATCGTTACTGACTTGCGGAAAACCAATGCTTTTCGTGTGCTACATTATAATGTACGACGTGTCGATATATAATCTCAACTGCCTCCGCGGCGCAGCGGTAGTAAATGCGACTGCTGTGCATGAGGTCACGGGTTCGAACCCCGGGTCGGGCCAATAAAAAGTTTTTGGGTTTTTCCGTTAAGAAATCTCAATAGCAGGTCGGTGTTAGGAAGTTGGCGGTGTTAGACACCCCTGTGTCTCGTAAAGCACGTAAAGTCGTTGGTCCTGCGCCTGTTCTCGGTCTATGTCGGATTACTGTCCCATCGAATCATGAGAGTTAGAAAACAGAGAGTGCACTTGTGTTCGCGCACACACTTAGTCGTAGCGTGATGTTATATAACTTATAGCCTTCCTCGATAAGTGGACTACCCAACACTAAAATATATTTTTAATTCGGAACAGTAGTTCCTGAAATTAGCGCGTTCAACCAAACAAACTCTTCAGCTTTATAATATTAGTATAGATTAGATAAACATGTTATTATACCAGATACAAACTTGCATAACAATTGTAGGGCGTCAACAAGCGTTGACAGGCTACTATAGAAAGGAGAACTAAAAGACGAGCAAGAATAAAGATCATCTTATAGGCTTAATCCTTTGTCTGAATCTGGCAACTAACAATAACTTTAACGTTCATAAGTGTTACTTTGTAATCTAAATGAATAAATGGTTTTCACTTAACTTTTGACTGTACAATTTTCGTAAAAGATAATTAAATTACCTGACAAATGTTCGAATACTAGACATAATTGAAAACCTATTGTATCTGTGCGCCAATGTGCCGCTGCCACTCAAATATCACTTAATAATTAATCCAATGTTTATTTACACGATTACACGGAAAATAATCACTTTCACTCGATAAAATTAAACAAAGTGTAACAAGTAATTATGGAGCACAATAAGCTTCACATAATACCTATTGTCTCACAATTACGCGAATATCACTATACGCAATGAAATTTAATTACTTTTTATTTCATACTACCGTATAAGTAGTGTTAGCTTATCGAAATTAATGATTTAATTTTATATTAATATTGCGCATTTCAGAATTAATAAATTTGTGAATTGGAAAGCATTGCCTAATGATTCGATTAAATATAACGGAAGTTCGTATAAAATAATATAATGTAGATACTATAATATGCCTTGATTTTAACATGTATTTTTAGAATATATCTAGTTAATTAAATACATCTGTGTTAATTTAAACTTGTGTTTTTAGAATAATTTATATTTATCGGTCACTCAACTGACATATCTGGCAGTCGTTACAAAATAACGTTTGTTAGTCAGTTGAGTGCTTGTTATTTTTATTTTACTTCCCATTTTCGGTAAGTAAGAACAGCCAGTCGCTGTTGAGCTACAAACCGAGTAGGTCTATACTAATAAGTAGTTATTGTGTCGTAAATAAAATTCATTGTGAAACATAAAGGTTTGTTTTAATAACTCACCATCAAGAAAAATTTAACAAGTCAGAAGTGGGATTACACCAAGGAATACTGGGGCATTGCTACCACCCTGGTGTGACCGTACACCCATATAATAAGGTATAGTACCTAATAACAGATGTTGATTATTTTTGATTATTTGTATTGAATTTCAGTTGGAATTACCTTCTTACAATTGTATTTTAAAAAAATGGCGTGTTTTTTTTTTGCGTAAAGAGACATACAAGAAACTTTTATTCGTGTCTCCAATATATTCTTGTTAATTACAAATTAGAGGTTAATACTGATTCAATATTAACCTATTGTGGTTAGCACTTTGTTGTTATAGTGATTTTTCAAGAATGCATTGACCTATTTATATTACAATATAAAATGCAGTTCGGTTTACTAACATTTTAGGAATTTGTTAATACATAAAGTAAATAACATTGATTCAAATGTAAGTTCTTATGTGTATGATTTTATTAGTGTAGTACTTGTGGTAAAACAACAGAAACCAATTTACCCTTGAAATCCTTACAATATTTATTTGTGCTTATTAATAAGCAAATAAACGATTCCCTTTATTCTGATATTAAGCAAAATATCACAATGCTAGTCTTGTACATTAAATTGTCTAATGGCCGTTACTAAAATGTTACATAGACTTGTTTTTTATAACAATTGGGGTTAATAGTAATAAACTATTAGGTATTCCATAAGTAGGTAGCAGATATGTATGTGCTTATAAGATTTGTAATAAAAGAAATTGTTGGAATATACCCATTCTTATTATTCCTACTAAGTAAATTACTTATTTAATGTCTTTACGACGTTTTTTTTTATGAATTAGATACTCGTTGTTCTAAATATTTCAGATCATTGGATATAGTACTAAAGATGCCCAGAGACCGGTCCAAGAGTAGCCTAAGGTCCAAGGAGAGGCACCGCAGCGTTGTACTACAGAGGCCTACGAGACGCAGCCGATCACGTACACGCGGTGGAGGGTCCAGGCAAAGCCGTCGCTCGTCACCAGTGCTCCGCACCAACAGGCGTGGCTCCGAACGGCGCAGATGTAGTAGATCACCTGGAGGAGTTCAATCGCAGGCAAGAACTCGTAGCAGGTCAGTCGTAACACCTCCGTTGCGGCACTGCAAGGCACGTGTGCCGTCAACCGACGCACAGAGACATGAACCGATAAATAGACCTTTAAATTATAATCGTTTTAAGCAAAGTCGTCACAGATTGCAGACTCCTCGTAAAGAAAGTCCTAGTAGGTCTCGTAGTCCAGTACGCCATTGTTCTAGAGAAAGATTTGCGTCTGTTACATCACAACCTCCATCTACTAATGCTGTTAATTATGAAATACTTAAATGCATCAAAGATTCTTTGCAATCTATCTCGGCCATAAATCCACAATATAAAGAAAAATTTACTAATAATAATGTTGTACCAGAATTTGACCCTAAATCGAAAAACCAAACTATTCTCACGTGGTTAAACAAAGTGAAAGAATGTTCTGAGATCTATGGTTGGGATAGTAAGCAGACCGCTCATTACGCTCTCCCAAAGTTAGTCGGCACTGCAAAAAAATGGTACGAGGGACAACCGTCAGTATTACTTACATGGGATGAATGGGTTGAAAAACTTAAATCTGCTTTTCCGTCATACGAAAACTATGGTCATTTGCTCACGGAAATGCTAGCTATAAGGGCAAAGTTTGGAGACGATCTAGAAGAGTATTATTACGAAAAATTAATTGCTTTGAATCGGTGCGGCATAGTGGGTAGGAATGCTATCGATTGTATTGTATATGGAATAGATGATAGATCGGTTAGGTATGGAGCAGAGGCAGTAGGTTTCGAGGATGCTGATAAACTATTGGGTTATCTGAGGGGTGTGAAACATGAGCGATCAGATAAATTCACAAAAAAACCAGTACGTTCCGCAACTGATACCACTCGTAGATTATTAAAAAATGATCCTAGTAGAATCTTGAGGTGTTTTAATTGCCATGAAATGGGTCATGTAGTGTCGGAATGTAAAAAACCGATCATAAAGTGCAGAAAGTGTAAACGCATTGGTCATGATAATCCTGAATGTGTTAGAAGCATTTGGGTAGATAAAGTCGAAGTTAAATCATTATGACTAGATGATGATAGATTAGCAGATAATAAATACATTAAACACGTAAACGTTAATAATGTGCAGTTGACAGGTTACGTAGATTTTGGCAGCCAGTGTACTTTGATAAAAGAGACCGTTATGAAAGAAATAGTACCACGTGAAAAATGGCAAATTAATGATTTGCCATCACTTAAAGGTTTTGGTAATACGTACGTGACTGCTTTAGGTAAAACTAAAATTTCACTAATTATTGATGACGCTAAAATTCATGTTGAGGTAGTTGTTGTACCTGATAATTACTTAAACTATGATTTACTGATTGGACAGACTGCTACAGAGCAACCTAACATTTGGGTGTTTAAATCTGATAAATATTTGATGATCACTGATAGACAGCTTGGGGATGATACACGACTGGTTTTTAAGTCTTTTAAAACTGTTAATACTGAAGGCTGTGTTTCTATTAAGGTATTTACTGATACACATTATGATGGCATTGTTCTCGTCGAAAATGGTCATCGTTTAAATTACGTTGTAAAGATTGGTACTTATAGTATTAAGAACGGTATTGGTTATCTAACAATTCTAAATTATAATAACAGACCAATTCAATTTAAAGAGGGCCAAGTCTTGGCTCGTGCTTACATTTTCCATATTAGTAATAACATTAAAGGTGTCAATACGATACAAGAGATGAAAACTCGTGGGAGTAGATCTCCACTTACGTTGGATGACCTTAATATCGACTTTAGTTTGGATAACAATCAGAAACTTCAATTATTTGATACTTTGAACGAGTACCGCGATTGTTTTGCTAAAGATTTGTCTGAGTTAGGTCAAACAACTATTTCCGAAATGAATATTCAGCTAGTAGATACAGAACCAGTCGTTTATCGACCATATAAATTGAGTCATTCTGAAAAGGAAGAGGTCAGGACTATGGTTGAAGAACTCTTAAAATATGATATTATTAGAGAGTCTCAATCTCCATATGCAAGTCCTGTTCTGTTAGTTAAAAGAAAACTGGGGATAAACGGCTTTGCGTAGATTATCGTGCTTTAAATAAGAAAACGATTAAACAGCATTACCCGTTGCCTCGTATTGAAGACCAGATTGACCGTTTGGCGGGAAATAAATATTTTTGTGCCTTAGACTTAGCAGCTGGCTATTACCAGATTTCATTGAGTGAAGATAGCAAAAGCAAGAGCTCATTTGTAACACCCGATGGACAATTTGAGTTTAATAGAATGCCTTTCGGGTTGGCTAATGCACCAGCTGTTTTCCAACGAACTATCAATTTGGTTTTGGGTAATTTACGTTACAATATTGCGTTGGCCTACATGGATGATGTCTTAGTACCAAGTAGGACATTTGAAGAAGGCATCGAGAGATTGCGAATCGTACTTCAAAAGTTTAGAGAAGCAGGATTAACTTTAAAACCACAAAAATGTTACTTTTTCCAAAATTGCGTTAACTACTTAGGATTTGAAATTACAAGCGAAGGCGTAAGACCGGGTATGACTAAAATTGAAGCTGTCAAAAACTTTCCTAAGCCCAAAGACGTACATAATGTTAGACAGTTTATTGGACTAGCTAGCTTTTTTCGACGTTTTATTCGAGGTTTTGGCGAAATAGCTCGTCCCCTTACGAAGTTGTTAAAGAAGAATTCTGCTTGGGTTTGGTCACAAAGTCAGGAAGAAGCGTTTGACAGATTGAAAAATGCACTTATTTCAAGGCCCGTACTAGCATTGTACGACCCTAAATTCGAAACCCAAATACATACCGACGCTAGCAAACATGGTGTAGGAAGTGTTTTGTTACAAAGACAAACCGATGAGATTTTTAAGCCTGTGGCTTATTATAGTAGACAGACCTCGCCTGAAGAATCCCATTTTTCATCATATGAGCTGGAGACTCTAGCAGTTATTGCCGCGTTAGTGAAATTTAGAATATACGTGCTTGGCTTGAACTTCACCATTGTAACAGACTGTAATTCACTGAGAGCAACGTTTTTAAAACGAGATATGATACCAAGAGTCGCGCGATGGTGGAGTTTAATTCAGGAGTATGACTGTAACATAGTTTATAGAACGGGCAGAGGTATGATTCACGTTGACGCGTTGAGTAGAAATCCAACTGTAGAAAATGCAGGAATCATTCAGGCCATCGATAATTTTGACATTATGACCATCACAGATGATTGGTTGTCAGTGGTACAAAATGAGGACTCTGAAATACAACGCATTAAGAAAATCCTTTCTGACAAGGAATTTGATGGTTTGGTAGAGATACGGAAGAATTTTGCTCTCAAACGCGATAGGGTGTATAAAATAACGGAGAATGGATTGAGGTGGGTGGTGCCAAAGGGTTGTAGGTGGCAGATATTGTGCAAAAATCACGATGAAATAGGTCATTTTGCGTTTGATAAAACATTGGATAAAATAAAACAACACTATTGGTTTCCTCGTATGCGAAAGTTTATAAAAAAATATGTAAATTCTTGTTTAGAATGTGCACATAATAAATTACCAGCAGGAAAAAAGCAGGGCTTTTTGCACCCCATACCTAAGGAAGCTGCACCCTTTCACACCATACATATCGATCATGTTGGTCCATTTGTAAAGACGAAAAGAAAGAATTGCTATATTTTAGTGATTGTAGAGTCGTTTACAAAGTTTGTGGTTTTAAAGGCGGTAAAAAATACTAAATCAACTTCCACTATCACAGTTCTTAGGGATTATTTTGGAACGTTTGGATTACCTAAGCGACTTATTAGTGACCGAGGAACATCGTTTACAAGTTCAAAATTCAAAAGTTTTATGACTGAACTAGGAGTACATCATATAAAAAATGCAGTCGCTTCGCCTAGAGCAAATGGCCAGGTCGAACGATATAATCGAACCATTTTGGACTCTTTGGCTACACAAAACCACGGTAAAGATGAAAAACTTTGGGATGATCGATTATTACAAGTACAATGGGGAATAAACAACACTGTTAACAAAGGTACAGGTAAAACTCCCTCGGAGGTTTTGTTTGGGCTAAGACTTACCGGGATCAATGACGGGAAATTAGTTTCAGAAATAGAGGAGGATATAGTTGAAAGTAGTCTTGAGGAAAATACAGTAAACACTGATGACAGATTACTTAAGATTAGGGAGGAAGTAAATGAACACATTACAAAGTCACAGGAAAAACAAAAAGATAGATATGATAAGAAAAGAAAGAAACCATTAGAATTTAAAGTTGGGGATTTAGTGAGAGTTGAAAGAGCAACGCATACTGTAGGTCAAAGTAGAAAGTTATTACCGAAGTGTTCTGGTCCTTATAGAGTTACTAAAGTCTTGCAACATGATAGATATGAGGTAACAGATACTCCTATTACTAAAAGAGGAACGTCTAAATACAAGGGTGTATTCTCTATTGATAAAATACACCCTTGGCTTTGTTTTGATAATCAAGGTAGTGCATCGTCTACTAGCGAGAGCGAGAGTGGTGACTAAAATGATTAAAATAATATATTTACTATGATTTACTATGAACTGTTATTGCCCTTCTATGTGTAGTTATGTGTATTTGCGTGTAAGAAAAGAAACCTCATAATTTACCTTGTCATGATTTACATTTGAAAAAAAGAAAGTATGATGTAATTAACAGCGATTCAATCATTTAAAAATTATTATTGTATACATTTATGTTATAAATCTACACTGCTATGAGCGTGAGTGTAGATAAATACTTGAAGTGCAATGTGCACGTGTTGATGTTTACCTGCTATGAGCGTAAAGGTAAAGCTACTTGAAGTGCAATGTGCACGTGTTGATGTTTACCTGCTATGAGCGTAAAGGTAAAACTACTTGAAGTGCAATGTGCACGTGTTGCTATTAACCTGCTATGAGCGCGAAGGTATATATGTATATATTAGGTAGTGCAATGTAGACGAAGTAATATGTTACTGTAATGAACAGACATTAATTTGAAGTGCAATGTGCACATATGTATTTGTTATATATGACTGTGTGATTGTTTTTGTTGTGATGGAATAGTGAGAATTTTGTGTTAATAAAATTAATTTATCTAATGAATTTCATATGTAAGTCCTATGGGATTTTGTAATTAGTTGTGATTCGCGAGGACGCGAAAAATTATCAGGATGGACGAATTGTTAGCTTATCGAAATTAATGATTTAATTTTATATTAATATTGCGCATTTCAGAATTAATAAATTTGTGAATTGGAAAGCATTGCCTAATGATTCGATTAAATATAACGGAAGTTCGTATAAAATAATATAATGTAGATACTATAATATGCCTTGATTTTAACATGTATTTTTAGAATATATCTAGTTAATTAAATACATCTGTGTTAATTTAAACTTGTGTTTTTAGAATAATTTATATTTATCGGTCACTCAACTGACATATCTGGCAGTCGTTACAAAATAACGTTTGTTAGTCAGTTGAGTGCTTGTTATTTTTATTTTACTTCCCATTTTCGGTAAGTAAGAACAGCCAGTCGCTGTTGAGCTACAAACCGAGTAGGTCTATACTAATAAGTAGTTATTGTGTCGTAAATAAAATTCATTGTGAAACATAAAGGTTTGTTTTAATAACTCACCATCAAGAAAAATTTAACAGTAGTTTATTAACAATATGCTTCATTCTGACGCTCTAACTTATAAAGTTAATTTTGATGAAGATTTTGAACTAAAAGCAGCTTCATATCTCTAATAACACTATCAAGTCAGATTAACGTGAAGGCAAACAAGAGATTGCATTTATAATTTTTATTCAATACAATAATAATAATAATATCCTACCACATACACACACACCATCTAGCCCAAACTAAGCAGAGCTTGTACTATGGGTACTAGACAATGGATAAACATACATATATATACTTTTTCTTTTTTGTAAATACGTACATATTATACATAGAAACACCCAGACCAAGACAAACATCCATGTTCATGCACACAAATGATTGACTTGTGCGGGAATCGAAACCGCGACCTCAGGCGTGGCAGTCGGTTACAATAATTACTAATACTGTGTTTCGTTTACGTAAGTGTTGTTCATTGAAAATAAATTACTTCATGGATTTCATAGCGGTTTATTTAAACCGGAATATAACCTTCAATCTATTCATATAATTACACTTTCCCTGATGTTTCGTTATGAAATAATAATCCCTCCGAGATTTACACTGCAGTTATATACCTTTTTTTTTAACATGATATATGCCACTTACGCATCCCTCTTCGCGGAAAAAAAGGGAGCGGAGAGGGTATGTCGGGCTCACGCGGGAAAAGATGGAAAGTCCCGAGTCCTACCGACTGAAATGGTGGATGGGTCGCTGGAACTTGAACTATTTTAGCGACCGCCTTAACATATCCTCAGCCAGACATGCAAGTACTCTATAAAAATTCTAATACAATCTTTTTTCTCTTCCCAGATTCAAGGAAACTATTCGGCGGCTACCGGATAACGCCGACATACTGCAAAGCTTCGCGCGCTGCGAAATACAACCGAGGCAACACGATATGTATGTTCAACCACGAGTGTGTGCAGCGAGGAGGGGAGGTCGTGGGGGCTTGCATGGACGGCTTCCTCTTCGGAGCATGCTGCCAGCTTAAGTCTGACAGCCAGTCCCACATTCCCAAAGGCCCAGGCATCGTCATGACCAGCTACCTCGACTACCCAGACACTACAGAATCCGACGATTACGAGGTCGAAGAACTAAGTGCTTGGCATAACAGCTACAGACCCGTAGTCACTCCTGGATACAAGCCAGGTGATAAATCCACGACCACTACAAG
The DNA here is from genome assembly GCA_930367265.1 of Catocala fraxini. Lineage (NCBI taxonomy): Eukaryota > Metazoa > Arthropoda > Insecta > Lepidoptera > Erebidae > Catocala > Catocala fraxini. The sequence goes on from OV884051.1 coordinate 669,705, forward strand.
ACCAGAAGACGTATTGAGCACAGAGGGAGAACAGGAAATCATTTCGGAAGGTCTCACTCAGATAACTAATACTTTGTTAAGTTCTCCTCCTAAAGACAACGGCATTATATATCTGAAGCCTAAACCAGATTATTATACCCATAGCAGTATAGACCACGGAGGACCAGATACTATCCTAGTACATACTAATGGAAGTGTAGTGGACACAGTGGTACGGCCCTCAGATTTTAATATCCAGCTGTCATCGATGCAGACTAAACCAACTGTAGCCCCAAGTACGACTGCAACTCAGCCTTCCAAAACAGTATCAACTCATCGTCCAATCAAACCAATATTCAAACCAAAGCCGACTGCAACAACTGAGAATTATATAGTAGTATCTACAGTAACCAAAGATACGCAAAGAGTACCAGAATTATCGTCAATAAACTCTATTATTCAGATGCTGAATGATAGCACTCCAAGCATGAAAGAAGATGTGACTCCGTCCACAGATATCATGGAAACAAAGTCTTCGCCAGCACCTTCATACACATACCCAAGTTACTCATCAACTGGTCATTACGTCACGTTGAAACCAACGTCTCTATCCACATATATTACTAAGAAGCCATCAACATATTTGCCAAGCAAAAAGCCATCTTACGACTATATACACACAACTCCAAATAGCTTGCCTCAAGATGACAAACCGTCTTCATATTACTCGTCACCAAGTCCTAGTCAGTCTACTAGTCAAGCAGCTATCGATGCTTTCAACAGGTATCCCACAGATCCTACTGATTTCACGGATTTGTCCACCTTCAGTTATGTAAGCTCTACGACTACTACCAAACCAAAATTGAAGCCAACTCCAACGAGAAAGCCTCCTTCAACCAGCTACGTGACCGGTTCAACACCAATTAGAAGACCTGAGATCCCTGAAAATGTGTTGACGTACAACACAGTAGACACTTTCTCAAGCGTCACTCCTACAGTCATCGTATTAAATGATATCCATACAACCAAACCACCCCCTGAGAAGGATGAGCCCCAATTCGTTGAAATATCTCAAGAGCCATTCAAGAAACCAGTCAGTCAGATCACTGTGAATAACCATATCTCGTCAACCAACCACATTTACATGCAGAAGCCATCTTCAAACAAACCAACTTCATACAAACCATTGCCTTCATCACCCACAGTGGTCATCACTCCCAAGCCTGGAGTAACAACACCTTATCCAATAAAGGCATCGCAACGACCATTACCAGTTTATACAAGTCCTAGTTTCGATTTCACAGAAATGCCAACTACGAGTAAACCTGAAATGCAGACTTCGCCTGATGACTTAATAAACTTCCCTCCAGTCAGAAACCCAATGCTGAACGCCAGTGGTTCAAACCCAGCTTTATACAACACGAGCATATCATTAGCTGACAATGAGTTGGACATTTTACCTGATTTAGAGTTCACGACACCGACATGGGAAGCCGACGACAAGTTAAACGACAAAATGAACGTGTTTGTCAATAAAATAGTTGGAAACCTGCAAGGCACCTTCCAAGAACTCCACGACATAGTGATATTGGGAGCTAAACCAAACAAAACAATTCTCACGACGACCACGCAAAAGCCGAAGAGAACTTTGGCGACGAAAAGGCCGTTCTTGACGACGACGAAAAGACCGATCAGAACGACCACGACGACGATTACTCGCAGGCCGACGGTGAAGACGACTCGGAAGCCAGTTCGTTTGACCACACAGGCGCGTAGGACAACCACTAATGCGCCGCCGACTGTCACGACGACCACAAAAAAACCGGTGAGATAAGTTTATGCAATTTTAATAGTATCGAGACCCGCTGCACTCATCGTAACATAAAAAGGTTTCCAGCACCATAACATAAAGAGGGTTGCCCTAATGAGTAGTCAGCCCTAAAATCGATCGTCCACAATCCACATAAATACAACGCAACGCACAAATCATCTAATTACAAAATATTGTCTTATGTTTACGCGAATGTTATACATTGAAATTAAACTACTTTATTCGGATTTTGTCACGCTGTTTATAATAAAACAATATTATGTAATAAAAGTGTTTTAAAATAAACAACGCGGTAAAATCCGTAAAAAGTAGTTTAATTTCAGTAGGTACTTATTACAAGATCATTTTGAATGGGTCGCTTGATTAGGCACAATTTCTACCCGAGTGTGTTGCAGTCCCCAGTCACAGTCCGTAAAAGATGCTGACGTTATATTATAGTTTTCATTTTATTCTAATAAAAACCAAATTTTATATAAGACGAATTAATTAAAGAATTACTTAATTTATCTCGAAAAATGCTTTCGTAGATGACCTGCTTAGAATCTACAAAAAATTGGGCACAAAAATGGGCAACAATGAGCTCACAATCACATAAGCACAATAGAGAACGATAGTGTTATTCATTATGAGCGAGCATTACAGGAATTTATTTGTAATTTATTGTGTGTCAGATGACAACTTAACAAACAAAAAGGTGATTATATTAAATTTAAACGTAGTAGGCGCCATCTATAATTTAAATCTTATCTTGCAAATTTCACTTCTCAAATATCATACTCCAAATTAGCCTTGAAAGCATTGCCTGGTCCTTCCAGCCTCGTGCTCCGTCGTTTACTCTCTCTGATTTCAGGTGACAACCACAAAAAAGACCAAACCAACGAAGAAGGTGACCACCACCACACAAGCCGCCACCTCCACCACGGACTTCAGCAACGACGAGCTGACCACCGAGAACTACGTTGACCAACCAGTTGATTATAATGATAAAAACTGTGAGTAGCACTCTCTTTGTACCATCTTTTAGGAATTCTTTAATTGACCAGGTTGGTGTACTGCCATCTGATGGTAAATGGAAAGCACCCCTCATAATATTCAGCTATTTCAAAGATATACAGAGTCAAGCCAGTGCCCCCGTGACAGGAATGCTTCCTTTAGGCCTCGTTTAAAATAAGCCTCGTCATATTAGTACTTATGAGTTATTCTTAGTGGCGTAAGGCATACCAGTAAAGGAACAAGTCGTTGCCAATTAATTGGTGAAAGTACAAATAGGCTTAGTTCGCCAACGTAAGTACCCTCGTACAGGAAACCGATGTTAAACTAGTAATACTGTTACTGCGTTGTGCTAATAGACTTCCAGAGGCTAATATACCTATCTCTTCCATTCCTTTTGCCCTATAACCAGCTGGTGTCTAAAATGTGTGTGTCGTTGCAAGCGATAATAAGCAATAGTAACAGTAGATCTGGTCTACAATTCAAAATTGTTTGTCTGTCGAACTTTTGTAGGATGAAGATAATATCCCAGGCAATCTGGTCTGGCAATTATGCAGTGTATACATTAGAACTATTAAAACTCACACAATTTGAGCATTGTTAAAAGCTGAGTACTTCCATGCATGTGTAAGGACTACGTAGGTTCACGGCAGTAGTGCAATGCATGTATATCAAACCTCTCGATAGGACGCCTTAACCATTGGGTACTAATTGCGACAACTCTGCATGAGGTCTTGGGTTGAATCCCGGGTAAGTGCAACATAAATATTTTCTGTCAAGAAACTCTTAGCAGTCTGGAGCTGGGCAGTTGCTGTGTATGTTGGACACCTCATGCCTCGAAAAGCATATAAAGTAGTTGGTCCTGCGCCTGATCTCTCTCCGGTCGCGTGGGTTAGCCGTCCCTTCGCACTATGAGAGTGAAGGAAGGAATAGAAGAAGAGCGTAGTGGTTAGTGTAACTGACTGCCACGCCTGAGGTCGCGGGTTCGATTCCCGCGCAAGTCAAACATTTGTGTGCATGAACATGGATGTTTGTCTTGGTCTGGGTGTTTCTATGTATAATATGTATGTATTTACAAAAAAAAAAAGTATCTATGTATGTTTATCCATTGTCTAGAACCCATAGTACAAGCTCTGCTTAGTTTGGGCTAGATGGTGTTGTGTGTATGTGGTAGAATATTATTATTATTATTATTATTATGTGCTGCTTTGATCGGCCGGTCAATTCGGTCTGGAGAACATTATTACTACTGCATATTAATGATCTGTGTTTACCGTTTCCAGTATGTGGTGTTCGTCCATTATCGAAGTCGGGTCGTATCGTGGGCGGCAAGAACGCCAAGTTCGGCAACTGGCCGTGGCAGGTCCTCGTCAGGGAGTCCACGTGGCTCGGCCTCTTCACCAAGAACAAGTGCGGCGGAGTACTCATCACAAATCGATTTGTGACCACTGCTGCTCATTGTCAACCAGGGTGAGTAGAAGTATCATATTATTTGAGATATTTTTTATGACACTGCGAAGTATGGTTGTTATATACTTACGTCAATTTCTGTACTTATGTATGAGTAAATGATGAGGTAGGCTTAAAAGAATTTAGACAATTTTACAAGACGGAAAAGAAACCAGTGCAGGTTTCATTTTTAGAAGGTCAAAATTCGTACCTGTTGTCCGAGGCACGGGGTTAAATAACTTTGCCGTCCTTCTAATTCCAGACTGCTATTAAGATACATAGTCTCATTCCTCTATCCCCGAAAGCGTGTGGTGAGGTGTATTATACTCACATTTCGCCAGCTTTAATATTAGATTCTATCCGATAATCGTCAATAGACTCGCTCATAATTACACAATGACGTGTGATTGTGTAATCTAGGGCGCAGTTCCAAACTCCGTGCTGCTACTGAGATTTTTTTTACATTAAATTTCAAGAAGCACTGTCTGAACCTGGTAACACAGGTGTTCCATTGGGAGGAGTGCGGGTAGCACTAGTCACAAAAAAGCTTTGCCATCTTTCGGACCTCATGCAACAGCAGCAGTCGTAGTTTTTGCTCCGCAGAGGCAGTTCTAAATTGCTTTTGAACCTCCAAATTGTCCAATTCCAGGTTCCTAGCGACACTAGTAGCAGTGTTCGGCGAGAACGACATCTCAGGCGACACGGAGCCGCGCAAGCCGGTGTCGCGGAACGTACGCAAGGTGATCGTGCACAAGCAGTATGACGCTGCCACCTTCGAGAACGACCTGGCGCTCCTCGAGTTAGATACTCCCATCAAGTTCGATGCACACATCGGTGAGTCTCGACTATCTGGGAGCTATAATATGATCCTTGGGGAGAAACCGGGTGTGATCACCTTACAACACAAAGGCAGGTTCCGCCGACTAGGCTGGATGATCGCGGCGCGACGGTTGATGTCGGGAACTTGCATATATAATAACTTTTTGCGCGATTTAGGATTTTACAGCGCACTCTTTTGTCGTATGTCGTAACTTCTTTGTCTGTAGATTCGCTATATCTCCCCTATTGGTTCAGACTAATGCGACAATATATTTTTTACCTATAACGGATTTTTATGGATAAACTAGCTGATCTGGCAAACGTTGTTCTAAATTATTTCTTAGCGGTATGAAATATACTTTACGACCTATTCTCATACCTACCAAAGATATGTAAAAAATTCATAAAAATCGGTTGAGTCTTTTCGAAGGTGTGCACAAACACCGTGACACGAGATGTTTATATAATATATGGATTATAATTACAGAATTATATTTTATTCGTGAAAATCTAAGTACTCCCTCAACGAGTCCAATACGATCACTACAGTATGATCACTGTTTTTAACAATATTATAATGCCCTGAGTTATACTACAACTATACTATTTTTACTAAGGCATCTCGATGTTTACGTATCACAATAAAAGCTCATGACAAATGTACAAACGAAAAGAGGTAAGTTGGTATACCTTCTTAAGAATATTGTTGTTATAATTTTAGTGGAGAAAGAGAGCAGATTCTATTAAATTTATATGAAAATAATTATTTATTTATTTAATAAAATAATAATTATTTATTTAAAAAAATTAATTTTAATTAGGCACTGGGCAACTTGATTAAAGACTACCCCTTCCCTATTAGGAATAATTCCTGTATCACTTTGCAAATATTCAAACAACGGAAGCAAATAAAATCCAGCCTCAGGTCAATTACATGTGGATCGAAGCAATTTTATCCTATCGAACCCACCATACTCGTCGCAGTGGCAGTGGTGAGAAGTCACACGCTATAATTAGTTATTTTATATAGACACCACATTTTATAATTCCAGTTCCAATCTGCATGCCACCCGATGAGGCGGACTACACGGGCCGCGTGGCGACCGTCACCGGGTGGGGACGGCTCAAGTACGGTGGTGGAGTACCCGCTGTGCTGCAAGAAGTACAGGTATTGAACCTTCAGCTCATGATTTAGGTCGAACTTAGTCTTGAAAAGACCCTTAGAAGACGGATCAAGTCATATAGTGGCCCTTCAAAGTCGGATTAAGTCACGTAGATACCATTTGTGAATGAATTTAGCTATGTAGCGTCTCTTTAGGTCAAACTGAATCAACTAGAGGTCTTTGGGATGAGATTGCGCAATGCTGTGGCCGTTTGAGTTCAAATAAGTCATGTAGAGGCCTTGCATTATGGCATGTAAAGGACCTGCGGGCCTGTATTGTTTTTAAAAGATACTAGAAATTTCTAATTTTCTACTTCTACTTTCATTACAAGCTTAGGTTAGCTGGAGGGTGTATATTAGTGTATACACCCTCCAGCTTTTGTTACAAGTTCATATTAGTTTCGAACCCACGACCTCTGAATCGCAAGTCCAATACAATAATCCATTGGACTACCGCCGCTGTATGCTTAGCCTTCGTATTACGCTCCTATATGACGCTGCAACACAAATTCTTCACTACAACTGGCATCAGCATTAAAACGAATACCATTATACTCTTATTTTGCTCAAAAAGACAATAACAGCAATAAGTCCCATGTCTGGTTTTTGACGCGGAGTACTTTACAAACGTTCGAACAACGGACACAAAAAACATCCAGCCTCAGAACCACTATTTATGGATCACACTGGTTTTTGTCCTGTGTTCGAATCCACGAAACTCAGCCAAGTGGCAGCCGTGGCGAGGCGACCACTGAAACCACTACGTCAAATGTGCAGTCACAGAATGCGTCAGCACACACCATAAATTTTATATATTTAATTAATGTAGGCGTCTTATTTCTGAAGAATAAATAACACACATGTTTCCTGCAGGTACCTGTGATAGAGAACAGCGCTTGCCAAGACATGTTCCAGACCGCTGGCCACTCCAAAAGGATCCTCAATTCGTTCATATGTGCCGGCTACGCGAACGGACAGAAGGACTCATGCGAGGTAACTATACATATTCAAAGTGTCGCCAAACTTATCACATTAAATGTTATACTGCCTTAAGCTGGTTGATATAACACGGTTAACATAAACAAAAAGCTTATTTTCGCAGAAATTAAAAAATGATATTTATGAATAATAAATAAAATAAAATTAGACACAAATTGGAACACCATTGTAATAAGCACACACTAATCTATTTCTTTTCGTCACAAGATTATGGACCTTATTTCTTTTCCAATATGCTTGACATTGCTTTTGATAAGTTGTTTGTTATTTTAGTTCTATGTTTTGTAAGAGCGCCAACGTTTGTTTTAATATCGCTGCTTGAGGTCTTTGACACCTAAGTACACATGATGTTCCAAATTATGAAAACAAAAAAAATGTCCTGTGGCTAAACTACTGAATACATTTGGTTCATAATTTGTAAATCGTCAAAGAATACCATGTAGTATATGTGGTATCAATTAATGTGATAACATTTGCGCCACTTTGTATATTCATGCTTATAGAGGAGTATAGCACTCATATTCTGCCAGCTATACTTTTAGGTCACACGTAATGTGTGGCCAGCGTATTGCGGTTTACCAGGGACTGTTCCAAACTTCGTGCTGGAAGCGAAATTTCTTGACAGAAAAACCTTATATCACTTCTTTCGATCCAGGGATTCAAACTGGGCTTAATGATGTAATTTAACAAGTTTAAATAAACGAATTCGATTCTTAACATGCTGTTTCGTCAATCAATAGTTTTTATTGCCCTTCGTAGGAGATGGATTACTGGCACATGTAACGGTAAACGATAACCGTCTTCTGGACTTGCCTAAACTACTTACATACAAAATAAGCTTATCCCTATCATCAAAGAGGAGGAATGGGTAATTTTATTTGCAACAGTAGATATCATTTTAGGATTCTTAGATTCGATTTTCCGGCCAGGCAAAGATCTGATATAATTAAAAAAATGCACTCGCTAGTGTAAAATCGTTCCTAACAGACGGCGCGGCGGCGATATGTTCGCTTTTAATCCGTATTTGAAAATGTCTGATATATAGATATTATCGGAGGAACATCCCCATGGAATATGATGTACCTATGTTCTTGTTTTTAGGGTGACAGTGGAGGCCCCTTAGTTCTTCAACGTGAGGACGGCAAGTGGCAACTCGTAGGAACAGTATCACACGGAATCAAATGCGCAGCGCCTTTCCTGCCAGGAGTATACATGAGGACCACCTTCTACAAGCCCTGGTTGAAGAGCATCACCGGCGTACAATGAAGGGTGAATGCAGAAAGTTGGGTGAATTGAAATAGTTGGGTGAATTAATATGGATTTTCTACTCATCGATTGGCTATTTAGGATAGTTGACTATTTTTAGAAGAATTTATTGTTTTGTTAAAGAAGCTATTAAAGCAACTTTCTATATTCACCATACAATAAACAAAATTAAGTCAAATATAGCCTATAAAAGTACAATCCTAATCTTTTTTGGCTTACATTGTTAATTAATACCAAAATACATATATAAAGCTTTGAAATATTTAAAATCACTATACTATTAGTAAATAGCGATTTCCCACCACTAATAATTATTAAATTTAAATGTTCATGTTTTCAAATATAATGAATTATTTTCATAAGTGCTATACTTTAACACATCTATGATCAGTTATAAAATTATTACAAAATACTATTGTACTAAATACTAAAACATAATGAATCTAATAACAGCTCTCTATTGAACGAAATAATTATGATTTACTATTAATGCCGATGTATAAATTAACTAGCATCAAATGTTTAGTGATAAAGATAGTTAATATTTTAATTAATTCTCGTCCTGTGTAAATGATGCTTTGTAAAAAAGAATTGCTAATAATTATTATGAAATTGGATTCTAGTTAAAAATTATAAGAAATTAGGTTACCACGTTGAATCCCCTGGCATTTATTATTAAATGGGGAATGTGTTTTATATAATTTTATTATTACTGGATTATAGACTAATGGTTTATTAGTGTTGACTTAATATTTAATGAAGCTTAAGATAATTATGATAAAAACAGTCAAATTATCAAAAAGTCTTGTTCGTTTTCATAAACATTTGTATATTATCCTAGTATAACAATAACAGTGTAAATTATTAAGAACGTATTTATTTATTGTTATTTATAGATTTAAATTTAGTTATTAAGACTGAACTGTAGAAAATAATAATTATTTTGAGTTAATTAATTATTATAAAGAGCTTGGTTAATATATTTTTGTTTGTTTTGCTCAAGTAGCGCGTTTACTTATAATGATTACCAGGATACGGGCAGAGTGAGCTTACATTAGTCAAAATTGCTTTAAATGATTAAAAGCAAGAAATGAAGCAAACGATATCCTATTACTCTAGTTCATTTTCAGAAGCAAGTTATGATGTAATTACTGACTGACAAGTTTTTACTAATATTATAAAGAGCCGCCAACTAACCACTACAACTATATTTGTATCATCAATTTAAATAGATTGCCTAAATAAGTATTATTAGTCTGACACTATTTGATGATCTTTTAACAGAAACCATAAAATGATCTAGCAATTAACCATAATATAATTGTTGGAAAATAGAATATCACACGTAAATACTGTTTGTCTCATTTCAGCGAGATATATTACATCTAAATATTAATAAATTAATGTTAAAAATAAATTCTGGATATTATATTTACCTAATAATTTACATCTAATTGGAATTTAATAAACAATTTATTATTATATAGATTTTAGTTAGCTACTGAATTTCTTTATTATTTTGTGACATATAGTTCGGCAACTAGGGATGACTGCTCTTAAGGTGATGTATCCATTATTATTGTTGTAGCTAATAGTTTCCCAGCAAGTTGGGCACTCCACCAGAACCCAGTATTTTTCCTAAATTCGTTTTCAGTGTCGCTAGCTTTCAGACTACTATAACTAGTTATAGCAATATTAGTAACATGAAGATCACTAGGCTTTAATGCCCTTAAGAACAAATTTGCATTAAGTACTTTGTTTTCTTCTTTTATGCGGTATCTTGAAGACTATTAAGTTATAGCTCAAAACAATCAAGTACGTTGCCAAATTACGACATCTACTTTAGCACTACTAAAACATTCTCTTTCGCTACTGACGACTTGAAGTAATGTTTTACAAGAAACTTTTAAGATATCCTTTAAATTGACTCACTACTGGAAACAGGTCTTATGTCTGCCTGAAAACTAATTGTAATACAGAGAAATCATCGAGTGCTTTATCGTTGAAGTGCGAATTCGGTAAAGCATAGATGAAAACCCAAAATATATCTTTCGTATCTTTTTAACTTGCCTGATGAATATATCTTGGTCTTTCAACAAATGAAACCATAGCAAGGGCACAAGGAACAGGCATTAAACAATATATGTATGTTTGCTCTACACTTGTGCTTATTAAGTTATCATTTGATATGTTTCAACTATGAAGCGAACTCTGCCCGTAACAACCATCAACTATAATAAAAGGTGGATAGTTAGTGAAGACGCTCAAATAAAATAGGAAATGTTAAATATTGACAGTTATGCATTTATTAAACCTTTTAAGTAATCTTAAAGTGTTTTATTTCTTAATTTGCTTCCCCTGTGATTTTATACAAATCCTGACACATTTCAAATATATGCATGTAGTGCTATGTTTTTATTATTTCAACCAAACAAATGTGTTCATACATCAATCGCTCTAAATGGATATACAGCGCAGACGAAAATCTGTGAAATCCACTTGTTCGCTTTCACTTATCTTTTTCGCTTAGCCGGTACCTAGCTTTCTATAGTATAAATAGCTGACGAAATGGGGTAAACTAGAGCTTTCTGTAGCACAGCGTGATGATAATGTTTAGAAATGGAATTAAAACCAACAAATCAATGCTTCATAACATATTTATTGCAGATAAAGTTCTAAAGCTAAAATATATTTATTTTATATATTTTCTGACTACATGCCTACTGCCTATGAGTGCGTATATTACATGATATAACTACTTATTTTAAAGCGATAATATTACATACTAAATTATATTAGAACAGGATTTTAATCATGGATATTACTTATTATTTTAATGAAAGTAGGTAATTTGTGTCATAGTTTTGAGAGTATGGTATTGAAAAACGAAGTGTCATTTTGTAAGCAGATATATATTTTTTATTTGTTTATCGCGATGCAGACAAACAATGGTAACGTATACAAATGGTACATTTTCTTATTTTCACTGCTAGAATATAACACAATATTACTTGGCTTCAATTTTATATCTTTCTTGATTTACGAAATGTACTAAAACATATTTTCACGTTATATAATTATAATAAAACATTAAATGTTCAATACCTACTTACTATATAAATGGAATGTTATAATTCTTTATATTAATAACTGCAATTATTAAAAAAATTAGGTACATGTTTTGTAGTAAATATAATATAAATATAAGTTTTTGTATTGGCAGTACATCGATTGTTCTACGATCTACAGGCAATAGTTACGGGTATATTCTCATATTATATCGTGAATATATACTAATTAATAGTAAAGGCGACCAGTACAACGTGTAATATGTTTCAGATACCAATTGAAACAGAAGATGTTTATAATAAGAGTTATTACAAAAATATATATGTAATTACATTCATATTTTTATGGAAAACAAAATTGTGTTATTGTACATACATATAGGTATGTTAATGTGATATATGTAAAATTTAAGGTTGTCAGACGAAGTATTGGTTAAATAATATATATAATGGAAGTACCTACACTATTAGATTCAACTATATATACCATTTCAGCTGTAACCACTTTCATTATATATTTACCCAAAGATGGATTAGTGTTTGTTCTTTTAGAAAAATCATTTCGTATTTAAAAGAACACATTAATACATTATATAATGTCGTTTTGCCAAGATTTGAGTGAAACTCGTTATATAAATATATATTAATTCTACTGCAATTTTAGTAAGCCCATTTTATATTTTTATTGATATCGCACAGCAGTATTTTCCATTGTTTAGTAACTATATACGGCATATTTTCTAAATTACATCAATTATATAACATACTACTCTAGATCTATCACAATATGAAAGCCGTACATTTAAATGACAATTTCATTGTTACATTGCGATTATTTGTTTGTTATATTTATATTACCTTTGTATAATTATTATGTAACCAAATACATAATTATGTAACACAATTTACACAGTATTAGATTTTTATATAACAAATACACATAATTTGTGAAAAAAAATGTTCGTTTAACAATCAATATTAACAAAAATGATAGCTGTTATATAATACCAAATAATATTATATTTTATATACTTTTCTCCTAAAATAATTAATCACAGAATATTTTACAAAATAATATTTTTTACAAGAAAATAAATGAACAATTGTGCATTAACTTAACCTTTCCCCAATCAAGCATTTTAATTAAGCCAATTAATTGCCGAAATAATACATTTATAAAAAGGAAAGCATAACCTTAATTTAAACTAAGACTTGTACATGTAACATTTTAGAACATTTTAACTGGGAATATATTTTAACAAAAATAGTTCAAATGAAATTATAAACTAGATTTTTATGTAATTTTAATACTTAAGCTTGATGTTTTAAAGGCAAGATGTCTTAAGCATCTAATTATTGACATATATATATATATATAAATATCCACGTATGTATATATACAGTTGTAAATACCTAATCGATATAGTCACTTGATAGCACGACCATATTATATTGCAAATACCTATAGACAAAATCATGTAGACATGCTTAAAGTAGATTTTGAATCAATAGATAACCATTAGCTAAAAAGGTATATTTAATTACACATAATAACATACATACATATTATATCTTTTCAGATTGACAGAATTATAAAGACGTACTACGCATTGATCAAATCCTAAGATAATATTGCTTATGCCATTTTACCTTTAAGCAACTCGTATAATTCCGTTTAATTGAAAAATCCATTGTTTTCAAAAGTTGAGAATCGACAACTTATTTTAGTTTGTTCAAAAATCATTTTATTGGCAGAGATATTATCCTAAAAATAAAATTAAATTTACAAAAAGTATATCCATTATGGTAACTGTGTTTCATATTACTGATCACATGTTACTTAGTAACTTTACCTTTGTAGTGCAAGCATTTTTTACAGATAGCGTCAGCTTTATCTTTAATCGATTGTGTAGACATGGCTCTCTCACTCTCTGGCTTTGGATCCTCGCCCTCAAAGGGTCCTTCGCTAAACTGCTGTATCAACTTCTTAATGTAACTGCCAGGACCTTTAATAGTCAACTTTGTATTACATTCCTCGGGCTTCTCTTTATCAACTGTGTTCCTATAATCGCTTAACATTTGTAAGCCATCTTGAAAATTTTCAAAAGCCTGAGTAATCTTGTCTCCGAGATTCAGTTTCTCTTCAATATCACTGTAACTTGATTTAGATGCTGTCATTTCTTCAACGACATCTTTAGATCCAGTTGGAGTGATGATAATTTCATTATTTTTGACATCAATAGTGATTTTAGCGTCATCTAACGAAAGACCAGAGAGCGATACGTCTACGGATTTTGATCGGTATTGCCTAGATGGCGCCAAGGGTACTTGAAGTTGATTTGTATCTGAGCTGGGTTCTTGTTTAATGGTGCCGATGGATGTCACTGGAGATGATGTGAGTGATGACCTGTCCCCCGGACTGGATCCTGGAGTTTAATTAACTTTGTAAAGAAAAGAGAATATTTGTTTAGTTTATTCCATCTATAGTAGAAGCAAAAACTTAAAATAGATTATTAAAATTTGTTTGGTTAGTTTGACCTGTATTACTATATTATGTTACTCCATCACCTTTTATAAAGTTTTATTAAATTACCTTAATTACAAGCTTGCTTCACTTCACACTTTGGTCCTATAAAAATAATGTTATGCTATTATAAATACAATATTATTATGAACGCAGGCACATAACACTAAATTTGACTGATAACTCCTTAATGTGAAGACACTTCCCATCAGTAGCTGTCACTGTTTGAGCAAAATCACCGATCAAACCTGCATGATACCTGGTGCCCCCTCGCACAGTTACGGCAATTGGAGCCTTGGAACAATTATTATTACATTCAATAACCGATTAACGTGGTAACAGTAATAGCGGCTATTGTTCTCATTTAATTAACAATCCATAAATGTGTGGTGTGGTCGATATTTAGTAAATTTAAATAATGCAGTGACAATCGAACCCATGATCTTATTATCCTATGATAATGTGATTAATAGACCCACCATTAGACATATCCTCCCTCTCATCTTCACAGCACTGTGGCAGCGACTGTTCTACCATCATCCCCTGTACCATATCCATACACGAGTCCAGAGAGAACTTCTTGCCACACATCTTGATACCTCTGATGCGACGGCGCATCTCTGTTAGTATACATTAGTATGTTAGTTGAATGTGGGTGAATACAGAAAGTTGAGTTGAGTGAATATAGAAAGATGAGTTGGGTGAATATGGAAAGTTTTTATGTTTGTTAATCATTATCGAATGTCTTTGGGTGCTTATAGATAGATTTTAGAAACATTTATATCATATAGATTTGTTATCATTTAACATTTTAGTGTATTTTGTATTAGTAATATGTCACCTTAATTGGAGTTCTTAAGACTAATTAAATGTGTTGATAATAAAGCAATTGCAAAAGAAATGCTGCATAAGCTTAGGGGTGGTCATTAGAAGAGCTTTATGTCCAATATGCAGATGTTGAAGTTACTTATTAATACAAAGGCGCTCAAAAACTAAACCTAACTAAGCCACCACCAGCATAAAAACGTGTGCAGTGTATGCTGTTTTAGTCATATGTTGGCTTTCTTTAGACTCAATAAACGTGTTGATACATAAAGGCAGCAGTAGAAAATGAAGTGTTGCGGTGTGTTCTTCGATAGAATATCATATCCGTTTCCAACATGATGATTAAAGTTCCAATTAGTACAAATTCTTACAGTAACTGCCTGACATGCCCTTTCGTATACTTAAATCCAGGACCAGAATGCTAAGCTTATTGAAGACTTCACTCACCAGGGCTATCCTTGGGTTCCATCTTGAGCTGCGCGAAGGTCTGCGCACAAGACGTCAGGACCTGCTCGTAGTCACATATAGCGACATGGGTACCGTTGACTATCTTCGGACTCATTGGACTGTTCGCCAGGAGCAGGCTGGTGCCGAAAGTGGCGTTCAGTTCTCGAGTTTCTAAAATGATCATTGGTTTTCTTACTACCAAGCATAATGTCTGTCTGATGGTAAGCGATTGCCATAGTCTATAATATAATAATAATATAATATTCTGTCACATACACACAACACCATTTAGCCCAAACTAAGCAGAGCTTGTACTATGGATACTAGACAATGGATAAACATAAATATATACATGTTTTTTGTAGATATATACTTATTATACATAGGAACACCCAGACCAAGACAAACATCCATGTTCATGCAACAAATGTTTGACTTGTGCGGGAATCGAACTCGCGACCTCAAGCGTGGCAGTCGGTTATACTAACCACTACGCCATCGAGGCCGCAAAACGGTGTTATTATCGATGTTATAAAATATGGTTGTTAGTTTCTTGCAAGTTCTGATAGGCTCAATCTTTTGGCTGAGTCTAGCAACTAACTTAAGTCTGCGCCGAGCGTAAGACAGATAATGATAGAGCTCGTGCGGCGCATATTCAAATAGGCGCGCGGCCGCCATAGTAACATTGTATGAAAGATTTGAAGTGCTTTTTTGATAAATATGTATCTTTATTGTCAACCAATAACTGAAATATTTGGGACGGACAAATTGTAATATAACTATTTTTGTTTCGTTTAAGCTGTAAAATAGGATAGATTTCAACTGTTATAATCTAAAAATCACGTAACACGAGCTTACGTTTTAGCATTTGTCAAATTTACGTAATTTTGTAGGTGCAAATATTACTTATTTTAAGTTTTTTACACGGAGTAATTGTAAACATATTCATTGTTATGGTAAATGTATATTTTATATTTGTATTAAACAAAAAGTGTTGATTTTATTCACTTAACTGTGACCGCCTGTTTTGGCACATTCCGCTCGGCGCAGTCTTAAATGGAAATTCAGTAACTTTAGTAAGCAGACAAAACGATAACCATTGTCATTCGTAGATGTTACTTTATGACCTTGATGAATAAATGACTTTGACTAAGATTGCTTGCCATAACACGAGTACCAGTGATGCGTTGCGCACAATAATTAATGAGGTGAAAGGAATGAGAAACGTAGGTAAGTGAGCTGGTACTCGTACTTGTTCCGTCTTATTTATAAACCCATTTTAAATATTTGACAGATATTTAAATATAGACTACTATATAGCGACTGTTCATGAGTAATTTTACTTATAAACGTAAGTTAGCGCTTAGAGTAAGTTATCAATAGCTAAACAGTACAGAAATCTAAACAGCGCTGGTCCCTTGTTTAAACATAGTTAAGAGACAATATGGCAGATTTTCCGATCAGCTGGGACAAATTTGACATTAACGTCAATCATTTACAAAAATATTAATTACATAAAAATTAAATAGTTGGTATATCGTAGATTAGAACTTTTTGAAGCAAAAATGGTTGAGCGCTGTTTTCTTCGTACCTACTGCGTAATTTTCCCAATAATACCAAATAATTTAAAATTTTGCAGCTTAGAGAAGACGAAAGAAGATCTATAAAGTGGTTGAATCCGCTTTACGATTTTTGCGTTGCAGAATATCATAAAAGAAAATATGTGCTATATGACTTAAATTTGAATAGTGATTTGCTAATATACTTCCATCATGAGTATCCATTCGTGATTTGTAAAGCTGCAAAGAATTACAATGATTCGATGTTAACTACATTATAATATCAAAACTCACATGTCATGAAGTATGTATGGGAAAAACATTGCAAAAATATAATCGAATAAAAACAATTAGAAACTGAAGAACACTGGTATTTTGTTTATTGTTGTTAGTTAATGCACTTTTTAAGTAAGCGTCGTATTGTTGTTTTTATTCTTAAGAATACGCAGCAGTTCGATATGATTATGTGTACTTAAAAATACTGTATCTACTGTTTATTCCAAATTGTGAAAATTGATATTTTTATTACCGTCCTTATCATACAAACCAGACTACAAATTTATTTTCTTATAGTTTGCTGGTTATTATATCAAGCAAAGTGATGATTATACTCTTTCAATATTCAAACTTTTTGAATTACCTAAAAAGAAATTCAGCACGCCATCTGTTAAAGACAAGTTAAAGTCGCCACGCCACAGATACTAATACCTAAAAAATGGTTTATTATAGATGGTGTATCACTTCAATTGCATTATTTAGTGTTAATTAGTTTGGTCACGCTCTATGCTGACTGTCAAATGTTGCAAGAATAAAATTGTATTTCGTGTTTTTGCGAGCTATCACCTGAGAGATCGTTAAAATTGGTTTATAAGTTAAGAAATGTTATTCATTGAATAAAGGTATGAGAGCTTTTTAGATAAGAGATAGCTAAGCAATGTTTAATGGTATTATTATAAACTTAAGGGTTATGGTTCGATCGCACTAGCGTTTATCGGGTAAGCACGCAAGTGGTGCCCATGCGAGCACACAGCAACGTCAGTGCTGGTCAAATGTTTGAGGAACGAGAACAATATATATTTTTTTTTGTGTTTTGTTTATAGACAACTCTAGCACTACGAATAATTCTTGTATCGCGGGGGACTTTACAAACTTTCAAACAACGACCATCCAGACTTGGAACAACCATGTGTGGATCACACATTTTTTGTCCCGTGTGGGATTCGAACCCACAACACTCGGCGCAGTGGCAGTGGCGAGGCGACCACTTAAACCAATACGCCATCCGTGCAGTTGAGATTCGAATGGCCGCACAATTTTCGTATGATTAAATTTTTCTAAACCATCGCTCATCGCAAGTTCTTAAAATATAATAGTTTAAAGAAAAGGCTTTAATATTCCATTAACTAAGCTGGTAAAAACACACGGCAATATTAGACCCCAAAGCACAAACAAACATTATTTATATCAGTAAATTACCAGGACCACGAGAGCAAGGTCTCCAATCACGTCAAGTTCTTGTTCCTTATGGCAGGGGCTATATATTACAATACGGCATTGCATCGACTTGGTTTGACGTCGATATTTGGAAGTCTGTTTAAACATAAGGGTATTTGACATATAAGTATAGACTCACGCCTAATCCCCTAAGGGGTGGACTGAGGCGTATTACACCTACATTTCGGTAGCTATGCTTAGGTCAGACGTAATAAAGGGCGAACCAGACACCGTCCCAGAGTTTGAGCTACTACTGAGACAGTTTACCAAGCGTGAGGATCGTACCCGAGACATCACGTACAGTAATAGCGATTACGACCAATGCTCTTTTTGAATATTACCTGTTTAGTTGAATATTATCCTCACTTACTAATGCGAGTTCGGTTGGCGGAAAAATAAATTGATTCTTTTTTTTTAATGTGGCCGTCTTCAATATTAAGAATGGTATATGTGCCTAAAAGCATGCATATTTGAACATGTCTCATTTTCCTTCTATTTCAACAGTGTAATATTATGATATAGGTCCAGTCAGCAACATATGTCGCCAAATAATAATTAAAATAAACTAGAACTCCTGCCAAATATTTATCTGTCGGCACATTGGCGGCTAGACACAATAGATTTTCAATTATGTCTCGCATTCCAACAATGGATAGGTTAATAAGTTTATAGAAGTACCTCTGAGAGAAATCCTGGGCTTCTTGGGTACCACAATGTTGCCATCCTCAACGCCGAACACGTCGAGTAGAATTTCTTTAGCCACCACCTTGATCTCGTTCCAGTCATCTGAAATAATATAGCGTTTTAAGAGAGAGCTGCGGCGTTGCAGAACATATACCTAGTGACGAGAACTGAGAGTGGTGTGGTAGATGCACAGAGCATGTGGAGAGAATGGACCACAAAAGGCTGATTAAAAAAGTATCCCAACTCATATAGATATATACACGAAAGTGAGTTTGTTTGTTTGTTACGCTTTCACGTCCTTAACTACAAAACCAACAAAAAAGGACATATGGTACTTTTTCTACAGAAAAAGAAATACTATTACTAACCTCTCCTAACCTACATTTACGCGAGCGAAGCCGCGAGTAAATCTAGTATACAATAAATGTGAGAGGCACCGCCAGAAAGGACAGATCTCGGCGAAAGGTTTCTGATCATAAATTGTTATTTTTCTTTGTTCAAAAACTAGAGTTTTAATGTAAGAAGCAGATTCTCATTTTATATTACTTGCTAGATAATATGACGAAAGGAACGTCACTATTTGTGCACTTCTACCAATAAAGTGTGATATCATTTTACGCTCATTAAATATGGCACTGGTATGGTGGATGATATCTGTCACAGAACTAAAGCTACATTTTACGGCATCCTAACAATTATTATAACTACCAATTTCTTTGTTACGCTCTCACCCCTTAACTACTCGACCGATCATCATAAAATTTCGCATACACGTTGTCAGGGGTACAGAAAAGGACATAGGGTACCTTTCATCCAGAAAGAAGTACTGTTGCTTACTTCACCTATCCGAAGCTAAATTTACGTGATCGAAGCTGCAGGCAAAATCTAGTTCAGCAATAAATTATTATTTTTGTCGTCTTATAGGTAAACATACCGAGTATGTCCTGGTTGGTGGTCCTCTGTGAGGTGACAGTGAACCGGATGACGTAGATGCCCTTGAAGCAGGCCGGCACGGCGTGGATGTAGCCGCGCGCGTTCAGTCGCTTCAGCAGCCGCTCCGTCAGTGTGTTGTCTCCACGCAGACGGAACGCTACCATGCCTGGTGCAAAACATAGCAGAATTGTTGAAAAGATGTAGTTTTACATATACAGATATATAATTAGTACTTAGCCTTACGACTGCCTTGGTGGTGCAGCGGTAGCGTGTACGAATACTGAGCTTGAGGTCTCAAATTTGAATCCGGGTCGGGCCAATATATAGTTATTAGGTGTTTCTGACAAGAAATTCTTAGTAGCAGCCCGGAGTTAGGATGTTAGTGGTGTTACTTACGCGTGTGCCATGGCAAGCACGTGAAGCCGTTGGACCTGCTGTGTCTGATTTTTGTCTGGTCGGATTGTCGTCCTATCGGATAATGAGTGTAAGGGAACAAAAAGTACACCCTGAAGAGTACATACTTGTGCATTATAATGTCTCCTGCGCTGATAGTCAGGCACCGTTAAGATGTGCCGCGGTGACTGAAAGCGGTCTGATGGAACATGCTTGTTTTTCTTAAGACTATCACAATTGGGCATATATAAGTATAAATAGGTATTCGACTAGAAGAATATCCATCACTTACATTTGCCTGCATGGATGGCGTGAGGTCGATCGTGGGTTTGATCTGCACACGGGACAAACATGTGTGTAATACACAAGTTAGTATTTTAAGGATTGATAGAAGAGCCCAGTGTTTGTAATATAGTATAACTGTTGTACCGTTCTACTAAGTTAATAAGAAATACAATAACAAACCCAAATTCCTCGGTTGTGGTATCTCGAATCTTTGATCAGCGAGCACCAACGCTTCGAACTTTTGAGCCAGACGTACACTCTGAAACATAAATATTAAATAGTAACAACGACGTTTTGGAAACTTTTCAATTGTGAAGTAATCACGGGCAGACATGGTCACCACGGGATCATGTCAGCTGCAGCAGTCAAAATGTCGGAGAAAATAAATAGTAGTAATATAAAACTGTTTAAAAGTTGTTATATGAATAAACTGATTTAGACTCGGTATAAAGTAGTTTAATTTTTTATTATTATAATAGATTCAACAATATTAAATAACACTCTCATGAGAATTGTAGTGGCAGGCGTAGAAAACCATGTACCATGGTGATGGTGTTTATCTAATTAATGGTTCATACATAATTTGGCTATGTGTACTGACCTCACGAATGTGCTTCTGTATTCCAACGACGCCGTAGTTTCGAAGAACGAACCACAACTTCAGCGCCCTGAAGCGTCGGCTCAGCGGGATCTGCCAGTGCTGGAAATAAAGCACAAGTATTATGAGTATTACTCGGTATAATGGAAGATCAACATTTATCAAATCTTGGAAAAGAAGAGAGTTAGCATAGACCAGTTAAACATATCGGTGTGATTGAAATTAAACTACTATATACGGATTTTATCGCGTTGTTTATTTTACACTTTTTTACATAATTTAGAAACGACTACTATTATACTTTACTAATTTTAAGCTAATTAAATTATTTAAACTATTAAAACTATTTATATTTAAGTTTACACTTTCCCCGACATTTCGGTTGCTTTTCAGCAGCCATGGTCACGAGGAGACTAAGATGGTAGTTGTCTCAATGTTCCAGTGTAGTTATTTCAAAGTACCCGAACATAATTTAATCATTGGTGTTCTATTTATGCAGAATGAGCTCAAAGTATCATGAAGTCTAGCTGTGGTTGATCGTGACCATGGCTGCTGCAAAGCAACCGAAACGTCGGGAAAGTGTAAACTTAAATATAAATAGTTTTAATAGTTTTATAATTTAATTAGCTTAAAAATTAGTAAAGATTAATAGTAGTCGTTTCTAAATTATGTAAAAAGTGTAAAATAAACAGCGCGATAAAATCCTTATATATTAGTTTAATTTCAATGAATAACATTCGCGTAAACAGAAGACAGTATTATATCGGTGTGATATTGGGTAATAACTAGAGATGCGCAGAATATCCGTTTAATATTCAGTATTCAGCGTATTCGGCAAATTTATTATTTAATATTTGCCAGTCGAATTATTCGATTTAGAAGACGAATGTATTCGATGAAATTGATTCAGGTTTAAAAGCTGATTTAGAAGTTATATCGTTATATGTACTTATAGTATATCAGTTACTCTATAGGATTCTGGAAAGAAACTTATTAAAAGCCCTTTCATTATTTTTATTTGCGGGTTGCGAGGTACCGCGGGTAATTCTGTTGAATTTATTTATTCATTTAAATGACAACTCCCACAATAGAAATAATTACTGTATCGCGAGGGACATTACGAACATTCGAACAACGGACATAAAAACATCCAGACTTGGAACAACCATTTGTGAATCACACAAATTTTTGTCTCGTGTGGGATTCAAACCCACAACACGAGGCGGCCACTTAAACCACTACACCATCCGTGTAGTCCAAAAATTACACGGATTTGGTTGATTTTAAATTTAATTCGGTAAGAATCAAACCGAATAGTATTTGGTTACTTTGCAAAATCACTATTGCGCGCATCACTAGAAATAATTGACAAGACAAAATAAAACTTACTATATAAGGCTGATTGTCTTATCTATTTAGATAAAACAATCAGCCTTGCTTAAATGGCTTAGATCCTGCAGCTGTGGGTTTCCATCTAATAAGCTTCGATAATTAATTTGTTTCAGATACACACATGCTATTTATTCTTAGTTCCATCTTCCCATCACCGAAGCCATAACATGCATGCTATAATATCCAAAATACTAATAGCTTGAAAGTTATATAATAGCTAATTATAAGAACGAGTTTTTTTTGTAGGTTAGAATATTATGCGGCCCTCTGGGAGCCTTACTCAGAGACAGGGTCCAACGTGCAGTGGCCCTTCGAGAGTTTTAACCTAGAGTAGGATGGGCACCTACCCAGACACCAGCCGCGGCAGATGTCGGAGACTATCGCTACTTATTATTGTTTTTTCCGGCTTTATATTATAAGCTACCGATGGTTAGAATGCCAGAGACAGGAACCTTCTCGCAATGCGTGCTGTGTCTAAAAGCATTACCTTCTGCATCAAACCCTTCATCCAAGCACCTCACGCGACCCTCTTGGCTATTAGACCGTTAACAGTAATGACTGTCGGCACAATGATTGCCAAATCCACATCCCACATGTCGACAACCTCCTGAGATAAATCGAGATATTTGATTTGTTTATCTTTTTCAGCTTTCGCGAGATTGCCGTCATGATGAATGGTGACATCGATAATTATTGCGCGGCGCTCTGATCGATCCATCACCACAATGTTAGGTTTATTGGCCACAATAGTCCTGTCTGTGATGATAGTTCGATCCTAGTACAACGTGACATGACCATTTTCAATAACCGGTTCAGCTACATACATACGGCACTTCAACATCCACAAGTTTGTATTTCAGAGCAAGTTTCTGGTGAATATTCCTGGCTACTTGGTTATTTCTGTGCAAGTACTAGCCGTAAGCAAGACGAGAACAACCGGCAACAATATGCTTGAGGGATTAACCAGGTAGGTGACACGCCCGACAAATGTCAACCGCACCATCCCTCAAGATATATCTCCGGTAGTTATTCGTCTTGATAACTTCGTCCGCAATAGCACAGACAAAACCTTCGGTTGCCCAAAGAGGTCACCAAAATATAGCCAGTGCACGGGGGCTACCAGGTATACATCGGCTCCATATAGAGCCTTATAGAACCTACCGTGAAGCTCCTTGCTCTGCCATACATCCTTGCGATCGTCAGTGCTAAGTACTACAGGCTTGCGCCAGTTCTCTTTAGCCAAACTGAGCGGGGTGGCCCGGTGTCCATAGCAGCTACATCCCGATGCATGTGGGTATGCATGTGTTTATTATATTATTATAATTATTATTTATTAGTATATTCCACTTTCCACCGAACCATTACCGATACCTAAAAATCTTACAAGTAGCTCCTTCTTATCTGGATCCTCTAGTTGTATTTTGCTGCCACAGCCCGGGGACATTTTGCTGTAGCCGTGAAGATTAAGATCGTCGTCATCAAATAGATCACTCTCATCTCCAGTGTTATGACTCTCATTCGGTAAAACATCGCCATTTTGATGAGCAGTAGATGCAGCTCGGTGATTTCCTTTCGGTATTACTTTACCATTATGGTGATTAGTATCTGATTCAATTCTGTGATTTCCATTCGGTGTTAAGTCGCCATTTTGGTTATTGATTGATGTGGCTAATTTACCAGTAATGCCTATTATTTTCCTCGGTTTCTCAATGTCAGTTTTAATTTCTTCTTTAGCATTCATGTACTTTATATAATCGTTTTCAGTTCTATTGATCTTTCTCAGTGGTTTTTTCTTAATGTGCTTTTTGTCATCAGCAACCTATTTTAGTTACAATGATTTAGATAAAATAAAAAGTACTGGTACTGTATTAAAAGTAAAAGGATGGTAATAGATTTAAAATATAAAGAAGTTAAAAAAAGTGCGTTTTTTTTAAATTTTGCAATGTCTTTAAAACACTTTTAAAAGTTATTACGAATAAAATTTTTTGTTAAATTTACAATTCGGTAAAGGTTAAGTAGACGAGATATTTTTTATTACCCTTAATTATACCTTTTAATAAAAAGAATCTATTTCAGTTACGATTATTTTTACTTACCATATAGTCGATAGCTTTGCCTGAAAATAAGAAAGTATTACGTAATGAAATTATTTTCTTTAAATATTAAGTGATACATGACTGACATTGGTGAAGTTACAGTAGTACATAAGTCATTTAGGTCCAAAATTTGTCAGCCAATATGGGTGTCGTCAATGTTAGTAATATCAGCGACAAAGTTGCAAAACATTTGTGAAATTTGGAGCTGCTCTATCATACATACCATTCATACACAATAATGATGATTCTTAATTTTTTCAGCACTCAGAGTTAAAAGATTGTTATATTACTCGGAATTTATTACTATAGAACGATGATAAGATATTTTTCATTTATATATGTTTGTTTATTCATTGTCTAGTACCCATAGTACAAGCTCTGCTTAGTTTGGGCTGGATGATGTTGTGTGTATGTGATAGAATATTATATTATATTCATAAAATACTGTCACATGTAGATATTTCATGTTTAGCCACTTATAACGAACCCACGAACGTTTCAAAGGTTCTAATAGTGATGTTAAATTCATATATTTACCTGAATTCTCGTGTCTCAGATAGATGGGGTTCACGTTGAACGTACGATGAAGAGCCGTGCTGTTTTTTACCCTAAAACGAAACAAAAATTTTAATTTCTGTTCTGACATCTTATGCGATAAGTGTCTGTATTGTACAATCGATACAAACAAAACAATTAAAGCATTAATATTTGAAACTAGATATATTCTTGTACCGACGGTGAAGTATCAATATCCAATTTGACGGCCTCGATGGCGTAGGGGTTAGTGTAACCGACTGCCACGCCTGAGGTCGCGGGTCCGATTCCCGCACAAATCAAACATTTGTGTGCATGGACATGGATGTTTGTCTTGGCTTTCTTTGTAAGTATAATATTCTTCTATGTTTAATATTTATGTATTTACATAAATATTAAATAGTACAAGCTCAGCTTAGTGGCTCTTTAGTCAACTGAGGCCGCTCGAATTTATCCCGCGGGATCAGTTGACCTAACGAATGTTTTAAATGGGGCAACCGTGCATATCCTTTGTCTCGTGTAACAGTATAAACTACTAGAAGTGTCAATATGAGAATTTGTAGAAATACTACTATGTCCTAAAACCTTAATTACCCTACTGGTACCTGAGTCCCTACATATATTAAATGCTAATAATTTAGCAAGCTACCTTTTATAAAAAAATGATAGATAAATTGTAACTTTAGTCAATAAAAATTAACTAATAAACTTCTTAGTGACAAAGAATAAATTAAAATTGTTGTAACTTGTACTGTTATAAAAAAGTAAATTAAGATTTCAATGTTCCCATTTTGTTCGTTTGTTAGTACATAGGAATATTGTAATGCACAGAGAATAAAGTTACACCCTACATTATAATGTAATGATTCTATTACTCTGTCAAATGGATTGCCTCTTCTTTAGTGACAGATAAGCTGATAAGAAATATGACTGTTGACTCTGCATTTAATTTTGTAGTTTCTAACTTATCAATTAAAGAACTTAACCTAGCCCCAGGGAACAAGCATTTATGCAAGGCGACTCTGTATGATAATTAATTAGTCTACTAAAACCTACTTCTAATAGAAGTAAAAATTTTTATTCATCATGGTTTTGTATTTATTAGATATTGATACTACACCGGCGCCACTTTCATAGTAATGGACGTCATACATCTAGTACCTAGTCTATTTTGTTAGTAATAACTGCACTGTTGATAATATGAACTAAAGTAGCACAATACAGATAGAAACAGCTTTCGTAGAAGCTATCATTCAAAATTGCGCTTTAAATGTTGTTGCAATGGATTTTGTTGAGTCGATTTTGTTTTGAGATCGATTGAAAACGTCAAATTGAAAGTCGCTTTTGAGTTTTTATTTTGCGTACACTAGTAACATATGTTAATAAATACATATAATTAATGTTTTGTTACTCCGTGATCATCTTGCGATGTTTAAACATCTATCATAGTTTTGTTTGGCTACAAATCATTAAGATAAAAATCATTAGAAGCAAAGTCACACTGGTGTGTGGCTTTGCTTCTGTATCTTAATTTAATATTATAAATGCGAATGTGAGTTTGTTTACGCTTTCAGCCTTTAACTACTCGACCGATCATCGTGAAATTTCGCATACACGTTGTGTTTACAATAGTAGATTAATGTAATAATAATGTTTAAAAATAAACAACACAATAAAAGCTGTATAAAGTAATTTAATTTAAATCGCTTCTAATAATAAACTTTGAGGATTTTATTGAGTTTTCCTGTCTTGAAATTTTCAATACATGACATATGTGTCTTCCTCTTTTCGGTGGAATAACACAGGCAAAATGTCCGTGTGTCCGCTTTACTATGTAGGTGTGAATATCTTAGTTAATGTTATAAAACTTTACGTGTGCTTACCACATAGCTGTACAATCAAAGTTGACCATCAGCCACTTAGAGGGGTTGAACGCGAAGGAGTCTGCCATCTCCACTCCGTCCAACCAATGCCTGGAAACAATTCATGTAGTAATAATACCAGCCCTGTATATAAGCTGTCCCACTGCTGGACACGGGTTACTTCCAGTGTGAGATATGCTAATAAATATAAAGCAAATAGAATACCTATTACATCGTTAATGCCTCTGTGGTACAGCGTAGTGAGTGCGACTGCTGCGCCTGAGGTCTCGGCTTCGAGAGTCGTGTCGAATAAAGTGTTATAGGATTTTATGTCAAGAAATCGTTAAAATAAGAATTTTAATATTTTGAAAATGTTAGGTTACCGATCCCATTACCGGGTCAGTCAAAGTGTTAATAGATTTTTCAATCTTAAATCATAATGTTAATAATCTAAAATTATTTATTAGCTGGCGAATTCGAGTGTTACCCCTCTGACTAGCCCGTATTTTTTTAAAGAACAGCTCCCACCCGCTCTACGAATAGTTCCTGTATTGCGGGGGATCAAGGATCACCCAGACTTGCAACAACGTTCTATTTGTAGGTCACACAATTAGTTTAGTAACATTCTGTCCTAAAGCGCTTGCCGTAGCGACGCGACGCGGTGAACACTCAAACATCACCAACATAATATATAGAGTCATTTGCCTTCCATCTTATCAAATAACTGTACTGCACAGACGGCGCAGTGGTTTAAGTGGTCGCCTCGCCACTGCTGCCGCGCCAAACGTTGTGGGTTCGATCCCCACACGGGACAAAAATTTGTGTGATCCATAAATGGATGTTCCGAACCTCTGTGTTTTTTCTGTGTCTGTTGTTTGAATGTTTATAAAGTCCTCCACGTCAAAATAATGCGAAAGCGGTATTTAAAATAAATTTAAGGATGTCTGTAAAAGAGTCACTAACCGGTACTCAGGGCAGACGAAGCAGCTGCCAGCATATGCGGCGTCCACATGAAGCCAGGTCCCATGCTTCTCACAGACCTGGCCGATTTCCCGCAAGTTGTCGAAGGCTACGGACCCCGTCGTGCCCAGCGTCGCACACACCTGGAATATATAAACACTATATAAATGCTGCTTCGGTGGCACAGCGTGTGTATACGACTGCTGTCTTTGAAGTCCCAGGTCGGTCAAAGTATTGTAAGGTTCTGTAAAGAAATTTTCAGTAACAGGAAGACTGGAAATGTGCCCGGTAAACGACAATAAGCTCGCCCATTTGTGGAACATAGTTGGCGAAATGTGGGTGAGTTTTATACCATTGCCAACTCCTTCGGGGATGTAGGTGTGACACTGCTATTTTTGAGACAACTCCAGCTCTGAGAAAATCCTGTGTCTCAGAGGACTCGAGAAATATTTAAATAACGAACAGAAAAATAACCTAGACACGGCACAACTATTTCTGGATCACAAATTTTTTTGTCCCATCTAGCAACGGTGGCAACACCAGATATATCGTAGACACCGACTACCATCAGGTATGCCGTATGATTGTTTGCCAACTTAGCAGTATTACTAAAACTCAATAAAAGTGAATGAAGCAAGTGAGGTATGCTAGGATCGTAGCTGGTGGACACCCGTAGTCTCTACCTACTCCTCCAGGAAATAGGCATATATAATTATAATACCAGCCCTGTATATAAACTGTCCCACTGCTGGGCACAGGCCTCTTCTCAGTGTCTTCTCAGGTTAGCCTATAGCACACCACGCCGTCCCAGTGCGGGTTAATAGACTTTACATATCTTCAAGAACATTATGGAGAACTCTCAGACATGCAGGTTTCCTCACGATGTTTTCCTTCACCGTTAAAGTGAGCGATAATCAACTATTTAATACACATATAACTTCGAAACGTCAGAGATGCGTGCCTTGGGATCGAACTCGAGACCTCTGCGCGGCAGTCCAACGGTCTCCCGCTATCTCTGCTAACAGGTGTATGCATGTATGTAGGTATAATAGATAGGTAGGCAATTTATTTATTTATTAGGAAGACCAACAGCTCTGAAATACATAGTAGTTTAAAAAATATGCAACAGAGAGCCAATGATAGGTCTCCACGACTAATCCTTAAAAAACAATGCGTGGACAGTAATTATTTTATCACTTAAACATCTAAAATATAACAAATAAAGTAAAATTAATTAACATTACACCTTGTAAAAAAGTCAAGACTGAGTATGCGCTTCACTGCATCCGGTTAAGTATTAAAAACGTCAATGTCGAACTTTCTTACTTGTTCGTTTAAAGTATCACTAGTACCAGAGAAATGTATTCTGTCTGTAATTTGTGGATACTCAAGGCAGGTGAATAGGCTTATATTGTCTCGTGCTTTTCGTAGGTACGTTAAAATTTATTTTGGCAATTAGTAATTAATTATATTACCCAAATAATGAATCGTCGGTTTACGTTAGTTTTAATCCCGCGTTATTTCTTTTTCTTCGACAGTCTAATAGTAGTCTAATTGAAATCTATGATGCTCTAACAGAAGAGTGCCGAACACTTAGGCGAACATTAGATAGATAACATAATCAGAAATGAAATAAAATGGAGTTTCATTTCATTTCCTACTACTTATCAATAACTCCGCAACTCTAAGTTTTCCTTTACACCTGAATATATAAACAGCCCTTGTGAAATCACACAAGGTACTTAACGAGCCAATCGTTTGGAAGTTTATTAAAATTTGATCGAAAACTGTAAGAGTATGTGATGTATTAATTATTGTTGTTTTACACAGATGTTACGTAACTAGAAACGACATAAGACCTACCAGGCTAACTGCGCTTTTAGAGGCAGTTGCGTTTAATGTCTTTTTTTTTAAAGATTTGCTATTATATTTAGTCACCATTCTTATATTCTATTTCATCACAAAGGAACTAACATATATTTAAGATTCGTTAGTTTTCATTACTTTATACACGTATTTATTAATTTCATGGTAACAAATTCTAAACACCCTATCCACGTTTCATTAACAAAAAACAACAGTGGGAATACTGCTATTTCACGTCAATATTCTGTGAGATGGTAGTCCTTCCCCGGTCGAGCCGCCCCATACATGCTGAAATCAGCGAGGCTCTACTCATCTAAAATATTATTATATCATTTATACTACTAAGAGCCTTCTATGCTATACTTTATAAGTTGCGGTAGGTGGGACCTTTAGTACCTGTAGTGGCTGTGCTGACATATCAAATTGTATAGTGTGAAGTTCTTATAACTTGTCACGCCAGTCGTTCCGTACCGCGCTCTACCGACTCACGCGACATACGCGACATTTGTATTATTGTAACTACTTAACTTAAATACGTTCTCAGTCAATTAGCCTTGTGACTTTATTGTATCTCCCAGCACACAACCCTGGACACTTGAACACGCATAAACATATACACCCAACACACCTCTTAAAGGTACCAAGCCACATCAAGTCCCCGTACACCCGCGTGTAATCCGGCGCACTTAAGACACGTGTAATGACGCGTGCTAAACGGATCCCTCGTCGACACGCCAACACTTCTCAATATAAGTACGTATCATATTTGATACTCATCAGCTCATAGTCTCATGGGTATATCCCCGAAGGGGTAGGTAGGGGTGTATTACGCTAACATTTCGCCCGCAATAATTTTAGGTCACACATAATGGATGGCGAGTCTATTGCCCTCGACTACTACCAATTTCTTAAAAGTAAACCCAATAAAAAAATTGTCTGACCCGGATATCGAAGATGGGACCTCATACACAGCAATCGCATTTACTACCTCTCCAGAGACGCAATACAGTTATCTTAAACTTTATTAAAATAATTAAATTTGTAATTAAAATGAACCGCGATAAAATCCTTAAAAAGTAGTTTATATTTCAATGTGTATCAATTCGCGTAAACGTTAAACAATACGGATAAAAATATTGTTGTATATAATACACCGTAAGTGTTATACATATTAGACAAAATACCATGCACATTTAATATGTATGAAGTGGTAGCGTGGTAAATAAATAAATATCCCTTTAAATAAGACTAACTGTCTTAAACAAGGACTACTTGATTGACGGCTACTGGTTGTACATCATTGTATTTACAAAATTGATATTAATATTTCATTTCCAAAATTGATGCATAATATTTATTGTACAGTACTGATATAAATAGCAAGGCGCTTGAGTGTTTACAACAGACAATATAGATTGTCTCTCATCTGTTTCTCGCTGTGTATGGTCCA
Organism: Catocala fraxini; assembly: GCA_930367265.1. NCBI lineage: Eukaryota > Metazoa > Arthropoda > Insecta > Lepidoptera > Erebidae > Catocala > Catocala fraxini. Next base: position 701,170 of record OV884051.1, read on the forward strand.
AACCAAAGGCGAAAAGCTCGCGAACCAATTAACTTGACGTTTAAATATACACTCAATTAAGTTGTCTAAATGTCCAGTGTACAGTCCATGTATCTTATTATATAGATCTACATTAATACTGCAAAGAGAAAAAAAAAATGTTTGTATATTTATATTTTGTAATGAATAAACTCAGAATATGACTTCACAGTTAAAAGTTATTTTATCCAGAAATAACATAAGCTATATTATAACATCACGCTACGAGCCGCGCGAGTGAAGCAATAATCTTAAAGGTTAGTGAAACCGCGAGCAACAACTTGAAATATTATTATGTGTATTAGACAAGCAGCGGTAGCCTTATGGAAATACGTTGGACTGTAATGTTAGCAAAGGACAATATTGTCTTACGTCTACGCAAATAATGTTATTCATTGAAACTAAACTACATTATACGGATAATTATGTTATTAAGTGTTGAACAACGCGATCAAATCCATATAAGGTAGTTTAATTTTAATGTTAGGATAAGATTCAAGTTCTATCCCACGACACGCATCTCGGACTTAAAGTTATGTGTGTATCTATTTATTAGTTAATTATAACATCGTAAGGAAAACTGCGGCTGTGAATTCTCCATAATCTTAAATATATCTGTAATTCGCCAACCTGCGCTGAGCTAACATTGTAAGATCCACCAGGATGACGGTTTATAAACAGCCCTTATATTATTATAATAATAAATACAGGTAGCCTTACTTATAAAAATATAACAAACTATAACTTTGTTATAGTTTGTTATATTTCTATGTATAATATGTATGTATTTACAAAAAAAAAGCATATAATAATATGTATGTTTATCCATTGTCTAGAACCCATAGTACAAGCTCTGCTTAGTTTGGGCTAGATGGTGTTGTGTGTACGTGGTAGAATATTATTATTATTATTATTAAATAATATAATTTTAAATAACTCACAAATAATAATAAAACAATTAAATAAGGATTTGAGAGCTATACAGAATAGATCTCTAATCCTTATTTAATTGTTAACGTTCTAACAATGGCCCGCCGCTGTAACAGGAACATAACTATTGTCGATTATGATTAGTCGCTAGTTAATACTTAGCTATATCTTCAGTTAGGCTTATAAGTTACACAGTGCATGATCTTGCGTCTCATAGGACATAATAACTACTTTTAATAAACATAAAAGAAATAAAACAGTAGAAGAAATCAGCATGCTTGACAGTTCTCCATGATGTTCTCGAAGATATGTGATGTGTGTGGGCCAGCGTGGTGGGCTATGGCTTAACCCTTCTCACACTGAGAAGAGGCCAGTGCCCAGCAGTGTTATATGTTACATTTAATAAGCGACACAGAGCCTCGTCCGCTCATGGCTTGTCAACTAATTTTAAAGTCCTAAGTACCCTTGTTGGTAATCCGTCGACAACACAAATTGGCTCCTGAGGGAATACAGTTAAAAATGACGAACGAACTAATCTTTAAATAACAAGTGAATTAATTTGAAAGCATTTTGTATTATTTCCTGCGGTCTCTTGAGAGATATCTGTTTGTAAGAAAAGTAAAGTGATTGAGGAAATGAAATATTATATTTTGTGCATTATACAATTATATTTTAGCTAGATTTTGAGCGTTGAGTTCGATCGCTACACGCGACTATTTGTGTGATCTACAAATAATTTGGTTTGGATGTTTAAATGTTTTTCTACTTGCGTATTTATTTTCTGCTCATATGTATTTGTCAAAATTACTTATGATAATTTTCGAGCAATACCAAGCTTGTTAAAAGGTCTGGCTATCTATCTAGGACTATCTATTCCAGAGACGTAAGTTTGATATTATATTTGCAATCTTGAGGTTGCTGGCTTGAACCTAGGTCGGGCACAATGATTTGGGTGTTTCTGTTAATCGCGAAATATGAGTACAAGACAGCTCTTCCAATCACTACGGGGATATACTATGAGCAAGCTTATTATATACTATAATAAGCTTGCTCATCATTATTTCAGTTTTTAAGATCTACGTTTTATGTATGCTAGTCTTTAAGGTACGTATGGGTTTAACGTAAGAATAAATTATTGTTACTATTACGTTGGAGTTTCAACCATAACTGGTGAAATATGGGTGTAATGGAGCTCTGCTTAACCTTTCGGGGATATAGGCGTGAGATTAGCTGTACCAATCGTTCGTTTGAGGTTTTACGACCCACAGTCGATATACCTTGAAAGTAATTGTAAAAGGTCAAGTTTACGCTATTAACATAAGTAATACCTTAAAAGGAAGGTTTTAATTTAATTAGCACTTGAGTCTACTATTCTACCGCATAAGAAGAAATGCGGGCAACGATTTGATCACACAAACGTATTCTCCTGTTTTCTAAAAAAGATATAAGCTTCATATCGCATCTTGGGTAAGTCATGTAATTCTTATTAAAAACATCATAAATAAATAAAATATATTTGGCTCCTGTAAACAACATGCACCGAAGCACAAAAGTATAGGGCTTATTTCATGCCAAGAACAGTTACTCTTCTGCTATCCCGTGATGGGCACAATAGAAAATCTATTGTTATAGGTTTATCATATGTGATTCATCAGACGGGGAACCTGACAATATACTATACTGCCTGTATGAGCCAAATAATACAAAAATATCATTAAAATGGCTTGCCTATACAATTACAAAAAATGCTACCATGTCTTTGTCTTATATCTACTACTATCATGTTACTACATTTTAATAGCAGCGATAGCTCAGTGAGGAGACCAGCAGACTACAATGCAGAGGGTCTCGGGTTCAACCCACGTCGTGCACCTCTGACTTTCGGAAGTTATGACTTTTTGAAATTATGTTCGTATTGATTGACAATTATCGCCTGCTCCGTGCCTCGGAGAGCACGTTAAGCCGTCGGTCCCGGCTGCCATGAATATCTATGGCAGTCGTTATTGGGAGAGTGCCGACACAAAAGATTCCACTAGGTCGAAGTGTCGCCGGTCTGCACTGACTGGCCCCCACATAAGATACATACATACATACATACTACATTTTCTATTTATTTACTATTTAATTATTATAAAAACTTAAATCATTAAAAAATATAAAATTCTCTCGATTTTACTGATGTTTTCAGACACCCATCAAATCAATATAAAGAAACTAATCTATACTAATATTATAAAGCTGAAGAGTTTGTTTGTTTGTGTGTTTGTTTGTTTGGTTGAATGCGATAATCTCAGAAACTACTCGTTCGAATTGAAAAAATACTTTTGTATCGGATAGCCTATTTATCGAGGAAGGCTATAGGCTAAATAAACATCCCGCTACGACCCATGGAGGTGGCGCAGTAACCATAAACGCGGGTGAAACCGCGGGCATAGCTAGTAATAAAATAAAGACATGGAAGCATAGCCAAAATATTACTGATATTGTAAAAGAAAAATTATTTAAATTAATTTAGCTTTGAAGGAGAAAATATAGGAATACAAAATGATTTCCGAGTAAGAATTAGTCCGAGCTGTAGTTATCTCTTTTGCACGTTGGTATTTTTTTTCTCTTCTACAAATGTTGTGATGACCGATGACTATTTCCTCTTAACAGTGTACTTACCCAGAAGGGCACGAGCCCCTTCTCCTTGTCGCTGGCGATGGCTTCCTCGAGCTGGTCTCCGCGCATGCTCTGGTGCTCGTCAGATTCGATGTACCTCATGCGGACCAGACCTTCGAATGAACACACTCATTACAGACGACTATATTTCGTAGGTATTAGCAAGGTCTATTGGTAGTTCTTATTACCAAATAGAATAACTTTTATCAATTAATATTCTTAAACAATGTTCACTATGCACCAAACCGCCGTCTTTACTTAACATAGTTACATGTAACATGACTTTAATCTTAAGATGAATGTCAAGCTACAAAATTTTGAAAATGTTCAGCTTTTCACAATTTCACGATCAAACAGACAACAGCAATCACAGACGTAAAAATTATAAAACCCTTTGTTTTTGGTTAGGATCCTAATAATAGCATCGCAGCCTCTATTTTTAAAATATAATGTTGAGACAGTACAGTTCCCTAAAAATTTCATGAATGACCTAAAAGTCAATTTTAATTCGATTCATCAGTTACCTTACTTAAGGAATAAAAACAGTTATCCTTTGCAAAACCTTTGGCAACTATCAAACTATGTTTTACCTCAGAATTTTCCAATATCACATAACCCACATTTTTCCCAGGTGGTAACTCACCGATGAGTCCAGCCTTCTCGACAGAGGAGTGCGCCTGGTCGGAGCAGTAGCAGATGAGGTGGCCCAGTAGCTCGGCAGTCTGCAGCTCAGGGTTGAGCCGCGCCAGCTCCGCCAGCGCGCGGGTCCGCGCCGCCAGCAGACTGACCAGTGTTGCCTCACTCGCCGTCGTCTAATGACAACCGAGTGGTTAATGGACCCACATGAGAAATTCCCGTCGTTGACAAGGTAATGTGTATCTCGCCGAATTTTGGGACAATATGGTGGCAGCAAGCATTTTTTATTAAACAAAATTAATTTTACTGATTTACATTTATGTTTTTAAACAAGAAAATCTTGTAGTCTTTGCTATTGCAGATCGGCGATGCGTCAAAAAATGGCTGTTGCGTTAAATACGTAACACGCGGAGAGGTATTTGTTTTTCATTGGTATAAAACATAAAATATGTTATTTACCTATGTACTGAGATTAACTACCTTTAAGTGTAGTCATCATTGCAATAGGCAAAGAACAAGTGAGAAGGATATATAAAGTCAGTAAGAAAACTGAGACAAAACATTGCATCATCGTGCTGGATTTTCGCTTGGAATTTTTTAAAATTCGCCAAAAACGCGTCGCTGTTGTCGTATTATTGTATGCCTCCGTGGCAGTATAAGCCTCGGTGTCTGTGGGTTCGTCTCTCAAAAAATTCTCAGTACCAGCACGAAGTCTGCAAATGTGGACCTCTATTACGTGAGTCTAAAAACCAGTGTTCGCAAACTGTGAGTGTAACTCGAGTTCGATCTCAAGACGCGCACCTCTGAGTTTATGAAGTTACGTGGGACCCCTTCTCACACTAAAAAGGGTTAGGCCGTAGTTGCCCAGTACTGGCATATACCTCTAACTACCTCTTCAGGGTTAGAGGAGCGGCGCTATGTTTGTTCTAAGAAACTGATATTCCAATCAAGTTACCTGTATGACTCCTCCACCGGGGCTGTCGTTCTTCTCATTGAGGAAGCACTCTGGTAGGCCCAGGAGCTTGCCGAGCCAGTTCATCGCGATGGTCTCCAGTTCAGTTCCAGCCGGAGACGAGGCCTACACACAGAATTAAAACATGGTTTCCAAACCCTTTAACAAGAACCAACAATAGCCTTTTTTTTAACGTGTGGATATCCGTATATCTCTCAGCGGGAAAACAGGAGCGGGGAGGTCGAGCTCATCCTGGGAAAGACAGAATGTCCCGGTATTACCGACAAAGTTTACCACGGTGTGCTAACTCACTTCCTTGAATGGTAGGTGGGTCGCTGAAACTGAAATTACATCAGCCACCAAGAACCAGCTATAGCCTAGTGGGAGACTGTTGGCCTGTCACGAAGAGGTCTTAAGTTTGACCCCAAAGCACCCACCTCTGACTTTTCGAAACTTTATGTGTAATCATTTATTATCTATCGCTTTTACGGTGAAGGAAAACTTCGTGAAGGAAATCTGTATGTCTAAGAATTCTGTAAAATAGTTTCTTTAACAAACTGCTAGCAAATGGCATGGTAATTCGTGACTTTCAAAAAGTAAAAATTATAATCAGAATGTCTCGCAATCTTTATAGTTATTGTATCTATTTGATTGTTAATTTTAGCAGTAATCTGTTTTATTTGTAACTAGATTTTACCCGCTGCGTGGCTCGCGTAAATGTACCCTTTAGATGAAAGGTTGTATGCGAAAATTCATGATAATCGGTCGAGTAGTTAAGGCGTGAATGCGTAACAAACAAACAAAGTCATATTCGCATTTATAATATTAGCCAGGATATCGCCTAGGGGTAGCATACACTGAGTACATTATAAGGCAGCAGTTGTAGAATGATAAAAAATCCCGGTGTAGATATATGACCTTGAACCATGTCAACTTTGACCTTGAACTGTGTCGACCTTGACCATGACCTTACCCAAGTGAAACACAGCACGTTGAGAGCGCTGGAGAGCATGTCCCCCATGATAGAGGGGTATGACGTCAGAGCGGGGAAGTAAGCGTGCATGTGTGGGCTCTGCCAGTGGACCAGCTATGGGCAAAAACATAACATTAGTAAAATTCTAAATATACTGTCTCGTTGGCTATGTTCGCGTGCGATCGCATGGTCCTTGGTTCAATTTAAGGGTGGACAAAGTGTAATTGAGATTTTAGGTAAAGCGACAATTTACGACAAGTAATAATTTCTGTATTGTTGTTGTTCACAAACAACCACAAACAAGATTCGTGTCAACCATAGAAGGGTCACATAAAATTTTGTACTATATGGGGATCGAACCCACAACTCTCGACGCAATGATAGCGACGAGGCCACTTAAATCACTACTCAAACCATTACATGGGACCTAAATATTATGTACCAAGGTTTGCCCGTGGCTTCGCTAGCATAAAAGTAGTTAAGGTAAAAAAAGATTTTATACATAATATAGTCTATGTTACTTGGTGATAATATAGCTTTCTAATGACGTAGTTGTTACTGTAACCGACTGCCACACCTGAGGTCGCGGGTTCAATTACCGCACAAGTCAAACATACATATGTGTGCATGGACATGGATGTTCGTCTTGCTCTGGGTGTTTCTATGTATAATATGGATGAATATACAAAAAAAAATATGAATGTTTATCTATTGTCTGGTAGGTACCCATAGTACAAGCTCTGCTTAGTTTGTGCTAGGTGGTGTTGTGTGTATGTGATAGAATATTATTATTATTATAAAATTTAATGCTTGCAACGTTTGAGTGTGTGTTGCACTCCTGCCTACAGTGCCTTCCCCTTCGGGGGTGACTGGTACGTACTCCAGGCATGATGTGCTCATCCACATCTCTGAAGATGTCATCCCATTGCTCTGGCAGCTGCGGCGCCTCCTTCGGCAGCAACTGGTGCAGGTAGCCGGGCTGGACCCCGGGGTACACGCGCCGTTCCCGGATGTTCTCTAGGTAGTCCGCTATGTAGTCCACCATCTCCTTGGCTACAACAACATATATTATTAAATACAGCGGTCCATGGATCAGGGATTGAACTTGCGATCGAAATGTGGCGGCTTCTACTTTGCTATTACTAAGTTGCGCCCGCGGCAAATATTAAGTTATTAAAAAGTAGATGTTCGCTTGCTTCGCTCGCGTAAACATAACCTGCTAATATACCAAGTGGCGCAAATGTTATCACATTAATTGATACCACATACACTACATGGTATTCTATGACGATTTACAAATTATTAACCAAATGTATTCAGTAGTTTAGCCACAGGACATCTTATTATTTTCATAATTTTGAAATTTTGGAGCCTCATGTAATGCAGAGATAACTGTACTTAGGTGTCAAAGACCTTAAGCAGCGATATTAAAACACCATCGTATTGTATCGGGTCCGGAAATTTTCGGATCCTAGCGAGTTTACAAAGACGATTTCTCGGAACCTATGAACGTTAACGAGCTGGCTACAGCGCACGATTGGTTACAATGGTGTTCCAATTTAATTCTTTGACGATTTACAAATTATGAACCAAATGTATTCAGGAGTTTAGCCACAGGACATTTTTTTTGTTTTCATAATTTGGAACATCATGTGTACTTAGGTGTCAAAGACCTCAAGCAGCGATATTAAAACAAACGTTGGCGCTCTTACAAAACCTAGAACTAAAATAACAAACAACTTATCAAAAGCAATGTCAAGCATATTGCAAAAGAAATAAGGTCCATAATCTTGTGACGATAAGAAATAGATTAGTGTGTGCTTATTACAATGGTGTTCCAATTTGTGTCTAATTTTATTTTATTTATTTTGTTCAAAAACATAATTTCTTAATTTCTGCGAAAATTGGTTTTTGTTTATGTTAACCTTCTTATATCACCCAGCTTAAGGCAGTATATCATTTAATGTGATAACATTTGCGCCACCTTGTATGTATATTAATATTATGTTAATTTTCTATCCTTCGGGAATAGAACTTATTTTGGGTGAAAGGTACCCTATGACCTTTTCTGTACCCTTGACAAAATGAACGAGGATTTGTAAATTTTTGAAAATTGCGAGTTTGAGGATGATCCAACGATTAGTTTAAGCGCGTATGCGTAACAAACAAACGTACTCATATTCTCATTTATAATATTAGTTAGGATGTGCATGTGAGTAGATGCACCTATTTTGTTGTAACTGCTGTTAGAAGCTAACATTAACATATTCCAATATTTTTATTTTTAATGGTTGAGTCTGTATAGTTCAGTAGTAGATAAATGGTATAATAATTGCAACTTCTTACAAATATAATTTGTAAAGTAAGCAGCATTGTAAAATTGGCGATTATAAAGAATAGGCGTTTCTTGCCCGTGCTTTTCATTTAATCTAGGCCCTTGCTTTGCTGATCGTGGCAACAGGTAAATGTATATTCATAGCATATTTTGAGAAATGTAACTAGTGTGTCAGAATCGTAGCAAATGGAAATCCGTAGTTTCTGCCTAGCCCTCTGGAAAACAGGCATGAATCTATGTATGTATGTATTTTGAGAAATGTTACTTTGATTTTCATATGTATCTATTACTTTGTAACTAAATGAAAAAACATATTCTGATTTTAATTACGGAATGCCCGATTTCTATCACATAAATCATGAAACGCCACAGTAAAAGCAATTATGGATCATTAGGTCATGACTACATATTTCATACCTTACCCCTATCATTCCTTTCTTAGATCAGCAGACAGACCCTCTACGGTAACTGCTTACTATCAAACAGACCTTAAGCTTGTATACCACATTTGTCATAAAAAACTAGTACAAAAAAGCTTCTTTGTCTGCACTATTCTACGTTATAAACTTGTCTCAAGCCCCACAAGTGTAGAGGATTTAAAAAGTCGAATCCTGACCCTTGGAAACCTATCAACGACCACAAAGAGTCCTTTGATTGAATGAAAATAGAAAATGTATCGACATTCAACACAACTGTGGACTCAAACAAACCGCCTGGAAATTACTTGCGTCTCGAAACTAATGTAACATATGCTATAATAGTATAATAGGAACACCGGAGTCTCGATAAGAATGGCTGCAGGTTCCAAACAACTGCACAGTCACCGAAGGAATAGACTAAGTCATCAATTACTATAATAGACGAAACCGTTTCAAGTTATTTTGGATAGTCAGTTATATTTTCTTAACTGCCTCCGTGGCGCAGCGGTAGTGAATGCGACTGCTGTGCATGAGGTCTCGGGTTCGAATCCCGGGTCGGGCCAACAAAAAGCTATTGGGTTTTTCTGTAAAGAAATCTCAATAGCAGCCCGGAGTTAGGAAGTTGGCGGTGTTAGACACCCCCGTGCCTCGGAAAGCACGTAAAGCCGTTGGTCCTGCGCCTGATCTCTCTCCGGTCGTGTCGGATTGCCGTCCCATCGGGTCATGAGAGTTAGGGAACAGAGAGTGCACTTATGTTTGCGCACACACTTGTGCACTATAATATCTCCTGCGCAGATGGCCAGTCTCTGTTAAGACTGGCCGCCGTGGCCGAAATTCGGTCTGGAGGACATTATTATTATTATATTTTCTTACGTTTACGCGAATGTTATACGTTGAAATTAAATTACTTTATACGGATTTCATCGCGTTGTTTATTTTGAAACTATTGAACTTCTAGTGTCAAATTTAAAACCATTTAAGCTTTTTAAACTATTAAGATTTAGGTTTACACTTTTCTCGTTATTTCGGTTGCTCTTCAGCAGCCGTAACCACGAGGAGACTCAGATATGTGATCTCGTTCATTTAAAGTTAGCTTTAAGAACCTTAGCTTTAACTTTTAGGACATGCTTTTAATTAACAATATTTTTACTTTTGAAGAGATAATAATACTGGCCTCAAGCATCATCATATTTATTGCTGTCGTGTGCAGGGCCTGAACGAAATATCAATCAAAAGAAATAACAATAGTTCTGACTGATTATACCTCTGAAATCTTCATCTCGTTTTCATTCCCCTGTTTCCTGCTACATAATTAAGTCGATTTTAATATAGTTTTAATAAAGCATGTAAGAAGATTTTGGACTTTGTCTGTATCTTTTCATTTATTTGATTAGCAGTTTATTTATTTGCTGGAAGTTTCAAGTATAACCTAACAAATTTTGTGATTAAGATACGATTCCCGCACTAGAAATGATTCTTGTATCGCGAAAGTCTTTACAAACATACTAACAACGGACATAAATAACACTCAAGACTCGAAACTGTTTATGGATCACTAAATTTTGTCCCGTTTGGAGATCGAACCCCAGAAACTCGTCGCGTGGCATGATAAAGAGGCTTAACCGCTACGCTATCATTCCAAAAGTAAGGTGTCATTAGATTGCGATTATTGGTAAAATATTCGGATATTTACGTAAAGCGAGCTTTAATTACTAACTAAGACTGCAAATTTCCAAATTGTTAGTATTCTTGTTAGCCTATCTGATTCTAAACCAATATTTGTGTTAGCTAGGTACTCAATCGCAAGAACTACAGCTTATTCATTGACCTCTAGGAACCTCCAAGAACGCCGGCCATACAGGCCATTGTGAACTGAAATTATTTTCTTACGATGTTTATTCATTTAAATAATTATTTTATTTGCTTTGAAGATACCCAACAATAAATTACATATTTCAATAATATTAACTAATTATATTAATTAATAGGTATATGAAAGTTTAAATCTTATTAAAAGCTGTAAAGATATATAAGAACAGTTTATTATGTTGCCATGACAATATAACAATTTGAATAGTTAATTTATTATTCGGACATTTTTAGGCAAATTAAGGCATGATATCAATATTCTCGAGATTAATTACGTACAGTTAATTTAAATCAGCTCATCCATTTAATTAGCATTTAGCCATATCAACTTTACTGAAACTCATATTGTAAAATAGAAAATATTTTTTCTAAATTTAAAAGATATTATTTTCCTTAAAGTTAGTATTACTAAACTCTTTTTTCTATTATCTATTACTCATTATATAAACGCACTACTTTTCCTAAATGTCTCTGCTTATCCTTTCAAATATAAACAACCGTGAAGCTACATTACCCTAAAAGGGAAACAGCACTGCTTACGTCCTCTATATCACAATAAACAAAATCACAGCAAATAAAACACAATTGATACTGAACCCGGGACCAATAAAGACGCACCCATAAAACGACTTTACACTAAATGTTATGAACCAGTGTGTACCGGATTGGACCGGATTGAACCGGATCAAACCGGATAAACGATTCAATAACGACAAACGAATGAGGGGACTCATTTTATTGTTGCAGTGTGTATATTGTTTTGTGAAATGTAATAAGTTTGAATTCTGTTTAAGCATAATTTGTGTTGTATCTAATAGATAGGTGGACTATACAGTCTTGGGTTCAAATACAAGACATAGTACTTCTAATATTAGAAACTAGGATTTCTATTGCATTGTAAGTCTATTGCTCTGTTTCTTTGAGACGTAGCGTGATGTTATTGGCGTTTTCAATAAATGGGCTTTTTTATACTACCTTGGTGGCAAACAAGCATACAGCCCACCTGATGGTAAGTGGTCACCGTAGCATATAGACGCCTGCAACACCAGAGGCATCACTTGCGCCTTGCCGACCCTTTAGGAAAGGAAGAAGAGAAAAAGGAAGTGGGAAGAAGAAGGAGCGGGAAGGGGGAAAGAGAGTGATTGGGCCTCCGACACTCTCACTCACCGAACGAAACACAACAGTAGCAATACTGCTATTTTACGTCAATATTCTTTGAGAGGGTAAGGGTAGTCCTTCCCCAGTCGAGCCGGCCCATTCATGCTGAAATCAGCGAGGCTCTACTACTAAAGTTATCAAATTGCAGGTATATTATGCACATTGGACAGGGAGTTTCTGAGAATGGCACGTTAAAACGTACAAACTCTGCAACTTAATTGCACTACTGTGATAAATATGGAAGATTTTCAACATAATTAATTGGATGTTTGTCACTTTGAAACAGTTAAAGGGATTTGTGTAAAATAAAGCACTCAGAAGACAGCTTCCGTTGGATTCTGGCGGGCGAAGCCGGGGCTAGGAGCTAGTGTTATAGATTATCTTGAATTTTATTAGTGTAGCAGTTCGATGAAGACATGTTGAAAATACAGACAACCATTTATCGAATTAACAACAGTGAGTGTCTATCGACTTCAAACGTGCCGAACTTTGTAGCTACTCCAAACAAGAATCGCCTTGGCGGTGCAGCGGTAATAAACGTGATTGCTGTGCATGAGATCTCGGATTCGATGCCCAAGTCAAAGAAAATTATTATTGAGATTTTCCCTCAAGAAATTCTTCGAAGCAGTGTTCAGGTATTGTGGCCTATTACGTAGGTCCTAATACCAGATCTAGCAAAATATGGATGTAATAAATCTATGGCTACCTCTTATATAGGAGATATACACAGGTGAGAGATTTTGTATGTATCTAAATAATAGAGCGGTGGTTTTTGAACAAATACTTCTTGTGTACTGATGCAGCCTTGTTACACTTTTATAACAGACGAGCTGTTCCCCGCGGTTGCACTCACGTCTATGATCTCTGCCCCGCTCCTGTGGCTCGTAGCGTAATGTTATAGCCTATGTTACTTCTAGATAAATCAGGTTACTAAAGTTGAAAAAAAATCGGTCTTGTCGTTTTTGAGTTTATTAATTACAAACAAAATTCAAATCTTTTCTACTATCGTCTAACTAAACTTCACGATTATTTGAGCTCATTCTGCGTAAAGACAAACAACAGTAATTATATTATGTTCGGGTACCAAGAAATAAACAAAAATTTTAACAAATAAGAATACCGATTTTCGAGAAATTTATTCTAAAACAAAAAATGCACTAAAAAGTAAAAATAGAATTGCGTATTCTTGTGTCTACTACAAAATTATTAGGATAATATAATATACAATTATTGTAATTTTTGGAGTCTTTGGAACTTTGCTGAAAAGCAACCGATACATCGAGGAAAGTGTAAAGCTAAATACTTTAATAGTTGTACATTTTAATAGTAGTTAAATAGATGTCAATATTATATAAATGTAGTTATCAAATAAATTACGATAAAATCCTTATATAGTAGTTTGATTCCAATAAACATTTCCTCTTTTTATTACTAGTACAGATATAGACAATTAAAGTATTGACAGCCCAATGAACTATAACATTTAATTAATATTCCGTCAACGTATGAAATAATATAATTGGCCTGTATAACATAGTTTCTGTTATTACCTCGTAATAATGCTTAATAATTGTGTAATAATTATATATCTGATCACTACCGAGGCGAACTGGAACACATAGTTGCGTCTGTAGACGATTAAAGACACTTAATACGCATAATGTCAAGCTTGTTTATAGAATGGTGCAGTGGTTGTGAACGGGATACTGTGCATGAGGTCACGGCTTCGAATCTAGTAGATATTTAGCAATTGATATTAGAATTATTAGATGACATTGATAGCAATCAGTGTCATGTTTGTTGACAAGAGCCGGGGGTCGTTCGGAAATGTAACACAACATTAATATATGTATGCTGCGCTCGAACATTATAATAGTGTTATATTGTTTTTTGTTATTTCCAATATACTTTTAATTCTATAAATATGTATACATATAAGTATTATATAAATACCAATATTATTAATTAGTATAAAATTACTTTTGCCATCTATGACCACCTACTGTCTAATTTATTTAAATTGTTTTTTGTTATTTTTATTCGTAATTGAGTTATGTATGTATGTTACTGCCGACATGCGCCGCAATCATGCAGGCTCTGCGAGAATACCAGCGTTGTGGATACACTGGAAACATTGCTGCCGCAGGACCTTATTTGTTCTTATACTTATTGGTTGTGTTTCCCGTTACCTTATGAGCCTGACACAAATATTTTTTTTTCCCTTCTTTTCTTTTCTGCTATATTCTTTGTCTTATAATTTCAGCAGCAGCACAGAGCTTGTATTGAACTACTTGTGTTAAACTTTACAACTACTTAAGCTATTAAATTATTAAACTATTAAGATTTAGGTGTACACTTTCCTCGTCATTTCGGTTGCTTTTCAGCGGCCATGGTCACGAGGACACTCAGATATGTGTTCTCGTTTAATTGAAGTTATCTTTAAGAACCTTAGCTTCAAGTTTTAACACATGCATTGTTTTGTACATGCATCGTACGTACTAATTACTTAGGACCATAAAGCATAGCTGGCCAATTGTAGGTGTAAATCACCTCTGGCTACGCTTTTGGGATGTATGCGTGAGACTAGTCTAGTCTAGTTTTTCTTGATAGCTAGAGACAATACATACACATAAGTAAACCTTTCTTGAAGGATTGTCTTTCGTTTGTTGTCATGTTCTTTTGTGTGTCATGTTGTCTATGATAGAATAAATCGCGCCATCGCATCGGTACGACAAGGGCGTAACTGCACTTTATGTCATATTACAGGAAAGCCATTTGTTTTTTCTTAAAATCTGTATCGTATTATTTTGCTTATAAATAACAGTATAAGCAAGAAGAAATGAGCTCTATACTTTTGTGATTCGGTGTATGTTCTTTATAGTTAAATATTTTTATTTAATTAAAATGTATTGTTTAATTAAGAAAGGGGTACATACATATATAGGGATACCTATATAGGGGTACATCTTACCACAGGTGCGATATATAGTTTTGAAGCAGGAACTGTATGATTTTATAATGCGTATGTTTATTTAGTAAGTAAGTCAAGTAAGAACATATGGTCGATACTTGGGACTTATCTGCAGACAAGATAAATATCTACTGTTATTAAGGCGGTACCTTAATAACAGTAGATATAAACAAAGATTTAAGTCATATTTGATGATGATAAATATGGTAAACTTTCTATACGTTAAAATGTTATCTGACACACAATGATATTATCACAATCACTCATATTGAAAATTGTAGATACACTATCGTTCTCTATCATGTAAATGTAATGTGTGAGTTCACTGTTTTATGTGTGGACACTATTTCGTACACTCTAAGTACGGCGAGGGCACATCTACGATTTAAATGTTTGGATATAAATATGTAGGTATTACTTACCTTTCACGCGGAACTCGGAATGGTCCATCGTACTGGAGAAGATTTGGATTTATCTGTAACAATAACAAAACACTCATGAGTTCATCTGATCGAAATATAAACACGTTGATTACTCTAGGTGGCCAGTAGCAAGTTCTGATCCTGGATCGGGCCAACAACAAATTCTCAGTAGCAGGCTGGAGTTATGAAGTTGGCGGTGACTGCGGCCCCGTGCCTCGGAAAGCACGTAAAGATGTTGGTTCTGCGCCTGATCTCTCTCCGGTCGTGTCGGATTACCGTCCCATCTGACTATGAGAGAAAGGAAACAGAAAGTGCATTTGTGTTTGCGCACACACGTGCGCCCTATGATATTCTCTGCGTAAATAGCAATTCCCCTTTATGACTGACCTTGACCACATTCGGTCTAGAGTACATTACTGTTATCCTTTACTTAGATTAGCATGTAACTATTATGTAGAATATTCTGTACAGAAAACACACGTCTAACAGTCTAGGCTGAGTATCATGCTTTAAGAAACTTCTCGTAAAAATTGTAAGCAGTACTACTTTCTGTCCATGGCTTCATCCCCTACGGAACGCATACAGCTTCAACACAACAAAACACAACATCAAACATCATCACAAACCAAGGAAACGTTTGGGCATCTGGTGCTGGCTATCTATGCTATCTTTTACCATGACCACAGTTGACATTTACTCTATAGTGTAGGTAAAATCGACGAATTCGGTCGGTTACCAGCGAGCGCATTACACTAATCCCAGTGAACAGACGATAGCGAAGCCATACGAACACACGTCGATACTGTCACTGTGTGCCTCGCCGTGTGTGTGCGGGAGAAATTTTTAAAAGAACCTTCAATACTATCATTTAATTGATACACACGTGTATCGTATGATATGTGCAATAGAGTATAAGTCATTATCACTTACTTTAAGAGGAAATGTGGATAGGTTATCGTCCCTACAGATGTATTCCCTTACTTCATTATAAATAGTTGCTCCGATCCACCCCGGTTTCGCACGGGTAGTACCTTAACAAATTATACACTTAAATCTTCCTCATGAATCACTCTGTCTATTGCTGAAAACCGCATGAAATTCCGTTCACTAGTTTTTGAGTTTATCGCGAACAGACAGACAGAAGCGGCGAGGGACTTCGTTTTATAATATGTAGTGACGATATATGCAATAGCTATGCCTGAACGAAGATGGTGGGACGACCTGGATGCATTTAAAAGAGACTGGCAGTGGATATCCACCAACAAAGAGATTTAGAAGTCCAAGGGAGAGGCTTTTGCCAAAAGTGGAACATATCAAAAAGTTTACTACAAAAATGATCACTTGTAAAATATGGACAGGTTTTCGTCCATAATAACGTATTCCCTTGCTTCTTCTTAAAATAGTTATTCATAAAAAAGCAATATTCACTAGTATAACAATATGCTGTGACGACCTCGATGGCGTAGTGGTTAGTGTAAACCTAGATGATGTTGTGTGTATGTGATAGAATATCCAGATTCATTCGCGTAAATGTAGATTATGTCAATTTGCAATTCATGAAAGGTACCCTAAGTCCATATCTGTTCCCCCTGACAAAGTGTGTGCGAAATGTCATGATAATCCGTCATGTAGATAAGGCGTGAAATAAACTAACTCACATTCGTATTTATAATATTAGTTAGGATAACACTACACAAAAACATGTTATCTATATGTACGACTCCCGTGAACCTGTTATTCATTATTTAACTATTATTATATGGGCTAAACTTCAAAAATTTATAAATTCGTTTGGTTTTAATGCTATTTTCAGATATCTATCCCTTCCTATAAATGTTTTGATCGCCATATTTACTCATAACGGTGAAGGAAAACATCGTGAGGCACCCAGCATGTCTAAGAATTTTCCATAATGTTCTGGAAGATATGTGAAGTACTTATTGTGTATATATATTAGGTATATACATAATAAGAAAATATATATATATATATATATATATATATATATTATTCCATATTACGTGATCATACACGCGGTGAATAACGACAATGGCCTTTTTTTTATAACGCTTGAACAATAAATAGCGGAATATAGACTAATAGCTACATTTTGTACCATAGTACAAGCTCTGCTTAGTTTGGGCTAGACGGTGTTGTGTGTATGTGGTAGAATATTATTATTATTATTATTATTTGTGTTGTTGTAAGGCTAACACGATGAAATATTCAATAGTCGATGGTGCCGCGGTACTGACTGACCGCTGTGCTTGAGGTTATGGGTTTACATCCCACGTTGAGCATAACGGTTGAATTTTCTGACATGAAATTATTATTACTAGCGGTCGCCTAGTGGCCGAAATTAGACCATTATTAATTTAAATTTTAAGTTTGATCGTTATTAAGGTTTAATTGTCTATAACTATACCCTTATTTTGCATTTATAATAATATGTATTATAAATGAAAATTGTGTTTCTATGTATAATATGTATTTATTTATAAAAAAAGAAGTATATATGTATGTTTTTCCATTGTCTAGTACCCATAGTACAAGCTCTGCTTAGTTTGGGCTAGATGGCGTTGTGTGTATGTGATAGAATATTATTATTATGTTTCTCTTATTATTATTATTATTTAGATTTCGCCAAGATTAATTTACTTATCTTGTTATGGCGCGCATCTCTGAGTTTTTGAAGTTTTGTGCGTATTGAATAGTTATGTATCGCTCGCTTTACCGCTGCAGGAAAACAACGCGAGGAAACCTGCATGTCTGAAAGTTCTACATAATGTTCTCTAACATATGTGAAGTCTGCCAACCCCCACTGGGCCAGCGTGGTGGACTTTAGCTACCTACATACACTAGCTACCCTTTCCCGTAAGAGGTGGGGCATGTGAGGTTACATTTGTGTGTATAAATCGATGTGGATTTTTATATATTAATGGTATAAATATATTTTCACACAGTTTTAGTAATAAAATACAAATAAATCATCCATTATCAATACGAAAGTGTTGAGGTTCGTCCGAGTAAACAGAAGTACTGGTCGTGTGATAAATGGTGACGTATCGCGTGTTATGTCAACAGTAGCGCCGTATTCCACCATATCACTTTATTATTTGTATTACAAAACGAATTATATGGTCTCCAGCAGGTTATTTGCTATTTTACAGAAGACATTTTGTAATTGCAACAATATACCTACAATATCGATATTGATACGATTGTCACAACTTTATCGATATGTAGCGGATTATCAATAGAAATCGCTAAGAGCTCGAGCGCGAGAGCGCGTAGAGTTATGGAACTCTACGCGCCTTTATGAACAGTCGAAATGTATCCGAAAAGGAACGTTTGGCTGTTCATAGAGGACTATTAGTGCCCACACTTATGTATGGAAGTGAAAGTTGGGTATGGCAAAAGAAGCATGAGAGCAGAATAAATGCTGTAGAAATGAGAGCGCTGAGAAGCATATGTGGTGTGACTCTGAAAGATAGAATAAGGAATAGTGTGATTAGAGAGAGATGCAGCATGAAAGTGAATATAGTGACAAGAATAGAAAAGGGTATGTTAACCTGGGCTTGTAGAAGGAATGGACGAGGAAAGACTGACTAAGAAAGTTTATAAAGCTAGTGTGAATGGAACAGTCGCAAGAGGAAGAACTAGGCGAACGTTTCTCGATCAGATCGTAGGCGTTCTGGACAAAGGCCAGGTTAAGAGCACCTTGAACTGACGGGCGTGTATGAGGAATGTGATGAAAGCGAATGAAGCCAGGCAAGTGTGTCAGGATCGTAGCAAATAAAAATCCGTAGTCTCTGCCTACCCCTCTGGGAAACAGGCGTGAATCTATGTATGTATACGCTAAGAACAACCCCCGCTTCGTAACTAATATTATAAATGCGAAGGTGAGTTTCGCTGTCTGTTACGCTTTCACGCCTCTACTCGACTGATCATCATGCAATTTTGCATACGTTGTCAGTGGTACAAAAAAGGGCATAGGAAGTTCATCTGGAAAAGCAATGTTCGCGAGCAAAGCCACGGGCAAAAGCTAGTTACGAATTAATACAGCATCACAAGAGACTTTACAAATATTCAAACAACGGATACAAAGAGCACCCAGACTCGGAACAAGAAGTGACGCAGCGGCCGCGGCAGTCGCGGGCCCACCACTGAAACTACTATGACATCCCGGCCAAAGCTTTGGTCGACAAATGAAAAGGATTAGTAATTATGTTTGAATTTATTATATATTTATATATTATATAAAGCTACTCCTCGAACTAGCTTAATGGCACATTTTTATACTTTATTTTATACAATATTGTAAATGGATCTACCCAAGAAACGTTTTTTTATAGATATAAAGATTTTTGACTTTGACTACGTATGTAATATCAAGGCATCTACTAACGGAACAACATTTAACTGCCAGCCTTGATATTGAATGAAAGCCTCACTGTAAAAGATGGCGCCCTTAGATACAACCTCTTTATTTAACTCAACTCAGCTGTCTCTATCAAATTAAAATGTACCTTTTCATATATTTTTTGCACCCTTTAGGCAACTCCAGTAAACGCGGGCAACGGAATATGTGAGTTTTTGATAATTACAGTACAAGGTTAAATAAAAAATACTAATAATTTTTTACCCTTGTCTTTTTAGATCATACTTAACAACTATTGTTCGAAGACTATTTACAAAACTCAATACTTTTTTGCCAAAATACTTATTTTAAGTTAAAATAAGTATATTAGTATTGGGATTTTCAGCTAATATTACGTTGAAGAAAATCCCAATAACACTAACGTCCCAACGTTTGATACTGCTTTTAAAAAATATTTCCTTTGATTGCTGTTTGCTCTTGTGTGTAAAATAATGTACAAAGGCAACTACCCTATTCCCGTATCGCGGGGAACTTTACAAACATTCAAACAACGGACACAAAGAACACTCAGACTCGGAACAACCTTTTGTGGATCAAACAAATGTTTGTACCGTGTAGGATTCGAACTCTGTTTTAAGTGTTATTTACATAAAATAGATTTGTAATTAACTGATGTACTCAAGAGGTAATTGACCACAATTATGTGAGCGATTATTATAGGAGCTCTAGAAGCTAAAACAATCATTTTTAGAATTGTCTGTATGTTTGTACGCGTATCTCGTAAATAAAACTGCATGAAATTGAATGCTGTTTTCAAATTTGTATTGGTTACCATCACAAGATGAAACATACACCAGATTTTATGTTAGTCCTCCATCTACTTAAAAACTGGTGTATGTTTCATGTTGTTATGGGCACCTAGAAGTCGAGTATTAACAATATGAAATTTGTGATACGCTGCTTATTTAATTAAATGTATAACAAATAGTGACAATAAAAACGGACCAATAATTACATATTAACATGGAACTGTAGATTGCCTATTATACATTTTCTCACAAAATAACAGGCATTCTCACATGATCTTCATTCATTCATTCGCAAATAAATCACAGTTAGGGCTGGCGTACAGAAGAGCATTGAGCACCTCCAAGGTGCGGCACACAGGGGACTTGGCTCTGGCGAGAGTATGGCATGTCGGCCGTGCGAACAATCTATGCCGGTAATTCTGACGGAGTCCAAAGTATTTGTTAGGCACATACAATCTACAGAATAGCTGACGGAGTTCAGAACACTTGAATTTACAAACTATTGTGAGGTGATCCAGGCCTCTTCTCACCTCTAACGAATTAAAACTGAACATTCCTAAAAGGTAGTTAGTTTGATACATGGACACAAAAAGTAAAGCCTTATATACAGGAATCTGAGAAAAGTCTTTATCACCTTTTCAAGCATTAAAGTGTGGGAGGCTGTAAAAGGATTCCAGACACAGGAACTAGTCTCATGCTTACTTCTGACGAGGGTGGTATAAAGGAGCCTTACAACTTGTGGATCCTGAAAGTCGCTAGCATTACGTAAGATAGAACCTGCATACCTACAGGTTGTAAGGGTACAAAAAAAGACATAGCGTATCTTTCATCCAGAAAAGAGTACTGTTTCCGAGGGGTATAAATTCATTGGGGTTCGATTCCCGCACAAGTCAAACATTTGTGTGCATGAACATGGACGTTTGTCTTGGTCTGGGTGTTTCTACGTATAATATGTATATATTTACAAAAAAAAAAAAACGTATATATGTATGTTTATCCATTGTCTAGTACCCATAGTACAAGCTCTGCTTAGTTTGGGCTAGATGGTGTTGTGTGTATGTGGTAGAATATTATTATTATTATTGAAAATATCTGTGTTAACGCGGGCGAAGCCGTGGGTAAAATCTAGTCGTTAATATTTAACATAATTATTTATACTTAATCTATTTATACTAATATTATAAAGCTGAAGAGCTTGTTTGTTTCTTGTTTGAACGCACTAGACTCTGAAAATACAAGTCAGATTTCAAAAATTCTTGTTGCATTTGATAGCCCTTTTCTTAAGGATGGTTATAAGCTATATATAACATCACGCTACGAGTTACGGAGCGAAGCAGTAATCATAAGCGTAGGTGAAACTGCGCGGGATAGTTAGTACAGAATATTTAGAGTTAAAGTCAATTTATTAACTTAGATCACAGAGTTACACTTAAGTCGTCGTAAGAACATCAAAGTTTAGTGGTTAGTAAGTTTGCTAAAGTTATACTTAGATCTATTAGACTAGAACAGTGGTTCCCAGACTTTCTTTTCTCATAGACTACTTTCAAAATTTAGCAGGTTCCGGTGAACCCCCTGCAGCTACATTTCTGCCACATTCCTTGGCATTCGTATTTATATTGATGAAGAATAACTTTTTTTATTTATTTTGACTTTCTCGGTCCTGTACCAACTACGGTACCCAACATTTTAGTTCTTCATTATCGAAAGCAAATAAATTTTCGTGGACCTCCACTTACGAATTGTGGACCCCATTTTGTCACGCCAACGTAGACCCTCGTCGAGTCCCCCGTAGACCCCTGGAGTTCCACCTGGACCACTTTGGGAACTAATGGACTAGAAGAACTAGACTAGGTGAAAACTTGTAGATAAATGTTAATATAAAACTGCCTCAGTGGTGCAGCGGCAGTGAATGCTACTGCGGTGCACAACGTCTAAAGTTCGATACTCGGGTCTGACAAACCATTTTTAGGTTTTTGTGTCAAGAAATGCTTAGTACAAACACGGAGTCTGGAACTGTAGCTGGTAGTCGATTCAATCTAAAATGAGTAAGAATTACCGTCCGTTCTCGTCTTAGCCTTCTATCCTTATCTATCTAAGGACTGCTTTGAGTCAGGCTGTGAGCCCTAATGATGGTATCAATATATCGCACAATCGGTAAGACAGGGGCTGCACGAGGAAAGCCATTTGAATGATTTATTACATTCCAATTTAAATTAAATAGCAGCGATAGCCTAGTGGGAGACCGCTGGACTGCCACGCAGATGTCTCGAGTTCGAACCCAAGGTTTTTCGAAGTTATGTACGTATCAAATAGTTAATTATCGCTCGCTTTAACGGTGAAGGAAAACATCGTGAGGAAACCTGCATGTCTAAGAGTTCTAAATTTGTTCTGAAAGATATGTGAAGTCTGCCAACCCGCACTGGGCCAGCGTGGTGGACTATGGCCTAACCGTTCTCAAACTGAGAAGAGGCCCGTGCCCAGCAGTGGGTCAGTTTAATACGGGGCTGATAATAGTATTACATTCCGTGTCGTATTATTTTGATCATACTGTTGAGTAATTATTATTGTTCTTGGCATAAAAGCCCTATACTTTTGTGATTCGTTACATGTTTTTTACTGGAGTTAAATATTTTTTATTTAATTATTATATATTTTTTCATCAGAAAAGGAAATTTGGAAAAAAATTAAATTGTCTCGGGGGGTAACATATGACTATCTAAAACCATTTCACGTAAATACATACGTACATAATTTTTTTCAAACAAATTATTTAAAAAAAAAATATGGTCAGGATTATTCTATACCAGCAGTAGAATGCGTGGTTAAAAGGAATTACACGATTTCAAAATCATCCTATATATATGTATACAGTTACCCCAAATAATGTGAATTTGCTTCTTTGTTTGTTACGCATTCACGCCTTTACTAATCGAATGATAAACATGCCATTTTTGATTGCAAATAAATTGCATACGGGTTGTCAGGAGAACACAAAATACATCTATCTTTCATCCAGGAAATCGGCCTGTTCCCGAGCGAAACCGCGACAAAAAGCTAACACGAAGTCATTTTATGTATAAAAATTATTAAAATGAGTATTTACTAAATAAGTTTGTATAATTATGTATATGATATGAGACGCGCCTCTGAAAAAACTGGGCTGATTTTGGGGTCTAGTTTGCCTCATATCGACTTATACTTAGTACGTGTAAATAAATTCTTAATTGTAGTCATGTCAAAAGAAAATATTATAAAATTATCGTGTTATATTATATTGCTTTTAATCGATAATACCGTAGAATTCACAGCGTAAAATGTAATTAGATTATCATTCTGTTCAAGGTCAGATATACATATATTAATTTGTAAAAAATACAACTTATTATTAAACAATTTTTTCATTATAGTTATTTTTATTTGAAAAATAAATGGCACATTAATAGAAAAGTAATTTATTTTATTTGTTTAGGCAATAAAATAACATGTATTCAAAACAATAAAAGTAATTCTATATTTAAATCCGATTCTAGTTTAATAACACTAACTTGAGAGAAACCTATAACAATTGCAATTTCAAAATTTTGTGTTCGGAAATTTGAAAACAGAGATTTATATTCTAATAAATAAAAATAATAACATACTTAATGTGTTTATTTTTTGTTATTTATTTGTTATTAATAATTAATAAATGTACTAATAAACACTTACTTGCGTGTGATGGCTGTTACACTAGGTATTGGTGGTTCAGGTACAACGCGATACACAGGGTGCGATAGTACTGCGCGGCAATTGCTTACTGTATCGTTTATATAGGGGTTGCGTAGCGGCAAGCCGTACAGGCAGGTAGCATAGCCATAAGCGGAACGGGAAGCGAATTAAATTCTAAGGTTATCACATTAATATTATCATACATACACAATTTTGCGCTTATATATCCAAAAAGGTGTATTACACTCATTTTTCGTCGCATGTTTTATAACAGCCATATATAGCCTTGCCATGGAACTGCCATGCAGATGTCTCGTGTTCGATCCCAAGGCACGCCTAATAGTTAATTAGGTGTAACTTGCTCTAACGACAAAGGAAAATATTTTAAGGAAACCTGTATGTCGGAGAATTTTATATAATGTTTTCGAGGATATGTAAACTTTGCCAACTTGCATTGAGTAAGCGTATTGGTCTATGGCCTAATCCATCTCAAGCCTGAGAAGAGGACCGTACCCAGCAGTGGGACAGTTTATATATGGGGCTGATATTATTATTCTGGTTTTATATCCCACGCAATAGTAGAGCCTATTGCGGTTCACCGGCCACTGTTTCAAACTCCGTTACAGAGAAAGTCTTGACAGAAAATCTCACAACACTTTGCCTGATCCGGGAGATAGATCCCAGACCTCATGCACAGCAATCGTATACATTATAATATTCTATTATATAAATACAACACCATCTAGTCCAAACTAAGCAGAACTTGTATTATGGGTACTAGACAATGGATAAACATACATATATACTTTTATTTTTGTAAATACATACATATTGTATAAAGAAACACCAAGACCAAGACAAACATCCATGTCCATGCACACAAATGTTTGACTTGTGAGGGAATCGAACCCGCGACATCAGGCGTGGCAGTCGGTTACACTAACCACTCCGCTATTGAGATGGTTAGTGTATGACCAGAGGCAGTCTTATATTATCAATGTAAAACCTTATGAAGATATTGGATGTTTGTTACCCAATCACGCGTAAACCGTAGAACGGATTTTGATGAAACTTGGCACAAGGATAGACCATAATAATAATAATATTAGCCTTGTATATAAACTATCCTTTCGCTGTCCGTGTCCAGCAGAAGGACAGTTTCCTTTTCGCAGTGTAAAAAGGGGAAAGTCATAGTCCTCCACGTTGGCCTAGTGCAAGTTGGCAGACTTAAGATATCTTCGAGAATTTTATGGAAAAATTCAACCCATCTTTTTATTGTCTTTCTGTTTTTGTCACTTCTATTTATTAGAAAATGAATATAGAAACTAAATGATCTTATGAGTTGTTTGCTTCCTAAAGACATGTAACAAAAAGGTTGTCGGTTAAATCGCTATGCGAATTTCGTTAGCGCGATTCGAACGTACAAGTTGTATGAGATAATGTAATATCGAATACAGTGCCATCTCTTAGATTTGGTTAGATCTTTTCCCGTGTACGTTTGTGAAATCTACTCAGTATGCGTAAATAAAAGACTACTTTCTAGAATACTAGAATACTTTTATAATAATTACAGATTATTATTGAGACCACAGCTACTTACAGTAACGTCCATGTTCGAGTAGTGGAGTTGAGTAACTCAAAAGGAAGGATACAGACGATGTATGTAGGTATATCTAAAACTTTTGAGTAGTAGAGCCTCGCTGATTTCAGCATGAATGCGCCGGCTCGACCGGGAAAGGACTTCCCTCTCACAGAATATCGACGTGAAATACCAGTATTCCTACTGTTGTGTTTCGTTGTGAGTGAGAGTGCCGGAGGCCCAATCACCCTCTTTTCCCCTTCCCGCTCCTTCTACTTCCCACTTCCTTTCCTAAAGGGTCGGCAACGCGCAAGTGATGCCTCTGGTGTTGTAGACGTCCATAGGCTACAGTGACCACTTCCCATCGGGTGGGCAGTATGCTTGTTTGCCACCTTGGTTGTATAAAAATACATGGACGTTATTGGGGCAAGATAGTTAGTAGCTGTTCTATTTCACAGTTCATTTAGACTGCCACGCCTGAGGTCGCGGGTTCGATTCCTGCAAAAGTCAAACATTTCTGTGCATGAACATGGATTTTTGTCTTGGTCTGGGTGTTTCTATGTATAATATGTATGTATTTACAAAAAATAAGTATATATGTTTATCCATTGTCAGTACCCATAGTACAAGTTCTGCTTAGTTTGGGCTAGATGGTGTTGTGTGTATGTGATAGAATATTATATTATATATTATTTACTAGTTGTTTTATCATAAACTCAAACCCATTGATACAATTATACGTTACTATAGCGACAGGCTTAGTTTTATTCCCCGGATACTTTGTGTACATGCTGTGGTGCCATTTTTAGCGATTAAAATATATCGGTGTCGGCTCTGTTCGCCCATTGAGTTTCGCCCCTGATTACCTATGTGTATCCGTTCGCCCCGTGGCATTTTAGATACTCAGTTTCGCCCCCGATTACTAGGCGATGAAAAGTACAGTCAGAAACGTTAGCGATAGAGATCTATAATATAATATTATAAATTTATTATTATTATTATTAATAATAATAATGATTATAATTATTTATTATTTGATTTTATCTATCGCGCCATTGTTCAGGAATTACAAAAGATTTAAATGTTTTTTAAAACAGGTAAACAATGTAAGTTCCACTTACAAATAAAGCAAGTAAAACGATTACAAATTGAGTATTTAAATAATACTTTATCAGTATATTCAGTATTACATTATTTTATTTCGGCTGACTGTACTTAGATATAATATTGTCTTCTATTTACGCGAATATTATTCATTGAAATTAAACTGCTATATACGGATTTTATCGCGTTGTTTATTTGACACTTTATTACAAATATGCTGCTGCTGCTGAAAAGCAACCGAAACGTCGGGGAAAGTGTAAAAATAAATTAAATCTAAATAGTTTAATAATAATTTAATTAGCTTAAAAATTAGTAAAGTTTAATAGTAGTACTTAGTAGTGTAAAAATTTTCAAAATTTTGTAATAAAGTGTCAAATAAACAACGCGATAAAATCCGTATATAGCAGTTTAATTTCAATGTACTTAGATACTTAAAAATTCTATAAAAATCTTGTACGAGGCGATCAGCTCAAAACAAATAATTAAATATTAATGTGCAGTTCGCCTCCTGTGAAGGGGCGATCGTGACCACGCATAAGGGGCGAACAGAACATTTCATCAGACGTGGCGAAATCCAAGGGGCGTACGGGGCCGAAACCAATACATCCATGTTCTTCGAATCTTCTACTATCTGCGCGATACTAAACCGCTCAACTGTAATCGCTACCGCTTATCAATAAGCTATATATACTAGAAGGATGTAAGAACCAGAATAAAGATCGTTCTCCATACTTTTAATAGTTTTTCCGGCTAAACTTTAACATAATATGATCAATATCTGCAATTTAAACATTAAACCTTGACGTTGTTTTGATATTTAGTTTCGCATTTGATTTTATGTTATAACAGTGTTTGTGTTAAGTGTGGTCGAGTTTTTTTTTTTACTCTTCTGCCTCGAATTGCGGGTTCTGTTCATACTTTTTTGATATATGCCGTACTTTGATGTTTTTCAAATTGCCTGGCAGAATATAGCAAAATACAGAGCTATTTGGAAATCAGAGTAAGAAGCCTTTGCTCAACTTTGGGATATACGAATAGACAGTGGATAATGGTTTAGGAATCCCAGGAAGAGGGGGATATACCAATAGGCTATATATAGGTATTCAATTCTCGTAATAAAAACTGTTCAAAATATATTTCCGATCTAACCTCAGTGTTATAAATATCTCAAAATATGGTGTTCTCCGAAATTGAAATAAACGTGTAATACTAACTGTAATGCATTTCAGTTCGCATTCTGACTTTTTCAGACTATATCGGCACTCTATCTTTTTGTATCACGAGAAATAGCCTTCTTCATTTTCACTATATTTACAAAAGTGACCATACTGCTTATTCTGAAAATGTATCAATCTAAAAACAGATGCCCTAGAAATCATGTTATTTTTCATATTAATAAATAACGAGTATCAACCCGTACGTTGTGCACCTTACAGCATCCACATCTTATATACATTAACAATACTTGCAGTACGGGGACTTGTCTAGGAATAATTCTTGTGTTGCAGGCATAGCTGCAAACTTTCAAACAATAATACTAACGAACACGACAAACTATTGGTGGATCATACAATTTTTTACCTCGTGTGGGAATCGAATGGCAGTAGCCATTACACCAAGGATTCGATTCCCACACGAGCAATCACTTAAATAATTGCACTATCCGTGCATTCGATGTGTTATCAGTCTGTTGGTATGTACATATATTTTCCTCTTTGACACGTTCTGTAGTTTAAACGGCTTGACAGATTTTGATGAATCAGGTATCAGTAGCTTGCTAGTAACAATAGGAGTGACATAGAGTACCAATATTCTATGTTTCAACAGTTCTAGCTCTCGTTAGAAGAGTATTCATGTACTACGTATATACACAACCGCATTTGTTTTACCTAATACCAGGTTTTACCCGCGGCTTTGCTCATGTGAATGTAGATAAATTCAACCATTTTCTATCCCTCGGCAACAGTACTTTTTATGGATAACATTATGTCCTTTTTTGGACCGTTAATGTTGCCTCTAGTTTTGCAGGCGCCCATAGGCTACGGTGACCACTTACCATCAGGTGGGCCGTAGGTATGATTATTTGCCACCTTAGTTGTATAAAAAGAAACTCATATTGGCATTTATAATATTAGTTAGGATATATAAAATTTAAAAGCTATTAAACAATAATTATATTGCAACTCATATGCAAGATGTTGCAACAATAATACTAGTTTTTAATGACTTTCAAAGTAGATTATTACAATTTATATGCATCTAAAAATTGTTTATTTCAGTCATCAAAATTGCGTCCCTGATTAGACCATGTTTCTAGCTATTTACCTATTTAGTCCTAGCAACACACCGGCGCCCAGACACAACACGTTATTAATAATGTCTGGTTTTCCTTTTCTTCTTGTTGACAGATTAAAAGTATCGGCAATAATAAAGCACCTAGCAAATATGAATAAATTATTTCTGTAATAGGACAAAATCCCAGAGCCCAGAGGCTAAGTCCTCGCGAAGCAGGACATCTTGTCTAGAAGATCTATGACGAAATTAAATGGTGATATCGATCAACATCCGCCATTATATTTCTTCATAAGTTTATTAGACAAACATTTCTACATTTCGAGACTTAATATATTAATTTAGCAAAGATTAGATTCCTTCTGTAAATGTGCAGTCCATCATAACTAATACCTATCATGAAATGAGACTGTGAGTTTGTTTGTTACGCTTTCACGTCTTAACTACTCGAGCGATCGTCATGGAATTTCGCATACCCATTGTCAGGGGTATATAAAAGAATATAGGGTATCTTTTATCCAGGAAAAAGTTCTATACCCGAGGGATATAGAATTGACACAACCTACATTTACGCGAGCGAAGCCGCGGGCAAAACCTAATATACTATGCTGTATGTGTAAGGAAGTACTGTTTTGTGTGCCTTAATAAATGTATAAAACAATAAAATTATAATTGTATGGCAATTTAAAAGAGTGGACGTCAGTTTCTTGCAGGTGTCTTCTCATAGGCTCAACCTTTGCTCAGAAACTAGCAACAAACGTAATTTAGAAACTTCACTAATCTCACTAACTCATAATAAACTTTAACATTCATTAGTGTTACTTTATAACCTAAATTAATAAATGATTTTTGACTTTTACTTTGGCTCAACGTTGTTACCACGTTGCAATCAAACAAATTTTTAAGTAGTAGAGTCTCGCCGATTTCAGCATGAATGTGCCGGCTCGACCGGGGAAGGACTACCCTCTCACAGAATATCGACGTGAAATAGCAGTATTCCTACTGTTGTGTTTCGTCCGGTGAGTGAGAGTGACAGAGGCCCAATTACCCTCTTTCCCCCTTCCCGGTCCTTCTCCTTCCCACTTCCTTTTATTACTAAAGGGTCGACAAAGCGCAAGTGATGCCTCTGGTGTTGCAGGCGTCTATAGGCTACGGTGACCACTTACCATCAGGTGGGCCGTAAGCTTGTTTGCCACAATAGTAATATAAAAAAAAATTAACTAGTTTATATGGTTATTGAACCAATATTTTTCTTGGCTGACTACCTTTTGATAATTATGTTATTCTTAAACTTCTACTACTAATAAACTATTCAGATATACACATTTTTTTTAACTTGAGGAATTGCTCCTGATGCTTATCCTTCGCCATAGGGGGAGGCGAGAGCGTTATGTCGGGCTCTCCCGAGACTTCGGGCCTACCGTCTTAACAAGGTGTATCAACTCACCGCTTTGTATGGTGGGTGGGTCGCTGGAACTGAAACTATATAGATTTACACTTTCCTCGACGTTTCGGTTGCTTTTCAGCAGCCATGGTGACAAGGCCTCCAAAAATTCTAAATGTGCAATTTTGCAATTTCAGGTCTTATAGGTCTCATCCCACCTTCTTCCTTCCTTCCTTTTCCTTAAGATCGGTAGAGGATACAAGCGATGGTAAACTACGGTTATCGTTTACCATCAAGCGAACCACTACCATCAGGCGGTCCTAATACTTGACCAAATTAGTGGTAGGTAGAAAAAAGTAATGAACGCTTCCGTAATTAAGTTTCACTAAATCAGACGACTCGCTGTAGAAGGAAAAATCGAAAAAATAACAAATCATTGTTGACGTTGGAGTTAAAATTAACTAGTATTTATTAGTAATGGTAGCCATTTTCGTAAACTATTGAGTCATAGCTACTTATATATGGGGAGTATTTAACTGTTCCTCAATTTTTGCCTTTGTTCTACCAAAAATACTAATTGCACACCAAAATATGCTTACTAAAATATTTTAAAGCGATCAATCTAAGAAGACGGAGCCCCGTTCGGCGGGGCTCCTATTTTTACCTGGGTTTAAGAAGGAACCGAACATAACCTAACCCTTCCGAGATGGAATGCAGTGATTTGAGGCGTATAGGTGCTCGTTATGATATATTTTAGTAAGCATATTTTGCTGTGCAATTAGTATTGTTGGTGGTCAATATATTTAATCCCCTTATATATATAGTCTCGCACTTATAATTCTGAAACGGTAGACATAGATATAAAACAGCAACAATAATTATAATCGCTTCTTGACAACTTAAGTTTGATTGCCGGGCTGTGTAAAGTAATGTTGGGATTGTCTGATAAAAAATTACGTCTCAGGAGTCTAAAAATTGACTGATTCACTCGCCCGGACTACCTGGGACGTCCAACGACCGGAGAAAGATCAGGCGCATCACCAACAGCTGTACGTGCTATCCGACGCACGGGGTTCAATACCCGGGTCGAAAAATGGTTAATTGTTGGGTTTTTTAAATCTAAGAGTGCTCAGTATAAGCACAGTTTCTGAGAGTGGCACTGTGACCTACCCCATATGGTGGGACCTTAAACGATTCGTAGCTCCCCTTTGGCGATATCGGCGTGAAAGTATGTTCATATGACCGTAAAATCAATACTATTATAATAAAATAAAGAGATTTTATTTTAATGCTTTTATCTCCGGAACTACCAGGCAGAGTTGTTTACAATTCTCTTGCTTTTGATAGCATAACTCTCGAGGAAGGTAATAAAGTATATAACATCACGCTAGGAGCTATAGGAGCGGCGCAGTAATCACAAGCGTGGGTGAAACCGCGGTGGACAGCTAACATTGAAATAACTAGGCAGTGATCATTATGTAACTGTAGCTACATTATTGCACAAGAACTTGTAACTTAAGTTTACACCAAAACAACACATACAGGAAACTTACTATAAAATAATATCAATTAATAAATTATACATATTTAATATAAATACTTAATCATAATAATTATATTTGTGAGATGTCCTTTGCGATAAAATTGATGTGTTTATTAAAATATGGATTAGTTTGTACTTAGAGATAGTTCTGTAGCAAATATTATAGTTAGCTAGCTTAGTTAGCTTTTGCCCGCGGCTTCGCTTGGGTTCATGTACATTTGTCTAATAAATTTAAATATCTCGGGAACAGTACATTTTTCAGGATGAAACCCTATGTCTTTTTTTGTACCCCTGACAACGTGAATACGAAATTTTATGATGATCGGCCGAATTAAGACATAAAGCGTAACAAAAAAAACTCATTCGCATTTATAATATTAGTAAGCATTATACTAGCTTATACCCTGACTTGCCTCTCCTACAGCGTTGCCGTTTTGTGTGTAACTATAATTACACATTTTGTGTGTAATCGAGGCCTCTCGTGTGTAATAGACATATGTGTGTAATTGTGTACACTTACAATGGTCTTGGTCACTCTTGGTCGTTATTTACTAAACACATTTTTGCGGGGAACGGAACGCGACAACTGTCAAACTATAATTAGAATAGTTATATATTTGAAAGTTGCCAAACGAAAAAATAAGATAAGTGGAATACGCGGTTAAAATTCTGTCTCCGATATCATCAAAACTCAAAAAGAATATAGTAATATATTGCATTTGGATATTGTTCTGTGTGTCTACCTGCCGGCACTGGTTAGTAATTAAGTCAATAGTATTTTGTGACTGCGTCCGTCGTATATATTGCGATGATTGAGTGGCTGAAGACATAACAAAAAGGTGAGTACATAATTATTTACTTCGTATTTTAATAATTGATACCTAATTATAAGAGGTGTAACCAAAGTATTTGTAATAAGTATAGATATAACACAAGCCGTATATTCATATTAGGATAATAAGCGTGTAGCGGCAACCATTAACACATAATCAAATACTAAATTAGTTTACAATAGGCAAGCTAAAAGATCTATGTTCTGTCAGCCTCTTAAAGTATGAACAAAAATGTAATAACCGTTTCATTTTGGTAATATATAGGTAAACCTGAATATTGACGAATATCTTGAATATTAAGACTGCGCCGAGCGTAAGACAGATAATGATAGCTCGTACGGCGATAATAAAATCGGCGCGTGGCCGCCATAGTAAAATTGTATGAAGGATTTAAAGTGCTTTTTTGATAAATATGTACACATGTCTTTATTGTCAACCAATAACTTAAATATTTGGGACGGACAAATTGTAATATAACTATTTATGTTTCGTTTAAGCTGTAAAATAGGATAGATTTCTACTGTTATAATCTAAAAATCACGTAACACGAGCTTACGTTTTTGCATTTTTCGTGCAAATTTAATTTTGTAGGCGTAAATATAAATTATTTTAAGTTTTTTAGACATAGTAATAGTAAACACATTCATTGTTATGGTAAATGTATATTTTATATTTGTATTAAACAAAAAGTGTTGATTTAATTCACTTAACTGTGACCGCCTGTTTTGGCACATTTCGCTCGGCGCAGTCTTAATACAATTCTCTCGTAAATGTTCAGTATGCCGATTTTAAATTATTCACATTCTTTATGTAGAGAATAGGTAAGATATCAATATTATATCCGAGCAGCGACTACCGAACTTTAAATTAGCTGGCTAATATTTGACGAGAGTGGGCTCGGTGCAAGGTGTGTAATGTTTTTGTAATAACTTCCTAGGTACTATAATATGCATATAAACCTTCCCCTTGAATTGCTCTGTTTATTGATAATAACCGTACTAAAATCCGTTGAATAGTTTTTTTTTTTAAATGATATAAGCGTACAGATGGCTAAAGCGACTTTGCTTTATACCTGCGTGTATAGCACACATACCTACGTACGATTATATTATAAAACTATGTTTGTGTGCTATACATGTAATATTCCGTACGGTTTTCCGTTCAGGAACTCCGAATGTATGTGGCTACCCTAAGTATGAAGTGATATGAGCGGGAGAGCGAATGATATGTAGCTAGGATGAATCATAGATTACTGAACAGACAAGACTAGGCAGTAGGTGTGAAGTGCGAAACAAGCGATCGTCGCGACCTCCAAGTCCTCCAACCGCCGTCATTACCCTAAAACCTAAAAATTCTGTAAAATCAGGGCAATTAATATTAATTTCCCTGATTTTACAGAATTATAAATTCCTCTCCAAAATTATTATAAAAACACTAGTGGTCAGGGTTAAAATTGCAATGATTATCTATTATTAAATCTTAATATATATTGAAAAGGTTCTATAATTTATTTAATTTTTAGACTCCTAGCGTTACTTCTGTTGAAGATGAAGATGTTGCAGAAAAAATGTGTCGCTTCGCAGATTCAATGGAGATCAATGAAGATGTCGTCGCTCTGTCATGGACATCCGTCAAACCTTTATAAACCGTTACTGTGCCTATATCTTCTGATATTGTGAGTAATCCATAATGTATTTTTTTTTTTTTTTACGTGGGGGAGTGCATGACGCATACTCCTCCGCAAGGGCGGGCGGAGGGGTTATGTCGGACTCGCCGGGGTAAAAGAAAGATGTTAAGAAGAATATGTACCTCCCGGAATACCGACTAAACCTACCACGGTGTTCCTCAACAAAACCATTATCGACGGGGCTGCGCGAATCACTTTCGCATTTCGCATCGCGACCCTGCCGAGGTTTCGGCCCGCCGTATGAAACGGCAGGCCACTACACGAAAGATCTACCCAAAGGCACTTCTAACACTTCCTACTCTCCCCCCTAGAGGGGAGACGGACTCGAAACAGAGGTGCGCGTGGGAACACGCACGCCGCCTCTCAGACCTGGTGCTGAACGGATGGCGGGCAGGCCCACAAAGCCCGCCACCCCCAGGTCAAACCTCAGGGTGGCTGGAGGTCGTCCCGCGCCCTCCGGCGCCCGGCTCTGCGGTTGGGGAGAGGGTTTAAACGCTCCCTCTCCCGCTCCGCCGCCTCCTTGAATGAAATTACTTCCTCACAAAAGGAGGCGACGGCGTTCCACGACCTCTCACTCCGGACCATAGACTGAACTACGGCCGGGAGCGAGAGGGCAACCAATCCGACTACCGCGATCAGCTCACGGCGCTGCGATGCCCAGGCGGGGCAAACCGCCAAAGTGTGCAGCGCCGTGTCCTCAACAACGTCGCGGCAGTCGCCGCAGTGGTGACAACCGGGCGTCTCTTGCCGGCGTATACGACACAGGAACTGGCCAAAACAACCGTGGCCAGTCATTACTTGTGTCAGCCGGAAGGTGAGGGCGCCATGCCGCCTCTCCAGCCACTCTTCAAACACGGGACTTACCGCCACGATCGTGGCGTGCCCGAATCCATAACTATTGCATTAATATTAAACAAGTACATTTTATAGTGAATCTCACTATATGGATTAAAAATACTACGATACAAAGCGGTTCAATTACATGATTTTAATTTTAGACTACAAGTGAAAGGTTGTTTGTAGAAATCGTGCAGAGTGCTGAAGATGTTATGGTATCAACATCTGAGTTGGACCCTGTCATTGTAAGTAGTCCATGGCCATCAAACCCTTATTAAATATGAGAATTAATCTCACTCACTATACGAAATAAGAAGAAACGACAAAGAAGGCTTTGCACTACGTACAATTTTATTTGTTTTTTTAGACTTCAATGGTTATTCCTATGGAAGACGATGACAATGAATTTACCGCAGAAAAAGTGCAGGACGATGTTGCAATATTAAAACGTAAGCGGAAAGATGATGATGAAGAAAGAAAAAGAAAAGACGATCTCAATTGTAAAACTACACGCCGGTATAAATTGAATGAAGCATGGCTTAAAGAAGACGCGTTAAAAGGAGGGCGTTCTACATGTAACCAAACGTTACTAGCTCATAAGGGCGATATTGTACGCCACCTAAATTCCGAGCGTCATAAAAAATTGTGGAAGCAGGTCGCCTCGTGTCATAAGATGTCAGAGTTTGCACCAAATCTCGATTTTAGTAACAGTGTTAGAAGGGCTGAATTGAAATTGGCTGCACTACTAGCATCCAATAACCTACCATTTTCGCTAATGGATACATTAGGTCCTTTGTTTTCAAACGTTTTGCCGGATTCAAATATATAGATAACTTCCCGGCAGCAGGATGTTCTTCCCCGGCTTTAGAAGCATGATGACTCTGCCTAGTCGCCATGCGGAGGGAAAGTGTCCGGTACGCAGGATGCCATTAAAGAGGCGCGTCAGCGTCGCGATTGCTCGCGGAGGTAGGTGACGCAGAGCTTCGTTGGCTACCCGGTCAGGTCCGGAGGTTTTCCGTAGGGGCGTTCGGCGAATCATCCGCTGGACTTGGCCTGGGAAGACGACGATGGATTCCTCTATTGGCTGTTCGAAGTAAGACTTCAGCTTCCTCTCGACCTCTGCTACATGCTGCATGTTGAGAGCCGGATTGGGCTGGAACTGCGCTTCCAGGGAGTCGGCGAATATCTCCGCTCGGTTCTCGGCACAGTAACGTGGGGTTCCGTCACCGGCCAGTTGGGGCCTAATCGGAGATGGCTTCCCGGAGAGTTGGCGGCACAGGTGGTGTATGCCCGACCAGTCTTTGCTAGCTTACTCAATGGTGTGTTGCCAGGACTCTGCCGCATTTGTTGCCAACGCAGCAGAGATCTTCGCAGCCAGAGCGTTTAGCTGGGACTTCATGGTCGGACATTGGGAGCGTTGCCATTGCCGGCGCAGTTTCCTCTTCCTGTCGATCATCACCAGGATGAGGGCAGGGAGCTAGAAAGGCCTCCTTGCCTTTCAGGCCATCAAGGAGCGCTTAATTAATTGCTATGAGGAGTCAGAAAAACGCCAATTTCAAAAATTATTGACCTAAATGGACCTCGGCGATCAAAAATCATCACAACTTTTACGCAAAATGCAAGTTCTTGGAAAAGGAAAAATGGGTGACGAAACCATCAAGTTGCTATGGTTGTGACTTTTACCACCATCAGTTACTACAGTCCTAGCAGTTACAGAAGACATGGATATCGACAAGATGAGCCAGATCGCTGACAAAATTATAACAAACTCAAAACTTACCGAGGTGTCAGCTGTAAAAGAAAACATAAACAAAACTGATAAAGGGGCAATGGCATGCGTATTAACACAGTTAGCAAAAATACAATTGTAATTAAGTGCAATTCAGCGTGATCACAGAGACCATCGACGCAGCACTCAAAGATATTATAATCGTCAGCATTTTTATTTTATTTTATTTTTTATACTCTAATAGGCTTGCGTTTGACCGCGATCTCACCTGATCTTAAGTGTAGATGCAGTCGACGATGGAGCATGCTTGCCTAGAAGATACCTATTCACTATTTTCCATTAAGGTCAAGTTCAAGAGCAAACAGTCGGGAAAGAAAACACTATTGTTTTAATCACGATAAATACGGAAAATATGCAAAAAGTTGTATTAAACCATGTGATTGGCAACAAAAATTTAATTCAAGAGACCAGGGAAACTAATCAATGTTCAGACTACGGCGGATCTCTGTGCTGTTCACCCGTCCAACCGCCTCACTGTTACCGACCGAAAAAGTGGTATGAGATTTTTGATTGACACGGGAGCAAATATTACACAGAGACATTCATTTACACAATATGAACAATATACACTTTAAGCTGCTAATGGTACAAAAATCAAGACTTACGGCGAAAAAACTCTTACTTTAAACTTGGGATTACGGAGATGTTTTTCATGTAATTTCGTCGTCGCTGATGTGACACAACCAATTATAGGAGCAGATTTTTTAGGGCATTATAAGCTATTAGTCGACATAGCTGGTCAAATACTTATTGACAGGGTAACCGAGCTGACAACGCCTGCTACCCTGATCAAATCGACGCAGTAAACAATTCGCACTATTGACATCGGCATGAATCCACGCATAACTAAACTCTTAAAAAAGTATGAGGACATTACGAGGCCTTCCTCCATGCGCACTACCCCAAAACACAAGATTGAGCACCATATTATTCTCAATATACTCCGCCCTTGTGTCCTTATCATCGGGTGGAGCTTGGTGAAGTTGTTGGGAACGCCCCATGCGCTGCTACAGGTGCATGGGGCTGGCGCACACGTGCCCCCAGTGTCCCACCGCGGCCGACAGAGGTGACCTGTGCTTCCGTTGTGGAGACGCAGGTCACTGGGCAGCCAACTGAGGCAAGGCCGGGCTGCGCTGCGCTATTTACGCAGAGGCGGGCAAGCCCTCGGGGCACGTTATGGGGGGACGCAGCTGCACCCCTCCGAAGACGAAGGGAAAGGCCCCTGGGATCCGGGCCGCGCCTGCGGCCACCAGTCAGGCCACCCCTGAAGCAGCGCGCCGTGAAGCAGTGTGTTTGGACATCACAACTTCCTCCAGGTGAACCTAAACCACTGCGCCAGGGCCCAAAACCTGCTCATGCAGACCCTGGCGCAGTGGGAAATCGGTGTGGCCGTCGCCGCGGATCCGTATTTCGTCCCTCCCAATTCCTATTGGGCTGGGGACTTGAACAGCTCCATGGCCATCGTTGGGAGGGTTGGCAGCCCCCTTCTCTCAGTCATAGAGAGAGAGGGGCGGGGTACGTAGTGGCCAGGTGGGAGAGGTATGCAATCGTCGGCGCATACTTCTCCCCTAACAGAACCGCCGCGGAGATGGTGGTCTTCATGGACCTCCTGGCCGCGGTGGTGAGAAGGCAGGCGCCACGTCAAGTCCTCTTAATGGGGGACCTGAACGCCAAGGCCCGGGAATGGGGCAACCGCTCCACTGACACTCGAGGGGAGATAGTCAGAGAGTGGGCGGTTGCCACAGGACTAACCCTCCTCAATAGAGGGTCGGTCCACACGTGCGTGCGATGGTGTGGGGGATCCGTGGTGGATCTAACTGTCGCAGCACGTGCCCGGGCTTTTTTCCCCCGCCATGCTTCGATGATTACCCCGGACATACATAGAAGCTCGGTCACTTCGTAGATGCCCGGTGTAAGGTTAGCTGTGCGCGCTAGCTGCGCGAAGTACAAGCATCCGGGGCGACCTTGACGAGCTCGGATGGGGCGCACGTGCTCAGGCTTGTAGGCGAGCTCGGTGAGCTCCCGCTCCATCTCCTCTGGCGGCGTATTGTTTTAGTGACCACGGATGGCCACCTTGAGGCTGCGCTCAGCGGGGAGGGAGTAGGATTCGTCTCCAGGGAGTAGAAGTATCGCTGGATAGTGCGGTATTCCTGGTCCGACTTCGGGATGAGCAAACTCCCTTCCCGAACCGACGGCCGTTCGGTGCATGCGCGAGAGCTTTTTTGAGCTCCCTGAAGTGCCACGGCCACTAGGGGCGGGTAGCGGGGGGGTGGGCGGCTTCTTCCCGGGAACAGCATCAGTTGTGGCTGTGGCAGCGGACGTGGTGGTAGCTGTGGCAGCAGTAGTGGTGGCGGGTGAGCCAACGGCTGCGGCTGTAGCGGCGGTGGCAGTGAGGGTGCTGAACGCGGCAGCGTGCGAGGGTCCCGTAGTCTCCATCGGAGACACACTCGTAGCAGGCGGCAGGCTAAACGGCGGCGTCGTGAACAACGCACGTCGTTTCTCCCGTTGCGGCGGCTACGGGAACCTGTCCGGCGCAACCGTAGTTGGTGGGGCGGGGAAGCGCGGTGGGGGCGATGTCTTCACCCTCTGTGGCAGTGGGAGTGCCGCTCGAGAGGGCACAGAGGGGGCCGGCGCTTGTCGCGTAGCGGACACCGCAGTGGCAGCTGGCCGCGCTGTCGCGGGCCAGACTGGGGCGGAAACATTTAGGGGCGATGCGGGCGTTGCCGGTGAGGCCGTTTGCGAGAGCGAGGGGAGGCTGAAGAATTCCTCTCCAGCGCCCGGCGTCGGCGTTGAGGCGGCCGACGATGACGGTGTTGGCTGTCTCAGCAGCGGCGGCTGCGGGAGATTGCGAGTGGTCCGTTGCAACTACACGATCCAGCGCGGACAGCGCGGCACTGCGGGAGCGGACGGACACCCGCTTGGCTACACCGGTCGATGTCGTCGGCAGCGGGCGAATGGCCCGACGTGCGGGTGGATAGTGAGGCGGGGCCGGACGCGACATTATTTGTCAGCGACTGCGTCAGGTGGTATCCGGGCACCAAACCGGTACCCTCCGGCACAAAGCACCCACTGAACCGGCCCGCCGGGGCTTGCCGCTGATGGCAGACCGGGGGCCAAGGACAGCGGTGTACCCCGCGTTATCCGAAAGGACTGATTGGTGCGCGTTACTTAAAAACAAATAAGCAGCGTTGTTGGGCGCGCGATGAGCCGATAACTTCCGAGAACTTTCCACAAACCGTTACACGTGCCGCCTCGCTCTGGTCAAGGACACGCGGCGGCACGCAAGGAGTGCCCGAGGCGCGGGGCGCGGACGCTGCGCGTGTAGCGGCCTGCGCTCAAGGTCGTGCGCTTGCACCGAGCGATGTTTTTGTTGCGGTTCGGTCGGCAGCGATCGATAACGTAGGCACGACACGTCCTCTCGCGATCGCGCGCGGTAGTGACTCTGCCTGTGCCCGCGCATCTTTTTTTTTTTTGTGATAGTTGTTGGCCTCCGATGGCTCTTACAACTTAACGCGGACTGTGGGTGAGCGCAGACGGCTCCCAACCCGTTATAAAATACCCTGTGTGCGCGCACGAGTCTCCGGCGCTTATATACCGTCAATATGACACTGACAGTTAAAACTGTCACTCCAACTGACACATTGGCTCTATGGCGACCTCACTCAAGCTTAGGCTTGACGTTCCGAATCAAACCAATAGATGGCGCTTTATTCAACTCCAATTACAGAAATAAATTACATTCCAATGATTATTTTCTTGACGCTCCGACATATATAACAAACCGAATTTCTTTTTCTAGATAACGATTAAGACTATTAAATTTTATAGCGTAAATTAAGTCATAGTTAAAGTAAAAACTATTTATTAGTTCAGGGTAAAGTAACACTTATGAATGGTAAAGGTTAGTAAGATACTGAAACATTTACCTATACTGGTTACTAGGTTTAGGCAAAAGGTTGAGCCTATGAAACGATACCTGTATGAAGCTCGCTGGCGGTGGCCAGATTTAAGGTGTTAAATCGCTATATATACCTATATATACATATATTTCAGTATCCATATGTACAAGGTTTTGTAGCTGTTACAGCATTATATTAAAGATTTTTAAAATAATAGTAAATACTCAATAATATAAATGGTCTGCATAAGTAGGTAATTATTTTAAATATGCAATAGCATGGTATGAAAGGAAAAGCGGCAAATCTTACACTGTGTGATAAATGCAAAGGTAATTCGTGACTGAATGGTAATTTAGGGGAACTGAGACGAACGGACACAATTTTTATACTATTTAGAGTTATACATATATTCTTACCTATATATATTATAATACTAGATTTTGCCCGTGGCTTTGCTCGCTAATATATGTTAGGTTAGTAACAATACTTTTTTCTGGATGAAAGGTACCCTATGTCCATTTCTGTACTCCTGACAGCGGGTATACAACATTTCATGATGATCGGTTGAATCGTTACGGCGTGAAAGCGTAACAAACAAAAAGTCACATTCGCATTTATAATATTAGTTAGGATTGGAATGTTGTGTTTAACGCGGAACTTGTTTATTTCGACGCATTTCCTTTATAATGGCTGATGTAAGGTTCGCAAGTTTGTTGTTTTGTTTTCATGATCAATGATAGATTGACGGCAGATATTAATTTGATGACTATAGTTTTATTTACTAGATCAAGCCGTGTGTCTTGAGGCACTTAACAAAGATATACCAGGCTAGCTAACTCGTAATATATTAAGATTTTTTTATAATTTAATTCATACTATTGTATTATGTAAACTAATATTTTTACAAAAAATATTTGAAATCTTTCAAAAATAAACTTTGATAACTTTAAATCTTGTGATAGGGTGCGCATGGGAGCAGTGATAGCTTAATAGAAGACCGTTGGACTACCACGCTGAGATCTCCGGTTTGATCTCAAGCCTCTCAGAGCCTCATTTGATCTCACCTCGGACTTTTGGCAGTTATATGCGTATTAAATAGTTAATTATCGCTTGCTTTAACTGTAAAAATAGCGTGAGGGACCTGCATTTCTGAAAATTCTACTTGACGTTATCTAATACATGTGAAGTCTGCCACCCCGCACTGGGCCAGTGTGGTGGACTATGGCCTAACCCTTCTCACACTGAGAAGAGGCCCATGCCAAGCAGTGGGAGTTTATATACAGGGTTGATATTATGGTGCAAGAGGACACGCGTCACAGGCTGCGATTGATGCTGCATTTCACGCCAAACCATAACGTGGCAGGTAACTTTATCCATTCCTATTTACAAATGTGAATGTGAGATATTTTGTTTGTTACGCTTTTACGCTTTAACTAATCGACAGATCAGCATGAAATTTTGCATAGACGTTGTCAGGGATACAGAAAAGAACATAGGGTACATCCAGGAAAAAGTATCGACTGTTCCCGAGCGACCGCAACGCTCTGGGAATTATTCCTGTGTCGAGGAGGACTTAACTACATTTAAACTACGGACACAAATAATATCCAAACTCGGAACAAGCATTTGCGATACACACAATTTTTGTCACGCGTGGGATTCGAGCCCACGACACTTGGCGTACAGTCATCTGTACTTGTATCGTGTGGATGCTCTTTGTGTTCGCTCTTCGTATGTTACAAACAACGGGCAGAAAGAATACCCAGATTCGGCACCAATAATTGTGGATCACGAAGATTTTTGTACCTTTTGAGATTCGAACTTCGAGCACTCATTATTATAGTAAAACTGTCTGCCGACAGATGGAGTCACAACACAGGGGTCGAAACCCCAAGGTTTTCGGCAATATTATACCCTAATAACATAAAAACAAATATCAAACCAGTTTTATCTAAAGACATATCTATAATTATATGACTAATTGGACTAATAGTGCCCTCCGGCTATGCTTACTCTTATCACCGTTATATCTGTAAATGTTAACTTGTTGTGATTTGTATCTTCAATACGTAATAGACGTGTTATTATATTTAAGAGAAAAATTATAATTTGCGTTGCAAACTAATTAATACGGTGGTGCAATGGTAATGAATGGAACTGTCCATGGGGTATCGGGTTTGATTCTCTCCGTGTTATTGGGATTTAAATTTTTTTCAAATTTGCTTCCAATTTTATAATGCGTACAGTTAAGAAGTGGAACTCGCTACCTAAGTCTGTTTCCCGATGAGTACAATCTGGGTGTCTTCAAGTCGCGAGTGAATAGGTATCTTCTAGGCAAGCGTGCTCCATCGTCGACTGCATCTTCACTTAAGGTCAGGTGAGATCGCGGTCAAACGCCTATTACAATATAAAACACGTGAGTATCGGCAATGAATTGCCGTAAATCTTAGAGTTTGAAAAAATGGTTCAAGTAATATGCAAAGATCACGTGATACCACGTGACCTTGAGGTCAGAGGTCAGGTATATCGACTATGCTGAGTCGAATGGTGTTCACCGCGAGGCTCTAGCTCTTGCGGTTCTTGAGTTGAAAGTTGTATATCAGACAGACGGACAAAGCTGTTGTATAAGAGTTATTTCGAACTCTATAAAAGATATTATTTTGCATTCTGAAATTGTGCCCTGTAGATGTCAATAGTTTCACCCCTTATTACGTGTGACCTAAAATAGCTGTCGAAATGTGAGTGCAAAACACCTTTTGGGAATAAAGGCGTAAGAATATACATACATATATCTATATTATATATATCTATGTATGTACCTATA
Organism: Catocala fraxini; assembly: GCA_930367265.1. NCBI lineage: Eukaryota > Metazoa > Arthropoda > Insecta > Lepidoptera > Erebidae > Catocala > Catocala fraxini. The sequence continues at coordinate 745,183 of OV884051.1, forward strand.
TACTAGTTGGCTTCCTTGCGTCACTATGACAGGCTCCAGTGGAAGACCAGTGCCTGGTGCTCAGTGGTTCTTGGAACCAGGCAAATGCTGAACTGGAGTCCTGATTGCTGCAGCTGTGGGACGCATGTGTCACTAGATGTTTCTTTTTTTTTTTTGCACATTATTTCCTGAATTAACACACCCCACACACACACACACACACACACACACGCACACGCACACACACACACACACAGACACACACACCCTCTCATTCATAACTTATACAGTATACATACTGCCAATTGCAATTGGTAGTAATGCTTAGGTATACACGCCCACCGGGACACTTACCTGACATGCTAGTGCTGCACGAGTCCAGTGCCTGGAGAGGCTGGTAATCTGCCATACAGGTCGAGCCTAGTACAGATACCAGTCTCTCAGATAGTTGCGTTTATGTGTATGTCTAGGTTAAGTTTCTTTTGTGTGATTTCTTATTATCATGTTCTGTCTTTTTTTTGTCTTTAATACAAATTCCATTTTTTTATTCTTTACTTCACTTTGTTTTCGTTTGCTTTTTTTACTTTTCTTGTTATTATTATTAGTTTTTATTCTTGAACGCACTGTGCCCTCTACAAGCTGTAAGGCAATAAAGATGTCTTTCTTTCTTTCTTTTATATAATTATACACTCCTCTATGTATAAGATAATATAGCTTTATGTATGTAACGTAATTTCTGTATTAAGTACTTACTAGCTTTCGCCCGCCGTTTCACTCGTTAATATAGATTTTATGGATCAACTTCTATCCCCCAGGAACAGTACTTGTTCTGGACGAAAAATATGTCCTTTTCTATAGTTCTGGCCAATCCCTTTGAGCAAGGGCGCGGTACTATGTTTTCTACTACAGTAATATCAGCCCTGTTCTCAAATTATCCCTCTGCTGGGCGCGGGCTTATTCTCAGTTGGAGAAGGGTTGGCCATAGTCCACCACGCTGGCCCAGTGCGTGCAAGCAGACTACCCATATGTTTGATTACATTATGGCGTACTACATCATGCTTCCTTCACCGTTAAAGCGACTGATAACTCTTTATTAAATGAGCACATAACTTCAAAAACTCAGAGGCTGTGATATCGAACTCGAAACCGCGCGTGTCAGTCCAACTGTTCATTACTAAGCTATAGCTACTTTAATTAACACGTGTCTATACTATACGTCTATACTTATATAATAAAGAGGAAAGATTTGATTTTTTGTATGTTTGTTTGTAAGGATTTAACTCAAAAACTACTAAACCGATTTTAAAATTCTTTCACAAATAATAAGCCATACAAATAATAATAACATAGTTATTTAAGAAAATGTTACTAACACAATGGATCAATGTTGTCTTAAATAAAGAATTATTATTATTATTATTATTATTATTACCGAGTAACATAGGCAATATTGTATTTAATTAAAAGTACTGTTACTTACATAACCTACTTTTGCGCTAGCGAAGCCGTGGGTAAAAGCTAGTTAATTATTATATTAATGCCGAGCAATTTTTTTTTAAACAATAGTTTTCTTTAGTGATGGAAGTGGTCGTCTCGCCATTGTCACTGCGCCGAGTGTTGTGGGTTCGAATCCCATACGGGACAAAAAATTGTAAGTGATTCATAAATGATTGTCCCGAGTATGGATGTTTTTTGTGTCTGTGTTTGAATGTTAGTAAAGTCCACCGCGATACAGAAATAATTCCTGGTGCGTAAGTAGTCTTTTAAAATAAAGAAATAAGTTGTTTTAACTCGGTAAATGCCGCGGTATATATAAAAGCTATTTAAATTAGTTAGTGAGCCTCAATGGCTGCCTACTAGTCGATAATTACAACAATGATTTTGAAAATTCTGTAAGTAATTAACTAATGAAGTAATGATGTAAATAAACACACTTATCTATTTAATTTTCTGACTGGCCTATTCTTTAAGTCATCTCTTGCTAAGTTTAGTCACGTTTTTAATTAAATAACACGAATTGCTAATCAGGTTTCTGTGTAAAATTAATTAGTGATTGACATAGCCCAATAGGCAGGAACAAATTTTGTGCCGTGGCCAGCTTTTGTGAGCCAATATCGCCATACCGAGTAGTGTTGCAGAAAACTCGAAAGTTTTACAATCTATAGTAAAACGCCTTCTATATGCCTATCGATAGTATCGATAATATCGATTTCTGTTGTCTGTATCCATGTCATAATACAGGGACACTTACATAATTTCCCTCGTTTCATTAATTTTGTATTAAAGCTGTCACATTGGTAATATTTTTTTTCTGTTTTTAAAGCACAACTCGTACTCTACGTATTGAAACGTAGTTGAGCGCTAAATCATGGGAATCATAAAAACAATCTGTGAGCCCACTCTACGTAAATAGTAGGTCGCGGGTTCGATTCCCGCACAAGTCAAACATTTGTGTGCATGAACATAGATGTTTGTCTTGGTCTGGGTGTTTCTATGTATAATATGTATGGACTTACAAAAAAAAAGTATCTATGTATATTTATCCATTGTCTAGAACCCATAGTACAAGCTCTGCTTAGTTTGGGCTAGATGGTATTGTTTGTATGTGGTAGAATATTATATTATATATATATTTATTATTTATAATTATCTTTTGGTTTTACCGTTCCCGCACTAGGAATAAGTCCTGTGTCGCGGGGACTTTACAAACACTCAAACAACTGACACAAAGAAGGTTCAGACTCGGAACAACAACAAAAACTGTGTGGATCATAAAATTTTTTGTCTTGTGCGGGATTTGAACCCGCAATTTGTTGCTCCATCCCTGGGTGTTGCTTGTGTCTGCTGTTTGAGGCCACTACGCTCAATGTTATGCGATAGTATCCCATTTGGGACGAAAATGTGTGTCTAAAATAGTTATTGGCCTGGGTGTTCGTTGTTTGAAGTTTGTAAAGAGCCCCGCGATGCAAAAATTATTCTTTGAATAATGTCTTTTAAAAATATTGAACATTGGTTTATTGATAATTACAGATACTACTTAACCACACCAATATTCTATATTTATAACTTTTAGTTGGTTAAAACCAACTAAAAGTTACTTGTAAGTAACTATGCTCGTTCGATATAAAGTTGATTGTCAAAAAAGAATGCTCTGTTTTATATAATTACTCTATTGAATTCGAGATCCATTGTGGAGGAAATATTGCTATGAATACACTCAAACAACGGACACAAAGAACCCCCAGACTCGGAATAACCATTTGTGAGTCACGCTTAGTTTTGTGCCATGTGGGATTCGAACCCACAACACTTCGGCGCAATAGCAGTGGCGATGCGACCACTTAAACTATTACACCATAAGTGCAGTAAACAAAAAACGCATCGTAAGTATTGGTCGACTGCACGATAATTGTAATTAATAAAAACAAATGTTTGCAAGGCAGCTTTGGTTACATTTAGTGCAATCAGCTGCGTCGTCATCAGTGTTGTCAAGTAAGTGACATTTGAAGAATTATTGTGCAATTGTCATAGTTTCATAATATACCAAAATTAGTCGAATAGAAAAGATTTAATATTTATGCAAAATCAATAATTAATATTGGGTGCAGGATATTTCTTTTAAAAGTAATCATAAAATTTTAGTTAATTTAATAATAATGTTTTTTTTTTTCATTTTATATAGGCACTAGGAGTAATTCCTGTATCGCGGGTGACTTTACAAACACTCAAACAACGGACACAAAGAACATCCAGACTCGGAACAACTGTTAGTGAGTCACGCTTAGTTTTGTGCCTTGTGGGATTCGAACCCACAACACTTCGGCGCAATTATAATAGCAGTGGGGAGGCGACCACCTATGGCACTACGCCGTGTAGTCAATTCTGTAAATCTGGCATTTAAGTGTGTCGTACAAATTAATTATTTTACTGGCAGGTATCACGGTCGGAGATGTCATATATTTATCTATTAGAATAATTTCATTGCCTTTTAGCTTTGCCTGTTGTACTAGACTTTATTTTCTCATAAATACATTTTCATTTCACCCAGATGAGAACACTTTCACTTTAGATACACTAGTAAGAAACTTCGACATTCGGACATTAAATTCGGATAGTATTTCCTCAAATTATTCCTGTTTTCTACTACAAGATATGCCTTTATTCCACCAAAGATAACAATTGTGCACTAAAATATTTCATCAATATTTTAATTTTCAACGAACACTTATTTAATAACTGTTGCAAACCTGTAATAATAAAAACACTCCTTTCTATTCGGTAAAGAAGCACTTCATATTTTAGTTTTACTTCAATCAAAGTACACTAAATATTTTAATCAAACACCAATCAAATCCCAATTTATTTTTATTTATCTTGTGGAGGAACAGGGTGTGACGTCCCTCCGACACAAAGGGATCCTCCGACCAGGCTGGTTGATCGTGCCTGGCCGGCCGCGGCCCGACGGTTGATGTCGGGCGCTTGTATATTATACTTGCGTCGCTGTGTAAACTCCACTCGCGCGATGACTGCGATGCAGCATTGTATGACGTCATTGGCTGAACTTCTTCGTCTGTGTTAAAATTACATTACGTACTAAAAAAAATACCAAACCTATCCGAGTCGGATTGCTCTGAATCGGGGTGTAAACCATAATGATGGTATCAGTATAAAAAAATTGTCGGCCTCGATGGTATAGTGGTTAGTGTAACCGACTGCCACGTCCGAGGTCGCGGGTTCGATTCCCGCACAAGTCAAACATTTGTGTGCATGAACATGGATGTTTGTCTTGGTCTGGGTGTTTCTATGTATAATATGTACGTAGTTACAAAAAAAAAGTATATATGAATGTTTATCCATTGTCTAGTACGCATAGTACAAGCTCTGCTTAGTTTGGGCTAGATGGCGTTGTGTGTATGTGATAGAATATTATTATTATTATATTATTGTATACTTAATAAGATATTTTGTAGAATGATCGGAATATTTGGTGTACTATTAGTATTTCTAGTGAGAGCATAAAATGATTATATTTGCTGAGCAGTCAAATCAAAGAGCACTAACTTTAGGTTGTAGTCGTAGACTTGTGGTAGGCGTGGTATAATTTCACAATTTGACCAACTAAATAATATTTAGTTGGTCAAATTGTTACCAATTGTTTATTTGTAGCAAAATAATTTTAATGGTTTTACGGTAGTTTTTTAGAGTGACATACCTACCTTAAGATTTTTGATGCACAATTAAAAATATCCCATTAAATTCTAGCTTAGTAATATAACAATAAAGTATATAATCTTGTTCAAATCATTTCTGCAAGAGGGCGCGACAACAAATCACAGTTAGCAAGAAAACGAAAGTAAGAAATATTAGCATACCGCACATGAAGATAAAGCGTGTGATTCGTGTCACAATACAGACTGCTCGGATGGCGCAGTGGTTTAGATAAAACGTGTGATTCGTGTCACAATACAGACTGCTCGGATGGCGCAGTGGTTTAGATAAAACGTGTGATTCGTGTCACAATACAGACTGCTCGGATGGCGCAGTGGTTTAGGTGCTCGCCTCGCCACTGCCGTCGCACCGAGTGTTGTAGGTTCGAATCTCACACGGAACAAATATTTTTGTGATCCACAACTGGTTGTTCCGAGTGTTGTTGTTCTTTGTGTCCGTTGTTTGAATGTTTGTAAAGTCCTCAGCAACTCAGGATTTAAGTGAAGATATGTGAAGTCTGCCAACCGCAGTGGGCCAGCGTGGTGGAATAAGGGCTAACCCTTCTCACACAGAGAAGAGGCCCGTGCCCAGCAGTAGGAGAGTTTAATACATGGCTGATATTATATACTTGTGTTTTAATATTTTTGGAGATACCGGTGAAAAGCTTTTTTATAAAAGGCAACTCTCTTCCTAGGACTTTACAAACATTCAAACAACGGACACAAAGAACATCCAGACTCGGAACAACTATTTGTGGATCACACAAATATTTGTTCCGTGTGGGATTTGAACCCACTACACTCGGCGCGGTGGTAAGTCTATCGGGATATCAATGGGGATTATCGGTGATGTAATAAGCGACATAAGGCGTGTGACGTTATAACGTTATAATTGTGCGTTATAATTGTATTATAATTTCATCCGGTAGCTATTAACGATTAGAAACAGTAAGTTTCTATTAAATTTAATATTTATAGAAAATAGCATCTTATTGTTTCAACAACGAAATTTAACAATTACTTACCGTTTATTAGCATTTTAATTTTAAAATATAATATTTTAATAATTTTATGAAAAAACATGTCCAACCGTATTCTGCAATTAAAGCAATTTTGATTTAGTATTTACTTATATATTTATAATATTAAATAATAACATCAGCCCTGTATTTTTCTTATATATTTAGCATATGCGAAATTTACTAAAATTAATTGTGTATTTGGTACTCCAACCCTCATCTGTAAAAATGTATACTTTATTTTAGAACTGCCATCTATTGGTGTACTATAATATCTCTTAACCATGTTAGCATTACAGTTACTTTATATTTCGTTACAAACAGTATAGATGTCGCTTTGTAAAGAATTAGTTTTATATGCCCACTGTTATATAAAATTATATAGATACATAATTATACAATATTGTACACTAGAATAGTATTAAATTATTTGTGGCGGTACCAAAACTAATAAAATATTCATAAATTATAATAATTAGTACTAACAATATAATAATATAGAACTCAAACAAGTATTATACCTCCTTGCTTAGTAAAATGAATGTATGGCTATGCAAAGTCAAGTTGAGAAAGTGTTACAATACTTTTATAAAAATATTAACCATAATCACCTTTAAAAGTTAAAACTAGGTACAATAAAAATAATTATAAAGACAACTATACCGTTTAGATATTTGTGTCAACGCCATCTATAGACGAACGGTAACATGTTTAATATCTATAAACGTCAGCGTATTGTACTTTAAGTTTTTGACTTAATTGTACAGATGTCGCTACTAGATAGAAATTAATAAATCACCATAATAATTTGATTCTATATACCTAAGATAAGAAAGTAATCATTCATTCATACAATACTGCAATGTTCCATACCAGTTAATTATATTATTTTAAGAGCAGATTTTTATTCTATGGCTATTAACAATATATTTATAAACGTATGAACAAAAACAAAGTTATAATAGAAATAATAATAATTTTAACACTGTAATACTTAAGGGGACACCGCGAAAATTATCGTTTAGAATAGCTCCGCCCATATCCGCCCCAATGACACTCATTGTGTATCAATCCTTAAATAGCGGTCATAAGGTCTACAATTGCGATGCGCCCGCAATGATCGAGAACGCTTAGAAATTGTTAAAAACCTTAATATATTATTTAAAAATGATTGGTTTTAGTTATGGAAATAATGAGCTAGCAAATCACTAATATTGATGTTACGAATATATTTGAGTAATTCCTAAGCATAATGATAGTGTAACTTCCTGGTAATTTCAAAAATAGCAATATTTCAGAGGTGTTTTCGAAAATAATTATGATCGAGCCAAAATCACAATATTGTGTTTTTGAGCTAGGAAATTCTAGTTAAAGACATCAATTTACCTATATCAAAATTCTAGATTAATTGGTCTTCTCATAGTCCTATTACCTATACAATTCGATGAAAGTTAGTGATATTTTCAGTGGGTCCTCTTAAGATTTACAAAAATGGTTCATGCGTCGTAGTTAATGTCGTAATGGTTTAAGTGTAGTAGAGCCTCGCTGATGTCAGCATGAATGTGCCGGCTCAACCGGAGAAGGACTACCCTCTCACAGAATATCGACGTCAAATAGCAGTATTCCTCGTTCTTACTGATGTGTTTCCTTTCGGTGAGTGAGAGTGCCGGCCCAATCACCCTCTTTCCCCCTTCCAGCTCGTTCTCCTTCCAACTTCCCTTTTCTCTTCTTCCTTTCCTAAAGGGTCGGCAACGCGCAAGTGATACCTCTGGTGTTGCAGGCGTCCATAGGATACGGTGACCACTTACCATCAGGTGAGCCGTATGCGTGTTTGCCACCTAAGTAGTATAAAAAAAAAAGAATTGGTCAGCATCGCTGTCAATCTGACAATAAATTAAATTACTGATATGCGAAGTAGTCACTTCGTTGGCTCGCCCCTATAATGTTAGACTTAAAAACCTATCGAAATGTACGCCCCTAACCGTTCGGGGTTATAAGGGTGAGACTGTATGTATGTGTAAAAATATAATCATCAAGAATTAAAGAAATATAATTACACAACATAGTAAAATAAGTGTGATAATATACAAAATAATCGTGTCCATTGTGCCAAATGGGACCTAGTTCAGCATAATATGCTATGCCAGGCTCAGGAAGCCGAGTGTTGGTTTGCAAGTCAGTAGATCTCTTTGGTGACTGTACGGCTTATAGAAATCCTTACTTATAATATAAACAGATTGTGAGTTTGTATGTTTGTTGTATTCTAAGTACTGCACTTGTCTTTTATATAAATTCTAGCTGTAACCCGCGACTTCACCCGCGTAGAATTTTACAAAATAGATTTACTTAAAAAAAATTCTAGGGTAACCCTAATTTTGTTCTAAAATAAAAGTAGCCTTAGTTACTCCTTATAACATCAGCTATCTGACAGTGAAAGTCCCGTCAAAATCGGTCTAGCCGTTTCAGAGATTAGCCGGAAGAAACAGACAGAGGCTTTTTTTTTTTTAAGAGGAAGTTTAAAATTGATTTTTCATATAAGTATGTATCTTATGTGGGGGCCAGTCAGTGCAGACCGGCGACACTTCGACCCAGTGGGATCTTTTGTGTCGACACTCTCCCAATAACGACTGCCATAGATGTTCATGGCAGCCGGGACCGACGGCTTAACGTGCTCGCCGAGGCACGGAGCAGGCGATAATTGTCAATCAATACACACATAATTTAGAATAGTCATATAACTTCCGAAAGTCAGAGGTGCACGACGTGGGTTCAAACCCGAGACCCTCTGCATTGCAGTCTGTTGGTCTCCCCACTGAGCTATCGCTGCTCACATAAGTAGGTACCGTCTATACTTTCATATGCGCTTAGTCAAAAGCTGTCATTATGACATTACAAACGGACACATAAATTTTATTTATTTGTATAGATTATATTGGTCGGTATTTTACGACGTTAATAGATATATTATTATTAAGTTGCTGTTGTTACAAAGGCTTGGCTGAATTATCATGTATCATGTTTTACGAAGTGCGTGTTCAAATATGAATATGTAAGTACTTACCATGAAGCAAATGAGAATAATTAAATTATAATGAACTAGCTTTTTTTAGTAATTATGTTAGAAAGAGAACGATTTTTTTTAAAATAAATTTGAAACGTGAAATAATTTTTTGAATTGGTTGAGTAGTTTTGAGTTAAATCGTTACAAACAAGCGGAAAATCTAATATTTCCTCTTTACAATATTAGTGTAGATATAGATAATGTGAGTTTGTTTGTGTGTTGTATTCTAATTAGTCGGTATTTTACGACATTAATAGATTTAATAAAAAAAAAAACTGTGGATACAAAGACTTCATCATAATGAATGCTATAATGTTAAAGCACGTGTTTTGAATATAACTATATATACTTAACATTAATGTATATTAAAACACTAAACTAATTGATTATAATTTAATTATTAATATAATTATAATATTCATATTTGCTTAAGCAAATAATTATATAATAGCATATTGGGATTGCCATATAGTGAAACACCAGGTTCATTGCATGCCACTATTACAAGGCTATGAGGTAATGATTGAAAATCGAATTATTCGAAAATGCGACAGATATTCGAATACTTGATACATTGGTATTGATTATAATTATGTATAAATAAGTAGTAGCTCAACGCACACAATAACGAATATCAATACTTACCGCTTTTCGATTATACACGCGATATCGTGTCATCATCAAATAATCTTTCGAATACTTGATTCTGATTCGAATTATACTTCGTCAACCAATAGATCAAAATTCGGTTGTAGGATCATTTAATTTTCGAATATTCGCTTATTCATAGCAATTGCACATAGCTTGTCTTTTTTGAAGCCGATTCCCGCACAAGGAATGATTCCTGTGTCGCGGGGACTTTACAAACATTCAAACAACGGACACAAAGAACAACCAGACTCGGAACAATTATTTGTGGATCACACAAATTTTTGTCCCGTCTGTGATTCGAACCTACAACACTGGCAGTAGAATCGCAGTGACAAAGCGCAGTAGAATCGCAGTGACAAAGCGACCTTAAGCCACTACGCTATCCGTGCAGCCTGTCAGGTGTATTAAGGTAATAGGACCAATTACCCTAAGTGACTATGTCAAGGGTAATGCCAGCTATTGTATTGTTGGTCGCATGCTCTGAACAGCGTTATAATAACCCTATAATGTTCTACAGACCGAATTTCGGTCACGGCGACCAATTATAACGGAGACTGGGCTATCTGCGCAGGAGATATTACAGTGCACAAGTGTGTACGCAAACACAAGTGCACTCTCTGTTCCCTAACTCTCATGATCCGAGGGGCAGTAATCCGACACGACCAGAGAGATCAGCCGAAGGACCAACGGCTCCATGTGATTGCCGAGGCACGTAGGCGTCTAATACCGTCAACTTCCTAAATCGGGCCTGCTATTGAACATTTTACTGGCCAGACCTGGGATACAAACCCGTGACCCATGAATATAATAATATTCTATCACATACACACAACACCATCTAGCCCAAACTAAGCAAAACTTGTACTATGGGTACTAGACAATGGATAAACATACATATATACTTTTTTTTTTTTTGTAAATACATACATATTGTACATAGAAACACCCAGACCAAGACAAACATCCATGTTCATGCACACAAAGGTTTGACTTGTGCAGGAATCGAACCCGATACGATATATACAGAGTATCACGCCTATATCCCCCAAGATGTAGGCAGAGGTGTTCTTTACCCATTTTACCAACAATTTGGCTCCTAATACATTTGCCAAACTATTAAAACTACTAACTATTATTAATTAAATTTTGCCGGCGGCTTCGCTTGCGTTTATGTTGATTTTGTTATTTCTATCCCTCGGGAACAAGACTATTATTTCTGGATGAAAGGTACCCTATGTCCTTTTATGTACCCCTGACAACGTGTATGCGAAATTTCATGATGATTGATAGCGTAGTTAAGGTGTGAAAGCGTAACAAACAAAATCACTTTCGAATTTCTAATACAATTTTTTTTCTTTTTTCCACTCTTTGATTCTGGGTCCTTCAAGTAGGCGTGAAAAAGGCTAAACTTAAATCCAAATAAATCAATAAATTAAATAACTTAAAAAGATTTAAGTTATTTAATAATATAATAATATAATATAATATTCTATCACATACACACAACACCATCTAGCCCAAACTAAGCAGAGCTTGTGCTATGGGTACTAGACAATGGATAAACATAAATATATACTTTTTTTTTGTAAATACATACATATTATACATAGAAACACCCAGACCAAGACAAACATCCATGTTCATGCACACAAATGTTTGACTTGTGTGGGAATCGAACCCGCGACCTCAGACGTGGCAGTCGGTTACACTAACTACTACGCCATCGAGTCGTCAATATATATAATAGTTTGGATATTATGTAATAATAGTGTTTTAAAATAAACAACGCGATAAAATCCGTATAAAACAATTAAATCTCAACGTAGGTATACCTAACATTCGCTTAAACGTAAGACAATATTATAGGAATATAATAATGTCTTACGTTTACGCGAATGTTCAAATGCTCAGCCCAAACACGTGTTCCCTTCTTCCTTCGATCCTGGGTTCTTCAAGCCGATGTGGAAAAGCACCTCCTTAGGCCGTCATACAAGAGACCTTGGCACCACTTCAGATATAATGAGGACGAGATGTGGAGGGCTCTGCTTCTGGACTATACGAATGCTTACCATCAGCTGGGTTGTAATAACTTTGACTGACAACAATAAAAAACCATAACTGGCAAAATGAGATATGACTGCACGGATGGCGTAGTTGTTTAAGCGGTCGCCTCGCCAGTGGCCGTCGCGCCCAGTGTAGTGGGTTCGATCCCCAGACTGTACAAAAATTTGTGTAATCCACAAATAGTTGTTCCGAGTCTGGGTGCTCTTTGTATCCGTTGTTTGAATGTTTGTTAAGTCCCCGCGACACAGAAATTATGGCTTCTGCGGGAATTGTCTTTAAAATAATAGTTTAAATAAACTAAAAAACCAATCTAAAAAGTAGAAAATAATTTAATAATGTCAGTGTAAAAAAGCGTGGGGTTAAACAAAATACTTTAGAATTTAAAAAAATACTAAATCATTTTCTACTTTTTAGTTTGTTTTTTTAATAAAGCGTGCTTTAAGTATTTTTAAACTATTCCGGTTTTTTTTTTATTTTTCTATTTTATTGTATTGTCGTCGGTCCTCGATAAGTGTGCAAAGTTTCAAATCAATCCGTTGGTTTGAAAGGGGTGAAAATCACGTTAAAAGATTCCATTACTTAGATTCATAGATACATACATATTATACCAGGCTAATAAAAGCGTGTTAAAAAGAGATGGCATATAGTCATTTTGACCGTGTACAATAAAAAATATATAGCTGACAAAAGGTACGTACACACTTTTTGCGAACTATGGTTTTTGAGCCCACGTAATAGGGGCAAGTTTATTGTCTACATAGGCCAATTTCCAGCAGTGGGTCTTTCGGCTGAGATGATGACGATATTGTCTACAGGGCACAGTTCCAGACTCCGTGCTTCTACTGAGATTTTCCTGACAGGAAAACTCAATAACGTTTTTGCCTGATACACATTTTGAGAGACTTCGAACGAATATGACATAGCAGTCATACGGGTGGACAAAGGTATAAAAGGCATAGTTTTGGGAATCATAATGAATCAATGTTTAAGGGGATGAAGCTGGTGGGTACAAGCTAGGAAATTGTACAAAATATTCAGTATTTTTTATAAGTCTGTTTTGTTCTATCTACTTCTATCCAAAGCCGCTAAGGACCAATCTTTTAACAAAATTATCATAGTGCTAAACGTAAACAGAATATATATGGACATCTTATCATACCTTATAGAGTTTACCTTGACTCTTCAAGGTAAATTCTTCAGATTCTGCTGAATCATTATTGTATAATATTACGATACTTATATAAATATTGAACTGAACATTAATTGACTCACGCTTGTATACCGGAAAGAGCAAGCAGAAATATATTACACACATCTAAACTAATATTATAAAGAAGAAAAGATTTGTATGTTTGTTTGCAATGAGTCAACTCAAAAACTAATGAAACGATCTCAAAATTCTTCCGACATTAGAAAGCTATATTATCGCCAAGTAAAACAGGCTATATTTTACTAACATTACACCTACTTTTACGCGACCGAAGCTGCATGCAAAACTAGTAATGAATAAACTAAAAAACTGGTTAACCGATTTAAAAAAATTATTTCACCTATTCTGACCAAAAGTGAGGTCCTTGACCGGAGAGAAATCAGGCACAGGACCAACGTCTTTACATGCTTTCCGAGGCGCGGAGGTGTACAAAACTGCAAACTTTCTACCTCCGGGCTGCTAATGAGATACCTTGGCAGAAAAACGCAATAACTTTTTGTTGGCCTGACCCGGGATTCGAACCTGAGATCTAATGCACAGCAGTCGCAGCCATTGCCACTGCGCACGGAAGCAGTCACTGTATCAGTTAGGTTAGTTAATTATCTGCATTCAGAAGTAGCAGGCTATATAACATCATGCAACGAGCCACGGGAGGAGTAATTATAAAAGTGAATGAAACCGCGAGAAACAGCTAAAAGTTCATGCGTTGTTAGGTTCCTCGAAATAGTCGCGTGGCCGTCTTAAGAATATATTTCCACACGCCACGCTGTGCTGCAACGCAGGATATCCTGTCAAGTGACAATATCATCTAATAGCACTTTGCATCTCAGGGTCAGTCGAAACACGCAATCAACGAAGCAGTTTAAAAAGAAAGATATATTTTGTGAACAGAAAGAAGACACTCTCTAATGGCCATCAATAACTTATTATTAAGCGGAAAACAAGCACAGCTCGTCTGATGGAAAGCGGGGCGTAGCCTGACTACAGATGGGATATTGAAATTAAACCACTTTATAAGAATTTCGTCGCGTTGTTTATTTTAAAACACTTGTATTACATAATTTTGAAACTCTAAAACTGCTATTATTGAACTTTACTACAATTTAAGCTATTTAAATGATAATATATTTATTATTCTCACCACAATATAACAAAATACATCATATTACAATATTAAAATTGATTAAAACTATTTATATTTAAGTTTACACTTCGCCCCGACTCGACTATTCGGTTGCTTATAGCAGCCGTGTTCACAACTAAGATGGTAGTTGTATCAATCTTCTATTCAAAGTACCCGGACATACATCACTATTAAACCTATCTTTAAACCACTATGCCATCCGGTCAGTCTAATGAATGTAAGGTGTGGAAGAATAGACTATAAGCCGGTATAAGCACTCACTATTCAAACAGAACGTAATGACTGTACACCATAAAAAAACAATTTATAATAATGTGAAGTCTGACAACCAGCACTGGGACCAGTCTGCGCGTGCTGGACTATGCCATATCTCTTCTCACACTGAGAAGAGGCCCGTGCCCAGCAGTGCGACAGTTAATATAAGAGCTGATATTTTCACATTAAAGTCCTTCTGATTGTTAGTTTAGATACATATTTTATGTAAAATATGTCAACATTTAACTGGCTGTAACTAGAACGACTCATATATACTATCTATACTAATATTATAAAGCTGAAGAGTTTGTTTGTTTAGTTGAACGCGCTAATCTCAGGAACTACAGATTCGAATTTAAAAAAATCTTATATTGTTGGATAGCACATTTACCGAGGAAGGCTATAAGCTATATAACATCACGCTATGACTAATAGGAGCGCAGCATCAATGAAAAATGTTGCAGAAACAGGGAAAATTCGCTTATGTGACGGAGACGAAGTTGCGCGGGTCCGCTAGTTTCTTGAATATACAAATCTGGCAAAATGTTTTACGAGCAAAGCGATCACTGGTATACATTAAATGTCTTCGTTTGCGAGCGATGTTGTTGAACCGATTCTTTAAAAAAAAACATTCTAATTGCAACGCTTTTAAGTCTTCAATTAGCGTGCAATACTGACATATCTTCTTTATTCATATCATATGACAGTACGCGGTTGTTCTCAGCACTTGGCATATCAATCGGCCAAGGCCTTGCCAAGCCATCCATGGCTTAATTAAGCGACATCACAGATGTATTATCTTCTGTAGCTATTAGCACTTATTAGTTCGAGTGGCATTCAATGTGGGCCCAAGTCTGCTATTTTTATAAATTCGTCATTCCGACACGACGTAACTGCAATTCCAATGTCATTTTGCTAAGAGTTCGTAATCTGCTAAATTCATAATGGTCGATCATCGGTCGGTCAATGGTCTCGTAATAGGATTGTGGTTGAATAACATGTTGTATTGCCATTATTATAAAAGCCGAAAGTGATTTTTAAAACTATTACTAAAATTGTACATTTATTCATGTCAGATTTCGTTTATATACCTATATTAGTGTTAAAAGCAATTTGATCAAAGGAACTGTCAAAATTGTAGCAGATTACCGCGTCAGTCATTCATTTGTCATTATGTACGAGTTTACCATTCTATGCCATTTTTTCAATGGAGTGGTCAGCCGTCGGAAAGTCATAATGACGCCATTATATTAGTAGATTACGAAACTTGTCAAAACCAACAATTGTGAAATCAATGATAGACCATTCTGACACTATTGTAATAGCAGACTTGGGACCCTGGTGGCCTACGCGCTATAGTCTCCGAAGCACGAAGCCGTTCTCTTTGTTCAGTGTTCCATATATCCTAACTAATATTATAAATGCGAATGTGAGTTTGTTTGTTACGCTTTCACGCCTTAACTACTCTACCGATTATTATTAATTTTTGCATACACGTTGTCTGGGATACAGAAAAAAGAGAAAAATAGTCAGTAATCCAGGAAAAATTATTGTTCCTGTGGAACAATTAGTTTAATAATAATGTCCTCCAGAATCAATTTCGGCCATTTTAACGGTAACTGCGCAGGAGATCGTATATTGCTCAAGTGTACCTAATTCCAACTAAAATAAAAATGTGAAGTTGAGTTTGGTTGTTTCACGCCTTAATTACGCGACCGATCATTCTGAAATATCACATATGTACATGTTGTCAGGGGAACAGAAAAGTACATAGGGTTAGTAATAATACTCTATCTGGATTAAAGGTAGTTACTAATGTAACCTAACATTTACGTGAGCGAAGCCGCGGATAAAATCTCGTCAAGTGGTCGTCGAGCTCGCACAAGACCATTTAGGTACCATCGTACTAGATATAACAAGTACATAATGTTCCTTTTTTTTTATATAACAGTAGGTAATATAAATATCCATGATGGGTCATGAGATTCAGCCCGCAGGCAAAGAGACAGATGGACGGAATGACAGGCAACCTTCGGGTACGAGACCCTTAAAAATTGAGGATTGGATAAATGAAGTTACATAAAATAAAAAAATCTATTGAACCTACGTCGGCGATAGGGATTACTTGTCAAACCATTTAAAAAAGCACGACGGGGTCTCAAAATAATAAGTGCGATCTATCCCGCTGTTATTTACAAGGAAAGCTTTTTCTTTTTGACAGAATTTCTAAAGAAGCAGCTTGGCAGACGAGAAATAATTAGTGCGATATGTCCCCTCTCATGTAACAGTGGGGAAAGTATAAATACATATAACTTTTTGGCTGCACAGATGGGGTAATGGTTTAAGTGGGCGCCTCGCCACTGCGACTGCACCGACAGCTGTGGGTTCAATCCCCACACGGGACAAGAATTTGTGGGAGCCACAAGTACCTAGTTGTTGGGTTTGGGTGTTCTCTGTGTTCGTTGTTTGAATGTTTATAAAGACCCCCGCGACACAGGAGTTATACCTAGTCGGGCGTTGTCTTTATCAATAAGGGAACATAAATAAACTGAGATTTAGCAGTTAGCAACTCATTAACCCGTGTCCTTACTTTCTTTATTTACATTCAACCATTTATATGTTGTAATTGTTTAATTTACATAAAGTAATTAAGAAAGCAGCAATAGCCTAGTGGGAAACCGTTGGACTGCCGCGCAGAGGTCTCGAGTTCGAACCCAAGGCGCGCATCTCTGACTTTTCGAAGTTATATGCGCATTAAATAGTTAATTATCACTTGCTTTAACGGTGCAGGAAAACATCGTGAGGAAACCTGCATGTCTGAGAGTTCTTCATAATGTTCTCGAAGATATGTGAAGTCTGCCAACCCGCACTAGGCCAGCGTGGTGGCCTATGGCCTAACCTTCACAGCGAGAAGAGGTCCGTGCCCAGCAGTGGGACAGTTTAATACAGGGCTGATATTATATTTATGATATTATTTAATTAAAGACATAGCAAAATCAGTCAAATTAAATATATGAATACAAAGTAACTCGGACAAAGTCATCAAAATGATAAATATGTGTAATTTATTTTGTATTTTCTTTAAAGAAAAATCTTATATCTGTTTTTCAGACCGTATTTTAGTTACAGCGACACATATTAACTAAAGATTTTTACGCAGCAGATATTATAGTGTACAAGTGTGTCCGCAAACGCAATTGCACTCTATCCTCTCTCTCATAGTGCGATGGGACAATCGGGCAATCCGACACGACCAACGAGAGAACAGGCGCAGGACCAAAAATGGAACGTGCGTTTCGAGGCACGGACGTTTCCAACACCGCTAACTAGGTACTTAGTTCCGGGATGCTATTGAGAATTTCTTTGCGGAAAATCACAATATTTTTGGCTAGCCCGACTTACAATTTGACTCTCAGACTTCATACACAGCCGTCGCAGGCACTACCACTGCGTGACCGAACTGGTAGATAATTATCTACCAGTTGTCTCGAAAGATAACCGAATAATTATAATTAACCGGCTATCTTTTGAATGACTGACCGTCTGACTTTTCTTAGATTTCCTTGGACAAAAATATATGGCCTCTAGAAGACAGATGTCTTCTCATTATATAAATTATTGGCAATAAATAAAATGCTAATTTTACTGGTGATATTTCATATACTTTTATTTGTATAAGTAGGTAATGTGACGGTGCCACAAAACATCAAATACAGCGTAGCGCTTCTACTATAGACAAAAGTTATAAGAATATTAGCGGACAAAATGCTTACAATCCGATCGCAGCTCCATCTGCCGCCGGATCGAATTGTGTATCTGAACCATCCAGAGACCCACTCAAACATATACAAAAAAATATCAAAACCGCTCCAGCCCTTTAGGAAGTGTTCTGTGATATACATACATACAGAGGTATTATATATATGTATACATATAACGATTAGTGCCGAGTGTCGGACGGCGCTTAGCGCAGTCAAATGTCAGTTCGACAATCCATAGATAATTTTTCTTTCATTGACTAATTGGTAAACAATTTTTTTTATTTAATCATTCTGTTACTACTTTTTGGTTTATATTCGTTCTCTCATAAATAGCGATGACATAATACATATTGATAGATCTCTATGTATTGTCTCTAACTATCAGTACACTAAATAAGACAAGTAGGCAAAACATACCAATCGGTGTCATATTATATATTCATGTACATAGGCTATTACATTACACATTACATTAGATAGTAAGTATCTGTAATAATAGTTTTATGTGTGTGTGTGAAATAAATAAATATTTGGAAAGATCGTGTAGTTACAATTATTTTTTAAAGACATCTCCTGCACTATGAATAATTTCTGTGTCGCGGGGGTCGTTACAAACATTCAAACAATGGATACAACGAACACCCAGACTCGGAACTACCATTTGTGTATTACACAAATCTTTGTCCTGTGTGGGAATCGAACCCACAACACTCGGCGCGGCGGCAGCGGGAAGGCGACCACTTAAACCACTACGCCATTCGTGCAATCTTATAATCATACTAGATGTGCCCGCGGTTTCACCCGCGTTTATCGTTACTGCGCCGCCCCAGTGGGTCGTAGCATGATGATATATAGCCTATAGCCTTCCTCTATAAATGGGCTATCCAACACTAAAAGAATTTTTCAATCCGAACTAGTAGTTCCTGAGATTAGCGCGTTCAAACAAACAAACAAACTCTTCAGCTTTACAATATTAGTATAGATTATAGTTGTTACTGACACGTGTAGATTGTCTATACCAGTGGCTCCCAGACTTTCTTTCTTATAGACCGCTTTCAAAATTTAGCAGATTCCGGTGGACACCCTGCCGCTACATTTGTACCATATTCCTTGGCAGTCGTACATACGAATTTTTCGAAAAATTGGTATGCTCGAGACCACTGGTACTGAATATGGAATATTAACCGTCGCTAAGCTTCTTAAAATATTATCTGCCTACATTGATAGGTGAAGTCAAGCCAACATATAAGTTCTTCATTATCGAAACAAATAAATTTTTGTTGGCCCCTATTTTTTTGTCACGCCAACGTAGACCCCCGTTGAGTCTCCCGTGGACTCCTGGGGTCCATCTGGACCACTTTGGGCACTAATGGTCTATACCAATAAAATAAAAAAGAAATATCTGTATTTTGTAATGAAGTAACTCAAAAACTACTGAGCCGATTTTAATACTTAATTCTTTCACCATTACAAAGCTACTTTTCTCAAAAGTAACATACGCAATATAGCATCACGCTTCAAGCCAGGGGAGCAAAGCAGTGAGCATAAACATAAGTGAGACCGTGGAGTTAAGCTGGTATTTAATAACAGGATTACTTATAGGTACCTAACTATGCCGTGCTACTTGGTACAATTTATGTATAATAAACATCTCACTGGTTAGTGTAACCGACTGCCACGCCTGAGGTCGCGGGTTCGATTCCCGCACAAGTCAAACATTTGTGAGCATGGACATGGATATTTGTTTTGGTCTGGGTGTTTCTGTATATAATATGTAAGTATTTACAAAAAAAATGTATATATGTATTTTATTCATTGTCTAGTACCCATAGTACAAGCTCTGCTTAGTTTGGGCTAGATGGTGTTGTGTGTATGTGGTAGAATATTATTATTATTCTACATACACAGCCTCACTCCTGTATATTATATCCAACAAGGGACAGGCAAAGGTGTCCCCTCCCATCCCCTCAAAAATCTCCTAAAAGGGTAGGTCTTTTCCTAGGTTGTGTCGAGGAACAACGTGGTACGTTTAGTCGGTATTACCAGGGTATCTTTAGCGCGGTGAGTCCGACATAATGGATAACATAAAAAGGTATGAATCAAAGCATTTACCCATGTAAAAAAAGAAAATATGTGTATTACTCATCCATATAATTAGCTTTTATACCACTATATTGACAAACAATCATACGGCACACCTGATGGTAAATGGTCACCGTACCCTGCGACCATGCCACCTGCACCACCAGAGGCATCACTTGCGCGTTGCCGACCCTTTAGGAAAGGAAGAGGAAAAGGAAGTGGGAAGGAAAAGGAGCGGGATAGGGGCCACCGGCACTCTGAGTCACCGAACGAAACACAACAGTAGGAGTACTGCTATTTCACGTCGATATTCTGTGAGAGGGTAGTCCTTCCCCGGTCGAGCCGGTTCATTCATGATGACATCAGCGAGGCTCTACTACTCATAAATTTCGCCAGCTATGGTTTTAAGTCCCACGTAATTCGGGCGAGCCTGATGCCTTCATTTAATCTTGTCAGAAAAACGGGAATCGAACCCGGGACCTCATACACAGCAGTCGCATTCATTACGCTAGTACCCATAAGAGTCATATTGGTCTAAGTTTATAAGCATGGTGGTTAAAAATAAGTGATTCTAATACTTCCATCTTTTACATTAGCAAAAAGTATTGTACAGCAATTTTTTGTTTTAACAAAACAATAAATATTGACTAAGACATAACGCATTCAAGTTCGGGAGAAGGCTTGTGACGTCAGTCTTTAGTAAAATTTGTTCCCACAAGTGACGTATCACGCAATTCAAACGCGTTGTATCTTCGTTGTCATTAGTTTGTGCGACAAAAGAAAATTCGTGTTCATGTTTTTTGCTCATCTAAAAGATGGACTTAAGAACTCTTTATAAGTCATCATGCCTATTAAACATCTTGTAAATCATATTTATGTAGTAAAGAAATCCATTAATCGTAGATATAAGGAGAAAGCAATTAACACAGGTGTTTTATTAAATTATTTATTATTAATATAA
Source organism: Catocala fraxini (assembly GCA_930367265.1). NCBI lineage: Eukaryota > Metazoa > Arthropoda > Insecta > Lepidoptera > Erebidae > Catocala > Catocala fraxini. Next base: position 766,577 of record OV884051.1, read on the forward strand.
TAATATTTAATAAATTAATAATTAATTGAGCAACACATACCAACTCATCAGTCAGATAGACACTAATAATAATAAAACTATTCGCGTTGAATATAAATATATTATTAGCTCTATATAAACTGTCCCACTGCTGGGCACGGGCCTCTTCTCAGTGTGAGAAGGGTGAGGCTATAGTCCACCACGCTGGCCCAGTGCGGGTTGGCAGACTTCACATATCTTCGAGAACATTATGCACAACTCTCGGACATGTAGGTCTCCTCACGATGTTTTCCTTCACCGTTAAAGGGAGTAATACCTACTTAAATATTCATACGCATATAACTTAAAAATGTCAGAAGTACGTGACATTGCATCGAACTCGAGACTTCAGCGTGGCAGTATAATGGTCTCCCCACTCAACTATAATTACGACATATATTATTATTAAGACAATATTAATATAATTTAAATAATATTATTAATAATAACAATATTATTAAAAATATTCATAATAATTATTAAGACAATAGCTGTCGACACTGAGTTTCTAGAATATTACAAATTGCACGAAGTTTAAAATTTGAGGCAATACAATTTATTATACTTTCCATAAAATGGCAAATTCATTTCCATGTTAGATTTTAACTTCTCCACTTTTTAACCCTCAGAGAACTACCGCCTGTGGTTCGTTCTAACTTGTTCTATGCCCATTCATAATGGAAGAACATTTAAATTAACGATGTGCGATTATCGATTAAATATTCTAATAATTAGAAAGTGTAAGTAATTCGAATAATATCGTTATTCGAATGACTTAACCGCTGATTGATATATTAGTAAGGCGTATGCGAACGTGCAGTCAAATATAGAGTCTAAAAATGACAAAGAAAGTCAAGACTTTCTCGAGACTAAAAAAGGAAATTATTTGAGTGAGTACATTATTTAATAATAAACTCCATTAACATGATTTATATATTGGAATAATCAGTGTCAAACTGACAACGAATAAATCAACATTTATCATATCATACGTGATGAATCAACTTTAGAACCATTCGATATTCTTTGTAACATCGCACATGGCTAATCTACAACTTAAAAATACCATACAATATTCTTACCTACATACTAAAAAGTATTAATTAGCTTCTTAATCATATCAACAGATTCATTCTGTCCAATACCCTCAATATATTCTGTAGCCTTCTTAGCATGCTCTTCATACAAAGTCTTCGTCTTGTCCACAGCATCTGTCTTCAATATATTGAACTTCAAATCTTCATAATCAACATCCTTCACATCATTCTTGGCCTGATCAATGATTTTATACAACTCCGGGTTACTATCTAAAGCGAAAAGTACAGGGGCACTTGCAAGGCAGAACTGTTCTTTGCTATCTGAAGTGAGTTGTTGAATTTCAGTTGCAGCCTGCCACGCTAAGCCCACATGACAGCCGAATTGATAAGCATGGTTCTGAGTCTCACGATTCTGTCTATCTAAAACCATGGCAGACTGACAGCCTCTGCCTAAAAGACTGACTCCATTATAAACGGTTCTTGCCGTCCATTCCTTTCTAGGTTTGCCCAGCACTTCATCGACAGCTATGGAGTTAGTATCAAAGGTAATTTCGTAATCTTTTGCTGTAGGTTTTGGTTTGCCTGGTAGAGGCATGTTTTGTTCGTCACGTTCGCCGAAGAATTCGCCTTCAGATAAATCTTTTAATGCTGTAGATATGATATATGATACGTCAGAGTTCCTAAGGTTTGCTAGCATGCCATTAGCAGTTACTAGAAGATAGTCGCCAAGAAGAATTGCTATTTTGTTACCGAAGATAGCCGATTCCGTGTCTTTAGATCTCTTAGCGAAAGGTACGTTGACTATACCTCTGTGTATCAAATGTCCAGTTCTCATCATTTCGGTTAGTTCTGCTAACACTCTTGTGTCTTCCTCGTTTTTCTTCATTTGAGGAGTGTAGTTGGAAGTCTTAACGGATTTTGAGAGGAGGAGGATGATGAGGCCCCACGGTTGAAGGTTCTTCGAGTCGCCGTAGAGGACGTTTTTGGCTGTCTGCATAACCAAGTGGTTGCTGCCAACCTGGGAACAAAATAAATTACGATTTTAATAGAATAAATGATAATCTTCCACAGCCAAAATAATATATGTTACTTAAAAGGAAAGGGCAATGTTTCGTTCATACAAAGATATTGCTCGGATTTCTCTCTAAGCATCGACATAAGAGCAACAATTATGTTATATTTTTATCTATGGTAGTCTAAGATCTGTATTCATTTGTAGAAACCGTAATTCACCACTGCTTTGTTCCTATGTTTTTTTTTTTTTATAATATAATTAGATACTATAATATAAATCTCAGTTATACTACTGTTTCGAAAAATTACAAATGTTATAATATAATTAAAAACATACAGACATAGTTCAAATATTGTTATATAGTATACAAATTATTATTTAAAAATATTTAATCGGTATAGTACCCATAGTACAAGCTCTGCTTAGTTTGGGCTAGATGGTGTTGTGTATATGTGGTAGAATATTATTAAAAAAAAAAAAGAAAAGAAAGAAACGTTATGGAGGAGGAAAGAGGGGAATACGAGATGATGATTTCAGATGAGTATATACAATCAGTCCGAACTGTACCTAGTTATCACTTTCGCGCATTGATATGTCGTTCGAGGCCAGTAGATCTGTTACAAACATAAACTTTAAATTGTTTTGATGTTGGTATTTCCTAATAAAATATGTAATACTACATAAAAAGAATTTAGTAGTGATCGTCTCTCCACTGGCACTTCGTCAAGTGTTCTATGTTCGATCCCCATACGATACAAAAATATGTCAAAAGCAAATAGTTGTTCCGAGTCTGGTTGTTCTTCATGTCCGTTGCTTGAATGTTTGTAAAGTCCCCGCGACACAGGAATTATTTCTAGTGCGGTAATCGTTTTCGAAATTAAGAGTTTTGTCTGGTTTAAAAAGCTAATCAAATATACCTAGGTCTAATCAATATTGGCCGTTGCTAATTTAGTTAGCTAATCACAGCAGTTGACATGCGTGTGATCATCAATTAACTAATGCTCGTTAATCAGGCTTTTAGAAACCAGAGGTTAATGTTATTTCAAGTGACGCGTTCGCTTTAATATGATACTAATCGAAAGTGCAAAGAGTGGGTCTGTTTGTTTGTTTATCGTCCTTTTGTACGTCAAAGTGATGTATATAGGCTGCCTATACTATATTTCATTTCTATGACGAGTAATATTTTTTATTTTATTTATTAATTTTTAATAAACTTACAGTGTTTAAAACAATGATATATTATAGCCGTACACGAAAACCTCTAAAGAATTATCTGTGCCGCACATTTAAAACTAAACAATAAGTACTTATAAACAATCAATACGTATTCCAATCATAATCACCTCGTTGTTGAGTATAAAAATCTTTTTCAATATTAACGCTTTTTAAAAAGGTTGGTTATTGTAAAGAAGTATTCAGAAGCACGACGGGTGAATACCCCCTGAAAATGTCTTCAACCTAAACGAAGTCTAGCTATCTGCGCAGGAGATATTATAGTGCACGAATGTGTGCGCAAACAGAAGTGGACTCTCAATGCCCTAACTCTCATGATCTAATGTGACGGTAATGCAACTCGACCGTAGAGAGCTCGGGCGCGGGACCAACGGTTTTATGCGATTGTCGAGGCACGCTATTGAGAATTCCTTTGAAGAAAATTCAAATAACTATTTGTTGGTTCGACCCGGGAATCGAACCCGAGACCTCATGCATAACAGTCACATTTACTACCGCTGCGCCACTGAGGCAGACAAATACCCCTAAACACTGCACCCAAAAGGGACAACGACATTCAGTGGGAAAGGTCAGGCACTATGTCCTTAAAAAAGAATGTGTTTTGACACACACAACTGTGTTGCCTATTTTAAAGTACAAAATAATACTTTAAAGTAAGCGACACAGCAGTTTTCACTGTAAGTAGTGACATACAAACAAACAACGCGCCGCGTGAAAGTAACTCATTACCTTATTTACTTTCTATATTATGTTCACAACTACTTGTTATGGACAATTTCTTTGTAATGTATGTGAAAAATAATAAATGAACTGCCTCATTGGTCCTGCGATTAAAGTAGTCGAACGAATCGTGAGGTCCCTGGTTCACTACACAGATGGCGTAATGGCTTAAGTAGTTGCCTTTGCGCCGATTGTTGGAACACACGCAACAAAAAATTGTGTATTCCACAAATAGTTGGACCGAGGACTTTACGAATGTACAAATAACAGACATAAAGAACACTCAGACTCAGAACAACCAATTTTGGACCACACAATTATTTATTTCGTGTGTAGGGTTACCAGATGAAAAAATCAAAAGTCGGCGAAAAGGCCTAATTTTCATTGAAAATGCCTGAGATTTTTTACAATTTGAGAGTTTTCTCTCAAACGTACTTAACAATTTAACTTTAAACTTCAAATTTAACAGCGGCATATATTTTGAAGAGTTTAATATGTGAGGCATTTTATAAATCAATAATTAAAGAAAAAAACTTACTTAAAAAGGTATCTTCACATATTAAGTATGATAAAACTGATTAACTTCATACTTGGATAAATAAGTATTGATTTTAATTGTGCAATTATTACCAAAGGAAGATTATTTTTAGTTTGTTTAACTTTTTATTAAAAACATCTTTAAAATGTAAGCTGTATTTTATTGAATATGCATTTGCAAAATCCAGCCACAATCCTGAGAAGAGTCCAAAAATCCTTGAAATCTCAGGACTAATCCTCAGATATGGTAACTCTACTCGTGTGGGATTCGAACCTAGAACACTCGGTCGCCTCGCAACTACCACAGTTGTGAGGCGACCACTTAAACTACTATGTCATCCGTGCAGCCAAAATATTTAACTATATTCATCGACAAATCTATAATAAAACTAAATGGGTTTTGGCCATATGGATGTAGTCATCTACTTTTGAGGCTTACTGTACTACCAATCAATCACTTATGCTTAGGATTATAATTATGTTGAATCATATTATATACTCATAATTACTGTAATTACACATTAGAAAGTTATACATTCAAAGTCATATTGTCACTAGTTTGTTAACCCTAGTGTACTTGTATTGTTTTGCCCTACAACGTTTTTCTTATAATAATTGTTATTTTGATATCACTGCACTAAGCCAGACGTTTTTGAGGATACGTTTATAGAACTAGAAACTTATTTGTATTAGCTATTTATTGGTAGGTATATAGTTTATTGATAAATGTCTATTTCATAAGCACATTTCAATTATATAAACACGACGAAAGGATAATCGTGGCTTCTTTGTAACGAGCCACAATGTATCGATAATTGATTCTGATAAATACTATGCTGATCGCTCGAGTTGAGGCGTGAACGCGTAACAAACAAACAAACTTACATTCGCATGTATAGTATTAAGTAAGAATAATTAGGTCTTGAATTTGAGACTTCATTGTTTTTTACTTGATGGTGGCTAAACGTGAGCTCTTGGGTTTGTTACCCGGGTTCGGCAGTGCTTTCTTTCTGTTTTTATACTACTTAAGTGGCAAACAAGCATACGGATCATCTAATGGTAAGTGGTCACCGTAGCCTATGGACGCCTGCAACACCAGAAGCACCAATTGCGCGTTGCCGACCTTGTAAAATCCTTTTAACTCCCTTTTTGAACAACCCCATGTAATGTAATTGGACTCTCTTTTCTGCATTTGAACTCCAGGTTGGTCCATAATGCGTGGGAGTCAGCCGGTTATAGAGATAGCCAGCCCAACTCCGCCCACAAGCACAGAAGTTTCCTGGGGTCTTCGCAACAGCAACAACAATCCCATACTGTAATCTTGTGGAAAGGGAGAGTTTATTTTGTGTTTTGTGTTAATCAATGAGTAACAGTTGGCTGTAAAAAGGCAATAAATAATTCACCCCCTATGTAGTCATATGCAAGAGGCAAAACCCTAGTGGGCAACCGTTGGACCGCCACGCATAGACTTCGAGATCGAGTCCAAGACACTCACCTCAGACTTTTCAAAGTTATGTGCGTATTTATTAGGTAATTATCGCTCGCTTTAACGGTGAACTAAACATCGTGAGGAAACCTGCATGTCTAAGTTCTCTATATTGTTCTCGAAAATATGTGAAGTCTGCCAACCCGCACTGGGACAGCGTGGTTATGACCTAACCCTTCTTACACTGAGAAGAGGCCCGTGTCCGGCAGTGTAACAGTTTATACAGAGCTGATATTACTTACAGGTAATGAGCATGTAATTCAAATATAGGTCAATAATTATATTTGAAATATTTATTACTTTAGAATAACTTTACACTAACTTTATTTTATTTAATAGCTTTATTTTATAGATTCTATTTAATAAAATGTAATTAATAATACGGGTAATTAAACATCGCAAACGCAATACTATTGGTTGGTATTGTAAATAGTTTCAGGGTATTATTATCGTTGTGTAGTAGTGTATCAGTTTTATCGTATTTTATTAACGTAATTGTTTAATTATTGCATTCGTATTAGTGACTCAAAGCGGATTTGTAAAGGTACAGTCAGATAATATTTTCGTGCCTCGGAAAGCACGTAAAGCCGTTGGTCCTGCGCATGATCTCTCGTCCCATCGGATCGTGAGAGTTAGGGAACAGAGAGTGCACTTGTGTTTGCGCACACACTTGTGCACTATAATATCTCCTGCCCAGATGGCCAGCCTCCGTTAAGATTGGCCGCCGTGACCGAAATTCGGTCTGGAGGACATTATTATTCATATAACATTATTAAGACTATTTACTTACAATAAAATGATCTTCACAACAATATCTTACTAAACTCTTATCGCATCTATTCACTTTAAAACATATATTATGTATTACGGTGTGTGGTTACATTAGACTTTCAATCGGTACAAAATGATAGTGTTCATATTATATTGTAGACTAGATGTGCCCGCGGTTTCACACGCGTTTATGATTACTGCGCCGCCTCCGTGGGTCGTAATGTGATGTTATATAGCCTATAGCCTTCTTCGATAAATGAACTATCCAACACTAAAATTATTTTTTAATTCGGACCAGTAGTTCCTGAGATTAGCGCGTTCAAACAAACAAACAAACTCTCCAGCTTTATAATATTAGTATAGATTTTGTCTGCGGCTTCGCTCGCTTAAATGTAGGTTAAGTTATATGATTAACAGTCGTTTTTCTGGATGAAATATACATTATGTCCTTTTCTATTCTCCTGACAACGTGTATGCGAATAATAGTCATTATTATAATAATTTCATGCTGATCGGTCGAGAAGTAAAGGTGTGAAAGCGAAACAAACAAACAAACCCACATTCGCATTTATAATATCAGTGAGGATTTTTATAAGCATCTTGCTTTGATTGTGAACGGTTGTAATTACCTTAACCTATTGACTTGCAGCGGTACACCAGTGGCTCGACACAATATATTTTTAATTATGGTATTCTAAGACTTGACAGACTACTAAATAAATAAATATAAACAATCAGTTGAATGTTATATCTTGTTGCAGATATGCGTTTACGATAATTAACAAATAACAAATTTCTTCTTCCGTTGTAATGTTCCTCGCTACTCTAAAATGCAAACGAAATGCAAGCTAACAACTAATAACACATCAATATTCTAACAGACAGACGGAATTACTTTTACATTGTATTAGCATTTATAGTATAAATACGAAAGTGTGTTTGTTCTTTGTCCTTCTTTTTGTGACAACGGACTTACAGATAGTCGTGATTTTAACCAATTATACTTTTAGTATTTTCTGAGCTACTAATGGAACTAACCTATTAAGAATCAGTGTCAAACGAAAGGCCAATTTACTCCAATTACTTGGCAACGACCCATGTTAATTACATTCCATTCACAGCTTAGTAAACATTAAAGAGATATTTTTTATTTCATTCGTTATAATGGTTTTCAATGTTGTTATTGTCTGCATAAGAAAGTTTACGAGTCGAAATATGATATAAGCTTTGGCTTAGAAATAATGCACAGCTTCGGGGCACCACTAAAGCGAAGCAGGGGTGAAAATATGTAACAACAATGGTCTATTAGACCATATAGTGGGGAGACCAACAGACTGCAATGCAGAGGGTCTCGGATTCGAACCCACGTTGCGCACCTCGGACTTTCGGAAGTTATATGACTTTTCGAAATTATGTGCGTATTGATTAACAATTATCGCCTGCTCCGTGCCTCGGACAGCACGTTAAGCCGTCGATCCCGGATGCCATAAACATCAATGGCAGTCGTTATTGGGAAATCAGTGCCCTATAATATCCTGATACTGGTCTAGCCTTAGGGTATCGTTAGCCTTCGGGTTGCGGAGGTCAGGTGGCAGCCGTTCCGTGTAAAAACTGATATCCAGTCAAATCCGGTTAGAACAGAAAAGCCGACCCCAAGTGACTTGGGAATAATAAAGGCTAGGGAGAAATGGTCTATTAGACCGAAGTTTGGTCAGAGCAGAAGTTATAGCGCATAAGTGTGAATATAATAGCATTTATTTCTTAGTATATGGTACATTCAGTTCCTAATGTAACATTTATCCACATACACTATCATTGCAGGTGTAGAAACATTCAGTGAATTGTACATGGTTTTTAAGTTGGTGAATAAAATAAATTAGGTACCTATAATGTTATTTAAAAGTAAGCATGAGTGTGTGCGCAAAGACAAGTGCACTCTCTGTTCCCTAACTCTCATGATCCGATGGGACGGTAATCCGACACGACCGGAGAGAGATCAGGCGCAGGACCAACGGCGCAACGTGCGCACCGAGGTGTGTAACACCGCCTACTTCCTTACTCCAGGCAACCCAATAACTCGCCGGTCTGCACTGACTGGCCCCCATATAAGATACATACATACATAGTATTATATTGTCTGTGGTATAGATTAAAACATAGGCAACTGCCATATCAAAAGTTCGCTGTGAATATGAGAGCGAGTGTTATAATTAGATATCTTTACAACACAGCGTTAATGGTCTAAACTCTAAAGGAGTATTAATGTTCTAATTCAATAATTAATCATTGATCAATACTTTAACGCCTAATTATAAACCTAATTATAGTATAATAAAATAAGAATACAATAACAATATCTATTAATTATTAAATTTCTTTATTGTATTTTTATGAAATTAATGCTTATAGCAGCAAGTAATTTTATGGAAATTAATATTTATTGGCATTTACAAGAAACATGATGGCAATTATGTGGAAGTGCCATGAGTACTCGGGTTTGAATAACGGGTCGGGACAACAAAAAGTTATTGAGATTTTCTAATAAGAAATTCTCAATAGCAGCCAGGAGTTAGCATCCTCGGCATGCATGTAAAGCCGTTGGTCCCGGATCTCTTGCCCGCCGTGTCGGTTTGCCGTCCAATGGGACGGCAATCTTTGGGAGTGAGGGAAAAGAGAGTGCACTTGCGTTTACACACACTTGTGCACTATAAGATCTCCTGTGCAAAAGGCTAGGCTCCGGTAAGATTGGCCGCCGCCCGTGACTGTTATTCGGTCTGGAGGACCTTATATTATATAATTTTATGTCTCGGATGTCGACCAACATGCAATACATTTTTTATAAAAATTGCCTTTTTCTTTTGCAGTAGTTGTATGATTTGGGAAAATTAAATATGTCAGTCCAAGCTAGTCGGTATGCGTACAGTAAACTATATACGAATTACGAACACTACTCTATCGTACACATTTTGATACTTAGAAAATAACTTTAACGGGCCCTGGGCTCTCGGATTATTATGATTATTAATTCATAAAATTGACTGCACAGATAGTGTAGTTACTTAAGTGGTCGCCTCGCTTCTGCCACTGCGACGCGTGTAGTTGGGATTCGATCGCCACACGGGACAACATTGTGTGCTTCACAAACAGTTGTTTTGAGTGTTCATTATGTCCGTATTTTTAATGTTTCTAATGTCCTCCTCGACATAGGCATTATTATTAGTTGTATTTTATAAATAAAAGAAAAAGAAAGAATACTTTAACAAGTTTCATCGATGTTTTTGACTGGTTGTACATAAAATACACCTAGTCATGCAACAGTCTATTTATTTAGTTTAAGTCACGGGTAAATTTGATTAAACGAGTAAACACAATAAATCAAACAAATATTACTCACCAATTTCCTCAAATACAGCGCCAGGTTTGCGAATTCATCGCTTAGCAAACACCGCAAGTTCATGAAGGAAGTAGGATAACCAACCACTTTCTCCGCGTCTCTGATAATATTACTCCAATTCGTAAATGGCGGACGTAACAAAATTAATATTTCATCTTTTGTCAAACTCGCTACAGTCGATTCCAATCTTTTTTGATAAAAGAAAGGGGACACTCGCCTCAAAGCGCGCGAAACCGCGTACGACGCCATGACAGATAATGTTTTTTTTTCAGGCACAGAAATGCGTGTTTACTGCCGGGCGGCTGTTAGTGCAGTGGAGTTGTCGTTTGATAGTAGAATGTGGAAAGCTGTGCTCAAAGTCAAATCTCCCTACTTTGTGGTTTATGAATGTAATTTTAAAGAGTATGCAAGGTTGTTTACAAGTAATATTATATGGTTATTTATGTGATCATTAGGTTCATACTTAGAAGGTAGTATTTTAAATACTATACGTCAATTTGTTCAATGACGAATAAAATATAGATTTTCAAATTTTTTATATTTAGTTAGTAAAATATGTGGTATAATAAATATTAGGCATATATGTATTTACTTTAATAAATACTTTGAGATAAAAACAAATCGATTTCATAGTTTATTTTTTTTGTATACAAAGATTTTGTATTATTTACATGAAAGAAGATTAATGCTAACCTTACATGTATCTCGGTTGAAAGAGATTCGATCCAACAACACAATACCTTGTTAGCAATTTATATCACCTATTGTGAATTTAAGTAAACATTAATAAATTGTAATATTAATTACTGATTCCAAGCTTCTACCTATTATATAATCTATATATATATAAAACTTTCGTTACTGAGTGATTGACAGACAACGCACAGCCGAAACTACTGAACGCAAGAAACTGAAATTTGGTATGTATGTTCCTTGGAGAGTGTAGGGGAGCACTAAGAGAGGATTTTCGGAAATTCTATCCTGAAGGGGGTGAAAGTGGTGAAACCCGATATTCACACGGGAACGGGACTTACTCGGCTGAAACCACGGGAAAACTACTAGTATTATATATAATTATCGTTGGATGTTTATCATTTACACAGATTTTTTTTTGTCATTTTCTTTATATCTTTTAATGATGTTAAGAAGGTTATCTTATATTTTTTGTTATAATAATATCCGTGTAATATTGCACACTCATAGTATTTATAAAACTTATAAAGATTCTAGTAACAAAAATAGAAAGCTGTTCCCAATTACAAAACTGATTGGAATAAAAATAATTAATTATGTCAATTATAGATCAGTAAGAGTGACGTATCTAACTCTTCGTATTCTTAAAAGTTATTAGTAATGTACAGTTACATTAACAACGAATTATGTATTAATTAATAACATTTATCAGTGGTGACCTCAATCCGGTGGTCTCATTAGCCGAGATTAGCAAAGTTCGTCATGGTAAACATTTTAACAAATAAAGAAATTGGGCCGTGTATTGTTTTTGTTAATATAACCCGCCGCGCTGTTTCCATATATTTAATGAGAGAATAAAATGCTAGTTCGCTCGGATAATATTTCACCAGGTATGGTTTTAGAACTAGCTGTGTACTGTTCCAGACATTTTTCTTAACAGAAATATTGTATAACTCTTGGCCGACCTGGGAACCAAACCTGAGATCATATGCACAGCATTCGACTTTAACCTGTCATTTGTTGGAATGCCAGACATAATTAAAAACCTATTGTGTCCAACCGCTGGTTTGCTGCTGCCCCTCAATAGATTTATAATATTCAGTTTCAAACATTCCTAATGTTTGACGTACACAGTCATATTAAAGCCGAATGATTCAGTCAACAGGTGAAACTGAACAAAAGTTTGTTAATCACATCAGAGAGGTTCTTAGAAAAGGCTGGCTTACAAGTACCTTACCGTACCGATGGCTGCTTTTGAAGAATGTAATGAATAAAGCAAAATACATTCTAAGTTCTTAACAAACAGAAATCTAGTATCTGCCTTCCTCTCCGGATAACAAGCGTTAATCTACGAATGTATGTATCTATTCAAGCTGTGGATTTAATACATTTAATCTTGCATTGATCATAACTAATTATGTTTAACATTCTATGCGACAGCCACATCCTATAAAATCCATAATAATAACATCCACTTAACAGTAAAAATCCCCATTTCCAAGTAAAAATTACGCTATGGCAACACTACTGCTCTTGACCGTGAAGTGGAAAGTAGCTATGAACTAGTCTTGAAAACAAATTTTATTTGCGCTTAAATCATCACAACGTATTTTAAAATTCTACCTTATTCCGTTGTAATAAGGTTAATAAAAAAATATAAAAACTGCAAAATGAATTTTGTGGATGTAAATGTCCAGATTAAACAAGACTCTCGGTGCAAAGTAAATTTGTGTATTCAGAGGTCTTGTTACAATGGGTAAAGGCTTCTTTCGAATGCATTCTTTTTATTGCAGCGTTGGTCATGAATGAATTTCTCTTTAACCAGTTTACGTTAAGTTTTAATAAGAGTATTCGGACACCATTTTGGGTTTCTGTATTATTTATGTTTTAGTAGGTTAGACACTTGGGTGCATAGTATATTTATTAGGTATAGTTATATTAGGAACCTATTTATTTTATGCCTCGATGGTGTAGCAGTAGTGAAACCGCAGTACGGTATTGAGTTTGATTACTGGGTTGGGCCAAGAAAAGTTATTAGGATTTTCTGTCAAAAAATTCTTAACGGCAATCCGAAGTTAGGAAGTTACTTGTGTCAGACACCACCGTGCATTGGCAAGCACATAAAGCCGTTAGTCCTGTACATGATATCTCTCCGGTCATGTCGGATTGTCGTTTCATCATAATTATGAGAGTGCACTTGTGTTCGCGCACACACTTGTGCACTATATTATCTCCCCGCGGAAAGCTTGTCTCCTTTAAGATAGGCCACTGTTACCAAAATTAGTGTGGAGGCTATAATTGTTACTAATATTATAAATTCGATAGTAACTCTGTCCGTCTGTTACCTTTTCACAACTAAACCGATACAGATGAAATTTGGTACAGATATAGTTTAGAACCTGGGAAAGAACAAAAGCTACTTTTTATTGATGTAGGTACCACGCGGGCGGTGCCGCGCCCACAAGCTAAAATCTATACTAAATGTAAATGTTTGCTCGTTTGTTTGTAATGTATAAACTCTTAAACTACTGATCCGATTTTAATAATTATTTCACCATTAGCAAGCTACTTTATACAGAAGTAACATAGGCTATATAACAGTACACTATGAGCTACTGGAGCGGAGCAGTAGTCCTAAACGTGGGTGAAACCGGGGTACAGCTACTTTTAAATAGAGCGCGCTCTTTATTTGCAGTAAAGCACTGACCGTGAGCAGCCACCACCGTAAGAAACTATATGTGCCGTTAATTTTGATACTAGTCATCGTATTTTATATACAACCATACTGTTTGTTTAAATCCTTGACTTTTAGACACTAAAACAAATAAATCTATACTAATATTATAAAGCTGAAGAGTTTCTTTGTTTATTTGGTTGAACGCGCTTATCTCAGGAACTACTGGTCCGAATTGAAAAATTGTTTTAGTGTTGGATAGCTTATTATCGAGGAAGGCTATAGGCTGTATAATATCATGCTACGACCAATGAAAAATGTTGCAAAAACGGGAAAAATCTTTTATGTGAAGCAGGCGAAGTTGCATAGGTCCGCTGGTAGGTCATAATTTGACATAATAATTTCGCGTTGCTTGATATTTCGAGTACCTAACGGGTATTACCGCGATCATACATAATGTTTACCTTTAAATGCTTGACATTTCGACCAGGTTACGCCGGCAGCGGTCACAAGCTCACTCAATCAGACTCATAAGAGTAGTATAGTGCAGTAATGATAATAATGTCCTCCAGACCTAATTTCGGTCACGGCGGCCAATCTTAACGGAGACTAACCATCTCCGCAGAAGATATTATAGTGCACAAGTGTGTGCGCAAACACAACTACTCTCTCTGTTACCTAACTATCATAATCCAGTGGGACGATAAACCGACACGAACGGAGAGAGATCAGGCGCAGGACTAACGGCTTTACCTGCTTTCCGAGGCACGGAGGTGTCTTACACCGCCAACTTCCTAACTGTGAGTTGCTATTGAGATTTCTTAATAGAAAAACCGAATAACTTTTTCTTGGTCTGAGCTGGGATTCGAACCCGAGATCTCATGCATAGCAGTCGCATTCACTGCGTCACGGGGGCAGTTAATATTGCAGTATAGATATATAGACATATTAACACTCAAAATCTGAAAGGCAGATCAACTCAACAAATCACTTGAGATGGGTTCCATTTTTGATCTTATAACTAGCAATCGGCTTCGCACGGTTAGTACAAAACCTTAACAAATTATACACCTAAACCTTCGTCATGAATCACTCTATATATTGGTTAAAACCGCTTGAAAATCTGTTAAGTAGTTTTTGCGTTTATTGCGAATAGACAGACAGACGCGGCAGGGGACTTTGTTTTATAATAATATGTAGTGATGTAGTGATTACTTTTTCACTCGACTCGTGATCTTTTAAAGTATGAAGGCGGAGTTCGATATTTCTTCTGTGTTGTACACTGGTACCTATGTTATGATGCTTACTTCTGTAGGATGTTTCAATACAGTAAAACCCCGAACTTACGCGATAGGTGGAACTGAGCGAAACCCAAATAAGTTGAATTCGCGTAAATCGAGGAATAGTTTAGCATATATAAATACATATTGGATTTTACAGATATAAAATCGCCAATAGCCGTTATTATGATGTAGAAGGCTTCATAACATCTAAGAAAGTAGTTTGACGACTCAAAGACTCTTTCTACCGCAATATTCCCTCAATTCCTGAACAATAGTGTAAGGACAGTACGTCTAAAATCGATATTGTAGATTATAGAGTTGTGCGATGATCAAACAAAAGACGATTCGACGAGATTTGAAAATCGCGTAACTCCGAGTTCGCGTACGTCGGGGTAGCGTAAGTCGACGTATTAATGTACCTACTTTTAATAGTTTTAATTCTTACTTTAGGGATTAAGTAACTATTTACCAACAGCATGGCTGTATACATATAGCCACCTTTATAGTAAAAAAAGCGCCAACGTATTTCTTTGCTATAATAATAATATCAGGCGTTTTACGCAGGACACAAAAGTAAATAATCAATTTCATAAATTATAATATAATGTTACTGTTTCTTTTATACAACTATAGTGGCAAACGAGCATACGGGCCACCTGATGATAAGTGGTCACCGTAGGCTATGGACGCCTGCAATACCAGAGGCATCACTTGCGCGTTGCCGACACTGTAAAAGTATTAACACCCTTTTTGAAGAACCCCATACTTTAGTCTTGTGGGAAATCCTCGGCAGGAAGTTCATTCCACAACCTGAGCACCCGCGGGAGAAAATTCCTTTAGAACCGCTTGTTGCGGCACCAGATTAATTGAAAGGTGTGAGAATGAAATCTCTGCCAAAGGCGAGTCTTGTCTTTTAATTTCAGTACTAATGCGTACCATTATATCCTTAGAGGTAGGCAGAGCTGATTCACATATGCAACAGCTGTTATTAGAAGCCACGAACGAGACTAATTGCATCTACCGGCCTAATTTCTGTTGCTACTGAAGACCACCTAAAATATGCAATATAATTATGTGGACTGCACTAATAATTGTCCCGTGTGGGATTGAAACCACAACACCCAATGCGGTGGCAGCGGTGAGGCGAAAACGGTTAGCTGCATTATCCGTGCAGTTAGCTTGGCAAAACGCCGAAGTAATCTCTGATAGCATACTCTCAGATTTATTAATTAACCAGCTGTTACTAGTGACTTCGTCCGCGTGGAATTTAACATTTCAGTTAGAAGAGTTTACGAAAATTTAATAATTCTGTATTCCTCGTAAAGAAATACCCATGCTAAAATTTATCTCATTTTTCTACTTTGTGAGTCGATTTCATTGATATTACTCCGCGGAACCCTATTTTTTTATAAAATAAAAGTAGTCTAGGTTACTTCTTATAACATCAGCTATCTGCCCGTGAAAGTCCTGTCAAAATCGGTTCAGCTGTTTCGGAGATTAGCGGGAACAAACAGACAGAAAGACAGACAAAAATTTAAAAAATAAATGTTTTGGTATATCTAGGTACCTTATATATTTTCATATGCATTAGATAAAAAGCTGTTATTTTGACATTACAAACAGACACTTCAATTTTATTTATTTGTATAGATGTATTTATTTTATTTTATTTATTTCATTTAGGTCCTTCACAGCTGACAATTAATATTAATAAAAATTATAAATAAAACAGTACGCCAATCACGAAGAACACCATAAAAAACTAATTATTACAAGCAAGAGTAAACATGTAAATCCATGTGTAATTATAAACGATTATTCCGTTGGCCCGTATTGTATCATAATGTTGCCGTGTCTGAGTGTGACGGTGTGTGGCTGTGTATGGGTGAATGAGGGTGTGTGCTCGTGTGTATACCAGTGTGTATGTGAGTGAGTGCACTAGTATATATTAAGGTGCATGCATTTTTTTTTAAATTAGTTTTTGCTGTGAGTCGCTTTTGTTAGTCTTTAATATTTTATTTTATAAGAGTTGCGAGATGTGTTAAATAGATCCAGTGAAGAGAAGTTATAAATGCTAGGAATGCGAATGAATGGCGACATTTTGAAATACTTAGTTGAAGCAGTTGAAATCGAGAATAGTTGCGTTTGTCACTTTTGCACTGACTGGCCCCCACATAAGATACATACATACCTTAAGTATCATGCACATTTATGCAAATCAATATCTTAGAAGAAATATAATAATTAATATAATACTATGCTAGCCGGGCGAAGCCGCGGCGGTTTGCTAGTTTGCCATAAAATTGCTAGAACATAGATAATATAACATCACGTTACGAGCCGTGAGAGCGGAGCAGTGATCACAAACGTGGAAAACCGAGGAAGGGAAAAAAGATACAATTAGTCATACATTTTATTCAGTTTTCTTCACACTTTTCCCACCGCACATCACATCCTTCAGGTTCGTCTTAGCGTAGTGCATGACTGCGTCCATTCGGGGTCTCTTCCCCTCAGCCTTCACCAGGTCGTTGAAGGTCCATTGCGCGTGGTATATGATGATGAAGGAGGTGGATATGCCAGTGAAGAACACGTAGAATAGCGCTGTGCCGCTGATTATATTGAAGATTGGATATATCCACACTCCTTTTATCAGGTATACGGCTAATAACCTAAAAAGAGATTTTAATTTACAATAAATACATAATTATAATTGATCGATATCTGTACATCTTACTAATATAAGTGTGAAAGTTTGTGAGAATGACTGGATGGATGTTTATTACTCTTTCACGCAAAAACTACCGAACCAATTGCGATGAAACTTGGCATGGAGATAGCTGGAGACCTGAATTAACATATAGACTACTTTTATTCCGATATTCCCAAGGCATCGAGACTTATGCGGGTAAAACCGCGGGGCGCAGTTATAAAGAGATACCTAAGAAAATAAATGTAAGTTTTAGAATTGTTGTTGAACTGTCTGCATGAAACTGAATGCGGTTTTGACAGTTGTATTGCTACAAGTCTAACTTAAAATCTAATGCTTGTTTCATCTTTATATGCCATCTAAAAGTCAAGTGTTATTTATCCGTTATTTGAATGTCTATAAAGTACACCGCGATAAAAGAAACGTGCAGAAATTGCCTTATTAAAAAAATGCCGAGTCTGTGTGCTGTCATTTTCAATATTTGTGAAGTCCCTTGCCACACAAAAACGCCACCTAATGTGGAAGACTTCCAAAAGCAAGAAAAGAAGAGCTACTTACACGAAAATAAAAGCAGCTACCACACTTAACACGCCCAGTGTACGCCATCGGTGTTCTCTCGGCGTAGTCCTAGGCCTGAACACTGCTTCCCACAACGTAGGCACTGCGATGGCGGAGTGCATGATATGGTTGCAGACCGTAGGTATAGCCTGGTCTATGTCCGCAGGGTACACCAAACCCCGGTCATATAGGAAGAATGGCCAGAAATGCGTGGCTACTAACTGAAACAAAAATCCATTTTGGTAAGAACATCTGACTTTGTGGTGCAGTGGTGGTTAATGAGATTGATGCGCGGTCTTGGGTTTACTTCTCGGAACGGGCGAACTGTTTTTGGATTTTTCTGTCAAGAAATTATCAGTAGCTCAGTTTCAGGAGGCTGAAATTGAGTACAGTAAAGGCTCACCTGCTTTTACGTGGGACCTAAAACATGCACGGTGAAATGTGGGTGCTTTAAAAGCCGTTACCTCGAAGGAGTAGGCAGAACTCTGTCTACGTCTTCGAGGATACAAGCGTGAGAGGAGCGTTTGTATGTGTGTATGATAAAAACTAAGCATATCTCAGCAGGGATAACCTAGTGGGAAACCGTTGGACTGCCACGCAGAGGTCTGGAGTTCGATCCCAAGGCGCGCTCTGTCTTGTCGAAGTTCTGTGCGTATTAAATAGTTAATTAGGTCTACCACCGCTTCAGTTCTCCTAAATTTATTACTTAGTTATTTGGCAATTGAGAAATCAGCCTTAAGAAAGGAAGAGCACGGTGATAGCCCTTGTGAACGCAAAGTATACACCTGTTTGATGGATATATTAATATATTTGTGTATAGTCCATCTATGTTTTATCCATGTTTTAAATATTTATTATTATTATATATACTTACAAGCTTTTGCCAGCGGCTTCGCCCGCATAAATGTAAGTAAGATTGCACCCCTTATCACCTAGCGCTATGAAATATACTTTACGACCTATTCTCACACCTTCCAAATAAACATAAAAAATTAATGAAAATCGGTCTAGCTGTTTCGTAGGAGTGAGACCATAAACACCGTGACACGAGATATTTATACATAATATATGTACATATATTGGGATAATTACCCTTAATCTATATATATATATACATATATATAGATTATGGGTAACTATCCGACGACAAAATTGTCATTGCAGCAACTTTAAAAAGATAGGAAAGAATTGAAATTTACATACCACACTTAGGTATATTGCCCCGAAACGGTGTGCCATATTTCAGTCCTTTTTTGTTTTTCTTAGCTTTTTGTTATATCCCACTGCTGGGCAAAAGCTTCTTCCTTGAGATTCTTGGAAGTCTTTCAGTTTCATTAAAATAAAAATTTGAAAAAATCTGATATGGTCTACCAGTATTGAAACTTACCAAGGTCGACGGCCAGACGACAATAGAAAAGAACTCATCTCGGATAAACACTAAGGCCTTCGTCAGTTTGTAATCACCAGACTTGGAGTTCTTCAGCACCAGGACATCAGAGTACAGGGCAATAGCCGAGTATACCGTCTGGAATGTCTGAAAGAGAGAATAGTAATAATATCAGCGCTGTGAATAAACTGTCGCATTGCTGGACACGGGCCTCTTCTCAGTATGAGAAGGGTTAGGCCTTAGTCCCCCATGCTGGCCTAGTGCGAGTTGGCAAACTTTACATATCTTCAAAACGTTATGGAGAACTCTCAGACATGTAAGATTGCTCACGATATTTTTCTTAATTGTTAAAGTGAAAAATAATTATAATATATATCCCAAAACTTATATGCGTATTTAATAGTAATATTATTACGATTATTACGATTGTATAAGTGCCGGCGATAAAGGGGTATATTGCATCCACATATTTTTGTCAGCTATGCTTTCGGCTCTAGGCTTCAGAGAACGACTTATTGCCATGGAATGTGACACAGAAATAAAAACGAGAATAGAGGTCGCCAGGAGTGGAGTTTAATAGCATGAAGAATAAATATTAACTAGTCGGGAGTCTGAAAATCTCATTACGTTGTCTTCTACTGCAGTGTTACATCTGGCCAGTCCTTCTAAACGGAGTCTTGGACAATTAAAGAAGAACTCACGAAACGTATAGAAGCATTCGAAATGTGGGCCTATAGACGAATGCTACGAATTAGTTGGACACAAAAGGTTAGCAACGAGGAGGTTCTGCGACGTATCAACACAAAACGTGAACTATGGCACACCATCAGAAAGCGCAAGATTGCCTATTTGGGACATGAATTTAGACATGAAGGATACAGCCTCTTGCAACTCATTATGCTGGGCAAATTAGCAGGCAAGAGACATGTAGGTCGCAGAAAGAAGTAATGGCTAAGAACCCTTTGGGACTGGACTACAGTTGCCAGTGCTGCCCAATGATTTCGCCTCGCGAGGGTTCGGAAGAAATATGCGGAGTTGATTGCCAACCTTCGCTAGTCGGAGAGGCACTTGAAGAAGAAGAAGAAGAGTAAAGTTTCAGAAGCGTTGCTACTAAGAATGTCTTTGTAGGAAAATCCAATAAAATAAGTTCGTCTCAAGACCTATCGAGATCATTTAATTGCCACAGTACGAGGAGTAAGTAATTTAAAAAATTTAAAATAAAAACTTATTCCGAAACTTTAGTAATAATGTCCTCCAGACGGGACCGTTCACAGGTGCTACTGCGCAATATATATATTTTATACATTTATTTGGACATACTAGCTGACCCGCGCCTCTTCATCTGCTTCACATAAGAAAATTTTCCCCATTTTTGCAACATTTTTCATTGATGCTCCGCTCCTATAGGCCGTAGCGTGATGTTGAATAGCTAGGATAGCCAGAATAGGCTTTCTCGATAAATGGGCTATTCAACAGTAAAAAAGATTCTTCAATTTGAACCAGTAGTTCCTGAGATTAGCGCGTTCAACCTAACAAACAAACTCTTCAGCTTAAAGCTAATATTAGTATAAATTATATTTTAAATATATTTATTTGGTCATATTTACATATTATAGTGCATAATTAGTGTGCCTGACTAACGCCGCCAATTACCGAGCTACCATTGAGAATTTCTGGACAGACAAACCAATTAGTTTTTGTTGGCTCACCCAAGCCAAACAGTCATTTGAGACATCAGGGTCACCGATGCGAGTGCTGTGCGTTCGGTCTCTGGTTCGAAACCACGGTTGCAATAAAAGTTATCACCGTTAGTCCTGCGCCTGATCTCTCTTCGGTGGTGTCGAATTGCCGTCCCATCGGATCATGCGAGTTAGGGAACAGAGAGTGCACTTGTGTTTGTGCACATACTTGTGCACTATAATATCCTCTGCGCAGATGGCCAGTCTCCGTTAAGATTGGCCGCCGTGACCGAAATTCTGTCTGGAGGACATTATTACTTGATTTTGGTTTCTGCCTTTTTTGGTTAATTGATATTTCTCATACCGAGACTATTAAAAGACTGCACGTATAGCGTAATAGTTTAAGTGGCTTTCTCGCCATTGTTACAGCGGCCAGTGTTGTGGGTTAGATCCCTACACTAGACGAAAATTTGTGTGGTTAATATTAGGTACTTGTGACTTCAAACATCACAATAGTTGTTCCGAGCCTGGTTGTTCTTTGTGTCCGTTGTTTTAATGTTTGTAAAGTCTCCCACGACAGGAATCATTCCCGGTAAGCGAGTTACCTTTATTTTAAATTATAATTTTCCCGTGGTTTCGCCTCGGGATAATCTAGATTTTGACAATGAATTTCTGAATGAATAGTACTTATTTCTAGATGGGAGAAACCCTACGTCCTTTTCTAATTCCCTGACAACGAATATGCAAAATTTTATGATGGTCAGTCGAGTAGTTAAGGCGTGAAAGCGTAAGAAACAAACAAACTCACATTCGCATTTATAACATTAAGATAAACGGATATTTAAGATTTACGGATGGTGTAGTGGCTTGAGTGGTAGCCACTGCGCTGACTGTGGATTCGATGAAGACACACCACAGTGGTTGTTTCAAGTCTGAGTGTTCTTTATGTCCGTTATTTGAATGTTCGTAAACTTTCCCGTGACATAGAAATTACTCCTAGTGCGAGAATTGAGTTTTTAAATAAGAAGAAATAAATATTGCGATGATAAACATCCCTATTGAGACGTTTTTAAATCTTTACTTGCATACATTAGTTTTCTTATTTTCGTGTGGTTAGTGGCCAACCTGTTGTCAAGAGTTGTTCAAGTCTAAACGACTGCTGTCAATTTGACAATAACCGGTACCGACTTACGTGCCCTCCGAAGCACGGAGACGCCCAGATGAAATGATAAAGATAAAGATAAAGATAAAGATAAAGATTAATTTATTGCATAACTGTGTACATTGACTGATCGTATTAATAAAACATATGTTTTAGGACCCAACAGTTTGTCCATATCGGACATGCCATGCAATGCCACTAAGCGGTCACTCATCTATCGACTGACCGCACCCAACGTCGCTTAAGCTCGCTAATCGTTTACCGATCAATGAGTGCAACTAGCTATGAGCGCCTCCATGCATTAGTAACATGTTTCTTTTTTCTATGGAATATCATTGCCAGCTAGATTTTCACGCGACTTTGCCTCGGGTTAAATTAGATATTTTTAATTAATTTATATCCCTCCGAAACAGTACATTTTTCTAGATGATCCCTCTCATTTACATGTACGCGAGCGAAGCCGCGGGCTAAATGTAGTCTGTATATAAAATGGAAGGATACTTACAAAAGTCCAGCAGGTAAACAAGAAGCACTGCATCTCACTGAAGTGTCTGACGCAGTGGATCCTCATCACGTCTCCGTGGAACCGGCTCATCATGAACAACGCGTTGGACACGTGAGTGATGATGGTGAGGGTATACATGAACATACGGCAGTAGATCACATCCATGGTTACTGGAACTGAGAGTATTTAAGATTATTAGCTGTTGACTGTATGGGTAATCTCGTGATTATAGGAATATATCGAAATTTAATAATAATAATAATTCTTTATTACAACAAAACGTTTATACATTTACAGTGTCAGCCCTGATTACCAAACTAGCGTGAGCTGTATGTTTGGAAACAGTCCATCCCAACAACAAATTATACAAAATTGTATTATATAGTATTATAATAATATAAGCAAGATACATAGACTAGTGCTAAACTTAAAATAATAAAAAATAATATAAAAATAAGTACTTTTTTGTTAGTTTACGAGTGAATTTAGTGGTGGTAGCATATGTGTGCATGTGTGTGTGTGCGTGTGTGTGTGTGTGTGAGAGAGAGAGAGAGAGTGTGTGTGTGTGCGTGTGTGTGTTTAACTTTGGATTACATAATTTTGAACTAATAAACTACCACTGTTAAACTTAACTACTATTTTAAGCTATTAAAATTATTGAACTACTACTATCCCTCGAGAACAATACCATTTTCTGGATTAAATCTACCCCTGACAACGTGTATGCGAAATTTCATGATGCTCGGTTAAGTAGTTCAAGAGTGAAACCGTAACAAACCTACAAACCCACATTCGCATTTGTAATATTAGTTAGGATTTTGATTTAGATTAAAATTTTCCCAACGTTTCGGTTACTTTTCAGAAGGCATGATCACAGGTTGTAATATTTAACTGTAGTAGTTGGATCGTTTCAAAGTTATGTGATAATAGTGTGTCAAAATAAACAACGCCGTAAAATAAGGTAGTTTAATATGAACATTCGCGTAAACGTAAGACAATTATTATATTTATATTGTTTTATTATTTAGATATATTATATAATCACGTACAGAAGTATTGCAGTTAATTAAAATGGCACCTAGTGGCCTGTATAGTCTCACGCCGATACCCTGGAAGGAGTAGGTACAAATGTACTATATACTAGAAGGCCTTTATCGGGCACACACAGTTTCCTGATACCGATACCAATAACATAACATGGGGAATTGAAGTCGGGACCTTATGCACAGGCAACGCAAAACTGCCTCACTGGCGCATCAATAATGAAAGCGACTGCTTTGCGTGAAGCTATACCCCTCTGTCTACCCCCTCAGGGATATAATCGTAAGGCTAAGTATGTAAATAATTTAAACCATTCGTTCCCAAAGTGGTCCAGGTGAACCCAGGTGCAGGGGTCCACAGGAGATTTGACGGGGATCTACGTTAGCGTGACAAAAAAATGAAGGTCCACAATTCATGAGTCCACGAAGATTTATTTGCTTTCGATAGTGATGAACTAAAATGTTGGCTTGTCTTCACCTATCACTGTAGGCAGATAATATTTTAAAAGAAGCTCAGCGACTGTTATTTGTAAAAACATGCATATTGCATATTCAGTACCATTGGTCTCGAGCCTACCGAATTCTAGGAAGAGAATTCCAAAAAAAAAAATGTCAGCTTAGTAGGTTCGTTTATTTTTTTATTGCATGAACTTGAAATGTAGCTGTAGGAGGTCCAACCGGAATCTGCTAAATTTTAAAAGTGGTCTACGAGAAAATAATTCTCGAAATCTCTGATTTAAAGTCATGGAACCTTGACAGTCTTTGTTTGGAACAGGTTTTAAAGAAATACATTATGTAAGCCATATTATGGACACATTGTAATATTTATATCATTCTTACTTTTTTGTTTTGATGTGTATAGATCTATACTAATATTATAAACCTGAAGAGTTTGTTTGTTTGGTTGAACGCGCTAATCTCAGGAACTGCTGGTTCGAATTGAAAACTTATTTTAGTGTTGGATGGCTATCGCGGGCACAGCTATATTTAAATTAAATAATTGTTATAGAGTAAAATATACAACTAGATTTTGCCCGCGACTGCGCTTGCTTGAAAACAGAATGTTTTTCTGGATGAAAGGTACCCTATGTTCTTTGATTGACCTCTTTGAACGTATATGTAAAATTTATGACAATAGGTCGAGTAGTTATCGTGTGAAAGCGTAACAAACAAACAATAAAACTCAATTTTGCATTACTGTATTTAACCCGCGACTTCTCTCGCGACAATGAAGGTGCCTCTGAGAACCCGTACGCAAACTTCATGATGATCGGTCGAGTAGTTAAGGCGTGAAAACGTAACAAACAAACAAACTCATATTCGCATTCATAATAATATTATATTACTTAGAATTCAACACTGTATAGTGCATATACTTGTTGATATTATAAGCAGGGGTCGGAACAGGTACAGTTTTAGAGTACCAACTGACGTAAAACTACCTATGAAATCTGAACATGGATATGCATTCTAAACCCGGAATTGGGATTAATAAAAATTGTTTTCTAAAACTTCCGGGATTGATATTATTGTCTTATAAAACAGTTTTTTCTTGTATTAAACACAAACTAAGTAGCGTTACACGTAACACGCCGGCAAATGGCGCTTGACGGAATTTTAGTACTCGCCGCCTGGCGGCTTGATAAAGTTTAATTATTTTCTATTTTATGTGCAAAGAGAGTAGAGAGATGGAAGAATTAGACAAACTTGACTCTGAGTATATATTTATTTATTAAACAGTATCTACAAATCAATGAAATGAAATGAAATAACAACAAATCAATCAGAATCTATTTCAACTATGTTAGAAACACTGGTGGAAGCTAAAGGTTCACCGTCCACATCATTTACTAAAGAATTAAAATATATGATCATAATTATTTCAATGTTTTCTTCTTTTAATCGGTTTCAATACGGGTGTAAGACCCACTTATATGATGACAATGACTTTTCAACGTCAACCGATGTGAGCGGAGCAAATTTAAGCCATGTTTCTTGGCTTATAAAACATTTATATATATATATATATATATATATATATATATATATATATATATATATATATATATATATATATATATATATATATATAAATGTTTTGTGTCCAAAGAAGGTAAACAAATTTAGAATACTAAATCAATCCCGGATTAAAAAAGGCATATCCATAAGATTTCGTAGTAGCATATTTGACGTCATTTAGTACTTAAAACTCTACCTATTCCGACCCCTGATTATAAGATAACAGGTTTTTTTTGTACCACTAAATTAGCAAACTAGCTTACCTGATGTTAAGATTATATAATATCGAAGTATAAATTCTATAGAACCAAAATAATTATGTAAGTTGATTTAGTAATGTAAAATAATAATATTCTATCACATACACATAACATCATCTAGCCTAAACTAAGCAGAGCTTGTACTACGGGTACTACACAATGGATAAACATACATATATACTTTTTTTTTGTAAATAACTACGTACCTAAATATTATACATAGAAAAACCCAGACCAAAACAAACATCCATGTTCATGCACACAAATGCTTGACTTGTTGAATCGAATCTTGAATCGAACCCGCCACCTCAGGCGTGGCAGTCGGTTACACTAACCACTACGCCATCGTTATCGTCATACATTAATTTTCCTATATTAGATCAATATAATAAACACGAATTTTGTTTACCTACATTCAGTCACGTATTGCCATTGAATTTGTAACAAAAGTACACGTACCTTTATATTAAACTGAGA
Source organism: Catocala fraxini (assembly GCA_930367265.1). Taxonomy (NCBI): domain Eukaryota; kingdom Metazoa; phylum Arthropoda; class Insecta; order Lepidoptera; family Erebidae; genus Catocala; species Catocala fraxini. The sequence goes on from OV884051.1 coordinate 793,232, forward strand.
TTCAAGAGGCGCCATATCGACGTCATTTTAGCACAGGTGAATGTTTTACAGTAATTGAGCAGGTAATATGTAGGTAAATAACGAATGCATACTTGCTTGTTTGAAAGTGGGACCGATTATTCATTACTTACTAGCTCATGACCGCGTCTTCGCGCGCTTGGAAACCGTACTTTTCCTGGATGGAATGTACTCTATGACCTATTTTGTTCTACTGAGAATGTGTATGCAAAATGTCATGATAATCGGTCCAGTTGTTAATGTGTGAAAGCGTAGCAACCAAACTCACATTTGGGTTTATAATATTAGTTAGGGTTAGATCATTATGGACCCTTTTGGGCGAAGCAAATAGATAATACTAGGCGAGTAAATAGATAATACTACTGTGAGTTATCTTCATATACGAGTACTTCATATATCTAGTTGTTTCGTATATACAAGGATCGCAAGTGGTTATAAGTAAAACTTCTTGTGTTTCACTGATGCTTGTAAATGTCAAATAGTGAATGAAACAGGAAACGACTTTTGAATTAATTAACCTTACACTGTGTGATTTTAATCGTGTTATATAACGCAGCAATGAATCTATTATATTGCATATACATTATGGAATGCAATAAAATATTGAGTATTAATATATGCCACAGCTCTAGTAGATCGCAGATTGGTAGAGCATTTTCATTAAAGCATTTAAGACAATGTCACCAATTGCGATGTAATAATATATATTTACCACGGCCATGTTCTCATGTTTGGTTTTTTCATAATTTAATTAAACATGCTTGTTACTGGATGTCTGAATCCAGCAAACAAAACTAACAAAACTAACAAAATAAACAAAGACATCAGTTACATAACGACACACGAAAAATTTGATCAGATTTAAAAACCGGTATACTTTTGGAGGAAACAGGGCCATACGCGCAGATGATTTCAGAGGTTCCTACAATTATAAAATATTTTTTTGGTGCTGCCCTATTTGTTTCTGTGATCGATAAGGATGGTAATGTACAATATATTGATATACTAACTTAATTTAACTCATTGAAATTAAACTACTATATACGGATTTTATCGCGTTATTTATTTTACACTTAATTACAATATTTTGAAACTGTTACACTAGTACTAGATACTATTAAACTTTACAAATTTTTAAGCTAATTAAATTATTAAAACTATTAAAACTATTTATATTTAAGTTTACACTTTTCCCGACGTTTCGGTTGCTTTTCAGCAGCCATGGTCACGGGGAGACTAAGATGGTAGTTGTCTCAATGTTCCAGTGTCGTTATTTCAATGTACTCGAACATAATTTAATCATTGGTGTTTCTATTTACGCAGAATGAGCTCAGAGTATCATGAAGTCTAGCTGTGGTTTGCTTCTTCTTGGGTTTGACTATTTGTATGAGTGGATCCCAAGCTGGTGGTACATTCCAACCATCGTCTCTATTAAAATTAGGATGTTTTTGATTTCAATAGCCTCGCGAAGCATCCTTGGTAGGAATCTGTGTTCTTTAGCGAGAATCTGTGGTTTGTCAAATCTCAGGTAGTGGTTGGTCCTCTGTTGCACATGTTCACACACAGCAGACTTCGATTAAATAACGCGATAAAATCCGTATATAGTAGGTAAATTTCAATGAATAATATTCGCGTAAACAGAAGACAATAATTTAACTCATTAGCTCTAGTTTACCTACTATTTATTATTATATATTATTACTCATTATGAGTTTTTGCAAAAACCCATTTAATTTATATCATTAGTTCATTATGGCTAGTACGTTCGGATGTTGTGTTAACGATCCCGATATTTTATGTTATGTTTGTGGTGAATACATATTGAAAAATCAACGAAAATCAATTACAGACACTGTGATTCACTTGTATTTTGATTAGTTCGACATTGAAATTTGAAATCATGATAAAGTGTGGGTGCAAGTCAGTGCAGTGCAGTCTCCAAGACAATATCATTCGAGAAAATTACTTAAAAGACAATTAAATTGTTGTTTTTGTAAAAAGTGCATTTATTTAAATCTCATGAACTAGAGCTAATACAAAAAAATCATCAGCATTTTTGACATCATCGTATAAAATATACTTAAACCAAATCTAAAATCCCAGGCACCAAAATGAGTTTTGCACGTTCGCACGCAAACAAACTCAAATTCTTTTGCACGTTTTTTTGATATTTCGTTTGGACCCAGCACGACAACCATAGATCTGTCAAAGACCTTATCTTTAAACGTTTTGACGCATGTATTTCTTCTTAAACGCACCTCTAAACTTCACTACAATATTACAACGCTTTCCACATTGTACTCAGCAGAGTCTTCAACGACTTATTGATCACAAACTCACCGTCATTCAATCCTTGCAAGTCTTTACAACCCTCCAGGTTTCCTTGAGTGCAATCACCTCTACAATAATAGATATTTCACAAAGAACTCCACGAATCAACTATACTTGAAACAAGCTTGAAGCCTACACAGTTAACTAATCTTATTATAGTCTAGTCTATGTATATATGCAGGCGAATTTAGTTTGATAGATTTTATAATTATAATATCTGATTCTGATATTTACAAAATACAGGTTGAACGCGTTTATTTAACATGCCGTTGCGTGCGCGTCTATCCTAACTAACGGTCGCCCACTGGCCAAAATTCGACCATAATTGATTTAAATATTAAGTTTGATAAATATTAAGGTTTTATTGTCTATAACTTTAATATTATAATCACATTTCATTTAGATTTCAACATGGCTATACACGTTCTTTTTCAAACAAATTATTATTTACTTAACTATACTCTTTCATTGACGATATTCCTAAGCTTGCTACTTTGTTTTCTTTTTCTCATTATTACATATAAATAAGGTATATGTTACCATAGTTACGAAGAATTGTACGACGTCAGACGGACAATGCCGAAATACTACGAACGCGATTCGACTGCGTGTGTCAAATGCATGGTTGTGTGTGTAGTTTTTTTTCATTAATTTAAAGTATTTCTTATTCATATTTTATAAAAATAATGTGACTCTCCACTCCTTCTCCATATAAACTTTAACTGTGCCAAATTTCATACTCCGCCGTCCGCGCAATTTTCGTAAAATGGGGTACAAACTTTTTGCTTCACGTATTAATATATAGATGTTATAAAGAGAAAAGATTTGATTTTTTTGTTTTATTATTTGTAAGGATTTATTGGTTTAAGGAGTTATTTATTTATAAAAATACTGTTACCTCTTTTTTTTTACGTATGGGTATTCTTTAACTCATGCTTCTTCGCAGGGCGACGGAGAGGTTATGTCGGACTCACCGGGGGACAGGTATCCCGGTAATACTGACTAAACCTATCACGGTGTTCCTCGGCATAACCAGAGACGGCGGTGTCGCGCGAGTCACTTTCACATGCAATCGTGACCCCGCCATGGTTTCGGCCTGCCGTATAAAACGGCAGGCCACTACACGAAAATACCTACCCATTGGTCACTTCTAATTTTAACTTTACTGTCCTCTGGAGGGGGGGACGGACACACAACACAGAGGCACGCGTGGGAACACGCACGCCGTCTCTTGGACCTGGTGCTGAACCGGTGGCGGGCAGGTCCACGAAGCCCACCACCCCCAGGTAAAACCAAGGTGGAAAACAAATCAAGGTGGCTGGAGGTCGTCTTGCGTCCTCCTGCATCCAGTTCTGCGGTTGGATAGACTGAACCCAGGCCAGCAGCGAGAGGGCAACAATTCCGACTGTCGTGACCAACTCACGGCGCTGCGAAGCCCAGGCAGGGCAATCCACCAAGGTGTGCAGCGCCGTATCCTCCACAATATCACGGCAGTCGCCGCAGTGGTGACAACCGAGCGTCTCTTATCGGCCTATGTGACACAGAAACTGGTCGAAGCAACCGTGGCCAGTCATTACCTGTGTTAGCCCGAAGGTTAAAGCTTCAGTAACTTAGTAAAGTCGTATTTATATATTTTGACGTTCATAAGTGTTACTTTGTAACCTAAATGAATAAATGATTTTGACTTTGACTATCCGTGAAACGAAACGAAATTATGAGAAACTGAATAATATTTGCATCAGTCATAGAAATGATGCTTTCTGTTACCAGGAGAAGTTAATACGAGTATAATTGTAGCAGACATAATATCAGCCCTATATATAAACTGTCCCACTGTTGGGCACGGGCCTCTTCTCAGAAGGGTTACGCCATAGTCTACCACGTTGGCCCAATGCGGGTTGGCAGACTTCACATATCTTCGAGAACATTATGTAGAACTTTCAAACATGTAGGTGTTTTCGATGTTTTCCTTCACCGTTAAAGCTAGCGATAATTTACTATTTAATACGCACATAACTTCGAAAAGTCAGAGGTGCCTTGAGGTCAAACTCAAGACCTTTAAGTGGCAGTCCGTCGGACTCCCACTAGGTTACCGGTACTTAGCAGCTATACAGAAGATCAATCTAGTGAGTTGGCGAGACACTATCGTCTTTATACTTTAAGGGTTTTGAACCCGAAGGGTGCCAACGAAACCCTATTAGCAGCCTCTGCTGCCCGTTCGTCTGTCTGTTAGCGGGCTGTATCTCATGCGTGTATTTCTGTTGCTGCTATAATAACAAATAATAAAAATCGGGCTAGTGCGGGTTAGACTTTTGTTCGATGGTACGGAACTCTTCGTGTGCGAGTCCGAATCCCTTTATTTTAATACTTATATGCAAACATTTATGAAGTTATTGTTAGGAAATTCTTAATAGAAGCGCAATGTCAGCTACGTAAGACATACTTAGTCTAACAAATCATTTTATTTAGGCAACTAGGAATATTCCTGTGTCGCGGGGCTTTACAAACATTCAAACAACGGACACAAAGAACATCCAGACTCGGCACAATCGTTTGCGAATCACACAAATTTTTGTCCTGCGATTCGAACCCATTATACTCGGCGTGGTAGCAGTTATAAATGAGAATGTGAGTTTGTTTGTGTGTTACGCTTTTACGCTTTAACTACTCGACAGATCATCATGCAATTTTGCATACCTACACGTTGTCAGGGGTAGAGACAAGGACATGGAGTGCTTTATATCCAGGTAAAACAACTGTTACTGAGAGAAAATGATTTTTTAAATCTACAATCAATCTGACAGCACGGATAGCATAGTGGGTTAAGTAGTCGCCTCACCAACTGCATCTACGACGAGTGTTGTAGGTTCGAATCCCATACGAGACAAACATTTTTGTAATCCACAAATGCTTGTTGCGAGTCTGGTTCGTTTGTTTGTTGTTCTTTGTGTCCGTTGTTTGAACGTTTGTAAATTGCCCCACGATACAGGAATCATTCCTAGTGCGAATTTCTTACGCAAAAATATTAGTGCGAGCGATTCCGCGGATAAAATCTAGTACATACAGATATGTGATGTTTGAAAATGTAATTATCGGAATTAAAATATGGCTGACGGAATTTTCTTTTTTGGTTTTTACATTGCATTTTATCGTTGTCAATAGTTTTGATATTGATCTTCGTATGCGCACGCGCAGCCATCGGAGCAATAAGTCCACTTGTGTCACCGGTTCCGCGAGCGAGATACATTTACCTCCATCGCCGTTGTGGGAACAAAGATAGAAAGACATCGATGTTATAGTATTTTACAGTAAACTAGTGACTCGCCCCGGCTTCGCACGGGTAGTACAAAACCTTTACAAATTATACACTTAAACCTTCCTCATGAATCACTCTGTCTATTGGTGAAAACCGCTTGAAAATCGGTTCATTAGTTTTTGAGTTTCTCGCGAATAGACGCTGCGGGGGACTTTGTTTTATAATTTGTAGTAAGTAGTGAAGACAACAGCGCAGTGTTTAATTCTTAACTGCCTGGTGGCGCAGTGATAGTGACTGTGACTGCTGTGCTAGAGGCCTCGGTTTCGAATCCCGGGTCGAGCCTACAAAAAGTTATTGAGTTTTCTGTTAAGAAATATAAGTACTAGCCCGGAGTTAGGCAAGACACCTCCGTTCCTCAGAAAGCACGTTAAGTCGTTGGTCCTGCACCTGATCTCTCTCCAGTCGTGTCGGATGTCGTCCCATCGGATCATGAGGGAACAGAGAGTACACTGGTGTTTGCCTACATATTGTTGTGCACTATCATATCTCCTGTGCAGCTGGCCAGTCTCCGTTAAGATTGGTCGCCGTGACCGAAATTCGGTCTGGAGGATATTATATTTCGCCGTGGCAATCGTACCCACGGATAGGTGCGGATGACAGTGGACAAACCTGGACTTTTTTGCCCAATGGATAAAGACCGTCGTCTGTGTACCGCATTAGGTAGGTACCTATATTAAATAATAGACTATGCCCGCATTTTTTGGATGCAAGGTTCTTATGTCCAATTCCTGTCAACGTGATACAAAATTTCATGTTGATCTGTCGAGTAGATAAGGCGTGAAAGCGTAACAAACAAACAAATTCACATTCGCATTTATAACATTAGTTAGGATGCACCTCATAATTCTGGAGGGTTTTATAAGCGGAAATTTATGAATAAAGGTTTAAATACAAGAAGTGCTCCGGCCTTCAATATATCTTGTCCTTTGCCAGTCAATGACTCTTTGACTCAATCAACACATTATTTTTAGATTTTATTTTTGACCCAGCGGATTCAAGGTTCTTCCAAGCCTGCATCAATAATGTGATGAAAATAGTCTTTCCATTTTTAATCCAGTAATAGATAGTCCATACATGCCAGGTTCTGTGTTCGAGTCGGGCAGTGATTTTAAGTTATACTATTAGAACGAGTAATGACTGCGCAGATGGCGTAGTGGTTTAATTGGTCGCCTCACCACTTCCACTGCGCCGAGTGTAGTGGGTTCGAATCCCACACGGGACAAAAATTTATGTGATCCACAAATGGTTGTTCCGAGTCTGTGTGTTATTTGTATCCGTTGTTTGAATTTGTTGATCACGCAATTTTTTGGCCCGTTATACATTGTGCAGAAGTTGTGGTTTAAAAATAAAGAAATACTTACATTAAGACGAATCACACAAAACTATTTAACTTTACACAAAGCACGTCCATAGCCACTCACAACTGAATTATCACTAAATACTAAATGACTATTACTAACTTCTGAAGACCATTTTATAACTAAATAAAATTATTTAATTAGAAGACACATCATTATAATATATAGAACAGAATTAAGAGACCAGGAAAACAACATTTAAATGTAAAATAAAATGAAAAATATATACGTTTTTGATCAAAGCCGGTTTTTGTACAGGCATGTAAGCTTATATCAAGGCTGCCTTGATATAAGCTAATTACGGAGATCCCACTGCATACCAGTTGATAAGCAACTATATTACAGACTGCATGTATATTGTACCTAGTGGTTACTTTGCCACTGCTTGTGCTAGTTTGTGGGTTCGAATCCCGCACGGCACAAAAATGTGTGAGTCACAAATGGCTGCCGAATTTGGGTGTTCTTTGTACCCGTTGATCACGATGGCCAATCACAACGGAGACTGGCCATCTGCCAGGAGATATGCACAAGTATGTGCGCAAACACAAGTGCATTGTCTGTTCTCTAACTCTCATGATTGGACGGTAATCCGTCACGACCGAAAAGAGATCAGACGCAGGACCAATAGCTTTATCTGCTCCCTTAGGCACTGGGTGTCTAACACTGGGAAGCTTTTGTTTTGACAAATTTTTTTTTGTTCTAATTTAATTTTGCAAAGCGAGTTAGGCATATTTTTTTTGTCATAATAATACTTTGACATAATTGTTTTTTGGCATACTATTTCAGTAGGCATAAATATCATTTTGCTGATGCTTTTTGCCCTAATTTTGATTGGCATTATGTTATAAGTCATATATAACTTAGGTACCATAGTGTAACAATAGCTTAGTGTGCGCCAAAATGTTTATTTTATATACGAAAAGTATTTTATTAGATGCAAACACAAAATTTACAAAACTTCAAAATGCTTTAGAATTGTATACTTAACAATTATTATGCTTATAATAATTATGCTTAAAAATGGTGCCTAAACAGTTATGCCAAATAAATATTGTGCGTAGGTAACTATTATTAGGATAAGTAAAAGTATGCCATTAATTCTATGCGAATAAATAGGGAACCTCTAACAATACCAACTTCCTAACTCCAGGCTGGTATTGAGATTTCTTAACGGAAAACCCAATACATTTTTGTTGGCCTAATACGGAGTTCGAACCCGAGACCTTATGCACAGCAGTTGTATTCACTTTCAGTTTCAGGTCAGACATATACATACGATAAGTAAAAAACAAACTGCACACACATAACACTTCTGTGCTCTCAATGCTCTCCTGAGCGCTGATCCTGACTAAGTAACATAATTTTTCTAATTTTTTAATTTTTTTTATTTTATTCGTTGATTTTAATATCTTTAATTTTATATTTTTATGTTCTTAATTGGAATAAGCAGTAGCGTTATAATAAAAATAAAATAAAATTAATAAATAACATGGGATTCTTACAAATTAATTTAATATACTTTACAAATAAAATTTAAGTACATGTTTTATTCTGTTCTCTTTACACAATTCCCAGGGCTCCAACCAAACGCATTCAGAGCCCTTTTTGCGTAGCACATTACTGCGTTGACCCGGGGTTCCCTTCCCGAGGGACCCCACACTAAATGGTTGAGGGTCCATTGCGCGTGGTATATGACCAATAACCAAGCTGCTATGGCCACGAAGAACAGGTAGAAATAGACGGAGCCGATGAGTAGACCGAAGATTGGATACACCCACACTCCTTTTATTAGGTATACTCCGACTAAGCTGAAAAAAAAAGAAAATTTAATTATTTTATATACTAGCGGTTACGCGCGACATCAACCGCGTGCAATTTTACAAAAAAAAATTGTAGAACCCAAGTTTTTACTAAAATAAAAGCATTCTAAGTTTATAAAATCAATGAAAGTCCCGTCAAAATCGGACCAGCCGTTTCAGAGATTAGCCGGAACAAACAGATAGACAGACAGACAACAAATTTTAAAATTGATTACACCCTTAACTACCCTATATACTTTCATACGCATGTAATAAAACACTGTTATTTTTAATTATCAAACAGACACTTAAATTTTATTTATTTGTATAGATATACATAGATAAAGCAGCCACAGGCTAGTGAAAAACCGATGCATGGGACTGCCACGCAAAGATCTTGAGGTCAATTACAAGCGCCTCTCTCACTTTTCTAACTTAGGTGTTATGTTATGTTAGTTTCTATTAAAAAAATAATTATCGCTTGCTTTAACGGTGGAGGAAAATATCGTAAGGAAACCTACATGTCTAAGTTCTCCATAATGTTCTCGAAGATATGTGACGTCTGCCAACCTGCAGTGAGCCAGCTTGATAGACTATGGCCTAAACTTTCTGACACTGAGAAGAGGCCCGTTCCCAGCAGTGGGACAGTTTAATACAGGGCTGATTCTATTTTTATATATTTATCTATAATTTTATTTATATTTTTATTTCTTCGCATGTAAGATAAAGCTAATCTAAACACATAATACTCGATGTCTAGACGGCGAATCAAGCTGAAACATGCACCAGATTTTAAGTTAGACCTCTAGTAGCAATACAATTATGAAAACCGCATGCAAATGAATGCAGTATTTTTTGAGTAATGCGCGTACACAAATACAGGTAGATCGACAATAATTTGTCTGACACAAGGCCGGGGTCACAAGATCGCACAAGGTACTATGGGACCGCTGAGCGGCTCAACAGAATTACAGACATTAATAAAAGACAAGCATAGTGGCTAAAGCGGCCGCCTCACCACTGGCGCCACGCCGAATGTTCACCGTTGTGGGTTCGAACCCCACTCGCGACAAACATTCTGTGGTCCACAAATAGTTGTTTCGATTCTGAGTGTTCTTTGTGTCTATTACGACAAAGAGATCATTCCTATCGCAGAGTCATTTTAATAATAAAGATTAACTTACACAATAATATAAATAACTTCTACAGACAGAACAGCTAGGAACCGCCATGTATGGTTTCCTGGAGCAGCCCTGGGTCTGACCGAGGCCTCCCAAAGGCTAGCTACTGCTATGCCAGTGTGCATTATTTGGTTGGATATGGTAGGGATGGCCAGGTCTATGTCTGCCGGGTATACGAGACCTCGATCATAGGAGAACAGCATCCAAAAGACCGATGATGTTAACTGGAACATTTTAAAGTAATAATTATTGTAATAGATTGGATTATGCAGCCTAATGGGAGACCATTGGACTGCCACGCAGAGGTCTTGAGGTTGGTCCCAAGGGTCTACCTCTGACTTTTCGAAGTTAAGTGTGTAACTAATTATATAATCCTTTTTAAAAAAACATCGTAAGGGAAACCTGCATGTCTGAGAGTTCTTCATAATGTGCTCAAAGTTATGTGAAATCTGGCAGACTCCGAGCTGCCACTAAGAATTTCTAGACAGAAAACTCCATCTCGACTTTGCTGTACCCGAGACCTCATACACAGCAGACGCGTACAGTACTACTGTGCCACCGAGGTAGACAAGTCTATTAATACATTAATAATATCAGCACTGTATATGACCTGTCCCACTGCTGGGCACGGGCTTCTTCTCAATGTGAGATGGATGTTAGGCCATAGACCACCACGCTGGCCCAGTGCGGGTTAGCAGACTGCACATATCTTCTAGAACTTTGTAGAACTCTCAGACATGCAGGTGACCTCACGATGTTTTCCTTCCCAATCTACACCATCTTGGGATTGAAATCGAGACCTCTGTGTGGCACTCCAACGGATTCCCACTAGGTTATCGCTCTTACTTAAAGTTTACCCTTGTTAACGATCACTAAAACATACCATGGTGCTAGGCCAAGCCAATATTGTAAAGAACTCTTCCCGAAGGTGCACTAGGATCTTCGGCAGTTCAGAGTCACCAGACTTGGCGTTTTTCAATACCAGGACATCAGAGTACAGGGCAATAGCCGAGTACACTGTCTGCATCGTCTGAAAAAAGAAACAAGAATATATAAACAAAACCAAGCTTCCAACCGCGGTTTCTCTCGAGTAAAAGTGTTGTCAGGAGATTACACTTTATCCTTTTATTCTATTCGATTGCTCGGATGACGTTGTAGTTTAAATGGTGACTTAGCCACTGCGCTAAGTATTGTGGACTCGATGCCCATATGGGACAAACAATTGTGTTATAAAGCTGTAGGCAAACCAGTCATCAAAGGTTCTACTGAGTACTATCTGCAAGGCGTGGTAATCGCGTTGTGGTTAAGTGGTCATCTCGCCATTGCTGTTGTTCCAACTGTTAGTGGATTCGATCCCAATACAGGATAAAACAAGTGAGAAACGGCAGTGAATTGCCGTAAATCTTAGAGTTCGAAAAAATGGTTCAAGTAATATGCAAAGGTCACGTGATACCATGTGAATTTTTAGGTCAAAGGTTATATAACAGACAGACGGACGGACGGACAAAGCTGTTGTATAAGAATTATTGCGAACTCCAAAAATTGTGTGATACACAAATAGTTGTTGTTGTGTATGTAGTTGTGCCGAGTCTGAGTGTTCTTTGTGACTGTTGCTTGAACATTTGTAAAGTTCCCTGCGACACAGAGCTTACTTCTACTGCGGGAGTAGTGTTTAGAAAAGAAGTGATGATAATAAAGTTAAGAGTTTGTTTGTTTAAACGCGTTAATCTCTGTAACTACCAGTCGGATTTGAACAACTCTTTTTGCATTTGATAGCCCAATTTTTGAGAAAGGTTATAAGTTGTATAACGTGATGAGCTCAGTTTCACCTCCAGGTTGTTGTATACAAATGAGTAGAACAAAATCTGTCAAATATCTGGGGGTCATTCTAGACGGAAAACTCACGTTTAGCGACGTCGCGACGACAGCGAGAGTTAGAAAACGCCATGAAAGCACTGCGGGATGTCGCTCCGAAGAGCTTGCTAAAGACGGTATACGTTTCTCTGTGCCAGTCAATCTTAATGTACTGCATTACAGCCTGGAGAGGAACAACAACTACCCACCTTATTGGTCTTGAGAGAGCACGGCGCGGTTCTTAAGGCTGCTAAAAAGTCTTACTGCTTACCCACCACCGTACTCTTTAACGAAATGCAAGTACTAATAAGTTTAGAATACTATACATCCTGAGAATTACTCTTTTAACCCGTAAAGAAGTATTAAGCTTTAGTTACTTTGAAAACATGGTCAAGAAACGGGTTTACAAACTTTCTCTTTCCACTGTAAACTCAAAGTTCGCACAACGTTTTTGTGCATACATGAAACCTTTTATGTGTAACAGAATAAATAAAATCTTCAATCTGTCAAAAGTTACGATCCGTGAAGCAAAGATATAGTCACATAAACTTTTGTTAACATGGACTTAAGACCATACAGGAAACTATTCAAAAAGGCAACAATAAAATAAAAGGTTAATAGTAAGATATTATGATAAACTATTGTATTATATTCAGTGTGAGCCAAAAACTGAAGACCTTTGCGTGGCAATCCAACGTTTTCTCACTAGGCCACTCTCGCTCCATGCCCCTCTCCCGCTGCGAGGCATGCCATGTAGGGCACTCGTTCAAAGCGCACCCTGTGTTCCACACAGCGCACCTGCTTGGTGCGCAAACGTTAAATAATAAATTTATTATATTTTATTCCACTTTGCGCACCAGGGGTCATGGACCATGACGAGTGGTACTAATAAAAATATCGATAGAAAACAAAATGTTTATGAAACATGGCTGTGGCCGTACCACCGTCTCGTATAGCTGTATTATTATCATTTATTCCTTACGGCAAAACGAGGTTGCGCTATACATAGGATATTGCCGTCTCGCTTTCTCGTAAAGAAGGATCTATACTAATTCTTCTTATAAGAGGTGATAGTGCATACATATTGTAATTATTTTAGCGCAACCTCGTTCTGCCGTAAGGAATAAATGATAATAACACTGCATTTTAATAAATTTCTATCGATATTTTTATTCGCTTATACCCCTCACTACATGGCCCATGACCTCTGGTGCGCAAAGTGGAATAAAATAAATATTAATTTATTACCAAGCGAGTTCGCTGTGTGGAATACTCTTGGTGCGCTTCGAACGAGTGCACTTCAAACATCATCGCTGCTATGTATATAATTGTATATAAAAACTCACAAACGTCCAACACGTAAAGAAGAAACACTGCATCTCACTGAAATGTCTGACGTAAGGATTCTTCATCACGTCTCCGTGGAACCGGCTCATCATGAACACCATGTTGGAGACATGTGTGATGATGATGAGGCTATAGGCCACGATACGACAATGTATCACAGCCATGGTTACTGGAACAGAGAAAGATAAACATAATTATAAGTCTTAGCTTTATTCACTCAATGTTAGCGGATCCTTAGTACGATGTAGCAAAATACAAGGACGGTGTAGTAGCTTAAGTGGTCGCTTCGCCAATGCCACTGCGCCGAGTTTTGTGGGTTCGATCCCACACGGGACATACAATTTTGAGGCGACGACGGCGTTTCACGAACTCTCGCTCCGGACCATAGACTGAACCACGGCCGGGAGCGAGAGGGCAACCATACCGACTGCCGCGATCAACTCATGGCGCTGCGATACCCAGACGAAGCAAAATTGCCAACGTGTGCAGCGCCGTGTCCACAACAACGTCGGGGCAGTCGCCGCAGTGGTGACAACCAGGCGTCTCCTGCCGGCCTATGCGACACAGGAACTGTCCAAAGCAACCGTGGCCAGTCATTACCTGTGTCAGCCAGGTAAAGGCACATCGCCGCCTCCCCAGCCTCTTCTTAAAAAAAACGGGACTTACCACCACTATTTTCACTCACCTAAACTAACCAACATGGACGCTAGCGAAACCGTGGGCAAAATCTAGTATTTTAATTACCCGTTTTCTAAAGAGGTGGTTTTTCTGTTGAAAGCTTATATAGCCTTTGCGATTCTAGCTTTTATATTAGGTAAACATCTAGAATCATAAATTATGTTATTTGCCTACCTAAATAACTATTTAAAATTATTAATTTGTGCTAGTGATATTTGTCTATATACGAATGGCTATTTTGTTTTAGTTTTAATTTTTTAATAAATCAAGATGTATGGATGATTTTATCTACATATTTATTAGAAGAAAAATCGAAATCTAATAGAAGTTAATAATAAAAAACATTAAGTAGATGATGTAACTATTTTGTTAGCTGCTCATGTAGTGATGATGAAGCCTAGGTCAGAATTTTTCTTGGCATGAGTCAGAAAAGACACCATGATGGATTAGAATAAACTACTGTAAATTTATTTTGACCAGCCTGTGGTAGATGATGTAGCACTGTAATAAAAGCGGCTGTTGCATATGAGGTCTCGCTTTGAATCCCGCGTCGGGCCAACAATAACTTGTTGGGTTACTCTATTAAGAAATTCTCAATAGCAGTCCGGAGTTAGGCTGCAAGCAGTGTTACACACAGTGTTTCCAACCGTAGTTTATAATAAAGTATTGTGCGTTACTTCGTGTAAACGTACTTTATACTTTATTAGTAAAATAAAATTTGTACTTTATTTTACCAGAGTCGACTGATGTCGAGGATTTCTTTAATTGTTTACTTAAAGCAACGCTATAGAGATTCGCTAAATTTAATAAAAACAATTGTTTATTTATCTTAACATAGACGTATATTGTAAAGATCCAGTTAAGACTTTTTTGATAATAATTAATATCTGTTAGATGTTACTAGCATCAACAAAAATATGGTTACAAAAAGCAGGTTAAATAAATAATAGTTCATTTCCAAATACTGTACTTTATTTTTTAACTTAGATAGCAAATAAACTCTATTCGATCAAAAATAAAAACATGCGGGGCAGTCTTTGGGGACTGCCGATAGAAGTGATAACTAAGTAACTTGTAAATTGTATCGTTGAGCTATTAGATTATTATTTGTGAATTTTAAATGCGTTCGGTGACGATGACGCGAGTTCCATGATTTTTGTTCACCCAAAAAGTGCTTCGAATGCCGTGCCATCGCACTATAAGAGTGAGGGAACAGAGAGTGCACTTGTGTTTGCGCACACACTTGTGCACTATAATGTCTCCTGCGCAGGTCGTTGTCACCGTTAAGATTGACCGCCGTGAACGAAATTCGGTCTGGAGAAATTTATCAATTTTATTAGATGATGAAATCTCGCGTAATTTTATTGAGTCACGTAAAGAGTTGTCTCCCAGACTCTACTCTATAAAACACCGGTAACAGAGGCATACGCCTATGACTGCCTCCTAAAACTCCGATACAATTTACAGAAAAAATATATGTAGTATATAAAATAATAACAATCCTGTATATAGGTATATACTGTCCCACGGCTAGACACGGGCCTTTTCTCAGTGTGAGAACGCTTAGACCCACTGCGGTTATCCACTACGCTGGCCCAATGCGGATTGGCAAACTTCACGTCATGTCTTGCAGAACAATGTATGTATGTATCTTATGTGGGAGCCAGTCAGTGCAGACCGGCGACACTTCGACCCAGTGGGATCTTTTGTGTCGACACTCTCCCAATAACGACTGCCATAGATGTTCATGGCAGCCGGGACCGACGGCTTAACGTGCTCTCTGAGGCACGGAGCAGGCGATAATTTTTAATCAATACGCACATAATTTCGAAAATTCATATAACTTCCGAAAGTCAGAGGTGCGGAACGTGGGTTCGAACCTGAGACCCTCTGCATTGCAGTCTGTTGGTCTCCCCACTGAGCTATCGCTGCTTCACAGAACAACAGAACAATAGAGGTATATAATAGTGTACACTCAGACATGCAGTTCTCGTCAAGATGTTTGTCTTCACCGTTAAAGCGAGCGATAATTAACTTCGAAAAGTCAGAGATGCGTACTTTGTTATGGAATACGAGAACTCTGCGTGACAGTCCCTTGGTCTTCCACTAGGCTATTGATACTATGAAAAAATAAAAAAGTGTTAATTGCGTGTTCTTATCATTATGCATTATTCTCATATAAGCAAAAGTATATGAAATTGAATTATATTGTTAATAAACATTTGACAATTGAAAAAAGAAGCCATGAGATTCTTGTCTGCTTCTTCTCGTGAAAGCTTTACTCCTCGAACAGACTTTTTTTCAAAGGAATTTTTTTATTTTCTTTTATTTATTTTATTTAATATTTTAGTTAATTGAAGTGTCCAAGAACAGTTTATAATATATAAAAATACAGTATATAATAAAAAAAATTGTCTATGCCTTTTTCACTATGGAATCTCACGAATGTTGTGCCTTGTGGGTTTAATCACCACGAATGAAAGTTGTTAAAAATTTGTACAACAAACAACGGATGCAAGGAACACCCAGGTGTTCTTTGTGTCCGTTGTTTGAATGTTTGTAAAGCCACCTCGACACAGGGCTTCAAGCTAAGGGGTCAAGTATTAAGTAACTGCATAATAGGGTATTGGGGGACCTTTGCTTTGCTTAGTTTTGATGACATGGGACGAGGAGTTTAAATGGCGATAACGTCAGCAATATTTATTCATACAAATACAAATCTTTGCTCTTTGCAATATTATCTATACTAATATTATAGAGACGAAAGATTTGATTTTTATTGTTTGTTTGTTTGTAAGGATTTAACTCAAAATTTACTCAACCGAATTTTAAAGTTCTTTCGCTATTAGAAAGCTAGATATTTTAAAGTCCCGTTACTAACATAACCTTACCTACTTTTACGTGAGCGAAGCCGCGAGTATAAGCTAGTAACTACTAATTTATACTACTACGAATATTTAATTCGTAGTAGTATAAATTTGTACAAATAGTACAAAACCGGTACTTCCAATACAAGTTTTGGTACTTATTTAAAAAACAATAACAATTGTTATACTGAGCCCTTCTCACGCCGAGCAGAGGTCCGTATCCAGCAGTGTTATAAACACAGACAGTTTATAAGCAGGCCTGATATTATTATTATTTTATCAATAACTTAACAATTTATAAACCTAAACCTTCCTCGTTAATCACTCTATCTATTGGTGAAAACTGCATGAAAATCCGTTTAGTAGTTTTTGAGTTTATCGCGACCAGACAGACAGACGCGGCGGGGGACTTTGTTTTATAATATGTAGTGACAGGGAAAAGTAAGGATTAGCGCATGTGACTGAAAACAAATAAAATAAGAGCATATTATATAGTGCTCAGTGCTCATATAAAACTCCCCCATTACTTATTTGACCTAGAAATCTCTCATTAATATTAATATTTTAACCGTAACAGGTTAACATGTTTGACATACATACATACATACACATTACCACGCCCTTACCTTTTTTTTTTAACGTTGGGGAATGCTTGACGAATCCCCCTCCGCGGGGGCGGGCGGAGGGGTTATGTCGGACTCTCCGGGGTCAAAGAAAGATGGAATAAGAATAAAGTACCTCCCGGAATACCGACTAAACCTACCACGGTGTTCCTCGACAAAGCCACTATCGACGGGGCCGCGCGAAACACTTGCGCATGCAGTCGCGACCCCGCCGAACCACGCCTATATCCCAGAAAGGATGGACAGGTTTATAACACTCACTTTTTACCAACTATGCTTTTTCTATTATTTATATTTATTTTATTACGAAATTAAACAACTTCATACGGATTTTATCGCGTCGTTTATTTTTTATCGAACTCGATTGTTACATAATTTTGAATCTTTAAACTACTATATTTAATTACCTATTGTTAAACTCTGTTCGTAGTTACTATTTACTTCTATTTAATCTATTTAATTAATAAAAACTATTTCGATTTAAATTTACACTTTCCCAGACGTTTCCGTTGCTTTTAAGCAGCCATGTTCACGGGAAGAGATGGTGGTTGTCTCAATATTCTAAAGTGTAGTTATTTCAAAGTAAAGTACCTACTTTATTACTCAACTAAATTAAATTAGTAATGTCAGTCATTACTAATTTAATTTTAATTTGTTAAGTAATTACTCCGATTAATGGGAACCTGTCATTATATAAATTGTAATTATTTTATGTTACTTTGTCACTGTTTTAATATTTGCCTACAGGTTGAAGATGGAGATACGTAATTTTCGGATGGAGGGTTTCCCACAAGACTTCAGTATTCTTCAAAAAGGGCGTTAAAAGATTTTTCAGAGTCAGCAACGCGCAAGTGATGATTCTGGTGTTGCAGGCGTCCATAGGCTACGGTGACCACTTACCATCAGGTGGACCGTAAGCTTGTTTGCCACTTTAGTAGGATAAAAAAAACATATTGAATAATTAAAAAGTCATTGAATAATTAAAAGAAAAAGATTTTCCATGCGATCTACAAGATAGTCAGATCGGATAGACATACATATATTAGGTATACCACGTTTTGAGAAGAACAGGGCTTTCATGTAAATATGAGTGGATTATTACATTACATAGAGATATTTGTACATAACTGCTTTATATTTTCAAAGAATTACAGAAAGGAGTCAACAATTTTATATGTAAGGAGCCAATATTATTGTATATGTAAGGAGCCAATATTATTTTATATGTAAGGAGCCAATATTATTTTATATGTAAGGAGCCAATATTATTTTAACTAACATCAAAAAGAAGAAAGATTTTAATTCGTCTGTATACACGAGTAGGTATATATATTTTATATACGTTGGTACGCAACTTAATTTAATTATTCTTTTTGTGTTTTAGGACCTTGGACTTCGGCGATACATTAGGCAACACTTTATTACTTCAAAATTGTTGCCTTATGTATCTTCAAAACCCTAATCCTAACTAAAATTATTAATAATAAGACGAGTAAAGATAAAAAACGTATAGTTATTGAAGTCGGTTTACAGTTTTTTATTAAAAAGTTTCTAAGTTTCTAAGTTGTGGGACAATAAATTCTACATACAAGTCGATGGTGTCGCAATGGGCTCCCCAGTATCGCCTGTCGTTGCTGACATATATATGGAGGACTTCGAGGCTCGAGCTTTACATACTGCCCCCATCACACCCAGGATTTATAAGAGGTTTGTAGATGATACTTTTACAATATTACCAACAGATAGTGCAAGTGTATTCCTAGAACATCTTAATTCCGTTAATAATAACATCCAATTTACTATGGAATTAGAGGCAAATAATTCATTAGCTTTCTTAGATGTACTTGTCATCAGGAATCCTGATCATACTTTGAGCCACACTGTATATAGGAAAAAGACCCATACAAATAGGTACTTAAACGGTGAATCTCACCACCATCCTAAACAGTTAGCTACCGTGGGAATGTCTTTGTTTCAGAGCGCCCATGGGATCTGTGACAAGAAACACCTGGACGCCGAGCTTCAACATGTCAAGCAAGTACTGCAAGACAACAAGCTCCAACAACCGCGCCGCTGTCACAGATCCCGAGAAAAGCCAGCCACAGTCGAGCGCCAGCCTGCTATACTGCCTTATGTAAGGGGTGTCACTGACAAGATTGGCTACATCTTGAAGCGAGCTTCAATCAACACATACTTCAAGCCGCCAACGAAGATAAGTCAATTTTTACCATCCGTCAAGTGCCAACTACCTTTACAAGATGCAGGGGTCTATAAAATAGATTGTGACTGCGGACTCTCATACATTGGTCAAACCAAGAGAAACATAGGCACCCGCATAAAAGAACACATAGCTGATGTAAAACACCAACGCTCGTTGAAGTCTGCTGCGTGTGAACATGTGCAACAGGGGACCAACCACTATCTGAGATTTGACAAACCACAGATTCTCGCTAAAGAACACCGATTCCTACCAAGGATGCTTCGCGAGGCTATTGAAATCAAAAAACATCCTAATTTTAATAGAGAAGATGGTTGGAATGTACCACCAGCTTGGGATCCAGTAATAAAAATAGTCAAACCCAAGAAGAAGCAAACCACAGCTAGACTTCATGATACTTTGAGCTCATTCTGCGTAAATAGAAACACCAATGATTAAATTATGTTCGGGTACTTTGAAATAACTACACTGGAACATTGAGACAACTGCCATCTTAGTCTCCCCGTGACCATGGCTGCTGAAAAGCAACCGAAACGTCGGGGAAAGTGTAAAAATAAATTAAATCTAAATAGTTTAATAATAATTTAATTAGCTTAAAAATTAGTAAAGTTTAATAGTAGTAGAAGTGTAACAATTTTCAAAATTTTGTAATAAAGTGTCAAATAAACAACGCGATAAAATCCGTATATAGCAGTTTAATTTCAATGAATAATATTCGCGTAAATAGAAGACAATATTAGTAAAGTTTAATAATAGTAGAAGTGTAACAATTTTCAAAATTTTGTAATAAAGTGTCAAATAAACAACGCGATAAAATCCGTATATAGCAGTTTAATTTCAATGAATAATATTCGCGTAAATAGAAGACAATATTATGTAAAAAGTTTCTAATAATAATTTAGTGAGATATATTTATAAAAACCGAGACCGTTGGACTGTCACGCAGAGATCACGAGTTCGATCCCAAGGTGCGCATCTCTGACTTTTCCAAGTTATATGCGTATTCAATATTTAATTATCGCTCACTTTAACGGTGAAGACAAATATCACAATATGAGGAAACCTGCATCTCTGAGAGTTCTCCATAATGTTCTCAAAGATATGTAAAGTTTGCCAACCCACACTGGGCCAGCGTGATAAACTCTAACCTAACGGTTCTCACACTTAGAAGAGGCCCGTGCCCAGCAGTGGGATAGTTTAATACAGGGCTGGTATTATTTTTATATTAATGATATCTTTACTTACATTTACAATTCCAATAGAGACCAAGGTGTCACATCTATTAAAATGTAATTAAACTTCGAGTCAACACGTCGCTAGCCTCACACAATTGAATACACACTGATTACTAATTTACAATTATAATTGTAGTTCACATTAACTATGTAGTCATAGCCGTTGTAACGAATATACATATACAAGAACCTGGCATTGACAATTATTTGGTACAATAAAAGATTGAAGAGTTAGGAACATATTTCTCTGACAATATACATATATGTCCTCCAGACCGAATGTCGGTCACGGCGGCCAGTCTTAACGGAGACTGGCCATCTGCGCAGGAGATCTTATAGTGCACAAGCGTGTGCGCAAACACAAATATACTCTCTGTTCCCTAAGTCTCATGATCCGATGGAACGGTAATCCGACACGACCGGAGAGAGATCAGGCGCAGGACCAACGGCTTTACGTGCTTTACGAGGCACGAGGGTGTCGAACACCGCCAATTTCTTAACTCCGGGCTGCTATTGAGATTTCTTATCAGAAAAACCCAAAAACCTTTTTTTGGCCCGACCCGGGAGTCGAACCCGAAACCTCATGCATGCACAGCAGTCGCATTTACTACCGCTGCGCCACGGAGGCAGTTCTCTGATAGGAAACCGCCGTAAGAATAAAAAAGATGGCGCTGTAAAATCATGAATCGCGCAAGTGAAGTTTATACAGCGAGTTACTATTATTGTAGAGCAACGATAGCTCAGTGGGGAGACCAACAGACTGCAATGCAGAGGGTCTCGGGTTCGGACCCACGACGCGCACCTCTGACTTTCGGAAGTTATATGACTTTTCAAAATTATGTGTGTATTGATTGACAATTATCGCCTGCTCCGTGCCTCGGAGAGCACGTTAAGCCGTCGGGCCCGGCTGCCATGAACATCTATGGCAGTCGTTATTGGGAGAGTGTCGACACAAAAGATCCCAGTGGGTCGAAGTGTCGCCGGTCTGCACTGACTGGCCCCACATAAGATACATACATATTGTTATTGTAAGAAAGTGTGGGGTACTTAATGTCAATATATAGGGTACTAAGACAAACTTATCAAGTTATTGTATTTTATCTGTCCTGGTAAGTATACCAAGTTTCAAGTTAATCCGATGTTTTAAAGTGAGTGAAAATCGTGTTCCAAGATCAAGTTCCCGACATCAACCCGACGGTTGATGCCGGGAACTTGATCTTGGAACACGATTTTCCCGACGGTCGTGACAAGGCACGATCACCTAGTCTGCCTAGTCGGAGGCTCCTCCCTTTGTGTTGGAAGGACATCACACTACGTGCTTCCACAATTGACAAAGTGGCCGTAGGTTTCACGCAGGTATCTTCTTATAAGCTCCATTTCCCTGAACATAGCAAGTAATATACTTAAGTGTCAATCTATATATATAAAACTCTTCCGTTACTGAGTGACTGACAGACAACGCACAGCCGAAACTACTGAACGCAAGAAGCTGAAATTTGGCATGTATGTTGCTTGGAGAGTGTAGGGGAGCACTACGGGAGGATTTTTGGAAAATCCACCTCGAAGGGGGTGAAAGGGGTGAAAACCGATATTCACACGGGAACGGGACTTACGCGGGTGAAACCGCGGGAAAACTTAGTAGTTTTCCCACGGTTTCACTAACTCGCGGTTTAGTTAAACTAACTATTTAATTGACTAAATATAGTGAACACTAGTTCACTAGTGAGGGAACAAGCATGTCTGAGAATTTTACATAATGTTCTCAAAGACACATATGTAAAGTCAGCCAACCAGCGTGGTTGACTAACAAGCCTAAGTTTCTGATGCTGAGAAGAGGTTCATGCCCAACAATGGGACAATATAAATACAGGGCCGATGTGATACATAAGTTACATCGATTAGCGAGTACCGATAACGTTTGACGAATGTATACGTGTTACTTTGTAAACTAAATGGTTAAAAGATTTTCGATTTTGGATTTGAATACTATAATATCACACTGTTACTACGCCGCGCGCCGGTAAGCTCGTGAGCCCTATACATACCAACCTCTCCCATTCCTTTCCTTTAATTTACTTTTCATAGGACCGTTCGTTCGAAACCTAGGGAACTGAATCCTGAGATACATGGAGATGGAGAGCCCAGGCCAGCCATATGTACTGCCTCCAACATGTTTTAGCGCATCTAGGACCTGGCGCACTCAAGGCGAGGCGACAGACGATTTCTTGCAATGACCGCTCCCTGCCTGTGCATGCACTTACGCCTTTATAGTCCTAAAGTATTGTGTATGTAAGAACATGGGGACCACAATGAAGGCTATCTATCCCACAGACCGACCACCACAACAACAATACCAATGCGAAATTTTATCTTGATCGGTCGAGTAGTTAAGGCGTGAAACCTCAACAAACAAACAAACTCACCTTCGCATTTATAATATTACTAGATTTTGCCCGTGGTAAATGTAGGTTTATTAGGTTAGGTAAAGTACTTTTTTCTAGATATGAGGTACCCTATGTCCTTTTCTGTACCGTGTATGCGAAATTTCATGATTACAGGTCGAGTACTTAAGGCGTGAATGATAGCTCAGTGGGGAGACCAACAGACTGCAATGCAGAGGGTCTCGGGTTCGAACTTTCGAGCTTTCGCTTACTTTTGGCCGGCTGTTTGGGTCCCACATAATAGGTGTCGAGCATATTACATACACACACACACACATACACTCACACGCACACGCACATACACGCGCGCACACACACATTTTAAGTACAATTTTGTATTTAAAATAATGTATCCTTGAGTTAATTTCGTCATTTCAAACTCTTGTGTTAATTATATCGCTATGTAAAATATGGAGAAGCAATTTGCTACTACAATTTCCTTAAAAGAAGATTCTGAAAACAACTTTTTGTAACAAATTATTTGACTCAATAAATTTTATTTTATTTATTTTTATATAACATCCAGACTCCGTGCAGTTCGTCAGACAATTTCAATAACAATATGCAAGTCCCGGAATTCGTTATATTTTTTTTTTTTTTTTTTACATACACACAACACCATCTAGCCCAAACTAAGCAGAGCTTGTACTATGGGTAGGTACTTGTCAATGGATAAACATACATATATACTTTTTTTTTTTGTAAATACATACATATTGTACATAGAAACACCCAGACCAAGACAAACATCCATGTTCATGCACACAAATGTTTGACTTGTGCGGGAATCGAACCCGCGACCTCAGGCGTTGCAGTCAGTTAAACTAACCACTACGCCATCGAGTCGTCTAATAAATTCGTTATATTTAAATATAGTTAATGTGTAAATATAGTTCTTACACATTCTGTACAGTGGGTTATTCTGAGATACGTTATTGTTGCTTGTAGGAACACTAAACAGTTGTGGAATACGCACAGATCGCGCTGGTATTTTAATGTATACATTTTGAAGAAGGCTACCATCTATTGAACAATTTATATATGTATAATATTGTATGTATAGTAATAAGTCTATGCTAAAATAGGTACTAGTCTATTATAATAATTATACTAATTGCACACATTGACTTGAGATCAGTGTATATAATATATCTTCTGGACCTACATTAAATCTAAAAAGAAGACAAATGATTTACCTGACAACCTGCACTTAGAGGACGTAAGTTCATCGGACGGCCAAGTTATAGCAGATCTCTTTAATAAATATTTTGGTGCCGCATTTGAGAAAGAATTTACTTATTCCTTGTCTGCCCAAGATACTGTTGAAAATCATACTTCGTTGAATCTGAGTACAATCGACATTCCATTGGATATTGTTCTGAAATACCTGATAAATCTCGATACCAGTAAAGGTAGTGGTCCGGATGGAGTTCCTCGTTTGTTTCTTCAAAAATGTCATAAAGCTTTATCAGTTTCTTTGCATCTGCTATTTAATGCGTCACTTCAATCTGGCACGATGCCAACCTTATGGAAACAGTCTTATGTGGTTCCTATTTTCAAAAACGGAGACAAACACGATGTTAAAAGTTATCGCCCTATTTCGAAGCTCAGTATAATTCCTAAACTTTTTGAACATATTGTCTGCGATGAAATCACGGTGCTAATTAAACCAATATTAATACCTGAGCAACATGGTTTCACGTGCCTGAAATCTACTGAAACGAATTTGTGTGAATTTATTGAGCATGTAACAGCAGCTATGGATGAAGGCTTTCAGATGGATGTCGTGTATACTGATTACTCAAAAGCATTTGATAAAATTTCTCATAGACCACTAATACGCAAACTTCAGAATATCGGTATACACGGTGATTTACTTCGATGGCTGGAGTCTTACCTAAGGGATCGTAACCAGGCTGTTACTATCGAGGGCTTCTGCTCAACATTTATACCCATCACATCTGGTGTACCACAGGGCTCGCATCTCGGACCGCTCTTATTTAATATTTACATTAATGATGTTAATTTAAATTTCAATAAATCAAATTTCTTACTATATGCAGACGATAAGAAAAATTATAAAGTTATAAAAAATAGTAATGTTTGTCACGAACTCCAAAATGATATTGATAAGTTGTGTAACTACTGCAAAAATACTATGTCAGGAAATGCAATGTCATCACCTTCACTAGAAAGAAAAAATATATTGAATATAAATATAAATTAAATAATGAACTTATCGATAGAGTATCCGAAGTGCGAGATCTTGGGATCCAGTTAGATAGTAAACTGATTTTTGATCGAGAAATAACATCTATTTCTAACAAGGCTCTACGAATGTTGGGTTTTGTATTCAGGGTTACCAAGGAATTTAAGCGTCCATCCACAGTGGTGCTCTTGTATAAGACTATTATTAGACCGATACTCGAATATGGATCGGTAGTGTGGAATCCACAATATAAAATCTATATTGATCTAATAGAAAAGATCCAAAATAAAATAAATAAACATATTGCATGGAGATGTTATAAATATGAAAATTGCGGTGAAATAACTGCCTTGCCATCTCTCGAGACGCGACGGAATGAGCGTGACCTAGTATTTTTGTTCAAAATTATAAGGAATCAAGTAGACTCATCTTATCTTTTAAGCAAAGTTGGCTTTGCATGTCCACGTATCAACGCAAGAAAAAAGCAATTATTTTCTGTGTCCTTTGCTAGGTCTAATTACAGGAGGAATTCCTTTATAATAAGATCCTGCCGCTCGTTTAATAATAATAATAATAATAATAATATTTATTTGTCAGAATAATGTTACAATGGATCTTAAATTTATTACAATGTTCAAATTATTCTACCGTTTTCGGCGTACAAATACTTATAGACTACGGATTATATAAATGTCAGTTTCATAAAATAAAATAAAAAAATGACCAATTATAATAACATAAATTGAAATTGAATTTGTAAAATTGTAATATAAACAGAATGTAACGTCAATCTTTATAATTGAGAAAATCGTTCACTGAATAAAAACATTTGTCCAAGAGCCATGAAAACATTCCACTTTTAAATTTATTATATGTTAATATTCTCAATTCTGTCGGTAGTTTATTATAAATTTTCATTGCCATGCAATATACATTTCTGCTATATAAATGTAATCTCTGACAAGGTACCTGTAACTTTCCAGGATTTCCCTTATGTAGCCGTGCTGATATGTGCTCGTTCAATGGGAACAAGTAAGAGTATTTTTTCACAAATAAGCAAATTTCAAAAATATATAAACATGGAAGTGGCAGAATTTTTAATTCTTTGAATAAAGGAGTACAAGGATCCCAATATTCTGCTCCACTTATGGCTCTAACACATTTTTTTTGCGTAATAAATGCTCTATTTATGTCAACAGAATTCCCCCAAATTGTCAATCCATAGCGTAATACAGATGAAACATATCCATGATAAGCACTTTTGGCAGTTTTTTTATCAGATACTAATCTTAGCTTTCTGAGAGCAAATACAAATTTATCAAGCTTAGTACAAACTCTGTCAACATGTTCTTTCCAATTCAATTTGTTGTCAATAACTATGCCTAGAAATAAAGTTGATTGTACAGGTGGTAGAATAGAATTGTTGTGTCGTATTATTGTCGGAATGAATGTCGAGTTATGAGTTTGAAAGTGAACTAATTTAGTTTTATCAATATTAACTTGTAGATTATTGTCCTCTAACCATTTTATTGTTCTTGTTAATTCACTGTTTATGTTACTTTCTAAGTCCATTTTGTTTAAACATTTTATTGTCAAAGTTGTGTCGTCAGCAAATTGTATACATTCATGATTTAATACATTCCTAAGGTCATTTATATATAAGATAAATAATAATGGCCCTAGTACGCTTCCTTGTGGGACGCCTCTATTGTTATCTTTTTTGTCCGAACTATATGTCACCCTAACATTATTTTCAATTTTTGTTATTACAGTCCTCTGTTTGCGATTAGATAAATAACTTTCGAGCCAATCATGTGCTTTACCCCTTATGCCATATTTGTCTAGTTTGTATAATAGCCGTTTATGTGATACAAAATCAAAGGCTTTACTCATGTCTAAAAATATTGACGTTACGGCCATTTTATTATTTAGCGCGTCAGTAACTGATTTTACTAAAGAAAAGCAAGCTAAGGAAGTTGAGCATTTTTTTCTAAATCCAAATTGGCTATCTACGATGACATTATATTTATTTGTAAAGCTAGATATTTTATCATGCATTACTTTTTCGAAAATTTTTGCAAATATTGGTATTAACGTAATAGGTCTGTAGTTATTCATTAAAGCATGATTACCTTTTTTAAATAATGGTTTTACTATAGATTCTTTTAATCTAGAAGGGAAAGTACCTTCTACAAATGAAAGATTAATTATGTGGCTGAGTACAGGAGATATATTTTCTGCACTTAATTTAATTATTTTTGTCGTTACCTCGTTATATCCTGTAGAATTTGTATCATTTAATGATTTAATTGTTTTTATAAGGTCAGTATTATTTATTGGAGTCAAAAATAAGCTATCTAAATTATTGTCAATGTCAATATTATTTAAGTCAATATTTTTATTTGTACGTGTTAGGTCGATGAAATAATTATTAAAATGGTTGCAAATGTCATATGGATCTTCAACTATTTTGTTTAATATAGATAATTCTTTGATTTCTTTACTCGTAGTTTGATTGTTTAAATTATTTTTAATAATAGACCATGTGGCTTTACATTTATTTTTAGAGTTATAGAAATAAGTATTGTTGTTTATTCGTTGGGAGTTAGCAATGCACTTTTTTAAGATTTTCGTGTACTTTAAATATATTTTCTTATTGTAATTTTTACTTATGGCATCATGTTGATACGAATAATATAAAGCTCTCTTTTTAATGCATGATATTCTTAAACCTTTGCTAATCCATTTATTTTTTATTAATTTATTGCTCTTTTTTATTCGTATTTCAGGAAAACATAGATTGTAGAAAAGAGTAAATAATTCATGAAATTCATCAAAAGCTTTGTTACAGTCTGTTTCTTGATAGACTTCGTTAAAACTTAAAGCGGATAGACATTGTTGAAATTTCCCGATATGCATCTCATTATAGTCTCTTTTTGTTTCATACCAAAACTTTATTGTGTTTGGTTTGATATTACTTCTATGACTGTAGAACGTTAACGTCTGGGCGGTCTCGTGGTCTGAAAGGGCTAAATTATGTATATTACTTTTAAAATCAGTTTTTTGTATATTACTAGCTATTTGGTCTAAGCAAGTATTTTTCCTGGTGGGTATTTTAATATGTGGTTGTATGTTAAAATTATTTAAAATGGATATTAATTGTTTTGAATTTTTGTTATCCTTTATCATATCTATATTCCAATCGCCGCAAATGACTATATGTTTTTTATCGTTATATGTAAGTTTTGTAATAATAATTCTAGATTTTTAAAAAATATTGATATGTCAGAATCTGGAATTCTATAAACACAAATTATAATTAAATTATAGTATAATATTTCGATGCCACATGCTTCGAAACAGAAGTCAATTATAAATTCAGTAACAATCGATAGTGGTTTGAAGTGTAGTCCTTCTTTTACCAATATACACGTACCACCCCGTTTTTTGTTGCCTCTGGAGTAACTAGCAGCAAGCCTATAATTAGTGAGTATCAGATTACTTTCATGGCCAGATTTTATGAAAGTCTCACTTAAGCAAATAAAATCTATAGCGCCTATATTTTTCGCCAAGTCTAAAATAGTTATCTCAAATATGTCTAATTTATTCAATATTCCAGCTATATTCTGATGTAGTAATATAAATTGTTGTTTGCATCCTGATATGTTATTTCCTTTTCTTTTGAGTGATAATGGCACGAAAAAATGACTGTTGTGTATTTACTGGCGATTTTATCGGACTGCCACGGTCATTTTCCATTGGGTAATTTTTTATATCAACAAGGAGACGTTGGAAAATATTCTTGTATATACTTTGTAATCCGAGTTTATTAATTTTACCACCATTATATGAGAATGTTTCAGAATGTAAGTCGCGGTTAGTATCAACAAAATATGCATAATTATAGTTTTCGATGTCTAAATACAGCAAGTTATTAAATGATTCTACTTTATAATTGTGTATTAAAGCACCTTGAATATATGTGGGACAGCATATGATAAAATTTGTATTAGTTAGAGTTTTAAGTGTTTCTCGTAGAGTTCTGACCATTTCCATTGCTTCTATATTATCTTTAAAATCTTGTTCCCCAATCATAATAATACAGTAATCATATAAACTAAAATGCTGTACTTTAACATGAATGTTTGAAAGCAATTGCTTAAGACTATAATTTTTTAACAGGTAGTGATAGTATTCAAAGTGTTTTCCATAGCCTATGTCATCTAATACATCTACAGTTTGATTTTTGTTGTTACTATTTATTGCTGACGATGCATATCTTTCTTTTCTTCTTTCCTCCTGTTGTATGTAAGTTGATACCGTTTTTGTTGTGTTGTTCTATCTGTTGTTCTATGGCATTTCCAGTCTCGTTAAATATCTCTAAGCTTTCTGTTTGCGTCTGTTTGTTATATCTCTGTTTATTTTTCTGAGGAGTAGTGACAATTGGAGTATTATTCTCTTGTGTTATCTTTGTCATTTGACGTTTGTGCTTTAGTGGTGTAGAAGAAGTCTTAGCCATTTTGTTCGGTGTGCATCTCTCACTGGTAAGTTTTTTGGTCGCACATTTCATTATTTCGTATTTTGTATTTATATCCTTTATTGTTTTCTTAAGTTCCATATTTTCTAACGAAAGATTATCAACTTCACAGTGTGCTGCGTTTAGCTCAGTTTTAAGGTTTTCGATCTCACTGCGTAGTTTCTTTATTTGTATATCATTTTCGTCGTCCGATAAACTCGCTAGGCTGGTAGTGGTGCCATCTAGTGTTGAATTATTGTAAACAGTATGGTATGGTTGTCGTCAATCGATATATTTGTCATAGATGTCGAGCGTAATGCTTTTCGGAACGTAATATTATTCGAAATATCCATTTTGATAAATATCCAAAAAGCCAAGTCTGTAGTGAGGCTCGAACCTGAGTACCATTACAGCGTCGCACGCAGCCACAAGCTTTGTAACACACGCTACTGAGTATTGTTACGGGGTCGTCGAAATAGGTGTTCTTAATCGTCTCGTGTTAATAAAATACCAAAGAGTGACTCATGCTGCAAAAATTTATTAGAAGTTTGCAAGTCACTGTTCACTTTTGTACGTAATTGTTTATTTCACTTTTTTGATCATTTATTTTTATTATATTGTTGATAGATCACTGTTTTAAGAGTTACTAATTATTAGGTCTTGTTAATTTAATGTTTTTAGCACTTCACTTTTGTTTATTCAATAGTTCACAGATATTTTTTTGTAACTTTGTTTATATAAGTTTTTACACTGAGATAACACTATCGATGATGAACTGTGATATAAATTACAAATTAACACGGCGCTTATCGTTATTTACATACTTTAACTATTTTAAATTTTATTTAAATACGGAGCGCAATGTTTACGCGATACATATAACTGACAAGTTTTTTAAGTTTTTAATAATCTTATTGATATCTGCAGTGACAATTCCATTGATGTGTTCCACCTTTCTTTATCAAAATTCAAGAAAGCTATCCATGCCTGTCTTGTTCCTGCTTTGTGAAACTTAATTAAATAATATAACTTTATAACTTTGTAACTCTGTTCCTAGCACTGTACTTCTTTAAAATACTATGTTTTTGTTCTTCTATTGTTACGCTAATTACTTGTGCATTTGATATTTTAGATGATAAATTCAAATATTTATTGGCGCTATTGTATATTTATATGTGGAAACTGCTTTGGATTAAGTGTAGTTAATTTGAACATTAATTATTTTCGAATTGTATCTGATTGTTTCTCAAATAAAATAAAAATAAAAATAAAAAATAAAATTAAAATAATTAACTCAAAGAACTAGTTAAACGATTCTCCTTGATCTTTGACCTTAAACCACGTCAGAAGCCAGCGTGGTATTATGCTTTTTCTGTTGACTAGGTTTTGCCCACGGCTTCGCTCGAAAAGAGTTTTTTCCCTGGATGAAGGTACCCTATGTCTTTGTCTGTACCCTTGACAATGTGTATGCGAAATTTCATGATGATTGATCGAGTAGTTAAGGCGTGAAGGTGTAATAAACAAACTCACATTCGCATTTATAATATCAACTAGCTGACCCGACAGACGTTGTCCTGTCTTAGACGAACTGTTAAACTCGCGTGGTTAAAATAA
The DNA here is from genome assembly GCA_930367265.1 of Catocala fraxini. Taxonomy (NCBI): domain Eukaryota; kingdom Metazoa; phylum Arthropoda; class Insecta; order Lepidoptera; family Erebidae; genus Catocala; species Catocala fraxini. Next base: position 824,837 of record OV884051.1, read on the forward strand.
TATTTAAGTTTTCTAAAATAATCCATTTTCCTGCGCAATTTTCTTAACTTTTCTTTCCGTAAGAACCTTCCACAAAATATCAGAATACATTAAAAAAAGATTCAATGAATGAAATCGGTAAAGTCGTTCTTCAGTTATGGCGTGACCAAGGGAAACAGGGATTCATTTTTATATACAGGGTGTCCAGTAATTAATGGATAACCTTGAAATGTCTTATAGTAGAACTGGTGAACGTTTAGAAAAAATATAAAAAGTAATCTATCCTAATTACTTCTCGAGATATGGTTTTTTAAATAACCATATTTAACTTTCTTGTACACTACGACCTTAAATGAATGAATTCTACCGGTTTTTGGTTGTTTTATTATTAAACACTAATTATGCTAATAGATAGACGTTAAAAGTATGACTAGCTATTGCATTTTTTTTTCTGAACGGCCATCCGTTCTTCTATAAGACATTTCAAGGTTATCCATTAATTACCGGACAACCTGTATATAGATTAGGATTATAATGTCTAGTTGGTCATAATAATGCCATAAATATTTTGATTGCACGGATGGTAGTTTAAGTTGTCCCTCGCCACTACAACATTATTTTGTTTACAATAATATTATTTATAATAATGATCAACAATTATAATATTTAATTGCTCTATTATAATTTATACTGTTAACCAATGGTATAATTATTTATAAGCTATAATTATCTTTAGCGATGCAATCAGGTGGCATAATAACTATTACATAATATTTATAACTAACCCGCGACTTCGTCCAAGAGGAATAGTTACTTTGCAATCAAAATTTTTTTAGGATACCTTTTTGCAATTAGTACACATACAAAATACTGACGTCATTTTTTATGATTTACTAATCATACACTTTTTTCCTATAAATATTCGTATAGTAAACATAGACTTTGTTTGGGTTTCCACAGTGGCGTAGCGTAGAGGGGGCGGTAGGAGCGCCCTGCCACGGATTGCACTTTTAGGGGCGGCAAAATTTCACAATACATGACTGGGCAACTGGGGTAGGCCAAGGTGGACTGACGACCTGGTAAGGGTCGCGGGAAGCGGTTGGATGCGGGCGGCTCAAGCTCGGTTTATGTCCAGCAGTAGATGTCATTCGGCTGAGATTATGATTATTAACCATGAAGGCAGTAATTTCTAGAAGAAATATGAAGCCTCTTCACATCACGACGCAGCTTGCCGCACCGTTTCGCAGCGTCCCACACCGTATCGTAGCGACAGACGCCCAATCGCAGCGTAGTTGCACGACATGGCAAAGCGTAATTGCCTTTATGTGATTTACTAATGTTGTTTGTAATTACTAATTAGTGATCATTAAATGCATGATATTAACAGTAATTAACACGTTTACTGTGATAGCAAATCAGTACTACTTGTCATTGCGGCATTACGAGACCGAAAAGTGTTCGTATTGTTCCTTTCGTAATCACGCAACGAGGCTATTTAGATCTCGTGCAACTTGTTCCCTTTAAATTTTAATATTTTACTGTAAAGTGCTCAATTCTGTGTCTTGTTTTATGCAACGGTAAATAATGAATGTATCTTGGCTACAAGTACCTACACATTTATATATGCTAATATGGTCCCACCCGGAGATGACAGAAAAATTTAATTGTAAGTTGCCGAAATAAATTTATTATAACTTCAGGATCTCGTAAAAGCACTATTAGAAAAAAATATACGAGTTTATTTGGACCTCATAACGCACACATTGTTAAATAAATAGTGATGGGATAGAACGAAAATTTCAAAAATATTGAAAGTATAATTTATTTTAAAAGGTATTGACAAATTGCTGAAATAGCCAATGTTTTTCATTGTTTTATTACATTTTACACAAACGCTCTTGAAATACGTTGAAACACTTTACGGGACAGAGTTTGTGATTTTGGAGATTTGTTAATCTTATCCACAACATCAAAGTCTTTAGAATTATTAAATAAAAGTTCTAATATTCTTCGAGATCGTTTTCGGTTCGTCATGTTATCCATCATGAAAACAATACACATCACGGAAGACGACACAACACTAATTGATTTCCCATTATGCTTCGTACGAGATTGTTACGAGTCCTTATGGATCTCGTATCGCACTAGATATAGTTTTTCAGTATCTGGTCGCTACGAGACCTTTTAAGTCTCGTACATTTTTATTGATAAAAGTATTACACCTTCGATACCTTATCACGATAGGTTCAGTCATATTAATCTAACTTTGAAAAACAGAAAATACATTTGCGCGACCGGGAAACTCATAGTTACTATTTCACCTATGCTCTGAACGAAAGTCACGTACGAGATCTATAAGATCTCGTAATACAGTGAACGTGTTAAAGAGACGCTGTGTTATCAGCAGTACGGCGCCAGCACAATACTTATTGACATTTTCAACGCAGCATATAAATTGGGGCAAAGTAGGTCGTGCCACCCCAAGATTGTCTAGTGCCTAACCTAGAATGTAAGACTTTAACCCAAAATCCTGAGTTGTGTGTAGGTCATTACTGTTATAAGTTGTTGTGCTGTAGGAATCACTTTTGACAATACTGAATTATAAAAACGCAACGCAACATGTTATGTATAGTCACCTGTAATATTCCATAGATACCTAAAGGTCTAAAATGCTGTGAACATTCGAATTAGAATTAATATGAATGAACTAGATGGCGTTGTTTTAAAAATACGGCTATATTAGGTATCGACGGTACACTTCTAGTTAAATGTAACAAGTACTTAATTATTACTTATTTTGTTTTAAATAAGTAATGTAATAACTTTGAATAGAGAAAATTATTTAAAGTAAATTTATCAAAATTGAGTTCGTTCAAAATAATTAATACTTTCAAACTAATGTAATATATTAAACAGTAACATAATATACAATTTCTCATGCATACAAACGACACACAAAACTGAAAAAAGTACCACTAGTGCCATCTATCAATACTTAAACCAACCTTTCGTTTATCACCACTAGATGGCATTATTCACAAACAGGAAAACTTTGGACGGCCTAAACTCTTTTTTTTAAATACTTTCGACTCTTCTTCACTGGTGTTCCATGTATCTTCTTAGTTAAAGGCCATTGTATACAATAGAAGATGATAAATAGTGAATAGAGCACCGTTACAGCGAGCACAAAGTACACAGATCCGTAGAGTTGTCCAAATATGGGATACATCCACACACCTCGTTCTATATACGTGAAAATGAGTCTGAAACAAACAAACATACATAATAATATACAGTGTGTAACTAAAAGGGCTGGTCGTAAAATGATTCAAAAAGATTTGTTCAAATCCGACTAGTTAGTTCCAGAGATTAGCGCGATCAATCAAACAAACTGTTCAGCTTTGTTACTTTAGTATAAATAACATATTTTTTATTATACTTGTACCTATATGTATGGAAAATGTGTGTTATATTACTTACATATATTGTTTACAAAGGATGGTAAACATGAGGGAGATATTGAAAGGAGAACAATTGCTGGCAACAAAGTGAATGGAGCTCTACGCGCTTTTATGAGCAGCCGAAATGTATCCGAAAAGGCACGTTTTGCTGTTCATAGAGGACTATTAGTGCCCACACTTATGTATGGAAGTGAAAGTTGGGTATAGCAAAAGAAGCATGAGAGCAGAATAAATGCTCTAGAAATGAGAGCGCTGAGAAATATATGTGGTGTGACTCTGAAAGATGGAATAAGGAATAGTGTGATTAGAGAGAGATGCGGCATGAAAGTGGATATAGTGACATGAATAGAAAAAGGGTATGTTAAGCTGGTTTGGGCATGTAGAAAGAATGGACGAGGAAAGACTGACTAAGAAAGTTTATAAGGCTAGTGTGAATGGAACAGTCATAAGAGGAAGACCTAGGCGAACGTTTCTCGATCAGATCGGAGGCGTTCTGGACAAAGGCCAGGTTAAGAGCACCTTGAACCGACGGGCGTGTATGAGGAATGTGATGAAAATGAATGGAGCCAGAGGGGTGTGTCAGGATCGTATATACCCCTCTGGGAAACAGGCGTGAATCTATGTATGTATGTATATAAGTCTCTGCCTACCCCAATAAGGAAATACTGGTACGATATTATACAAAACTAGCATCTGCTTGCGGCTTCGCTCGCGTAAAATAAGATTAGGATAAGTTAGTAACACTACAGCAGGTGATAATAAAGCTTTCTACTGGTGAAATAATTTTTTAAATCAGTTGTGTTGTTTTTGAGTTAAACTCTTACACACAAACAAACAAAAAAAAACATACGGGGCAGTCTTTGGGGACTGCCGATAGAAGTGACAACTAAGTATTTTGTAAATTGTATCGTCGAGCTATTAGATTATTATTTGTGAATTTTGAATGCGGCGGTGATGACGCGAGTTCCATGATTTTTGTTTACCTAAAAAGTGCTCAACGCGCCTAAAGAAGATTTCACTTCAGAAACATCTTTCCTCTTTATAATATTAGTATAGATATCATAAAAACACACTTACACACAAAAGTATACAGCGATGTAGGAAGTCATAAGTAGCACATTCCACTTGTGGGTCGCAGGTTCGATTCTCGGCCTGAACACCACTTCGAAGAGTACGACAGGCACGATAAATGTATGTAAGACATGGTTAGATATCGTAGGTAGGACCTGGTCCAGGTATTCCGGGAATATCAGGGATCTATCGTAGTTGAAGATACTCCAGAATACTGTGGATACCACCTGGAATAAAAGGTGTATTTTTTGTCAAGACTTCTCCTGTACATCCAATACCTGCGTTGTCTTTACAAACATTCAAACAACGGACACAAAGATCACCTAGACTCAGAACAAACATTTGTGACTCACTCATAATTTTATCCCGTGTGGGGTTCGAACCCACGACACTCGGCGCAGTGGAAGCAGTGGAGAGACCACTTAAACCAGAGATTAATTAGGGTTTAGTTGTTGGCCTCGCCATTGCGACTACGCCGAGTGTCGTGGGTTATGGCTGGTTATGGCTTCGATCTCTACTACATGAGAAAAACATTCGTCAATCTCACAAAAAATTGATTCTTGTTGTTTTTGATATATAGCGTGGACAAATCTTTCGAATAATTTGTTGAGGGTTTAATCACTAAACAAGATAATATATATTGAATCGAAGTAAGTTAGTTTTTAGTTTTTAGCTTAAGTTACCATTTATTTTGGTGAATGTTGGTTCACCTGTTATTGGCAACTGTATAAGCCTATTACTTATTACAACTTTATTTTATAATTAATATACAGAAGCTGTTGGTGTACCTTCATTAAATAAATAAAAAATAAATAAGTAAGCGTTACTAGGCGGAAGTCTATTGTAATAAAATTATTGGGAAGTGAGAAACCCGCCACGCACGCAGAAGAAGAATGACAATACCGACCTCCTCTGGATAGACACAGCCGCGTCGTGGGACCCGGGCGTTCTCCAACTTGCAGTATTCCGCTTTAAACACTAACTATGTGTCGACACGAATTTTAACCGGTTGTCAATGTTTGTAATGTTTCCCTTGACACGAGCATTATTCCTACTATTAAAGACGTATGTTTAACAAGAAAATAATACAGTTTATTATAAACTTACCAAGGTACAAGGCCATACGAAACTGGAGAACATAATCTCTCTGAATTCGTCCATATACTGCAACAACACATGAGTCTTCCTACTAAAGTTCTTTAAGACATCACATGCTAAACTTAAGCATATGTATGTCATTTGTAACATCTGAAATGTAAATAAATAGTAATATAATTAGGTATATATAACTAGCTGAGCCGCGCAACTTCGTCAGTGTTACATAAGAGAATTTTCCCCGTTTTTGCAACATTTTTAATTGATGCTCCACTCATATTAGTCGTAGCGTGATGTTTTATAGCTTATAGCCTTCCTCGATAAATAAGCTATCCAAAACAAAAATATTTTTTCGAGCCAGTAGTTCCTGAGATTAGCGCGTTCAACCAAACAAACAAACATACTCTTCAACTTTCAACTTTATAATATTAGTATAGATACTGTCGTTTTGGCTCAACGGTTGTGACTGTGATTGATGTGCACGAGGTCCCGGATTTGTTTCCCGGGTTGAGCAAATAGTGTTTCTATGTATAATATGTATGTATATACAAAGAAAAAGTATATATTATGTATGTTTATCCATTGTCTAGAACCCACTACACAGGCCGACTATTAAAGTCTTTTGATAGGTACTATTACAGTAGTACTGTTGAACATGAATACTATTTTAAGTTATTTAAATTATTAAACTATAAGTTTTGCCCGGAATAGTATGAGGTTAGGTTATGTCAATAAAAGTACTTTTTCTCTGGATGAAAGGTATCCTATGTACTTTTCTGTGTCCAGACAGGAAATGACATAGGGTACAGTAGTATACATGTGTATGCGTTTCATGATAATCGGTCGAGTAGTTAAGGCGCGAAAGCGTAACAAACAAACTCACATTTGTATTTATAATATTAGTTGGTATTTAGAATTACACTTTCCCCGACGTTTTCGTTTGTTTTTAGCAGCCATCCTCACTGCGAGGGGCGAGTGGCGATCCGTTAAATATCGATTTAATACTCCTCTGCTTAACCTGTCTGTTGTGTAACCGGCGTGAGATATATAATACTTACCAAAGTCCATGTGGTAAAAAACCTGTTACCCAAACCCTTAAAATCCAGCAATCTCTGATCCTGTGTGCCATTCTGCTGCTTGGCAAACGAATTCATATAATGCATATTAGTTATATACATAGCTAGCACTGCTGTATACGCCAATATGCGTAGCTGGCTTGAAGACGCCATTTTTACTGAAAATGTGTAATAATAACTAGATTTTACCCGCGGCATCGTTTGGGAACTAATTTTGTAGATGAAGACTACCCTATTTGCCTGCAGCTTAGCTCGGGAATGAGACTTTTCTGGATGAAAGGCCCTATTCCCGAGGTGCTCCTATTCAGAAGGTGGGTACATCTTATGTACCCCAACAACGTGTAGATAGCTACGCAAAATTTCATGATGATCGAGAAAGATGACGTGGAAAAATTAAAAATTAAAATTGATATAATTTTTTTTGATCCGTGGATATGGCATATTGATTACTATTCAGATATATATTAGGTACAGTTCTAAAATATGAGCACACCATTCTGTTACACGCTGTATGCGTGGATTTCTGAAGCTGGACGCATTTCAATGAAACTTTGCACATAGATAGATATGTCCTGGATAAATAAAAATAAAAAACGCATGATGACGAACTGTGCGCAGATACTGGCGTATTAATAATAAGGAAAAAACAAGATATAAAGTTGCGTTTAAATAAAGGGAATTCGTAACAAATTTAATTTAGTAAAATACAAACCAGTTTTACTTAGCGGCTACTTTTTACAAACAGAAGTTCACAACACAATGTTACAAACGCATTTAAAATCATAAAAACAACACGTTGACTTCTTAATATGTATCACAGATAAAAATAAAATGGCACTCAATATTACTATCTTGTATTGATATAAAAATATATTAAAATATAAGATTAGTTCATATCACAGATAGCATAAGATAATTTTAATGAAAACCTTCTACAGGTGCGACGAAAAAAACATTCATATCGTAGATACGCTCTACTTTGTTAAAATATAGTTACTGTCGGTGCTGACACAATTAGGGCCCTCCCTCACCGAGAAGCCATGGCGATGTCGCCGGCTACGTAGGCATGGTTACCCTTGGCTACCTTCGGTTGCCAGGAGTAGCCAGTGGCTACCATCTGCCAGTCAGTTCTCTCAGTTTTTCCACAAAAACACGTGTACATTGCTGTCTTGGCGGCCGGTTGGACACTGAGTGAGACGCAGCTCGCTCGTATCTATGATTTGGTGACGTCGCCAGCTCCAGGATATCCAGACTCCAAACAGAGAACCGTTGGTCGTGGCTACGTTTCCAAATTCGCGATGTTGCCAAACCGACATCAAGTGAGTTAACTGCTGTACGTTTCAATATGAATTGAAAGATACGTAGCCGGCGACGTCGCCATGGCTTCTCGCTAAGGTAGTGCCCTAAATACACCGCACACGCATCCTTGTAGTAATTACCTAATAAGTAATGAAATTGTGATGTTATAACTGTCAACTTCATTTCGACAATATTACCGTGATTTTGTTGAACAGAGATCTAAAGGCGCGATTCCATTAGGTAAGTTACTTCAATGCAAGTTGCAAACCTGCATACAATTTACAAATTGTATGGGGTAGTTCGAACTTGTACATATTTTTATTCAAGTGACTTGGAAATTGAATGCGCAAACATTAGTTGCACGTTTCGAATTTCGAATGAGTGACGTGTACGCACATGATATCTATCGCTGTACAAATTATCGAAACATAATGTTAGGTGGGCGCACAAGAAAATAATAATTTTTATTGAGGAGCACGTCTTTCACCCATGATCGCCTACTCAATTGTTGAACATCTCCAGTTGTATGCAAGTGAAACCTGCATGCAATTTGCACACTCTCGAAAACATGTTGCATTGGCAACATGTTTTCGAGAGTGTTGCATTGGCAAGCAACTTGTACGCAAATGTGACGTCATACTTGCATGCAAGAGTTAAGCCTAATGGAATCGCGCCTTAAGTGTATTATTTAAATTGCCCGAGTCTCACCCGTAAGGTGGTTGCCGGTTGTGTGTATATCGACCATATAATCACCAAAGCTTTCTGGACGTTATTTGTCATCTGATACACAATGACAACATGACATATTATGAATTATGAATGTATGATTTCATGCTCACTCATATTGATATAATTTTAGGTACACCATTGTTCTTTATTTAATGTGTGAGTTCACTCTTCTTAGTGAAGACACTCTTACGTCTAAGTACGGTGAGGAAAATATTTAAATCATACATCTATTAATTATTTATCCATAATTTAAATCATTGTGCAGAAATCATTTTATGAGTAGCTGTTCTTTTGGCTAAATAGACTAGTCCCGTCCTAGGAGTTATTCCTGTGCCACAGAAACATTACAAACATTGATACAACGGACACACACACAGACTCGGAACAACCATTTGTGTATCACACAATTTTCGTCTCGTGTGGAATCGAACCCACAACATTCGGCGCATTATCAGTAGCGAGGCGACCACTTAAACCACTACGCCACTTAACAATTTCTGATCTGAGTCTGACTTTACTAATTAATATTCGTTTAATCCCTTGACTGCCAAGTCAAAAAGCAAAGGCGTGCTCTCGGCGCCAAGCTACGATTTCTTCCTTTAATTTGTCATGTAGTCGTGACTGCGTGCTGAACACATTTTGCTTTGTCATGTATACATGACTGTCGCGGTCACAAGGTGTAGTATAGTTTTACTTGTGCATAATAATATATTAGAAGTATTAATTGCTTATATCCAGAGCATTGATAGCTCAGTGGGGAGACCAACAGACTGCAATGCAGAAGGTCTCGGGTTCGAACCCACGTCGCGCACCTCTGACTTTCGGAAGTTATATGACTTTTCAAAATTATGTGCGTATTGATTGACAATTATCGCCTGCTCCGTGCCTCGGAGAGCACGTTAAGCCGTCGGTCCCGGCTGCCATGAACATCTATGGCAGGTCGTTATTGGGAGAGTGTCGACACAAAAGATCCCACAGGGTCGAAGTGTCGCCGGTCTGCACTGACTGGCCCCCATATAAGATAAGATAAGTTAAAATTGCTTATAAATATTAACACTAATAACTTCTGTCATAATATGTTATCGCGTTTGATCGTTACTGCGTTATCTTGACCTATATTGTATCTATGTAAGGTCATTGCCTTATTACTCATACTTACAGAGCTATTGTATGTCCGGTTCATATTATATTATACTAGATTTCCCCCGCGGCTTTGCCCACTTTTTCCTAGATGAAAGGTACCCTATGCTATATTCTATATCCCTGACAATGTGTATATGAAATTGCATGATGATCGGTCGAGTACTTAAGGCGTCGACAAACAAACAAACTCACATTCGCATTAATGAATACAACATGTTAATCTACATTCTCGCCAAGTTTTAGTAACATGTAGTAACAATATTTATTAAACAAATATTATTTTTACTGATCTACATTCTCAAAATAAAGGAAGTATATTATTACTTTCTATATTTTAAATTATTGTTACTAGAGAGTCAATAACAAAAACGCCGTGTATGCATACTTCTTGCTATTGTAGCTCGGTGATACTTGGTTGTTATTTATCAATATGAAGTACAAAATATTTTTAGCATATGTTTTTTATTATGTATGTATGTATCTTATGTGGGGGCCAGTCAGTGCAGACCGGCGACACTTCGACCCAGTGGGATCTTTTGTGTCGACACTCTCCCAATAACGAATGCCATAGATGTTCATGGCAGCCGGGACCGACGGCTTAACGTGCTCTCCGAGGCACGGAGCAGGCGATAATTGTCAATTAATACGCACATAATTTCGAAAAGTCATATAACTTCCGAAAGTCAGAGGTGTTTTTTATTAACTCGTATACAAAATAAGCTATAGGTATAGTCATCTTTGTAAATATGGCAAGAATGAAGATAGACACCATGTATAAGCTCCAGAACGAATTGTAATCACAGGCCACAGCTGTCATTTAACGGAGACTAGTTATCACCGCAGCAGATAAAGATCTCTTATCCTTCACTCTTTTTGTTCAATGGGATGGCATTCCGGGACGATCAGAGAGAGAACCGGCGCAGAACCAACGACGCAATGTGCGCACCGAGACACGGGTGTGCAACACCGCCTAATTTCTTAGCTCTGTTTCGATTGTAGCAGTTGCTGAGATCGATCTGAGAAAGGCAGTGAGGCACCACAAGCCACGGTCATCTCGTGGACCTGATGGCATTCCTATATTTCTAGCTAAGGATTGTATATAATAATAATAATAATAATAATAATATTGTACCACATACACACAACACCATCTAGCCCAAACGAAGCAGAGCTTGTACTATGGGTACTAGACAATGGATAAACATACATATATATATTTTTTTGTAAATAAATACATATTATACATAGAAACACCCAGACCAAGACAAACATCCATATTCAAGCGCACAAATGTTTGACTTGTGCGGGAATTGAACCCGCGACCTCAGGCGTGGCAGTCGGTTACACTAACCACTACACCATCGAGGCCGACGATATCAGTTCTCGGAGAACCTCTACTGTATCTCTACAATCTTTCATTAATTCAGTCAAGATATCCCTAGATGGGAGCTGGATGTTATGCAGAGTCACTCCCGTTCTTAAAGGAGAGGGAGACACAAATGCTTCTTCTTTTCGACCTATTGCAGTCCTATCCGTTTTTGCTAAGATCTTTGAGGCCATTCTAAGTGATCGCGTTAATAGCCAAATCTGTACCAACTACATAACAGTCAGCATGGGTTTCGCAGCGCGCGCTCCACCACCACCAACTTGTTCGCGCATTTACACTATGTCTGCTCGTAAATGGATAGGCGTACGAAGGTCGTTGCGGCGTACTTCGACTTTTAAAAAGCCTTTAATTTGGTGGATAATGATATACTGTTGGAAAAGTTGGCGATTATTGGATTCACGCCAAAGCTTCTCAATTTTTTTTCCTGTTACCTAAATAATTGTCTTCAATATGTGCGGTTAAGCGGATACGATTTTGAAGACGACTTTACAAGATCAGGAGTAAGTCAGAGTAGTACCTTGGGACCTTTGCTATTCGTGATATTTATCTAAGATTTACCGGAAGTCGTCTTGACCTCTGAGTTTCTCCTATTTGCGGATGATCTAAAGCTTAGTTTGGGTTTTGAAACCGAGGCTGACGCAGTGGCATTACAGAGAGATATTGATGCGCTACCCATATGGAGTCAAGACAACCACCTTCTATTAAATAATCTCAAATGTAAAATAATTATACGTTTTCACGAAAATCACAGCCCATTATTATAAAGTAATTATAATTTGACGGACGCTCCTTTGGATAGAAATTATGAGATTAGGGATTTAGGATTAGTATTAGATTGTAAATTAGACTTAAAAATTGTAAATTAGACTAATTAGACAAGACAGCACACAAAACGTTAGGGTTTGTCATCCGGACTGCATCACAGTTCCATAACATAGCGGTTGCAAAAGTATTATACAATGCTTATGTGTAAATAAAATAGTATGGTGCTGTTATTTGGAATACTTAGGAGGAAAATATGCTATAATGATTGAAAAAATACAGCGTGGCTCGATGGATATACAAGAAACAATACAGATACTATCCCTACCTATACCCTCTTTATTCGTCTCGGGTATGGTGGACATGGCATCGTTAAAATTTAGAAGGGCTATGTCTCAAGTCGCGCAATACCTGTCAATAATTCGTAATAGAATCGATAGTCCCCGAATACTACAGCAAGTCCGTATCTTGGTCCCCGTGAATATATCAACGGACTCGAATCCAAACTGGACTTATTTGCCAATGGATTAGAACATTTATATAATAAATAGCGTATAATTTTAAATGTCATATTATAATTTTTAGGTCTGACATTTTATTCTTGTTATTTTTAATTTGTTATATTTATTGTAAATTATTTCTATTTAATTATACAAATAAATATATCTTTATCTTTATCTTTATCTTTCATTATTATTTACAGTCTATGACATTATTGATATTTTATAAATATGTATATGTGACGAGCATGTGTTTAGTAATAATTTAATTCTTGGAAAATTAAACTTGTAAGCGTTTTGGTTGTTACATCTGTTAGCTTGTAAGATCGAATGAATAAATAAATAAATAAAAACTCAGGCTGTTATTGACAATTTCTCGACAGAAGTCAAAATTTATTGCAGAGCCGACTTGGGTTTTGAACCCAAGACCTCGTGCACAGTAGACGCTTTCACTACCGCTGCGCTACCAAGACAATTATTATATCTACATACATATATAGTATCACACCATTATATTTTTGAAGGTATAGGAAGACAAGTATTACATCTCTATTTCACCAAGTATGCTATAGCATTTTCTGCTAGAAAATCCAGCCAGATGTACCCTGACCCCTGTATTCGAGCCCAGGACCACTCAATTGGTAGTAGCACAAGTAATCACACGTCTTATGCTACTACCAAAATACGAACGAAAACAGGTTGTACTACTTTCTACTCATATTATTAATGTGAAAGTTTATAAATATGCCTTTTTTTATAAGACAATTCTCGCACTAGGAATAAGTCCTGTGTCGCTGGGAACTTTACAAACATTCAAACAACGGACACAAAAGAACATACAAACTCGAAACAATCATTTATGAATTACACAAAAAAAATTATCCCGTGTGGGAATCGAACCCACAACACTCGGCGCGGCGGCAGTGGCGAGGCGAACACTTAAACCACTGCGCCGTCCGTGCAGTGGTTGTTTGTCACTTAATCACACATAAATCATTAACAGATTTAGATGAAACTTTGCACATAGATAGATAGACCATGTCGTGGACAAACGCACTTTTTATACCGGTATGAGTTCCGAAGGAGCAACCCTGTGGGTAACAACTGGGACATAAATAAAAACAAACTGAAAATAAATAATCTTTATAAAAACCACTTAAAACAACAATATATTATAAGTACTTTTATTCGATTTAATTTAATTCTCCTATTATCTCACTTCTGTTTCATTCAATTATCTATTCTCTTAACTCTTCTGCTATCATTTAACCTTCTTTTTATCTACTTTCTGACTCTTCTTGACTTGTTTCTTCTGTCTGTGTATAATGTGAGTGAGGGGCCACTGGATGTAATAGAAGATGTAGAAGGTTACTCCAGCAAATGCCAGAGCTACAGGGAAGTAGACTGTGCCATACAGCTGTCTGAAGATGGGGTATAGCCAGATACCTCGTTCTTTAAATGTGAATAATAGCCTAGAAAGAAGAAAGCATATGCTATAGTATGGGGTCTTAAGTAGTCGCATCGCCATTGTTACAGCGCCGATTGTTGTTAAAAGTGGTATTGTAGTATTAGATAGTTTGTGTAATCCACAAATATGTATTAGGATGTTCCGAGTCTGGGAATTCGTTGCATCAAACAACGGACGCAAAGAACGCTCAATATTTTGTTTTTTTGAGTTCGAAAAAACTCTTATCTAACAGCTTTGTCCGTCCGTCCGTCTGTCTGTTATACAACTTTCAACTCAAGAACCGTAAGAGTTAGAGACTCGCCGTCAACGCCATTCGACTCTGCATAGTTGATATACCCCGAAATGACTATGACCTTTGACCTCTGACTAAGGTCATCAAGGTCACGTGATACCTTTTTTTTTCGAACTCTGAGATTTACGGCAATTAATTGCCGTTTCTCACTTGTTTTTGTTTATAATAGACAACTGCCACACTAGGAATAATTGCTGCACCCTTCTCCTTTCGTGTATCCCTGACAACGTGTATGCGAAATTACGTCATGATGATCGGTCGATTACTTAAGGCATGAAAGCGTAACAAACAAATAAACAAACTGACTTTCGCATTTATATTAGTTAGGATTAATTACTACAAGGATGCGTGTGCAGTATGTGCGGTACATTAATTTTATTTTCATTAATTTATTTCTAAAAACGACCGCAATAGGAATAATTCCTGTGCCGCGGGGGACTTTACAACAACAACGGACACAAAGAACGCCCAGACTTGGAACAACCATTTGTGAATCACACAAAGTTTTGATCCGTGTAGGATTCGAACCCACAACACTCGACGCCGTTGCAGTGGCGAGCGACCATTTAAACCACTACGCCATCCGGATATAACAAAAAATAAAGTGTTATAATATACTTACACGCTCAAATAAACACACAAATGTAACGTAAGCTGCGCGATGTTCCGTGCGTGGGTCTCGGGTTCGACTCTCGGTCTGAACACCAGTTCAAACAGCGCCACTGGCAGGATCATGGTGTGGATGACGTGGTTGGAGATTGCAGGTATGACCTCTTCCAAGAATTCCGGGTATATTAAGGCTCTATCGATGGCATATAGACCCCAGAATACTGTAAACACCACCTGGAAATAAAATAGATGATAAAACGTCTGTATCCCGAAGGGGTAGGCACAGAAGTACTACTGCCAGTTGTCGCCAACTATGGTTTTAGGCACAATGTTATACGATCGTTTCTATACCGTGTACTATGACCAGTAGAAATTCTCAGAAGCACTGTGTCGCACAGCACTTCTGAGAATTTCTTGACATGCAATGATATTTTGCTTGTCTTTGAAAACGAAGACGAAACCATGGATAGCAGACGTTTTAACTACTGTAATTGCGATATGGTTGCAGTCTGTCAGAAATAAAAACGAATTTCCGTCACGGCGGCTAATTTTAACGGAGACTAACCATCTGAAAGAAAGAAAAGGAAGAAAGAAAAATGTTTTTTTCTGTGCAGAATATGCGTATAACAGCGGACAAGTGTTTGAGAAAAAACAATTTCATAGTGCGATGCGACGGCAATCCGACACGACCGGAGAGAGAGTATGAGCATGACCAACGACTGTATGTGCTTGCCGAGGAATCAGATTCATTTATTTGTCAAACATAGGTATTTACATACAAAGATCTTGGATACAAAATATTCGTGGCCAGTCCTACAACTAACAAGTAAGAGCTGTTATCCGAAAGATAAATCGCATCTCACTCATGTTAGGTTAAAGAAGAGAAATGGCGAGACTTTTATCTTATAGATAAATGTTATCTGGAGGTGGTAGGGCAAGCCCTTAGTGCGCTATGTTTTGCCAATATTGACATACAACTTAGTAACAAAAAATTTATATTTTCTTATATTCAAAATTACAAAAGAAAATCGTAATAAAAATAATACCTAGATAATAATTAACAATAATCAAGATGTCAATTTTGTGATACCAATGCAGTTATTCAAAATTATCATCTAAGAACTCGTTTAGTTTATAGTATTTTATATAATATTGTCTTCTATTTACGCGAATATTATTCATTGAAATTAAACTGTGTGTGAACATGTGCAACAGGGGACCAACCACTACCTGAGATTTGACAAACCACAGATTCTCGCTAAAGAACACCGATTCCTACCAAGGATGCTTCGCGAGGCTATTGAAATCAAAAAACATCCTAATTTTAATAGAGAAGATGGTTGGAATGTACCACCAGCTTGGGATCCAGTAATAAAAATAGTCAAACCCAAGAAGAAGCAAACCACAGCTAGACTTCATGATACTTTGAGCTCATTCTGCGTAAATAGAAACACCAATGATTAAATTATGTTCGGGTACTTTGAAATAACTACACTGGAACATTGAGACAACTGCCATCTTAGTCTCCCCGTGACCATGGCTGCTGAAAAGCAACCGAAACGTCGGGGAAAGTGTAAAAATAAATTAAATCTAAATAGTTTAATAATAATTTAATTAGCTTAAAAATTAGTAAAGTTTAATAGTAGTAGAAGTGTAACAATTTTCAAAATTTTGTAATAAAGTGTCAAATAAACAACGCGATAAAATCCGTATATAGCAGTTTAATTTCAATTATAGTATTTTTTTTTAATAACAGGTCAAATAAGAATTTCCTGAATGTTTGTAGTGGCATACATTTTCTTTCATAAGTTATTTTATTATATACTTGTGGAACAGTACCAAATAAACTTGCTTGTAATAATGCTGTTATATGGTATGTAACACAGCCAATTTCCTAAACTAGGGCTGCCATGAAATATTCATAATAATACTTATAGGTTTAAATGCAAATACTTTTAACCTTTTACCCGTGTCTACTTTACATCAGACTTAACAACTTTTGTTCTACACACTCAATATTTATGCTAAAAACATATTTTGGCATGTCAAAAATTCCACGCGCCTTCCGCACAACGCCTCCCCCGCCGTTTGTGGTTTGGTCACGGCGCTAGTTTCATTTGCGACCGCTTGTAGTCTTAAGTCTTAATCATGCGATTAGAGAAACCTATTCTAATATTTGTATCTTTGCATAAAAAGTATACAAATGTAAAAACAAAAGTTGTTATCCATATTAATATTATAACAAGTTAGAATCGGCAGTGAATTGCCGTAAATCTAAGTTCGAAAAAATGGTTGAAGTAATATGCAAAGGTCACGTGATACCACGTGACCAGAGACCAGACGGTCAGAGGTCAAAGGTCATAGTCATTTCGGGGGTATATCGACTATGCTGAGTCGAATGGCGTTGACCGCGAGTCTCTAGCTCTTACGGTTCTTGAGTTGAAAGTTGTACGGCAGACAGCCGGACGGACGGACGGACAAAGCTGTTGTATAAGAATTTTTTCGAACTTTTTTTTTTCTTTTTTTTTTTGTGGGTGGGTGTATAAAAGTATAGACGTGTTTGCTAAGTGAAAATTAGTTTAATTTAATATTATTTGATTTACACTGGCTTTTAATAATATATTTTGGAGTACTTACAAGTATAAATATATGTAGCACAAGAAATCTAACTTAACACCACCTGCCAGCTGCACATTTACACACTTATACATTACAAGAAGATGTCACAACTGCACGAGATTGAAAACGCACAAAAGAGCTTGGAAGATAGCTTCAATAAAAGGATGACTGAGCTTGAGGCACGGCTGCACAGCACTGGACCAGCTAAGGACACTGTAGCAAAAGTGGCAGAGGAGTTCCGTACCTTTCGTGAACTCATCTTTAACATGCTTGGCCTGCTTCGCAAGCAAATCAACGAGTGCTACAGAATGGTCGACACAATGGAGACTAGGCACCGGCGTAAGGCTCTCATCTTCTTGGGAGTTCCAGAGAAGGATAAGGAGGATTGCACTGCTGCCACTCTGGATATACTTCACAGGATGCTGGGGCTAAATGACATCATGCTCCCTAATCTTGAAGTCTGCCATAGGCTTGGAGCACAGCACAAGGATCATCCCAGGCCCTTACTTGTCCGGTTTACTTGCATCAAATCGAGAATTAATGTCTGGAGAGCTAAGTCAGCATTGAAGGGGTCAGCAGTCTCAGTTAGAGAGTTCCTAACCAAAACTCGCCAGGCAGTCTTCGTTAAAGCTCGTCAACAATACGGCATGAAAGCGGTGTGGACTCAAGATGGCATCATTGTTGTTAAATTGTCCGACGGAAGACGTCATAAGGTCTCGTCGATGGATGAGCTCACTCTGTTACTGGAACAGCATCCAAAAGTATTGGAGCCGACTTCTTCAGCAACCAGCAGGAGTAACGTATATAACACTGGGAGTGCGGTTTCGTCGGGCGCAAATGTAAACAAAACCAACATGCGGAAATAGCTTTCAATACTAGTGTTTGTATGGCCGCGAGTATTCAGTTTTATTATTAATCCGTGATATCTTTGTAGTCATTTAGCAGCGAGGCTTGTATACTTGTTTGTTTACTATAATTTTGTTCACCCTCACTCACAAAATACTCATAATATTGTTTTCTTATATTCACGTTTGACATCTGTCATTATGTTGTCGATCTTACAAGTTTCGTTCTAAAACGCTAATCGTTCAAGTTTAGATAATTAGCTTTTGTCTTCTGTTTATATTATTGCGTTTTGTTATCCATAGTGAGTTATATCGTTGTTTTTTTTTCTTTTTGTTGTGTATTTTTTTCATTTTAAATATATTTCCTTTCAAATTGTGTGTGACAGGTTGCTGGCGGGTGGTGCAGAGTTTAAAACATTGCATTAATCGAAGTGCGTATATATTATAAGTTATTCTTTTAGTTTACTTATATTTATTTATTTATATTTATCGTATAGTATTTTGTATTTATTTTTGTCATGTTGTCTGATGATGAGTCATTTATTTCAGCTGATGAAGCTACCAGTTTGTCGAGTGATGATAGTTTTTGTTCAATCACTGATACGCTGGGCGATTTTGTGCGGCAGACGTTCTATCAACAACCTGAATGTTGCTTGAACGTTTGTCACCTGAACGCTCAAAGTATTCCCAGTCATTATAGCGACTTTCTTGACACTTTTACTAACACTAACGTTCATGCCATCCTGATTTCGGAGAGTTGGCTCAAACCTAATCTTCTTTCAACCTCGTACCCTTTAACTGACTACATTCTTATCAGGAATGATAGGGTTGGCCGGCGTGGGGGTGGCGTGGCTATTTACCTGCGAGGTAATTTGCCGTATAAAATCATTGCTTCGTCTCCTTCTAACTCCACTTCATCTGCGGAATTTCTTTTTCTTGAGGTTTGTGTCAAAGGAGCTAAAACCGTTCTAGGGGTAGTATATTGTCCCCCCACTGTTGACTACTTCTCCAGTTTCGAATCGATTCTGGAATCTTTAGGGGCAGAGTACTCACATCATATCATCATGGGCGATTTTAACACTGACCTCCTAACACATAATTCCTTTCGTTCTCGTAAACTTCTCCAAATCATAGAATCCGCCAGTCTTCACGTTTTACCTTTAAATGCAACCCACCACAACATTAATGGTACTGACACCTGGCTGGATCTGATCCTTACCTCTGCTCCTACCTTAATCCGCAGTCATGGCCAACACCTGGCTCCCGGATTTTCCCATCATGACCTCATATTCATTTCCTATAACCTTAAACCACCCAAACCCTGTCCCAAAATTCTGCACAGGCGTTGTTTTGGGCGGATGGACGTGGACAAGCTACGTAAAGATGCTTCTGCTCTTAACTGGGAACGTTTGGAGACGGCTTCCACGGTGGATCAAAAGGTTGTTATTTTTAATAACGCCGTGGTGAACCTTTATAACGTCCACGCTCCCGTCCGTAGAATTAAGGTGAAGCGTCCGCCCGCCCCTTGGATGTCAAGAGGTGTTAGAATGGCGATGCGGCGCAGGGATCGTACATTTCGCACTTTTAAAAAGGATCGCTCTGATGACAACTGGGTTCTTTTTAAAGTTGCTAGGAATCGGTGTAATCAGATGATACGTAATGCAAAACGCCGCCATATTCTCGATAGTATAACATCCTCATCTCCTGCTGATATTTGGCGGTTTCTTGGAACCCTAGGCATTGGCAACAAGCAACAAAGTGATCTGCGTACAACGATTGATTTGGATGATATCAATCAACATTTCACCTCTTCTATTATGCTGGATCAGCAAATCAAGCGTTGTACTTTGGATTACTTAGCTAACCTACCCAGGCCCAAAATTGATCCTTTTTTGTTTTCTTCTGTAGACCCGGGTGAGATCAAAAAGATAATCCTGTCGATCAAGTCAAAGGCTGTGGGCTGTGATGGTATTAGTCGTCCTATGATCACACCAATTCTTGATCAACTCCTTCCTGCCATATCCCATATCGTCAATTTTTCTCTTGACACTGGGAGTTTTCCTTCCTTGTGGCGTAGCGCCTTTGTTATCCCTCTTCCTAAGGTACCTAGTCCTTCCCTTCCAAACCACTACCGACCCATATCCATTCTTCCTTTCCTATCTAAAGTGCTCGAAGCATGTGTATACAAACAACTAGCACAGTTTGTGAACCTGAATAACCTATTGAGTCCTCTCCAATCTGGCTTTAGGCCTGGGCACAGCACTACTTCCGCTCTCCTCAAAGTGACTGGCGATATCAGGATGGGCATGGAGGATACCAAAGTCACTGTGTTGGCTTTGGTTGACTTCTCGAACGCCTTCAATACCGTCAGTCACGACATCCTGCTAGCGATCCTATCCCATCTTAATATCTCACCTGGTGTACTTGAATGGTTCTCAACATATCTTCAGGGACGCCAGCAGTCAGTACACATCGATGACATGTCATCGATTTGGCGTGACCTCGACTCTGGCGTTCCTCAAGGTGGCATTCTATCTCCGTTATTATTTTCTCTTTTTATTAACTTTATAACTACGAACCTTCAGTGCAAGTATCATCTTTATGCTGATGACTTGCAGCTATATGCTCAAGACACTACGGATAATCTTCCTGGAGCCATTTCTAAAGTAAATGCTGATCTTGAAACAATTAGGAGCTGGTCGGGCAGATTTGGATTATCTGTTAACCCGGCTAAGTGCCAGTCAATCTTAGTTGGAAGTCAACGATTGATAAGCAGGTTGGACTCCAGTACTTTACCTCCTGTTGTGTATGATGGGACACCTTTACCGTTCAGTCCTACTGTAAAGGATCTGGGTTTGCTCATTGACTCCAACTTGAATTGGCAATCTCAGGTTACTAGTGTCAGTCAGAGAGTAACTGGAACGCTGCGCGCCTTGTATCGGCTAAAAAATTTCCTCCCATCTAAGACAAAAATAATGCTTGTACAGACTTTGATCTTTCCCTTAATTGACTATGGTGATGTGTGTTACTATGACCTGAATGCAGATCTACTCAATAAATATGACCGACTTCTAAATAACTGCACTCGATTCATTTATAATCTTCGTAAATATGACCATATTTCATCTCATAGATCCACTTTAAAATGGTTACCCATTCGTCAACGCCGTAGTTTGCGTGCCCTTACAGTATTATTTTCTGTTCTAACTTCACCAAATGCCCCCAGTTATTTAACCTGCCTTTTCCAATACCTATGTTCTAATCATGTTAGAAATCTTCGTTCTACTAATAACCTTCTCTTACTTTGTCCCTCTCATACTTCTGGTTTCCTTCATTCTTCTTTCTTTGTCCAGTCTGTTATACTGTGGAATGCGCTCCCTCATGAAGTTAGGATGTCCACAAACCGTTACACTTTCAAGTTAAAAGTACGTGCTCTCCTCCTCGACCGTTTATCAGATTTTTCTCATCATTAATTTAATACGTATGATATGTATGTATGTATTTATGTATGTATGTATTTATGTATGCATGTATCTATATCTATATGAATATATATATATGTGAGTATATATTTTATTTAGTGTATTAAATATGTTTATTGGTATGTATATATTGTGTCCATCAGGCTACTTTATGCACCTACTTTATTTGATCTCTGCATCACCCTAAGGTTGACTGGTAGAGAATGCCCTTGGCATTAAGTCCGCCGATGTATAATTTTATGCATAAAGTTTAAATAAATAAAATAAATAAAACGGAAAGATTTGATTTTTTATTTGTTCGTTTAAAAATTACTCAACCGATTTTGAAAATTCTTTTACCATTAGAAATCTATATTATCACCGAGTAATATAGGCAATATTTTATTTTAAAAAAGTACTGTTGCCATCATAGCTTTACTTAACAACCTACATTTAGGCGAGCCAAGCCGCGGGCAAAACTGTTAAAGTGTAAGGTTTAATATAAATAAGTCAGGTCTAAAAGGTTATAAGTATTTTTATGAACCCTGTATATTTTCATGAGTCGCTCGTAGGCCTCAGCTGAAAATCAGCGCTGCGGTCATCTGCCGGCATACTCCGTTGTATTAAATGTTAATGTCTGTACTATGTGTCTAATAAAGAGATCATTTATTTATTAATTTTGTTGGCATCGAACTCGAGACTTCATGCACAACTCATTTGACTTACCAGAGTGCTAGGCCACACTAAGCCGGCGAATACAATCTCCCTGAAATCTCCCATCGCTTGCGGCAGCTTGTAATTCTTCTTACTGCCATTCTTCACTATAAGGACGTCGCAGACCAGCCCGAGGATAGAATACGCTATTTGTAACATCTGAAATTGGAAAAGGACATCATGTTATAAGCAAATTTTAAAACTTATATTGTTAGTGCGCCATGGCCTGGCCCTTCTCACACTGAAAAGAGGCCCGTGCCCAGCAATGGCACAGGTATAAACAGGGCTGATATTATATTAATATTATACAATAAACATGCAATAATAAGGTATGGTCATATTTTTAGATTCTATGACTAACGATTTTATGAAAATTATAGGTTTAATTACAAGAATTTATTTAAAAGATGAGAGATGGAATTGCTGTACAAAAATTCTGTTGCGCTGAATTTCTCTGTTTCGTGAAGTCTCTGGGTACAGTTCCCTGGTAAAATTAAGTATTGTTTCATTTTTGGAAAAGCTATTTATAGATGGCAGTAAGGTCGTTTAATACGCAGCGGGGCTTAGAAGATAGCTGGTGAGATAAGAAATAAGAGACACTCTTTAGTGTTTCTCCTAGCTATCCTTTTGACAAGACGGATAGCGCACAAGCAGCCACCACGTCGTATCGCTGAGTGTTGTGGCTACGAATACCATATACATACATAGATTCACGCCTGTTTCCCAGAGGGGTAGGCAGACACTAAGGATTTACATTTGCTACGATCCTGACACATTTCTCTGGCTTCATTCACTTTCATCACATTTCTCATACAAGCTAGCCGGTTTAAGGTGCTCTTAACCTGGCCTTTGTTTAGAACGTCTCCGATCTGATCCAGAAACGTTCGCCTAGATCTTCCCCTTACGATTGTTCCATTCACACTAGCCTTATAAACTTTCTTAGTCAGTCTTTCCTCGTCCATTCTTTCTACATGCCCAAACCAGCTTAACATACTCTTTTCTATTCTTGTCACTATATCCACTTTCATACCGCATCTCTCTTTAATCACAATATTCCTTATTCCATCTTTCAGAGTCACACCACATAGGTATGTTTCTCAGCGCTCTCATTTCTACAGCATTTATTCTGCTCTTATGCTTCTTTTGCCATACCCAACTTTCACTTCCATGCATAAGTGTAGTCACTAACAAATCCCATATACAATACATTATAAATACATAGTGTCACGCTTAAATTACCGAAGAGGTAGGCAGTGGCGTTTTACATACACATTTCAAAAGCGATTCTGTTGCCGTGTACCGGCTGCAGTTTTAGACTCCGTGCTGTTAAGGAAATAAAAGTTGGTGGGACATGGTTTCAGAGAATGTTACAAAGTTAAGGTACAGTCACCTGTAATAGTGCATACTATAGTGGATACCTTACGGTCCAAAATCCTGTGAACACTCGAATTAGAATGAATATGAATGAACTAGATGGCGTTGTTTTATAAATATCGCAACGCGTACTCATTAAAGCAAATAGGTGCATAAGAAATTATAATCTCAACCGAAAAGACACTCGAACACAGGGACAGAATAATGTTTGCGTACGGATAGAATAGCGAGTCATCGAAAGTATCTATAATATAAATTAGGCACTATAAATTTATAAATTCATTTGTAATTCTTTGCTTCTTGTTTAACCCTGAAATGTATTATTTATTTAAATGAACTATTGTGAAAAGACATAAAAAATTGTTTAAAGTAAATTTATAAACATTGAGTTATTAAGAATTCTACTTCTTTTTACTTTATAGTAGTGCACCGCCATCTATTACGATATCAATAAACTACTTAATAGTTCTTGTATCGATTTCCGTTAGATGGCGTCAACTACCGACTGAGCTTGTACACAAAACTATGAATATGCATTTTTGCAGCTCACTGTACATCATATCTCGCCTTTTGTAGGCGTACGAATGTTATTACATAGTACGAAAATGTATGATTTATGAAACATAATATTCATTATTATAAACAAATGTCAATTATCAATAGAAACAATTATAAAAATGCAAAAGGAATAAATAATATCGTAACTGCATAAAGAATATTGTAAACAATGTCAATTTACAGTTTAATAATAACATAATAAATGTCAGGATAAATTAAATTTTTTACATTTTAAAATTTTATACAGTATTTATTATTATATAGTTGATATACATCATCGTTTTGAAGCATGTGTGAAAGTACATTGTTTGCAATTAAAATACTCATTTAATGTATAAAAGCAATTTCCTAATAGCCATTTTCTAAATTTTGTTTTAAATTGGATGAACGGTTCTCTGATATTTATAGGAATGTGGTTAAATACTTTTATAGTCATAACTCATAACTCATAACTAAGCTGCTTTTTTTCTACGAGTTTCAAACTTTAGTTTTGTGTCATCGTAGGTATATACTTGTTTCACTTACTCTTACTCTTCTGGCTGAGACTTCTTGACAGAACAACCTAATAATATGCGGACATGTTATTCTGTTTATATTCTCAAACAGAAATAATAATAATAATATCCTTCAGACCGAATTTCGATCATGGCGGCCAATCTTAACGAAGACTGGCCATCTGCGCAGGAGATATTTTGTGTGCACAAGCGTGTGCGCAAACACAAGTCTTAGTGCACTCTCTGTGCCCTCACTCTCATGATCCGATGGGACGGTAATCCGACACGAACGGAGTTAGATCAGAAAGATCTTCCGAGGCATAGGGTGTCTAACACCGTCAACTTCCTAACTTCGAACTGTTATTGAGATTTTCTAACTGAAAACCCAATAACTTTTTGCTGGCCTAACCCGGGATTCAAGCCCAAGCAGTCGCATTCACTGCCGCTGCGCCACGGAGGCAGTATAGTCGTGGCTATGTAAGTGATCTAAAATAATAATTTTTTGGTCTGATTACTTACAAATGTCCACGTTGTAAAGAACCGGTACTCCAAGCTCTTGAATGTTGATGCTTTCTCGCTCTGATTCTGGTTTTGTCTCGCGTACCACCCCATGTACAAAGTGTTACTGACGTGCATCGCGATGACAGCCGTGTACATCACGATTCGAAATCGGGCCAGCCACGACATTGTGCTGAAAAAAACAAATACAAAATGATTAATAACTAGCTTTTTTTCGTGGCTTCGTTCGAGCAAAAGTAGGTTTCGTTAGATGCAACAGTACTATTTTAAAATAAAATATAGCCTATGTTACTCGGTGATAATATAGCTTTCGAATCGTCGGGCACGCCACGATCGTGGCGGTAAGTCCCGTTTTTGGGGAGTGGCTGGAGAGGCGGCACGACGCCCTCACCTGCCGGCTGACACAGGTAATGACTGGCCACGGTTGTTTTGGCCAGTTTTCTCTAGACCCTACCCTATGGCCTTTTCTGTACCCCTGACAACGTGTATGCGAAATTTTATGATGATCGGTCGAGTAATTAAGGCGTGAAAGCGTAACAAACAGAATCACATTCGCATTTATAGTAATAGTTTGGATAGAAAATTAGTATTGTGTGCATAATGAAGATTTGACGGACAGTTATTACTTTGCAGGATTCATATAATAAGCTAACTTATAAATTGCTCTTTCAGCTCGTTCAAGCGGCAGCATATTAGTTTTTACTGCTCCACCCCATGAAGTCATGCAATAATTAATAACTGTCATAATACAAACAAAGTCTTACGGCTATATCCTCGAAAGGGTAGGTAGAGGTCTGTGTTTCATATTTTGTCAGCTATGGTTTCAAATATAAGTGTTGCTGCAACACATTTTAGAAAATAATGCAATATACCAAAACAGAAGGGCGAATAACAAGAGTGGCCGTGAGTTTCTTGCAGGTATCTTCTTATAGGGTCAATGTTTTGTCTTAACTCAGCAACTAACATAAATGTAAATTAAGTAAATTCACTAACAAATCAACTTTGACGCTCAAAACTGTTACTACTTGTGACCTAAATACAATAATTAGTGTGTCCGATTATAAACAAAAAAATACAGTTTTCGATTGTTCATGCCAATCGCACATTGACAAATATTTAAAAGCGTTAGGCTTAGATATTTATTTATTCTTTCATTACGCTTGACGGCATTTACTTATACATACAAATAAATAAAAAAGCTTCTGTTCGTAATGTCAAAATAACAGCGTTTTACTAAATGCATATAAACGTATATTATTTTATTTTATTATATAGATATATATATATATATATATATATATATATATATATATATATATATATTATATAGATTTTATTTTTTCTATTATTCTGTTTATTTGTTCCGGCTAATCTCTGAAACAGCTGGACCTATTTTGACGGCATTTTATGTACACACATAACTTTGGAAAGTTAGAGGTACGTGCGCGAGTCAAAAGTGAGATCGAACTCGAGACGTCTAAGTTGCAGTCCAACAGTGTCTTACTATGCTATCACTGCTTTTATGAGAGTACTAAATTTTGCCCGCGGCTTCGCTCGCGTAAGTGTAGCTTAGGTTAATTACAGTACTTTTTCCGGAATGAAAACGAAATTTCACGATGATCGGTCGAGTAGTTAAGACGTGAACGCAAACAAACAAACTGACATTCACATTTATAATATTAGTTAGGATTAACTATTATATACGCACATAACTTCGAAAAGTAAGACGTGTGTCGAGACTTCTGCGTTGTGGTTCTATGATCTCGCACTAGGCTATCGCTGGTTTTATAAAATGAAAAGGAAGACCCAAGAAAAAGGTCATTACCGTTAACCGCGTTGCAAATAAACACATGAAGTAATGTCCTCCAGACCGAATTTCGATCACGGCGGCCAATCTTATCGAAGACTGCCCAACTGCGCAAGAGATAATGCACAAATATGTGTACAAACACAAGTGCACTCTTCGTTCCCTAACTCTCATGATTCGATGGGACGGTAAAACGACCTAACCAGAGACAGGCCCATCACCAACGGCTTTACGTACTTTCTGAAGCACGGAGGTGTCTAACACCGCCAACTTCCGAAATCTAACCTGCTATTGAGTTTCTTAAGAGAAAAACCCAATAACTTTATGTTTGCCCGGGATTGGAACCTGAGACGTCATGCAAAGCAGTCGCATTCACTACCGCTGCGCCACGGAGGCAAATATGTAGTAATATTATAAATTCGAAAGTAACTCTTGTCTGGCTGTTACCTTTTCATGTTTGGTACAAAGATACTTTAAAACCTGGGGAAGGACATAGGCTACTTTTTATTGATATAATTACCACAAGGGCGGCGCCGCGCGCTAAATCTAGTGTAAAATAAAATATACTACTCTCTTAAAAATGTTTGTCTATGTTGAAAATAGGATTATAATAATCCAACTAGCTAATAGAGATTGGAGGTGCATACTTTCTATGCGTTTTCACTCATGGTTTACACTTTATAAGCAATTTATAAGTGAAAGTTACGCGGCTAGCACTTATGTTACATTCTGACACCAATACATTACAGTGTAACATACTTAATTGTAACATTGAAATTAACATTTGAATAACTCTCTGCCTTCACTCTAGTAGTAAGTACATTATTCGTAAATGCTCATAACTTGTAAGTGCTCCTATTATGTTATTAATATGTAAAATTAGTGACAAGACACAAATAATGAAACTATATTAGAAGTGAAGATAAAAAAATATTGGATTTTAACTGCATAAAAGTAAAACGTTTATATATGATACATTTTTTACTTGTTTCATTTGGTAAACAAACAAACAAACATATATGTATGTATGTATAATCATGCAGTTACTGCTTTCACAGACTATATTCGTCTACACAAATAGATAAAATTGAAGAGTCTGTTTGTAATGTCATAATAACAGTTTTTTACTAAATTTACTAGTAGTAGTAGTAGTAGTACTAGTTTATTCGCATGAGACATGGTTACAGAGGATGTTACAAAGGTTAAGACATCATATCTCGCCTTTAGTAGGCGTACGAATGTTGTTACATAGTACAAACATTTATTTATTAAACATAATATTCATTACATATTATAAACAAATGTCAATTATCAATAGTAAAAATAATTATAAAATGCGAAAGGAATAGATAATATCGTAACTGTATAAAACATATTTTAAATAATGTCAGTTTTCAGTGTAATAATTACATAATAGATGTCAAGATAAGTTAAATTAAATTAAATTTTAAAATTCTATACATTATTTATCATTTATATTGTTAATAGACACTTCGTTTTAAAGCATGTGGGAAATTACATTGCAATTAAAATATTCATTTAATGTATAAAAGCAATTCTCCAGTAGCCATTTCCTTAATTATGTTTTAAATTGGATGATTCTCTGATATTTATAGGGATGTGGTTATATACTTTTATAGTCATAACTAGGCTGTTTTTTTATGAAAGCTTCTTCTACAAGTTTCAAACTTTAGTTCTGTGGGATCTCTTGACTCGTATTTACTTGTTTCACTTACTCTTGCAAATAAATGGCTTTGGTTCCTGACGAACATTCCTACTTCTAATAATAATATATATATAGACACTAAAGTCAAGACCTGTAGTTGCCCAAAGAGTGGCCTACGTGTTTCAAGCGGCCCTACACTACAAATTGCTCGTATAATTTTTTTTCCATTATGAATACTCTCCATGTCAGTTGAAATATGAAAGTAAATACATAAAAAAGACAATTTAAAAATATTTTCTTTATCTGTCTGTCTGCTTGTGGCGGCTTATTTCTGAAACGGCTTCAGATAGCTGATGTTATAAGGAGTAACTTTCATTTTTTATTTTTTATTTATGAAATACACATCTTGTTCTTTAAAAATAAAGATAATTACAGAAAGGAAGACGCACACATCGGAAAATCACAGACGTATGATATGACATATAATTTTTTTTTATTGCCTTATTTACTAAGCAAATATGGTGTAGGTACTGGTAGCGAAAGACAATATAAAGAGACCCATCTCTATGTATTGTCTTTCTTGTCATCTCTATTTATTAGAGAACGAATGTAGTCTGAAAGTAGTAACTGAATGATTTATAATTGTTTGTTTACAGAATAAATACTGTAAGCAGCGAAAGCCTATGAGAGATCGTTGGACTTCTACGCAGAGGTGTCGAATTAGATGCCAAAGTATGCACCTCTGACTGTTCGAAGTTATGTGTGTATTATTTAGTTAATTATCGCTCGCTTTAACGGCGAAGGAAAACATCTTGAGCAAATCTATATGTCTGAGAGTTCTACATAATGTTCTCGAAGATATGTGAAGCCTGCCAACCCATACTGGGCCAGCGTGGTGGACTATGGACTATGGGCTAAACTTTCTCACACTGAGAAAAGGCCCGTGCCCAGCAGTGGGACAGTTTATATACAGGGCTGATATTTTTACCAATTGAAACAAGTGAGGAAAATGGATTATATATTTATCAGTTGGATAGATAGATAAATTATTTATACTTATTGATTAGATAACAATGTTAGCGACATGCAAAAGGGACGAAAAGGGAGAGGAAGGCCAAGGAAAAGATGGATGGACTGTGTGAGGATGGATATGGAAGGAAAAGGAGTAAATGATCAGATGACGGGTGACAGAGAAGTATGGAAGCGAAGGACATACTGCGCCGACCCCAAATAAATTGGGACCAGGGCAAGAGAATGATGATGTTAGCAACATGCAAACTTGTAATTACGGCTGATTTGATTCCAGTTATGAGTAATTTGTGTTTAACTAGCATCAACAATAGATAGCATTTGTTGTTTTAACCAGTACTGATGGTGAAGTGGTTTAAGTGGTCACTGTAACTTCGCCGAATGTTATAGGTTCGATCCACATGCAGGACAAAAAATTGTGTGATCCACAAATAGTTGTTACGGGCCTGTGTGTCTTTGTATCCATTGTTTAAATGTTAGTAATGTATCCATTTATCCATTGACTAGGAATTTTGCGTGAGAGGAATTAATTTTTTTATTGTTGTCCATCATAATGACTATTCTCCGCCTGATGGTAAACAGTCGTATAGTCCACAACCAGAGCCTTCCACACCACGTCCTCATTACAACTGTAGAATATTCTATCACATACACACAACACCATCTAGCCCAAACTAAGTAGAGCTTGTACTATGAGTACTAGACAATAGATAAACATACATATATATACTTTATTTTTGTAAATACAAAATATATATTATCCATAAAAAGATACATATTATCCATAGAAACACCCAGACAAAGACCAACATCCATGTTCATGCACACAAATGTTTGACTTGTGCGGGAATCGGACCCGCGACCCTCGTGGCAGTCGGTTACACTAACCACTACGCCATCGAGGCCGACATGCCGAGGTCTCTACTTTTAACCACTAGTGCTGTAGTCTTTGACCGCCACGTCAAAAAATCAAAAGCGTGCTTTCGCCGCCAAGCTACGATTTTATCCTTTAATACCTACATCGTGTTTATGATCTTAGATTAAATAGTAAGCAGTTCACAAAATATAAATTGGGATAAGCAGTAGCTACATAATTAACAACAAAAATATAAAAATAGTTTTTATAAGATTTATTATTAGCGTTTAGAAGTCTGTCGTCGATGTAGTCTTGACTGTGGCGAGTTGGACACATTTTGCTTTGTCATCTATACATGACAGTGGCGGTCAAAAGGTTACCTTTAAAGAATCTATACCAATATTATAAAGCTGAAGTGTTGGTTTGTTTGTTTGAACGCGCTAATCTCAGGAACTACGGGTCCGAATTGAAAAATTATTTTAGTATTGGATAGCTCATTTATCGAGGAAGGCTATATAACATCAGGCTACGACCCACGGGTGCAGCGCAGTTTTCATAAACGCGGGTGAAACCGCGGACAAATGTAGTATTATATCAAATAGGTCATGACCTGGTTTAATAAATAGGATATTAGGCATTCCCGTGGGATATGCATGGGCGAAGCCGGGAGCGGGAGTTAATTTATAATATTAATAGTAATACTAAACTTTATAATATAATTTGCAATAGCTTACTTATTATCACTGAACACTTCGATCTTTACATAATACTATAATGCTTTTGTAACAAATCTATAACTACATAGGAGATATCCAATAAAAATATATAAGGGTCTTTTTAAGAGTTTTAGAAGCCAAAACAATAATTTTAGATGTTTTTTATATCTGTATGTTTATGCGCGCATCAGACAGAAATTACTGTATCAAATTGAATGCGGTTTTCACAGTTTTATTACTAGGTTACCACCAACAGTCAAGTAAGTATTTATAATAAGAAAATTTTAATATGCTGCCGATAAGCCGTAACAATAAGAAATAGTTGGAGGCTAAGGAAAATATACATAAGTACTACCTATTTTAATATACCTACCACGCATACAAAGTCTCGGGCAAAAGCTAGTAGGTACTTCTATAAATTAAGTTAATGAAGTAAACATTTCTACAAACAACTACAACTACTTAATATATAACTAGGCCACGGGTTTTTGATTAAGTATTTTGAAAGTAATCAATATGTGCAAAAATCGCGAAAGTATAAAAATATTTATTTCTGCAACGAACTACCTACTTACCTACAATTAATTGGCACAAAATTACAATAAAATTATCACTGTCATGTCAATGTAGCTACGTCCATTACAATCAATCAAAAACACGTTCCACACACAATAACTTTAGTAAATTATAATTCTAGTTATTTTAATAATAAGTTTAATATTATATATAATATGTTTTTACCTTATATTTAGTCCACAGATACACGGTACAAACACTTGCACGCACAACCATTCGACGCGGCGTCCGACACCGTTATGGTATGGCGGCCAACTTTACGTAGTTACGGTACTATCGCAGTAGGAAGTCGGCTACAGATGATAGTATGTTGATAACTGGCTGTCAGTACAACTTGTGTAGATAACTTCACGCTGTATATGTTAAGGGTTACGCAGAGATATACACATTGTGTATATACATTGTGTAACAGAAAGGTGCGGTCATACTTAAGGGCCATAATGTACATACATACATACAAAGATTCACGCGTATATCCCAGAGGGGTAGGCAGAGACAACGGATTTCCATTTGCTACGATTCTGACACACTTCTCTGGCTTCATTCATTTCATCACATCTCTCATACACGCTCGCCGGCTTAAGGTGCTCTTAACCTGGCCTTTGTCCTGAACTTCTCCGATCTGATCAAGAAACATTCGTCTAGATCTACCGTCCCCCCTGGGGACGGTGGAGGAAGTATTTTTGTGTAGTGGCCTGCCGTTTTCGCGATTCAGCGAAGCGAAGGGATTAAGCGATTCGCGCGGCCTCGCCGTCTATGGTTATGTCGATGAACACCGTCGTAGGTTTAGTCGGTATTACCGGGGTATTTTTTCCCCGGTGAGCCTGACATAACCTTTTCATCGCCCCGCGGAGAGGTATGCGTCAAAGAATTAGCGACGTAAAAAAAATTTTTCTGCCACTTGCGACTTTTCCATTCACACTAGCCTTATAAAGTCAAAGTCAAAGTCAAAAATCATTGATTCACTTAGGTCACAAAGTAACACTTATGAACGTCAAAGGGGTTAATGAGTTTATTACATTTACTGAATTTACATTTATGTTAGTTGCAAGGTTCAGGCAAAAGGTTGAGCCTATGAGAAGTACCTGCAAGAAACTTAAGGCCACTCTTTTAAATCGCCATCAACTTAAAATTTCAGTATTTTACACCTCATTTATGTACCAGGTGTTGCAGTCATTATGTCACTGTCCATGTAAAACTAAGTTCTAAAAATAAAGAAAAAGTTAATAATATTATGTAAAAGGCATTTGAGGTTTGAAATAAAATTTATGTGTAGGTAGCCATTTGTAATAGACAGTAGTAGGGCATGAGGACGCATACACTTACACTTTGTGACATTGAAGGTAGTTCGTGACTATATGTAGTTAAAACAAAATTTACGTTAATACCTATAACGTTTTTTTAAAAGAAAATAAAGATACTTTAACATCGCAAAATAAACACGAAGTACATTCATATAACTAAACTGACTTATATAATACACACATTGTTTGAATCCTGAATGACACAAGCAACTAGTTCCATGAGTTTTTATCATTTAAGTAATCATTGATTGTATAATAGCCCTTCCGAATAATCCGACTTTTAACAGTACTTTTAAATTTGAGTAAAGGTAAATTTGTAAAATTAATCGGTAGTTCATTAAAAAAGCGTATACTGAGTCCCGCAAATGAATTGTGAACTTTATATAAACGATGATACGGACCTACTAACTTATGCTTATTTCTAGTGTTTAAGTTGTGAATATCACTATTCTTATTATATAAGTGAATATTATGTTTTATAAATATAATATTCGTAAATACATATTGCGACGCAACGGTAAGAATACTAATTTCTTTAAAACGCTCTTTCAGGGAAACTCGTGGGCCTAAATTACAAATGCTACGCACTGCACGCTTTTGAAGAATAAAAATTGTTTCAATATCAGCTGCCTTACCCCACAACCATATGCCATTGGACATGACGCTGTGAAAATAACCAAAACATACTAGTCTCGCAGTATCTTCATCAGTAAGCTGTCATACTTTCCTAACCGCGAATATGGCTGAACTAAGTCTCCCTGCAAGACACGATATTTGAGCGCCCCACCGAACTTTATCATCTAAAGTTATGCCTAAGAAAACTGTAGATTGTACAAATTTCATTATTTAAATTAACGTTTATGCTAGGACTCTTTACATTAGGCAAAGTAAACTTAATACATTTTGTTTTCTTAGAATTGAGTAGTACATTATTCGGCGTAAACCAGTCCAGGACTTGCGCGAGTGAAGAATTAACACCCTGTAAATTTGGTGCCTTACGGTCTACTTTAAAAATAAGTGATGTTGAAATTAAACTGCTATATACGGATTTTATCGCGTTGTTTATTTGACACTTTATTACTTATTTAATATTTATTTATTTAATTTATTTTCACACTTTCCCCGACGTTTAATCTAAATAGTTTAATAATAATTTAATTAGCTTAAAAATCAGTAAAGTTTAATAGTAGTAGTAGTGTAACAATTTTCAAAATTTTGTAATAAAGTGTCAAATAAACAACGCGATAAAATCCGTATATAGCAGTTTAATTTCAATGAATAATATTCGCGTAAATAGAAGACAATATTAAATAAGTGATGTGTCATCAGCAAATAATACAATGTTGCACAACTTCTGTACGAAGAACGGCAAATCATTCACTTACGCTAGAAACAGAAAGGGTCCTAAAACTGAGCCCTGTGGCACGCCGATTGCGACTGGTAATCCAGAAGATCTACTTCCGTATAAACTTTCTTAGTCAGTCTTTTCTCGTCCATTCTTTCTACATGCCCAAACCAGCTTAACATACCCTTTTCTATTCTTGTCACTATATCCATTTTCATTTCGCATCTCTCTCTATTCACACTATTCCTTATTCTATCTTTCAGAGTCACACCACATAATTATGTTTCCCAGCGCTCTCATTTCTACAGCATTTATTCTGCTCTCATGCTTCTTTTGCCATACCCAACATTCACTTCCATACATAACTGTGGGCACTAATAGTCCTCTATGAACAGCCAAACGTGCCTTTTCGGATACATTTCGACTGTTCATAAAAGCGCGTAGAGCTCCATTCACTTTATTGCCAGCAATCGTTATCCTTTCAATACAAGGAATAAATACAATTTCATATGCTTGTTTGTCACCTTTGTGGTGTAGAAAAATACAAGGAGAAATTTTCTTTACTTTATAAGTTTATTATTTAAGAGAAATTACAATGGTCACACCACGTAACAAAGTCTATACAACAACTCCCTTGTAGATGACTGCAGCGTGAGAATCAATGCAACGCGACGTAGTACCTCGAGTTTGGTGTCAGCATTGTCACTACAATACTATACAGCAGTGGGACTGCTGAGCACGAGCCACTTCTCTGTGTGAAAAGGATTACTATACAGCAAGGAAGCCTGTCAAGCATTTAACCTAGTCTCATAGCGTAGTAATAAAAAACTCATAAACCAATACTATAACTAAAAGGCTGGAATAATTCTTGAGATAAGATAGGTACATACCTGTTTCGATATTATTTTATCTTTTAAACTTTAGAGCCTTCTTTTTTGGGACTACTCCCACCCTGAATTGCTTAAACACCTGTATGGCCATGTTCAGGTAAGTATAGAAATATCAAGTTTCGACATTTATGTAGTCCCGGGAAAAGTTAAACTGCCTTGGGACACAAAATGATGGCGAAGTTGTCTTAAATGCAATATCAAAAACTATATTATATATTCTATATGTATTTTATATAAAAAACTAGCTTTAAAAACATTACTACATAGAGAACGTAATTGAGAGGATCTATGGGTGTCTGTAGAAATACCGTGCGAGCGCACAAAGCAACTCCGCCGTCTTGATCTTTGTGCAGTCTACCTGCCGCCACCTGTCTCTAAATCAATGTTGGAACATTTTGTTGATAATTGTAATTCTTACCAGGATAGCCATAATGCGCACACATCGTGGAAGATTTTAATTTAAGAACTATAAACTGGAGTGACCTAAATGGTCTTCTCAAAAATCAGCACAGTAGTATATATCAACTTTTTATTGATTTTGCGTCAGTTAATAATCTCCGACAATGCAATAATGTCACCGACAAGAACAGCAAACAGTTGGATATTGTATTGGTGGACGTTCCAAGTCGTTGCGTTAGCGAAGGGGAGCCTTTAAGTGTTGTAGACCCTCACCATCCGCCACAGTACAAATTACATTGACAGAATCGCAAAAACTAAAATCTAATAGCATTGCAAAAAGAAACTTCGATAAGGCTGACTATGAAATAGCTGAGATGTGTCAGTAATACTGACGAAATGGTGGAAGTATTTTACAGCGTTATCAGACCAACCATCACAACTTTTGTACCTATCAGTTGAAAGCAAAGTAGAAATACTCCAATATGGTATGATAAAAACTTGTTAAGTTATTAAAAGAAAAACACAAAGTGCCTATTATTTATTATTATTATTATTATTATATTATTAGTTTGGGCATGTGGAAAGAATGGACGAGGAAAGACTGACTAAGAAAGTTTATAAGGCTAGTGTGAATTGAACAGTCGCAAGAGGAAGACCTAGGCGAACGTTTCTCGATCAGATCGGAGGCGTTCTGGACAAAGGCCAGGTTAAGAGCACCTTGAACCGACGGGCGTGTATGAGGAAAGTGATGAAAGTGAATGAAGTCAGAGAAGTGTGTCAGGATCGTAGCAAATGGAAATCCGTAGTCTCTGCCTACCTCTCTGGGCAACAGGCGTGAATCTATGTATGTATGTATGTACATATATATATAATTATATTGCCTTATATATTATAACTAGCGAACCCCAAATTTAGCATGTACGTCCAATTGCCGGAGAACCTATTCACGTACACTATTTCCAGACTCCATCTTGCTACAGTAGTTGGCAGGTATGTCCAATAATACTTTGCTCTAC
Organism: Catocala fraxini; assembly: GCA_930367265.1. Classification (NCBI taxonomy): domain Eukaryota; kingdom Metazoa; phylum Arthropoda; class Insecta; order Lepidoptera; family Erebidae; genus Catocala; species Catocala fraxini. The sequence continues at coordinate 861,896 of OV884051.1, forward strand.
CTGGAATTCAAACCTTAGGCTTAATGCACAAAAGTCGTTTTCACTACCGCTGCGCCACCGAAGAAGTTTAAACAGTATGGCGGATTTTTCGAACTAACTGCGCCACGGGTCATAACTAGTTATATGAATATGCCTGTTTTTTATAAACAGAAGTAATGGTTAACTTAACCTATGTGTAGTTACTGCCCGTTAACCTTTAACATGTTGCATTTTTATATTACATATTTGCTTAGGCTGACATCTTTAAAAAACTTGTTAAATTGCATTCTTACATTTATACAGAGGTGCCTATACTGCTTATTGTGCACAAGAATCAATAAAAAACAGATACCATGTTCCCGTTCATTGTGCCACGTGGGAATCGAACCCACAACACACGGCACAGTGCCAGTGGCGAGGCCACCACTTAAACCACTACGCCATCCGTGCAATCAATTGAAAATATGAAATAAATACATTTATGTAGTCTAACTTTTTTAATATGGTGAATGCAATGTGAGTTTGTTTGTTTGTTACGCTTACACGCCCTAACACCTGGATCGCTCATTACGAACTTTCGCAAACACGTTTTCAGGGAAACAGAAAAGGACATAGGGTATCTTTCACCCAGAAAAAGTATCGACTGAACCCGAGGGATAAAAATAACAAAGGGTCTAGCAGGATAAGATAGGGTCAGCGGCCCCAGAAAGATAATTTGATGATAACTTACCATTGACATATTGGCGCGAGAATGAGAAAACAATGAATATTCTTATAAGAATGACAGATTCAAATAATATTATGTTTGTTTTTTAATTGTAAAAGAATTTATGGCTAGACTAAGTAGATAGGCTGCCGAATTCCACGCATCCAAATTTGCGGACAAAACGAGTTCACAACAAAAACAAAATGATTGGCGTCCTAAAACTCTGTTTATTTAAAACTAGATGTTTCACCCGCGTTTAAGTTATTGCGCCGCCCCCTTGGGTCATAGCATAATGTTATATAGCCTATAGCCTTTTTCGATAAATAGGCTATCCAACACTGAAAGATTTTTCAAATCGAACCTGTTGTTTCTGAGATTAGCGCGTTCAAACAAACAAACAAACAAACTCTTTAGCTTTATAATATTAGTATAGATGTAGTGTTTGAAACCTTAAGTAATAAATGTAATAAAATAACTGTTGGCATCAACAGTCTCAAGAGAGCTTTTGTATAGAATAAACGTGTTACTCTGTTTTATTAACTAAATTTATATTAATTTATTGAACAATAATAATATTAAAATAAAGTGTTAATAGTAGTAGTAAATAACTTATATAGTTATTTAAAAAAAATAAGGAGATATTACTTATTATTTGAATTTTTGTACTAAGTTAAATTGTATTTTTAAATATGTCGCAAACAGGAATATTTAGAAAGAAAGCTTTTGCGTAAGTTTATTTTTAGTATTTTCGATCTTAATATTTTAAGTAATTTTATGTGTTTTTGAAACTGAATTAGATATATGTTTGTTTTGAAAAATCTGTGGCCAAAATGCAGAATAATTTTTTGATGTTCATAAAGATTATATATAGCTTACATAGCTAGTATTTTTTTTTATTTCTTTTTTTTAACAAACTAATATCTAGACATAATCTCCTGCCAAACTGCATTACAGTTTATCGGCAGTATTCTCGTGGATACATAAACATTTATATATATGTATATACATAACAACTAGGTATTAAATACAAACAATTAATTAACAATTAACAATCATCTAGCCGGCCGGGCCGGGCCGGCGGCGAAGCCCCGCTACCGCACAGCCCGGAGCAGCGCGCCGGAACGAGACATAACCATGTGTACATCTCGCTCCGGCGCAGCGCGACAGGCATGAGGCAACGCTGGCTCCACCGCGCCGCTCATGTCAGTCCGCCGCCAATGTTACGCTAAGGACATATAATTATTTTTTCCTTTATTTAATTTCGGATTTTTTTCCATAAGGATATGTCAGTCCCATTGTACCTTATAGCATAGATACACACATTAAAATTAAAAGTACACTGCTAGATATAACCAGAGATACAACTATAGATTAGATACTAGAGATTAGAACTAAGGATAACATAATCATTGCTGAATTATTTTTATCAAATTACATAGTTTTTTGGCAGCTTCTGACTTCGGATAACTTAAAATACTTTGTATCAGGCCCACATCTAGTCTTGTTGTCACCACTGCGGTGACGGCCCCGAGGATACGGCGCTGCACACACTCGTGGAGTGACCAGCTTGGGAGGAGCAGCGCCGGTCGTTAACCGGGGCACTGGGTGTCCAAATCCTCTCGCTGCCGGCAATGGTACTGTCCATGGTCCGGAGCGAGGGTGCATGAGAGGCCGCCGTCACCTTCTGCGAGGCAGTGATGTCCGCGAAGGAGGCGGCGGAACGGGAGAGGGAGCTGGTCTCTTCCCACCCAAACCGCAGGAGACGTCGTAGGGCGCGCGCAGACCTCCAGCCACCCTAGGGGGCGGCCTGCGGGCGGTGGACTTGGGCAGTCTGCCGCCCGAGCAGCACAGGCCCAAGAGAGAGGCATAGGCGTTCCGCGCGCCCCCCTCAGTGGAGGGGAGGGCTGTACCATCTGGTCCTCCCCCAAACAGCTGGGGCCCGCCTAGTCACGTGGCGGGCCAAGACCTGTCGGTGTCGCGGTGAATGCTAGCGCGAATCTCGTGGCACCGACACTAGGTACCGGAGAAACGTCGTCAGGGGTTTAGTGGGTATGTGGCCGGCTTATTTGGCTCGAGTCCTACACACCCGCGCCCTGCCCGGGCACGGACGGTGCGTAAAAGCATTCCCCTGAAGTTAAAAAAAAAAAAAAAAAAAAAATGCCCACATCTAGTAAATTTAAATTTAACTCCTTAACCAATGTATCACGTTCACTACAATTTCGAGCAGAATCCATCAGCAAATGTTGTACATCTTCAAGGACATATGCTTAAATAATGTTTAAACAATATGCTTTTTAAAGAGTTTTCAGACAAATCACCAGTAGTTGCTTTTGGTGGCAACTCATTTAGCAATGTCGGGATTAGCCATCTCCTGGCCCGCTGGCCAAAATAATTTGCAGCCCTAGGCACCACATATTTATTTTCATGTGCCACTTTGCGTGTTGGTCGGTTATACACTCTTTCATTTTTATATTCATTTTATTAAGCTGTTCTAAGATAATTAATAACTTAACTTTCCCTTCTACGGGTAATATTTTAATAATATAATAATAATATTCTACCACATACACACAACACCATCTAGCCCAAACTAAGCAGAGCTTGTACTATGGGTACTAGATAATGGGTAAACACACATATATACTTTTTTTTTTGTAAATACATACATATTATACATAGAAACACCCAGACCAAGAGAAACATCCATGTTCATGCACACAAATGTTTGACTTGTGCGGGAATCGAACCCGCGACCTCGGGCGTGGCAGTCGATTACACTAACCACTACGCCATCGAGGCCGACATAATTATTTTGTTAAATAATTTTTCGTAATCTTTGTTAAGGTTATCTTTTGTGCTCTTATTTATTAATAATTTTAATAATCTAATTTGCAGAGTTTTAATTTTATTTAAATGTACTGGTAAAGTTAGTCCGTAACCACCCAACCCGTAGTCTACAGTTGCCCCTGCCAGCGCATGATGAAGAATATACAATATGCGCTTACTCACTACATATTTTAAGCTATTAAACTCGCCTAGCACAGCGTAATTTTTTGCATAATGTATCAACGTGTGCGTCCCAGGCAAATCGACTGTCTATTGTCACTCCTAAGTAGTTGTAATTTGCTACGTGGTCAATATATTCGCATTGGCAGTTCGTTATATTAATATTATGCAGGCACTCGTACGTGTTGCCCTTTAACAGAACATTAAAATTGCCAGCTTGGTTGTATGGAGACGAGATTAACATACATTTAGTTTTACTCATATTACTTAGAATGCCATTATCATGCGCCCATTTAATCATATTATTTAAGTCCTCCTGCATTATCGATTGAATCTGTCCACAGTCACGACCACTGTATACCGAGCACGTGTCATTGGCATACATATAGGCCTTACATTTTTTAATGACGTTCACCATACCGTTTACGTGCATGAGATAACGCACAGGAGATAAATGTAAATGCACACCTTTTTAAACCTGAAAGTAACATTACTTTCTTTAACATATTCATGTCTTTCGTGAAATAAGCTATTACATGCATGTTTTTGCTTTCAAAAATCAATTTCCTTAGTAAATGTTTGACAGAAATGATTACATACGTTATCCATTGTTTCGTTTCCTTGTATGAAGTATTTTTGTATAACTTCATCTACATTTAGCTTCGTTCTGCCGAGCCATTTATTATAATAATAATAATAAACATTTAATTCAGAATCATCCATATTTTGTTAGTAACAATAACTTAAAAACTATGTTAGTTATACAATTATTAAAATTAATTCGTGTATCTTCCTGCTGCACCGGCCCCGCCGCTATGACTACGGGTCCAGTGCAACAGGAAGGTACAGTCTGGCCTTTCACTGATCACCTTCAGGATACTGTTGTTGCTCCGGCGAATCCTTTGCATCAGAGATGCTGTCCTCTGTCCTCATTACTGCTTCAAAACTGTCTGTATGCGCCTCTGCAAACATGCCTGAGGCACTACAGAATCGCCGGAGCCCCAAAAGTACCCTGAAGGCGTTATTATATTGTACTCGAAGAGCGTTGTAGGCCCTCTGAGTATGTTTAACCCAAAGGCTGCACGTGTAAAAACTATTAGCATAGGCCCACACTTTTCTCATGTGACCGTTACAATTCTCTATGTCCTTCCGCCTGTGTAAAGTTTTAGCAGTGTTTACAGCTTCATTAGCTTTATTTCTATACTTCGTGTATTCCATACGTAATGACATATTTTTCGGGGTTGCTTTCCATTTTCTAAATAACGCATCTTTATAATCTAGCATTTTCTGTAATTTATTATTCACCCACACGTTTGATTCCCGTTGTTTAATAAATGTGTTTGTTTGCGATGTGCTGTAAACGCTGTCAAAAGTGTTACACAATCGTTCATATAATTGAATAGGGTCCAGTATAAGCATAAATTTAATCCATTCTACATTACATAATTGAGCTTGCACTGCTATATTATTTAGACCTGTATGATAACAAGCGCGCATCGGTTGTATATCTCTATTATTATCTATAGAGAGCCCGGTGAGATAGTGGTCAGTACATCGCGTGCGCCTCGCCGCCTAATCGCGCATTTCGCACAGAACTATGATTAATGCAGGATGCCACTCGTTGACCCAATAACACTACCTCTCGCGTAATATCTTGAATGCAGCATTCCAATATAGTTCGCTCAACGTATTTAAATATAAATGGGTGCAAGAGTCAATTTCACGTTGCAATATGTTTATGTTGTAGTCACCCAAGAGAATCAAGTCATATTCAGCCGGTATACATTGTATAATTGTTTTAAATGTCCTTACAAAGTTGGTTTTGCTCATGTGTGATGGTCTATAGATAATTATTATATCTATTTGGTAATTCTTCAACGTGATTCGGCCATGTAATAGTTCACAAAAACGGTTATTATTTTTTATTACTTCAAACTGTATATTTTCTTTAATAATTATAATTAGTCCACCAACCCTTCTTTCTCCACTAGTTAAGTAATATGAACAGTAGCAGTTTATTTTACAGTTGTAAGCTTCCACTTCTTATATATTTATTTCTGTTAGACATAATAGATCTTATCTAGGTAAGCAGTCCTTAATCAGTACAATAAATTCATTGAAGTTTTTTCTTAATGAACAGATGTTCATGTGTATGAGATTTAATTTATTAGGCGTTGAATTAGGAATGAATACGTAAGAGGTAGTCTGAAAGTGGTGGTGAAAGGAAATCGTTTGGCTTGGTATGGACATGTTATGCCAAGAGATGATACGTATGTAGGTAAGCAAGTGATGGATATGAGGGTAGAGGGACGAAAAGGGAGAGGAAGGCCAGGGAAAAGATGGACGGACTGTGTGAGGATGGATATGAAAGAAAAAGGGGTAAATGATCAGATGACGGGTGACAGAGAAGTATGGAAACGAAGGACATACTGCGCCGACCCCAAATAAATTGCGACCAGGGCCTGATGATTGTATTATGTGATGTTTCCATTGTTTTGTACATTTATATTTTGAATATATAAAATCTTCTAGTATATGATCAGTAATCATTGGATAGTTAAGTGATTGTTATAGGTATAAATACACACGAATAACAGCGATAATAATAGGTATTTATTATTGAGTAAGTATGTTTCGATGTCACTTTTATAGCGAATATGTTACTTCTATTATACTTTTTTCTCTTGATCATTTTTCTTAATCAATATTTTGCATTTTGAAATCACACGTATTTGTAGGTATCTTTAAGCTTTGATTTTGTGACCCAAAATAGTTGGTTACTTTGACGAGTTATATGTTCGTTTATGAAGATACGTGCTTTATCATTATTGTTATATAGCGTGTGGTTTGTAAGCTGGGATTTTCTACTTTTAAGCCATTCCACTTTTGCTGTTTTCGTGCGCATCGAGACGATTATTGGCTGCAATTTTTTTTTTGGAACCTACCCTCCATGCATTTTCAATCGCAGTTTTATCTAAGTTTAAGATCTCGGCACACTCTTTCACCACTTCAATAGTATGTTCTCCTTCTTGCATCTTTAGATTCATTAATTCAATGTTTTTGTCCAATTCCTTTTGTTCTAGATATTCAATTCGCTCTTTAAGTGCTTTGTTGTTTTTATCCAGATTAATATTTCTCTGTATTAAGTCCTTGTATTTTTTTTCCATTCCTATGTTTTTATCAATCGTTTCTTTTTTAAATATATATATATATATATATATATATATATATTGTATGGCAATTAAAATTTATAATAAATTACCAACAGAATTTAAAATGTTACCGACGAATAAGTTCAAAAGTAAAATGTTTTCGTTTCTTTTAGACAGGTGCTTCTACTCTGTAAATGAATTTTTATTAATCACAGATTTTGAATTGTATTAACAAATGTTTATTGACTGCAATTTTAATTTATAAATATTTACTCACGTTGTAACTAATATTTTAACATTACTATACCATTCCTTGACATTGTAATTTAATTAATAATATTCTGACATTTTTATTGTTAACTGAAATATTATATTAATTTAATTCATTATACTTAATTAATTGTTTACTCAAGGAATGAAATCATAATTTTAATATTTCTACACCAGCAATGGTAGTATGTGTGAATCAATGTTCGATATATATGACCCTAATGTACCATATACTTAGAAATAATAATAATAAATAAAAAAATAAAATAAAAAATAAATAAATAAATGTCTCCAGATCATACTGGGCCGCTAGATAGGTGAGGGATTTTTAAAGCTCGGCATTGGCTTTTTTAAGGTCGCCTATTTGAGTTTTAATATTCGACACGTCTTTTCGTAGTAGTAAAAATCGTGAGTCGTGCTCTTCTTTTATCGATGTCAGGAGAGTATTCGTTGCTTTGACCTCCTTTTGCATAGCTTTGAGCATTACATGTAGACTATTGGAAAAACAGCATGATATTTTGTGCCGTCTAGGTTCTTGAGAGATAGAAGAATCGCTGTCTGATTCCTCATTGCGTTTCTTCTTAGCCTGTCGCGTCCCGACCCAGCCCGATAAAGATGTTTGTTTTTCTTTAATATCCGATGCCGGTCTGTTAGAAGAATGGGATTCCTTTCTTTCCACATTTTTAGTAGGAGTACGTGACACCTTCGGCATTGTTGCTCCTTAATCGAATTAATATTAATCCTATAACTAAATTAATCATAGTACACATAAATAACAAGCACGTATTTTTATTAACCTGTTTACGTAACACTCTGCACAAGCGACGCGACACGTCCGCTCAGGCAGCCCACAAGAATATGTTTTTTTTTAATATACATTCGGCATTCTGAGTTCAATCTCTAGGCATGCACCTCTTACTCTTCGCAGTTATGTGCGTTTTAAATAGTTATATTATTGCTCGCTTTAACGGTGAAGGAAAACATCGTGAGGAATCCTCCATGTCTCAGAGTTCTACATAATGTTTGCCTGCACTGGGCCAGCATGGTGTACTACAGCCTAACCTTCCTCACACTGACAAGAGGCCCGTGCCAGCAGTGGAACAGTTAATAAACAAGGCTAATAATGGTCATCAATCTATATAAAATATAAAATAAAATATAAATACTTTAGTCTTGAGCAAAACTTGGCATGCGATCGTCAGGCACTTTGGTCATCCCAGGTTTTATTGAGTCAGGCAAAACTGATAGAAACCCTAATAACACTATAGTCGACCCGGGATCAAAACCAGTGACGGGCAATATGTTATTAGACTTTTCAGGTAATCAATTCTTAGTACCAGCATAGAGTCTGGAACTGTATCCTATAGATGCCAATAGCCTCGCTCGCCATTACGTGAATCTTAACACAGCTCGCAAACCATGAGTATAATATACTAGCTTTTTCCCGCGGCTTCGCTCGCGTAAATGTACGTTAGATTATGTTAATAACGGTAGGCATATTTAAAAAAATAATATCTGGACTATGTTACTCGGTGATAATATAGCTTTCGAATGGTCAGAGAACATTTCAAATCGGTTAAGGAATTTTTGTGTTAAATCCTTACAAACAAACAAAAAATCAACTCTTTCCTTTTTAGAGTTCGAAAAAAATGTTATGCCACAGGTTTGTCCGTCCGTCCGTCCGTCTGTTATACAAATTTCAACTCAAGAACCGCAAGAGCTAGAGGCTCGCAGTCAACGCCATTCGACTCAGCATAATCGATATACCCCCGAAATGACTATAACCTTTGACCTCTGACGTGACCTGACCGGTCACGTGATATAATTTTTTCGAACTCTAAGATTTACGGCAATTCATGGCCGTTTCTCACTTGTTATAATATTAGTACAGATATCTGCTCACCCTTTCGGAGATTTAAGCGTGAGATTATGTATTTGTATATAAAAAAACTATACAATTCATTTTCGAGATAATATACAATTTTTTAATACGGAGGCGTCATGCCGTCCGCTGCGTAAAGCAGGTGCACGGAGCGGGCGCCCGCGCGACGTGCGTCCGCTCTGTACACCCGCGCACACGCAGCGGACAGCCTCATTATCTAAACAAGAAATATTTTCGTCAAAAACTAATGGAACTAGTTATTGTGCGAACAGGATTTGAATCTGTGTAGTGTTATGTCGCCAGTGCCACCGCATTGAGTGTTAGGTTCGATCCTATATGGGATAAAAATTATGTGGTTTACAAATAGTTGACTCGACGGATGGAGTAGTGGTTTAAGTGGTCGCCTCACCACTGCGCTGAGTGTTGTGGGTTCGAATCCTACATGGAACAAAAATTTGTGTGATTGACAAATAGTTGTTCCGAGTCTGGGTGGTCGTTATGTCCGTTGTTTGAATGTTTGTAAAGTCGCCCGCGACATAGTCATTATTCCAAATGCAAGGGTTGACTTTTGCAAAAAGTACCTAGAGATTATTTGTAATGTTTGACTGCCTCAGTGGCGCAGTGGTGATTGCTGTGCGTGCAGTCTAGGGTTCGATTCCTGGATCGGGTAAAATGTGTTATTCGAGTTTTCTGTCAAGAAATTCTCAGTGGCAGCACGGAGCTTGACACTGTGCCTGGTAGAATGATTCAATGCGCGATGCAAACCTTTTCTCAATGTAAGATGGGTTAGGCCATAGTCCATCACGCTGGCCTAATGCGGGTTAGATAAACATGCAGGATTCCTCACGATGTTTGCCTTCACCGTTAAATCGAGCGATAATCAACTATTTAATACGCACATTACTTCGAAACGTCAAAGGTGCGTGCGTCGTGATCGAACTCGAGACCTCTGTGTTGGAGTGCAACGGTTTCACATGACATGGTGTATCCATGTGCCAAGTTTTATTCAAATCGGTTCGTCATTTAGTTGTCAGATTTACTGCCTTAGTAGTGACGCAGTGGTTGTGAATGGGATTGCTGCATGGGGCTCTCGCCCTATACTTGTATCTAGGGAAATTAAATAAAATATTTATAAATCTCACTTTCGGGGATGAAGGCTTTCTATTTTTGTAATCTCTGTTTATTACAGAACGAATATTATAGAGTCTGGAAGTATCAACTGAATGATTTTGTTATATACTAGCTTTTGCGTGCGAGTTCGTACACATGGAATTTGGAAGTAGATACCTTTGTATATAGCAAGTTAATACATGACAGTTTATACCTGCCTCCGTGGCGCAGCGGTAGTGAATGTGACTGTGCATGAGGTCTAAGGTTCAAATACCGGATCGAGCCAAAAAAAAGTTATTGGGTTTATCTGTTAAAAAATCTTAATACGAGCCCGGAGTTAGGTAGTTAGTGGTGTAAGACACCCCCGTGCCTCGGAAAGCACGTAAAGCCTTATCTCTCTCCGGTCATATCGGATTATCCGTCCCATCGGATCATGAGGGTTAGGGAACAGAGAGTGCACTTGTGTTTGTGCACACACTTGTGCACTATAATATCTCCTGCGCAGATGGCCAGTCTCCGTTAAGATTGGCAGCCGTGACCGAAATTCGGTCTCGAGGACATTACATGACAGATTTTAAGTTAGACCCCCAGCAATATAACTGTAGAAACCGCATTCAGTTTCGTGCATTCATTTTTGTATACTCGAACAAACATATCGACAGACTGACAATAAAAAATTCTTAATAAATTGTTTTGGCTTTTATAACTCTTTTAAAGACCTCCACCATTAATGTATCTTAAATATCTCCTACCTGCTTTTGTCCGAGCCTGCACTCGAGCACAATACTTTTTCCTGATGAAAGTACCCTATGTCCTTTTCTGTGGTGTACCCTGTGACCCTGGCAACATGTTTGCGAAATTTCATGATGATTAGTCGAGTAGTCAAAGTGTGAAATGGTAACAAATAAACTCACATTCGACTTTATAATATTACAGTTGTAATAATATTGTCTCCTATTTACGCGAATATTATTCATTGAAATTAAACTGCTATATACGGATTTTATCGCGTTGTTTATTTGACACTTTATTACAAAATTTTGAAAATTGTTACACTACTACTACTATTAAACTTTACTAATTTTTAAGCTAATTAAATTATTATTAAACTATTTAGATTTCATTTATTTTTACACTTTCCCCGACGTTTCGGTTGCTTTTCAGCAGCCATGGTCACGGGGAGACAGTACAGTACAGTTGTATTATCTATATGTATAGATTGTTGATCTGCCTAATACAAAAGTATATATAAGTGATACATAGAACAAGTCTGTAGGTACTACTAGTATAGTATTATATTATCTGTGACCTTACATAGATGTGACCTCTGTTTTTTGACATAAACAGCAAAATTTAAACTTTATATTAATTTATTTATAAAGCGAATTGTCCGACAGTGTTAGCAGTCACAACGACAAATAAATAATAAACAAAAACATAATTTAAAAAAAAAATTAAATACCCATTGTTGTCTTTAACCGGTCGTATACCGCCGGCTCGCATACCAGCCGGCAGATTTGTACCCGTCGTAGGCCGGTGGCTCGCATGCGAGCCGCCAAATTGGCGCCAAAACGCCGCGCGCCGCCTTCGCTTTAGCTTAAGCTAACGTAAAACCAATTTGGTGGCTCGCATGCGAGCCACCGGCCTACGACGGGTACAAATCTGCCGGCTGGTATGCGAGCCGGCGGTATACGACCGGTTAATCTTGCAATTATATTATGTAAATATGCAATTGAAATTTTAATTATATAATCAATTATATATTTATTCTTTTAATATTAAATATATATTTGATAATAATAATAATCTTTATTTAGAAGTTTTCATAGTAGTGAAAGCAACAATCATAATTTACAACTTAACTAATATTAACAAAACTAACCACTTATAAATAGAACAAAATGAAGAGTAACAAAATATGGCACTGTAAAAATTAATAAAAAAGGATGGCCGATTTAGGCAGCGTCGTAAAATTCCTCAGCATCGCTGTCGACCGGGAGTGTGCCCAGAAGACTGGCAGCATTGCCATAATCTTTATTTTGTATAAAACATGTTCTAAAAGCTGAAAAAAACATGCTTTGTGTTTCACATGCTCTGTCATACAATAGGCAAGCAACTTTTTACAAAAGTTACACTAATTCTTTATTATACAGGTTTTCCCAGAAGTCGACGTCAAGCCGGAATCCGGTAACAGGCTAAGTTATAATAGCTATCAGAAAAATATTTAAAATATCTAGGTGTACCGTATTTTAAAAATCATAGGCTTTTAAAAAGACATCTGGAAAATCTACACTCTGTGACGGTCTTTTCACCCCTGTTACTGCAGATATATACATTCTGATTTTTTTTCTAATGTGATCTCGAATAATGCTTCTATAAACTCTCGATATTTTTTAGATCACTTAGTTTTTTAAATGTCTATAGATTTCAAGATACGTAAGCTAGATGTTTTTATATTATTGCGATAACTATTATAACTTAGACTATTACCTGATTCCGGCTTGACGTCGACTTCTGGGACACCCTGTATACCATCATTACCAAGATATTACAATTTACATATCCTCCTAACCTTTATAAGACAAACATACATAATAATATATTCGGCTACTGTGTAGACACATTTATCTTTGATTCATTTCGGCCTCGATGGCGTATTGGTTAGTGTAACCGACTGCCAAAAAGATCACGAATTCGATTCCCGCACAAGTCATGTGTTTGTGTGCATGGACATGGATGTTTGTTTTGGTCTGAGTGTTTCTATGTATAATATGTATGTATTTACAAAAAAGAAGTATATACAGGATGTCCCAGAAGTCGACGCCAAGCCGTAATCAAGTAACAGGCTAAGTTATAATAGCTATCAGAAAAATATTTTAGAAATCAAATCAAATCAAAGAATTACCTTTTCGTTATTTAATCTCGAAATATCAAAAATAATCGAGAGCTTAAAGAAGCATTAGATAGAACATTATATTTATATATTTATTTCTTAAAAGTGTTCATAAATCTTGAAAGGGTTAACTCTTGTATAAATTTTGGAATCTTGTTGTTTACACATACACCTGATTTTTTTATTTAGGCTCGTCGACATCATCTGGCCTTATGATAACTTACTGAGGTCTACAGAAGAATATTCTATATAAGCTATTTAAAAAAAAATGTAATTTACTTTCCCCCATGGCTTTCGGGAACAGTAATTTTTACAACTTTTTAGGGTAGGTTATGCCCCTTTTTACCCTTGACAACATGTGTGCGAAATTTCATGATAATCGGTCAAGGAGTTAAGGCGTGAAAGTGTAACAGACAAACAAACAAATAAAGTGACCTTAATGGAAGGATGTCGAACGTTTGACATTCCAGCAGGGGGCTAAAATTTGCACAAACTGGTACCCATCAGATATGAAGTTACATTGAAACAGTCGGACAGGACTTTGCCCCACACCAATACGAAGTGTACTATTATAAACTCACTAGCTGTGACGCGCGACTTCGTACGCGTGGAATATTTTCCCTTCTAAAATAAAAGTAAGTTCCTCCTTATAACATCAGTTATCTGCCAGTGAAAGACCTGTCAAAATCGATCCAGCCGTTACAGAGATTAGGCAGAACAAACAGACAGGCAAACGAAAATTTTTGCATACGCACTTTAATTTTGTATGCAATCAATTAAATCAGTATTCATATGCACTCTATAAGTTAGCAAAAGTTGTTGACTAATCAGCAGTACTAACTGCATATCATGCTTACATAATTATATTCATCGTTGAAGTATGGCATTACATACTGGTGCAATGCTAGTTACAAAGAACTAGGATTTAAATCTTAGAAAAAATGTATACGTGCTATAGCAAATATATTTGCACCCGAGTCTTGCAAACCGTATTTTAAGAAATTTAAAATGCATCAATTTATATATATATGAAGTTGACGTTTTTGTAAAAACAAAAAAATCTTTATTTGGCGAGCACAAGTTAAAGAGAAAGATTCAAAAGATTTCTACTGTGCCTCATAAAACTGCTCTATTTGATAAAAGTTTCTTCGGTATGGCGTCAAAGATATATAATAAAGTACCAACTTAGATAATGAACATTCCAGAACTAAAAATATTTAAAACAATTTACATAACTGGTTGATTGAAAAAGTATATTACACGATCCAAGATTTCCTTAATGACAACTTTAATTAGGTATTGACCTTGTTAGTTATATAAATAAGCAAGTTTTCGTTATTTCTCTGTTTAAATTTATAAATGTTGTATGCTTAACCGCAGGACATACTCCAGTATGTCCTGTGGTTAAGCCACCCACCCAGCTACCCATCTGTACCTTAGAGACATACAATATTAACTGCATTTTTTTCAAATTTGGTTTTTACTCCAATAAAATCGTTAAAGCGAGCTCTATCGTATGGTATACAGCATTAAGTCACACGATACAACGAAACGAATATATCGAATGATATATGATATTAAATTCACAAATTCAAAAGATCATCCGTTTGTTTACCTCTAAACATCGCGTCAACATAATGTTGTTTAATGCACATAATGTCTTTTACCTACAATGTGACGCGCGGCCCCACGCGCCGCAGTCTCCCCAATCCAAGCTAGTGTAGTGCGTGCTAAAGGAGGATAAACTTAAAAAAATAAATACGTGATTATTTCACGTGGAAAGTTACTGTGTGGTTTACTAAATGCTAAAGAACAAGAAAATATAACATTAGCAAGTGGTAAGTACAGTTTTATTATAAAAACATTATTGTTCATAACTCGAGGCAAAACACACTGCGAGGTACACAATAGTATCTCCAACCACGCGTCACAATAAATTGATCCTTACTAGTAGATTTTAAATTCTAATATTGATCAAAAATGATAAAAAAATTACTTATAAATTTTGTTCTTAGTTACGTTGAATTATGTGTAATTTGTGATTTATAAATCCATACATTGAATGAAATCCATGGCCCCTAAATACCTATATATATATACCTGTGGGTCAAAAGACTCCCGAGAGGGGTCACAAGGTCACACGTATTTTAAATGGCAAAATATTGACTTGTAACTTGGTGTGCATACACCTTGGGGATGACCCCAAGGCCCATATTCAAAGTCGACCGAGGTATGAACCTCGGTCGATTGAATATGGACCCTGTGCGTCAAAAGACCCTCGAGATATAGAGGTCACAAGGTCACATGATGTACATTTAAGACGAAGAGGTTGAATCCTGGGTTCTCGTTTGTTTAAATATTTAATTTTCTTTATTTTACGATATTATTCATTTTTTTACCCGACTGAGTAATAGAAGGGATATGTTTTTCGAGTGTATGTATATACATAATTGTGTATGTATGTTGATTGTAGGGATGTATTCATGACTGCCTCGTTGGTCCAGCGGTAGTATAAGCGACAGCGGATCACAGGGTCCCGGGTTTGATTCCTGGGTCGGACAAAGTGTTATTCGGTTTTACTGTTAGGAAATTCTCAGTAGCAGCACGGAGACAGGAAGTGTGCCCGGTAGACGGCAATAGCTCACCCCTTATTTCGTAGCACCTAAAAACATAGTTGGCATGAAACCAGTTAGTGCCTGCAGACTGAAATAATAATAATAATAATATTCTATTACATACACACAACACCATCTAGCCCAAACTAAGCAGAGCTTGTACTATGGGTACTAGACAATGGATAAACATACATATATACTTTTTTTTTTTGTAAATACATACATATTATACATAGAAACACCCAGACCAAGACAAACATCCATGTTCATGCACACAAATGTTTGACTTGTGCGGGAATCGAACCCACGACCTCAGGCGTGGCAGTCGGTTACACTAACCACTACGCCATCGAGTCGTCAAATGTGATGAAAGAATCAATGAAAAATTCAAGACTGTATATTTCAGAAATACTACGGTAAAGAGAGGACTTGGGATTTGAAGAGAGAGTTTATTTTATCTAGTGTTTCTGAAGTTAAGACTAGAAACCTTTAAGGAAGTAAATTTAATTCGAAACAGAAGAGATTCTGTAACGCCTATCCCTGAACCAGCTTGCACAACCCTAAAACCCATTTCAAAGATGAAATATGCTGATTTACAAAAATCTTTACAACGAATTCCTTCGATGTTTCCTGGGTATTATAAAAATCTGCCATATGCTGATGTACCAGACCTCCCAGGAACATTAATTGACTAAAATTTTAATTAATTTTTTATCATTTATATGTCTCACTACATTTTGTTTGTTTGATTACGCCCATTGTGGGTTGGTAAGTAATAAAATTGTCACTTTTTAGATATTTTCATGTTTTGTTTTCGCTTTTTATCCTTTATTCCCTCATCAAAATCTTTATACAGAATATGATTTATAAACATTAAGTACAAATGTCATTGAAAGGTATAAAGTAGTATGTTATCTTAATGCTTATATTACAAAATTATGCTTTACTTTCATTCATTAAGATTTACAAAATATCATATTGATTCCCTTAATTAGCTTTAAAAATAATAAAGATAACCGTTTTTACCATGCCAATACCTTTAACCATTCCCGAGCAATGTTGCATTAAAGTTTTATGCTGCGTATTTTTGTGTTAATTGCTAATATTTACGTTTTGACACTTAATGTTAATACTTCTGAGATACAGCTATGTTTTTATATGTACACCTTTTTTTTACCCATGTTCCCAATAAATGGATTAGATTTGATTTGATTTGAAAGTAAAAAGCTGTTATTTTTACATAATAAACAGACACTTCAATTTTATTTATTAGTATAGATCTTAAAGTCGTAATATATACAAATAGTCAAATAGTATAACACTAGTGAATTTAACCCACCTGATTTCTCGTAGGCATTTGATACCTTTAACTATGATACACTGCTGTTAAACACTGGATTTTGGCCAGGCGTTTGATAACATATTATAAACTTATCGCAGATAACGCTAAGCGATTTATAGAATGCTATTTTTAGAACAAAATACCTCTCATTAATTGCAAGGAGTGTTTAAGTGACCAATATATTCTTTAGTAGCTTTTGCCAGCGGCATCGCTCGCGTAAAACTAGGTTAGGTTATGTTAGTAACAAAACATTTTAAAAATAAAATATAGCCAAATACTACTATATAATTTTGTTGTACTCGTTGAAAATATAGCTTTCAAATGGTTAAAGAATTTTTTAATCAGTTGAGTAGTTTTGATTGAAATCCTTACAAACAAACAAACAAAAAATCAATTTTTTTCTCATTATAATCTCTTTACATATTTAAGTGTGTAGCAATACATTCAGTATTGCTGGTAAGGTGGAGCAACTTTTGCAAAGGTTCGCATATTTTAAAGTTCCTATATTTGTCCTAGACTAACCTAATATTGTCGAGGTTGATAATGACGTGATAATACGCCTTAAAACATCAAAGTGGAAATATTAAGATACTTAATTACTAAAATTTATATGCGAAGATCATAAACTGTAAGCAGCTTCATTGTGATGTGTAATATGTCTATCGCCTATGTATTATGTACCTATGTATAACTATGTAACCAAACCGAATATATATTGATTGTAGATCATGAAATAGATCAGTATTGTATCGTCTAAGCTCGTGTTTTATTTAAACTCGATCCCTACATCATATGGCGACCCTGCCACAGGGGCCAGCCTCGCGCGCGCAATTCGATATCGTGCCGAAATAGGAAAGTGAACTTTGTCCCCACGTGTAGCATGAACATTGAACAATAATTATGCATTTGAAAAGAGATTGTTCTGGACTGTCGCTTCGATACGTACGAATTGTTCACGGGGTGACGAAAATTTGCAACAATGGGCAACCCACAGAGTAACTTGAAGGAGCAGGTGGTTATATCTCAGGCTGCGACTGGTAGTGGTCAAAATTCGTCGCAGACAGATCAGCTTTTATACCACGCAAGTACCAGTAACGTTATCCTACTGGTAATTGTCCTGTTGTTGGGGCTAGGAGGCCTCTTTATCGCATACAGGCTCTACAGAAGGTGCCACAAAAAGATTGTAGAGAGCCACGTCAACGACTTGGTGCTAAGGAGATATGCGAGTATTCTTAGCGGCCAGCAACGTAAGCAGGTACACGATGATATCGTGTAATAGCGTATGAGATATTTAGGTGACACAAAGCGTCGGAAAAGTGCGTACCCATCAGTGCGGTCAGTGCGTATATATCTATGAGTGCTGTCAGTACGTATAATAACGGTTATAATAGTGCGTGTAGTTGCGTATAAAGTGCGTATAATAAATATGAAATAAGTGCTAAATCGTAAAAATCGGTCAGTACCGCGGTATTGAACTGCAACTCGAGACCCTAAATAGGTAATATGCTATAGTGACAGTGTCAGAAACCGAAATGTTTGGTATGTATGCGTTGTTTAAATGTAATCAGTGTATCAATTTAGTAATATAAAAGCTCCATGTTATTTACAGAAAGTTCTTAGCGGTTATGTATTTTGATTATGTATTGTGATGGGTCTGATAATGATATAATAAGTATTACATTTAATGGCAGATTTTATTAACGAATTGTGCGATGAATTAATAAAAATAAGAAAATATTTAATTAAAATCGGCCCAAGTAGGAGACAAGAGAGTGTTTGTAGCAAGAAATTAAATGAAGCTGTTATTTTGTATGATCAATTTAATAATTATCTAAATGAAATTTCGAGAGTTAAGAAGTTTAAGGATTTAGCAGAGATAGAGAGGTTTGATAGTTATTGTGATAAGTTTAAGAAATTGTACTCTGAAATTTCTAATTTGTGTAAAGCTGTCAGTTAACCGACCGTTCAAAAATGGCGAAATTTGATTTGAAGGTAGCTCTTGGCTTATTGCCTATCATGAATGATCAAGAAACAGTAACGAGACAATTAATAGATGGTATAGAGTATTATAATTCCGTTCTAGACGATGATCAGAAAAGAAACTTGATAGAATTTGTTTTAAAAAGCAGACTATCACAGCGTGCTAAACTGCAGTTGGCTGTCAAATATACAAAGGTTTCTGAATTGTTGAAGGATATGAAGTTACACTTGTTGCCAAAAAAGTCGTCCACTGCCTTACAGAGTAAATTACATTCTATAAAACAAAATGAAAAGTCAATTTCGGATTTTGGTCAGGAATTATCGAGTTTGTTCGTCGACCTTACGATTTCGCAGGCCGAAGGACACGCCGACTCTTACGATGCTTTAAAACGCGTCAATGAAAAGCTCGCCATCAAGCGTTTCTCTGAAGGGCTGCGAAATCGTAGGCTGAGCACAATTATAGCTGCAAGAAATTTTAACTCATTAAATGATGCCATACAGGCAGCGGTGGATGAGGAGACTGAATCATTCGCAAACACTTCGTCAGATATTCTGTCAATGCGGAGGTCTAATGGACAACATATAAGACATTTCAGAGGTAACCAGAGAGGATTCCATTCGGCCCCAAGAGGTAATTATTATTCTACCAGCTACCAACGCGGCACGGGAGGTCACCATCACCAGCGCGGAGGTATGCGGAATTGGAACCAGCCTTTACGAGGGAACCGTTCGGGGCGAGGATTTCAAGGTCAGTAGCATCGTAATTTTTCTAATAATTCCAATAATAAGAGAGGCGTCCCGAAAAGCCAAAATGTACAAGTGATTACCAGTAATAATAGCGATAATTCAGCAGACGAAAATGTTCAGCAGTTTTTTCGTCCCTGAAAGTAAATTTGTTTTCTCTTATGATAATTCGCTAGTTACGACGTTGTCTATAAATAGCACAAAATATTTATGGTTAATTGACACTGGAGCTTCAATTTCAGCCGTTCTCTATAGTAAGATTCTAGAACAAAATATTCCAATACATAAATGGAGTACAACTATAAACGGTATCGGAGGCAAAGTTGATGCAATTGGATTTGTTTATCTAACGTTAGAGACACAGGGATATTATTTCAGTCATAAGTTTTATGTTTTTAAATCCCTGCCATGTAAGGCGGATGGCATAATTGGATATGATTTTCTAAACAAATTTAAATCATGTATTGATTTAGAATGTAAACAATTGTCTTTATACACCTCTTCGAATAATAAAATATATTTACGTTTAAATAGACAAGAGTTGCAATCTTTTAATATACCGGCGAGATCAGAGTCTATACACTATGTAGAAACCAGCTTGACAGAAGAGTACGTAGTTTGTGCGACTGAGTTGCGTAAAGGCATCTTTATGGCTAGTAGTTTAGGATTACCCGTAAATGACAAAATTCCAGTTAGAATTCTGAACACAACTGAAAATTCGCTTACCATAGATGAAATTAAACCCACTATACAAAAGTTAAGCGATTATAATATCTGTGCATTTGTGAGTTGTTTACGTAACGCCGACCGTGTGAAGGCTTTATTACCTCAGCTTAATTTAAAACATTTAAACGTCGAAGAGCAAAGTGCTATTCGAAACATTTGCGCTAAATATTCAGATATATTTTATTTACCGGGTGACACTTTATCTACCACACCTATATACAATCATGAAATAAAATTAAAAGACAATGTAGATACAGTATATGTTAAGCCTTACCGATTGCCTTTCTCTCAAAAGACAGAAATTAAAAAACAAATCGACGACATGCTATCACAAAAAATAATTGAGCCATGTCAAAGCGAGTGGTCCAGCCCTGTACTTTTAGTACCTAAAAAACATGACCCTACCGGCGAAAAGAAATGGCGGTTAGTTATAGATTATAGGAAACTTAATAACTGTATTAAAGATGATAAATTCCCTTTGCCAAACATTACAGACATTCTTGATTCTCTTTCAGGATGCGTTTACTTTACACATTTGGATTTACATCAGGGATTTTATAACGTCAACCTCGATAAAAATAGTAGAAAATATACTGCATTCTGTTCGGGACAATACCAGATGACCCGAATGTCTATGGGGCTAAAAACTAGTCCTAATTCATTCTCAAGAATGATGAACATGGCTATGGTTGGGTTAACTTATGACAAATGCCTTATTTATTTGGACGATTTAATCGTTTTCGGGAAAAGCTTAAATTCAGCAGTGAAAAATTTAGTAGATGTTTTCGAAAGGTTGCGTAAAACTAAACTTAAACTAAATCCAGTTAAGTGTGATTTCCTGAGGAAAGAGATTTTATATTTAGGTTAGGATTTTACATAACCTTTGAATCAAAAGGTAATTTTTTGTAGCCCACAATGTTAAATTATTATCACCTGTAAAAATTACGAGTCTAAAATAGTCTCCTATTTTAGAGTGTTAGCTCTCGCTAACATTCTGTTTACCTATCCTAATCCTAACTAATATTATTAATGCGAATGTGAGTTTGTTTGTTTGTTACGCTTTCACGCTTTAATTACTCAACCTTAATCACGCTTTAAACTTACGTGTATGCAAAATTACATGATGATCATCATGTAATTTTGCATACACGTACAGGGGTACCGAAAAAGGAGATAAATTACCTTTCATCAAAAAAAAAGTACTGTTACTGACATAACTTAACCTATATTTAGGCAAGCGAAGCCGCGTCCAAAATCTAGTATAATTATAATTCAAAGCCAATGGCAATGTAGGTTTGCATGAAAACAAGAAAATTTTTATTTAAGACAAAAATTACGAAAGGATAAACCTAGACGGTTTTTAGAGTTCCAAAAAAACTTACACAACAGCTTTGTCCGTCCGTCCGTGCGTTATACAACTTTCAACTCAAGAACCATAAGAGCTAGAGACTCGCGGTCAACGCCATTCGACTCAGCATAGTCGATATACCCCCGAAATGACTATGAACTTTGACCTCTGGTCATGTGATACCATTTTTTCGAGCTCTAAGATTTACGGCAATTCATGGCCGTTTCTCACTTGTTGTTATATAAATGGCAATTGAGTCGATTATAATACACAGTTGACTTTTTGGATCATTGTTTTCGTAGCGTGAGATGATATCATAGTATTTTCGCATTATTCTTAGAATTTTTTTGTTTTTAATTACTTAATTAATATCCTCCAGACCGGATTTCACCCACGACGGCTAGTTTTATCGGAGGTTGGCTAACTACGCATGCAATATAGTGCACAAGTGTGTGCGCAAACACAAGGAAACTCTCTGCTCCCTAACTCTCATGATCCGATGTGACGGTAATCTGACACGACCGGAGAGAGATCAGGCGCAGGACCAACGGCTTTACGTGCTTTCTGAGGCACGGCTTCCTAACTCTGGGCTGCTATTGAGATTTCTGAACTGAAAAACCCAATACATGTTTGGTGGCCCGACCTGGGATTCGAACCCGAGACCTCATGCACAGCAGTCGCATTCACTACCACTGCGCCAGGTAGAGGCACACGTGAATACCTAAATTTCTTAGCTATCGTTTAGGTTTGCGAAATAGGAGGCGTATTGCTATCTGCCAAAGTTTTGGGGCGCTATGCCAAATGCTGTGTTGCAACTACGAGAATTTCCTGATAGAATAACCAAATACCAATTTAAAGTCAAATTTGAGACCTTAGGCACAGCAGTCTCAAGTGCTTCAAGTCACTGCACCACCGAGAGATCAAGCAAATGCTTGAAAGTCTTGAAACCATAGCTGGCGAAAAGCGCGTGTACTACACCTTTGCTTACATATTCGAAGATATGAAAGAAAGAAAGAAATATACAGCTATTAGTTGGCAACAATGTGTATAAAGATAAAAAGAAATAACAAAAGAAAAGAGAAATGAAGAAATAAAACACACAGTAACATAAAATACCCATTTATATATAGACGTTAGAGACTTATTCCACTGGCGCTCTCACCACTCTCAAAAGTATCTTATATACTTTTGGAATTTAAAAACGGAAAGGGTAGTTGTACCGCAATTTTTCAATTATGTAAGTTTAAAAATTACATTACCTAAACTCCAAAAACAAAGATTTTTAAATTTACTCAAAAATAAATAAGATTCTGGCATTTTAACTGGTAGAAGGGATAAATGTCAAATGACAAAAAGGATGCATGATACAAACTGTAAATAGAGATGACAAATAAATAAAGACAATATACAATAATACATCGCGATGGATCAATGTAATATTATCCATCTATACAAATAAATAAAATTGAACTGTCAGTTTGTAATGTCAAAATAACAGCTTTTACTACATGCATATGAAAGTATATATGACACTAATATCAAAATTTCAATATTTAAAATGTTTGTCTGTCTGTTTGTTCTGGCTAATCTCTGAAACGGCTGGACCAAGTTTGACGGCACTTTCAATGGTAGACAGCTGATGTTATAAGTAGTAACTTAAGCTTTATTTTAGGAAAAGAACCGCGTCGAAATTAAATCATTTTTGTTAAGTAACACGCGGACGTAAGCAGCTAGTAAATAATAAATTACAACTGTAACTACCTCGGTGGCGCAGCAATAGTAAATGTAACTGCTGTGCGTGAAGTCTCGTATTCGGTTCCTGGGGCACTTACCTGTTACAGAGTTTAAATGTGAACAAATTCTCAGTATCGCCTAGGCTCGCTTTCTTTAACGTGTGACTTAAAACATGACTAACGAAATAGGCGTATGACTATTTATATATAAAATTTACTATATAATAATTGTATTTCTTGATCTAATCAGTTCTAAACAAAAAAACATAAAAACATCGGGTTATTCCACCACATATCCCCTTCGAGTTTCCCCATCACCGAGGAACTAGTCAGGATGCGTTTATGGTCGGACCTAAGAAAAAGACATTTAAATACAAGTTATACTTGCGCAGCAAAGGTCATAAGTTTGAGGTCAATATCTTGATATTCTAATATGCCTTCATCTGTAAAGCGGTACTGCTTAATTTCCTCCCTAACTATAAATAATATCGGCGTCGTAGAGGACATTACAAACATTCAAACAACGGACAAAGAACACCCAGACCCGGAACAACCATTAATGGAGTACACAAGTACTGCTATTAGTACTAGTACTAGTAGTAGTACTTATCCCAAGTAGTTGTTCCAAGTCTGTTCTTTGTTAACTCGACGTTTCAGTTGCTTTTCAGCAGCCATGTTCACGGGGAGACTAAGATGGTGGTTGTCTCAATGTCTCAAAGTGTGTTATTTTAAAGTATCTGAACATTATATAATTATTGGTCATATTATGAATAAGTCTAAGAACACCAGATATAATTGAAAATCTGTCAAAAACTCTTATGTCTGGCTACCGGTGTAATGCTGCGACTTAATAGGTTAACGTGCGTTTTTGATGTGGTCGAAATTATATTACTTTTAAAAGTTTTATTCAAATTGTGATCTTGTAGTCATGTTAATATATATAATATAATAAATAAATATAATTTAAATTCATTGTTATATTATTCTAAGTGCGGTAATTATTTTTCCAAAGATCTTTCAGGATCTATGACATTCAGACACACAAAACCGCACCTTGATTATACAACATAAATATAAATGACGGAATCTTTTTTCTATTTTGACAATCCTACATAATTATGTACCAAATTAATTCTGTATTTTTTGTTCGACGTCTGATATGAGTTCCTGCACAAAATATTTGGTATAACTATAATTTTATATCTTGCAAAAACTGTACGTATGATTTCTTATGTAATAATATTGCCTTTCTGTATCGCGAATTTTATATGTTGAAATTAAATTGAAATCTAACAAGTTTTAATTAAAAATTAACAATATTAAAATTAAATAATTTAAAGAGTAGTAAAAAGCTTCATAGTTTTAAAATAAACAACGCTATAAAATCCCTATAAAGTAGTTAATTTCAATTCGTACGGAATATTAAAATTTTATGAAATCTTTAGATATATATTTTCTGTCAGGGATAACTGCTTCCCCAGGAATTGATGACTCCAAGGTGCCATCCTTGCAGCCATCAATTCCTGGGGTGAGTATTGGTTTAAGTTGTGGCTTCTCCACAACCACTGTGCCGAGTTTAATGGGTTCGAGCCTAACATGACATAAAAAATTGTGTGATTAGTTATTCCAAGTCTGGATACTTTTTCTCTAATGTTTGTAAAGTCCTCCGTGGCACAGGAAATAATTCTAGTGTGGCAGAAGTCTTATATTAACAACAAAACAAATACTACGTCGTCATGAGTTCATTAGATTGTTTATATAGTCTAGCGCGATACAGGAATTAATAAGTAATGTCCTCCAGACTGAATTTCGGCCACGGCGACCAATCTTAACGGAGACTGGCCATCTGCGCAGGTGATATTATAGTGCATAAGACAATTTTTTTTTATACATCTTTGTTGCCAAACAAGCATACGGCCTACCTGATGGTAAGTGGTCACTGTAGCCTATAGATGCCTGCAACACTTGCGCGTGCCGACCCTTTAGGAAAAGAAGTGGGAAGGAGAAAGAGCGGGAAGGGGGCAAAGAGGGTGATTGGGCCTCCGGCACTCTCACTCACCGAACGAAACACAGTAGAAGGAATACTGCTATTTTATGTCTATATTCTGTGAGAGGGTAGTCCTTCCCCGGTCGAGCCGGCGTATTCATGCTGAAATCAGCGAGGCTCTACTACTCAACAAGTGTGTGCCCAAACACATGTGCACTCGTTCCCTAACTCTCATGATCCGATGGGACAGGAATTATATCTAGTACAAGAATAGTCCTTTTTCATGATAGAAAAACGCAATAATCTGTACCCTGCTCATAAATCAAACCTGAGACTTCAGACACAGCTGTCGCATACCCAACCGCTGGGCAACCAATCAATGTATAAATGTTTGATGTATTTCAGGCAGCTTCCGAACCCCATATACCTCCGGATGGCGGGGTACACGTTGACTCTAGCCGTGCACTGCACGACCATCGTGCAGATGGCACACAGGTACAAGGGAGAGGTCCTGAAGGACCCGGATGTGGCTGCGTTTCAGCAGTATCAGCTCAGGCTTCTTACTGTTTGGAACTTTGTGAGTATATCTTTGTAAGTTATTGTATTGGTCACTGGTTTCTGTTCGCAGCTTCGCCCGTTACTCCTACGATTCAGATAAAGTATCCAGGATATAGATCTATGCTAATAAGCTGAAGGGTTAATTGTTTGGTTGGAAACGCTAACTCGCAAGAAGTACTGGTTCGAAATGAAAAATTATTTTAGTATTGGTTAATTTTTTTAATCGGGGACGGCTATATGCTATATAACATCACGCTACGATTAATAGGAGCGGAGGATCAATAAAAGATATTGCAAAAACTGGCAAAATCTCTTATATGACGCAGATGAAGTTGCGCGGGTCTGCTAGTAAATAATACAAACCGTGTTGTATTAGGCTGTTTTGACAAGTTCGTCTATGTGTAAAGCGATCAAATTGTAGGTATACTAGCAAGAGTGCTTCCGCGTAGATTTTCTTTTTCCGCCTGTCCCGTTCATGCCCGTTCGATTCATGGGGATTATCAATTAAAATTCGAATTATTCGAATCTCCAATAAATCAAAATATTCGGAACTCCTGCATATATTAAAAAAAAACTTGATAATTTGTGATTACGTAGGTATTAGCCCTACGGCATATATATATATACTACAAATGCGATACCGACATTCGATTCATTCCATTATTCACGTGGCGTAGAGAATAGGTTTTGGAAATTAATTAATGTCCTCCAGACCGAATTTCGGTCACAGCGACCAAACTTAACGGAGAGTAGTTATCTGCGCAGGCGATATTATAGTGCACAAGTATGCGCGCAAACACAAGTGCACTCTCTGTTCCCTCACTCTCATGATTCGATAGGACAGATAATCCGACACGAACGGAGAGAGACCAGGCGCAGGACTAACGGCTTTATGTCCTTTCCGAGGCACGGGAAAAAGTTATTGAAAATAATAAAAGCATAACCTACATTCGACAAACGTTGAATCACGACTATCGACCCATCTTCAACGTTACAAATATTCGGCTGTAATTCAATAATAAACATTCAAATGCGTGATCTTTATCATTGAATACTCGAATTTCTTTTGCCTTTGCATCTACCCATCGCAATCCAAGAAAAAAAAGAGTTTATAATCCTGTATCGAACAAGCAAATTTAAGGTACCTAACGTAAAGTATCAGTCACATGCGAAAAGGAATTACTTACACTTTTTAATCTTATGTTTCAGTTGACGCAAATGTTCTACGCAGCCCTAGGTCTCTCATGTGATGTGCTGACTCTAACAAGGGAAGGAAAAGACAGTGGCTTATTAAAGACCCTCAAGAATACCAGAGACATTCTCTTCTCTTCTGTAGTATTCCCTATGACTATGGTAAGTTTAACACACATACAAATTTAATTCATATATACAAAGCCTATATAAGAGTGTAGCGACTGATGTACATGAGGTCGTGGGTTCGAATCTCGGGTTGGCAAAAAGAGTACTGAGATTGAAATTGTCAGAAACAGCACGGACCCTAGAACTGTCTTTGAATCTATATTTTTTAACATCTACGGCACTAGGGGTACTTACTTTGTCGCGAGGGATTTAGGCAACGGACACAAAGAAACCGAGACTTGGAACAACCATTTGTGGATCACACAAACTTTTGTCCTCTAAGGGATTCGAACCCACTAAACTCGGCATATTTACAGCGGGGAGGCGAATACCCTAAAATGTATGGTTAACTTGTAGTTAAGGTAACTAGTATTCTTATTTACCCTTCCAGTTAATTTGATATGCTTGTTAGTTTATGCGTTGGATTTCAACCCACGAATTTTCGATCGCAACCAAAGCCTTTTCCATTGGACTACTTCAGCGATAGTCTAGTGTCTCGAGTTCAATTCTAAGGCGTACATCTCTGACTGTCCGAAGATATGTGCGTATTAAATAGTTAATTATCGCTCGCTTCAACGTTGAAGGAAAACAGCATGAGGAAACCTGCATGTCTGGAGCATTCTCCATAATGTTCTCGAAGATATGTGAAGTCTGCCAACCCGCCTTGGGCCAGCGTTGATGGCTATAACCTAACCCTTCTCACAGTGAGAAGAAGCACGTGCTCACATGGGACAGTTTAATAAAGAGCTGATATTATTATTATTACTGTCGCTTTATGTATGTATAACCTTTATATTTTCCAGACGGTCTTCGCAGTTTTCTGGACAATCTTCTCTTACGAGCCAACACTTATATTACCAGCCGGAGTAGTGAAGGCACTACTGCCGATAGAAAACTTCCTTCTACATACTTTCGTAGTACCCGTTGCATTATGGGAGGTTGCTTGTCGACCGAGAAAGATCCCCACATCACATCTTCTTAATTTTGCCATCGAGCTGGTGTATGCGGCTGTTTTTATTGCCGTGTGAGTATCTTTAGTTCATATATAGTGTAGCAAATATGGCTTATTGGAAGCTAGAGACAATACATAGTGACAAAACATACAATCGGCCCAGCCGTTCCAGAGATTAGCCGGAACATACAGGAAGACAGAAAGAAAAAAATTGAAAATTATGTTTTTATAATACCGTATATACTTTCATATGCATTTAGTAAAGACTGTTATTTTAATATTACAAACAGACAGTTCAATTTTATTTATTTTTATAGACGAATATAGTCTGAAAGCTGTAACTGAATGATTTTATAGTGAGTTTGTTGTTTACGATATAAGACAATATGAAAGTCTAAACAGACAAAACAGATTTTTATTATATTCGTTTGTTTACTAAATAATCGAGTGAGAAAAAATATGTACATTATTTAAGCATTTTTTGTTTAACTGCCATTGTGGCGCAACAGTAGTGTATACGATTGCTACGCTGCTATGTCTCGGGTCGAATCCCAGGTCGGGCCAACAAAGAGATATTGGGCTTTTTGACAAGGCAGACTCAGTAGCAGCCCAGAGTTAGCAAGTTGGCGGTGTTACACACCCCGTGCCTCAGAAAGCACATTGCACCGTTGGTCTTGCGCCTGATCTCACTCTGGTTGTGTTGGATTACCGTCCCATTAGTCTATGAGAGTGAGGGCACAGAGAGTTCACTTGTGTTTGTGCACACACTTGTCCAATGTAATATCTCCTGCACAGATGGCTAGTCTCCATTAAAATTGGCCGCCGTAACCGTAATTCGATTGACGCCCGTGAGTTTTTTGCAGGTTTCTTCTCATAGGCTCAACCCTTTGGCTGAACCTAGCAACTAACCTAAATGTATGTAGCTTCAGTAACTTAGTAAAACTCACTAACCTATATATTTTGACGTTCATAAGTGTTACTTTGTGACCTAAATGATTCTGATTTATGTCAGAATCATTTATTCATTTAGGTTACAAAGTGTATCCTTCGTACGGAATTTCAGTCAAGGCATTATTTTAGTACTTCTTTAATTTGATTTTTGTTTTTGTTCTTTTCAGGTTAGCCTTCACGTATTATGAAGCGAATCATTTCATGTACCCCATATTAACGAAAACATACGGGACGCCATATTTTTTTTTGTTTTTAGGTGCATGTTTAATAGCCATAATCACTTTTTATAGAATGCAATGGTACCTCACAGAATTTCTATGGGGTGCCAAACAAGAGACAAAGAAAATAAAATAGTATTATTAGAAAAGTAATTATATTAATATATTATTATGGTATCTTGAAATAACGATATATTAGTTTTTAGATAGTCGCAATTTGTATACATCAGCTATACTAATATTATATAGAGGAACTATTCGATTTTTGGTTTGTCTGTATGTTGCTTTGTAAGGATTTAACTCAAACCTACTCAACCGATTTTAAATATAATATCACGCTACGAGCCACTGGAGCGGAGCAGTCGTCATAAACGTGTGTGAAACCGCTAGTACTTAATATAATTACTAATTATGTGAAGGTTACTAATTAAAATTAGTAAACCTATTTAGTTCCTGATATTTTGAACGACTTGCATCGTTCATGGTCATGGGTTGACCATATAGACTATGGTATTGTGTTAGGCATTGTTATTTTTTTGTTTATCGAAATGGAGTAGATAAGTAATAAAATTTACATAAAATATGCAGCTTCTTTTTTAATTTTCATAGTAGCAATAGCCGAATTTGAGACCATGGGACGGCCTCGAATTCGATCACAAATTACGCATCTCTGGCTTTTCAAAATTATATTCGTATTAAATAGTTAATTATAATTGAAATTAAATTACTATATACGGATTTCATCGCGTTGTTTATTTGAAACTTTATTCCATACAACAACAACAAACCACAGATTCTCGCTAAAGAACACCGATTCCTACCAAGGATGCTTCGCGAGGCTATTGAAGTCACAAAACATCCTAATTTTAATAGAGAAGATAGTTGGAATGTACCACTAGCTTGGGATCCAGTAATACAAATAGTCAAACCCAAGAAGAAGCAAACCACAGCTAGACTTCATGATACTTTAAGCTCATTCTGCGTAAATAGAAACACCAATGATTAAATTATGTTCGGGTACTTTGAAATAACTACACTGGAACATTGAGACAACTACCATCTTAGTCTCCCCGTGACCATGGCTGCTGAAAAATAACCGAAACGTCGGGGAAAGTGTAAAATTAAATTAAATCTAAATTGTTTTAATAGTTTTGATAGTAGTTTAATTAGCTTAAAAATTAGTAAAGTTTAAAAGTAAAAGTAGTGTAACAGTTTTTAAAATTAGGTAATAAAGTGTCAAATAAGCAACGCGATAAAATCCGTATATAGTAGTTTAATTTCAATAAATAATATTCGCGTAAACAGAAGACAATATTAGTTAATTATAAAATAAAATATCTTTATTGACATAAGCTTGTTTTACAATTAAATAATTGCTTGGTTTTATTTTAACGGTGGAGAAAATCATTGTGAGGAATCCTGCATGTCTGCGTGTTTTCGATATTGTACTCAACGATATGTGAAACCTGTCAACTTGCCCTGGGCCAACGTGGTGGATTATGGTCTAACCCTTCTCACAGTGAGAAGAGGCCCGTGCCCAGCAGTGGGACAGTTAAATACAGGGCGATATCTGTACATATTATTTAAACTGAAGTGTTGGACCTTTATCACCATTTATGCGACCTAAGTGACTTAACTAGCACCCAGCAAATTTATTTCTTTCATGGTCGTTAATTTTAATAGGTTTGTTTAATAAAGAATTATTATTATTATTAAACATATTATATTATCTAAATAAAATATATACTCATATATATACATATATTATGTATTCATATAGATATAGATACACGCATATATGTACATATGTACATACGTATTATATAATATGATGGGAAGAATCTGACAAACTGTCGAAGAGTCGCCGCGTACTTTTTGGAAGAACGTTGATTTCTGTCATGTTAGAATTTATATTTAAATTTACACTTTGCCCCGACGTTTCGATTCCTTTACAGCAGCCATGTTCACTGGGAGACAAAGTCTTATCTTAGTATCCCTGTTAATAAAGTACTTGAAAATACTTTATTTTACGTACGTCGACTTTTACAGGTTTCACTTAATTGTTTACTTAAGGAAACACAATATGCCGATATATATCTACTTCTTATAGACTCGAAACGAGAGAAAACAAATAATTAGTCCAGAAACACAAGCTGTGCTTAATTATATTAAAAATAAAGATAAGTCTCGACAAAGTAAAAGAAGCTACCATGAAGGTTATATATTTTTTTAAGCTACGCAAGAACTTTCAAGAGATTATCTAGAAGAAGCCAAGCTCTGTTGAAAGTGGACATAGTTGCTCTATTTACATATGAGCTAGAAAATGAAAACTCTAGGCCAGAAAATGCGGTCGTTCAGAGTAGATAACCCACCAAGATCATCGGATTGTAGTGATCATGACATCAATAGTTCATGTTTAGAATCGTATGCTCATCAAGTCCAAACATCTACAAGATCAGATGATATGTGCTCGTGACTACTATGAAGCTGTTTCACAATCAATTTTTCTCAATGGCGCGTGGCGATTACACAAATGACAGTACACAAGTTAATTTGCAATGAAACAAATAATAAATGTTTATTATATTTATTACTGAAAATAAATAAAACTTACCTTAAAATATTACCAAAGCCTCTTTTGCGCTTAGAGCCCTTCTAAAATAACTGTCCGCTAACATATCATATAATTAATTAAAACTTTGAACTGGCATCCGTAAGTAAATGTAAAATCTGTTTTCATCCTCAAGCAGTTTGAGAAATTTTGTGAAGAATTCATCAATTCATGATGATCCCAATATTTTTCTCCTTTTCGTAGACTGTGCAAGGCTCCACAGTAATATAATTTCACCTTCCGAAGATGAACTACTATCGAGATCGAGTGACACAAGTGACATTTTTAAGTAAGAAGAGCGTGTGGCGTGTTACCACTGTTAACTGTTAAACGAGCAGCGATAGCTCAGTGGGGAGACCAACAGACTGCAATGCAGAGGGTCTCGGGTTCGAACCCACGTCGCGCACCTCTGACTTTCGGAAGTTATATGTCTTTTCAAAATTATGTGCGTATTGATTGACAATTATCGCCTGCTCCGTGCCCCGGAGAGCACGTTAAGCCGTCGGTCCCGGCTGCCATGAACATCTATGGCAGTCGTTATTGGGAGAGTGTCGACACAAAAGATCCCACTGGGTCGAAGTGTCGCCGGTCTGCACTGACTGGCCCCCACATAAGATACATACATACCACTGTTAAGGATTACTGAACTCCAGATGTCTAGAACGCTCGCTGTGTGGGCAACTGAACACTGAACGCAGAACTTGACCGCAGAACGCAGACCACCGCCGCGCCGCCGCCGCCGGGGCTATATGATCGGCGCCTTATCATTTATTTATTTTCAAATTTACATTGCAAACATGCTGTAAAGACGTGACTTGATAATAAATATTTGTTAGATATTGATAGAAGCAACCAATTAAGTGATAACAAAATAATAGATTATAGAAATATAGTTTATTTTCAAAGGGTGTACTTTTTTATTTCAAAAAATAAATATATTCTAATTGATCAAAATAAAGATGGCAACCCTAGCTACAAGCCACACCAGAATAATTATATATCCTAATTACAGATTGCCTGAGCCGACAATCGAACTCACAACCTCACGATCGACCCAAACATACACTACTAAACCAACAAAACTAACTATTTACACCGTTTACGCAAATTGAATATCAAACCAGTATTTGTTCAATACCGTTATACCATCACTTGCCGCTAGGCAAGCATTCCAGTGAAGTTGTGTCTGCCGCAGTAGGAGATCGTGCTAGCAATTAGTGAATGGAAACAACAGTGTATTGTGAACTATAATCTATTATAAACCAGGTAAGTTTTCAATATATTCTTCAATTTGAGAAAAAGAAAGTAAGAAAAATGTTTTATTTGTGTCTCCATAATCTTAAAAGATATACTAATAAATACAATGGAACCATAAGATCAAATTAGGCAACTGCGTCAGCTATTGTTGCAGTATAGACTACAATTAAATTCTGTTTGATCCTTACAGTAAGCAAGTCTTTTATGTAATCTGTGGATAACGTTATGGGTAGTGTATTTTTTAGTTTTAAATGTATTTTTAAGCATCGATTGTTAATACATAATATACTACTGTTTGTTTTCCTTAATAAAATAAAATAAAATAAATAAAATAAAATAAAATAAAATAAACGCTGGTATTCTCGCAGGCCTATGAATAATATTTATTTTACAAACACACAGAGCTTATAATAAATAAGCTTATAATAGGCATTATTTTTATTGCAACGTATGGCTAAAATATACTGGCCGGTAATCATTCAACATTTGGCATAATATGGCTAGCGAAAGAAATAAATTTGGAATAAATGTTTTTAAGCTGGCCGGGATTTAGTGGACAATATTGCAGACATATATTGCAGGAAATATGTATTGCAAATGTAAATTTAAATTCGGTTCGCGGTCTTTGGTTATAGTGGTTGATTAACAGTATTCCAAGGGTTGTGGATACAATTCACGAGTGGGATAAAATGTTGTGTGGGATCGATTAGTTTTGAGTGTGGGTGTTCTCTGTGTTCATTATTAGAATGTTTGTAAAGTAGCCTGCGACACAGGAATAGTGAGTAATTCAAATTGCAAGACCGCAAAAAAAAATACATCAGCAGCCATGGTCACGGGGAGACTCTATGGCATATATCCATAGCTGCTGAAAAGCAACCGAAACGTCGGGGAAAGTGTAAAATTAAATTAAATCTAAATAGTTTCAATAGTTTAATAATAATTCAATTAGCTTAAAAATTAGTAAAGTTTAATAATAGTAGTGTAACAAGTTTTAAAATTATGTAATAAAGTGTAAAGTAAATAACGCGATAAAATCCGTATATAGTAGTTTAATATCAATGAATAATATTCGCGTAAACAGAAGACAATATTATATGAAGGTCATACTAACAAGGTTATATTCATTTAAGTATTTTATTTTTATCTTTTTCTGCCCGCGTTAAAATGTTGTCATGTGTATAATCTAAATCCGATAACGCTTTATTAATTTATTTATTTTATACCCAACGCAAAGGTACCTACTAGAACTAAACCTAGAGCATTGTTATAACAATCATGCTTTGTTTGTAATTAACTTAATAAATAAATATGGCAGACTACTATATTTATACTCATATAACCAGGTCAAGTCAAGGCGCTCATAGCCAGTTTCACTCACCGATCGGTAAACGATTAGCGAGGTTAAGCAGCGTTAGGTGCGGTCAGCCTATAGAAGGGTGACCGCTTAGTGGTATTTCATCTGAACGTGTCCGTGCTTCGGAGGGTACGTGAAAAGTCGGTCTCGGTTGTTGTCAAATTGACAGCAGTCGTGAAGCCATGTTAGAGGCCTACGGGCGGCTTGAACAACTCTTGACAACAGGTTGGCCACTAACCACACAAAAAGAAGAAGTAGAAGAAGAAAGAAGAAGACCAGGTCAATTCAAACCAATAATCAAGAAACCTGATTAAAGAGAAATAAAATGCAAAGATTTAAAATATCAAATAAATCTACTTAAAAACAAAACATAATTACCTATCTACTAATAACATTTATCAGCAGTTTGATATACTAATTGATGAAACCTTTAAAAATACATACTAAGTATTATGTGGCGATAAGAAATCAATCAAATCGATTCGAAACGTAGCAATCTTTTAATATTTCCTCTTTTTAATGACTTATATAATCCTCTATTTTGGAACATATTTTTATACACAAAAATTGCTTTAATAATATAATAATAATATTCTACCACATACACACAACACCATCTAGCCCAAACTAAGCAGAGCTTGTACTATGGGTACTAGACAATGGATAAACATACATATATACTTTTTTTTTTGTATATACATACATATTATACATAGAAACACCCAGACCAAGACAAACATACATGTTCATGCACACAAATGTTTGACTTGTGCGGGAATCGAACCCGCGACCTCGGGCGTGGCAGTCGGTTACACTAACCACTACGCCATCGAGACCGAATTTTTAAAAGATGTTATCTATTAATAAATAAAAGAAAATCATTACTTCCTTTGTATTAAAAACAGTACAAATAGCAAAAACATAAGACTAATAAAAACGAGTACTTTTACAGACAATTATTTTTTGACAAGAATGCTTCTGCATATTCTCGTCAAAATTTAACTGTCCGTAGCTAAAACAACTCGTTTTTCATTATGGGATTCTGTGCGTGGTGTTCCGGATGGTAACATCGCTATATATGGAATATAATTTATATAGTTGTAGACCTTTTACTATGTAAATAATGGGTCGTAAATTTTAGATACAGAGTACCCATAGTACCATGAAAAAAGCCGAGAACCTTTGTCCAACAAGTGAAGGAAATAGAAGAGAAGAAGAAGAAGCACACATACATATGTGGCGATTACTCCACCGACAAGAGCTGCCCTCTGAAATTAAAGATGAAGAATATACGTAGTAAAAGGAGAGGAAGAAAGAAAAATATTTTTATTTGTACCTCCATAGCACAATACAATAAAATATAAACATATACAGAACAGTATACAGTATGGAAACCAAATTAGGTATCTGCGTCAGCGACTGTTGCAGTTGAAATTGCGACGCTGGTATTCTCGCAGGACCTATACAGTATGTGAGCAATTACAACAGGCGAACAGCTACCGCCATATATCCACTATATCACCAAACAAAACTTGTCTACGTTTATTTGGTCTAAGTAATTCAACGCCCTCCGGCCAGATGGACCGATGACCTGAAAAAGGTGGCTGGAGGTGACTGGATGGCGAAAACGGGAGATCGGGCGTTGTGGCGCACCCTGGGAGAGGCTTATGTCCAGCAGTGCACTGCAATAGGCTAAAATGAAGTAATTCAATACATTGTAAGGACTACAAATATAATTCATAATAATATATTTAAACCCTAGTCTTTAATATGTAGTGAGTTTCTTTATAAATGTGTTTATTTATTTAAAACTTTATTCACAAAATAGTAAATCGACGAATTAGCTACCAGTCAACCGTTGGGTGATGCAGAGATGAAACGTGGTAGGTGCATACATTAGCTTGAAATGTACACTTACATATACTAAACATATACTAAAGAATATCATAGTAACGAAATATTACATTATATATATACATATAATATAATCTAAATAAAATATATACAAATATATATAGATAGATACATACATACGTATTATATTATTGATGAGATGAATCTGATAAACTGTCAAGGAGGAGAACACGTACTTTCACCTTGAAAGTGTAACGGTTTGTGGACATCTTGACTTCATGAGGGAGTGCATTCCACAGTAAAACGGACTGGAAGAAGGAAGAATGTAGAAAACCAGATGTATTTGAGGGACAAAGTAAAAGGAGGTTATTGGAAGAACGAAGATTTCTATCATGATTTGCACATAGATATTGGAAACGGCAGGTTAAATAAGTGGGTGCATTTGGTGAGGTTAGAATAGAAAATAATACTGTAAGGGCACGCAAACTACGGCGTTGACGAATGGGTAACCATTTTAAAGCGGATCTCATCATCATCATTCTCTTGCCCTGGTCCCAATTTATTTGGGGTCGGCGCAGTATGTCCTTCGCTTCCATACTTCTCTGTCACCCGACATCTCATCATTTACCTCTTTACCTTTCATATCCATCCTCACACAGTCCATCCATCTTTTCCTTGGCCTTCCTCTCCCTTTTAAAGCGGATCTATAAGATGAAATATTAAATGAAGCCTACGTAAACTAATTATATTGAAAAGCCTTAAAATTTAATACTTATTCGCGATATTGCCGCTAGAAACAGGTCACAAGGCGTAAATACCATTAATTTACAATCCTTTCTGAGTAACTGTAACTGTATTTCTTGCCCGCTTCTTCTCGCGAGAGCTCTTC
Organism: Catocala fraxini; assembly: GCA_930367265.1. Lineage (NCBI taxonomy): Eukaryota > Metazoa > Arthropoda > Insecta > Lepidoptera > Erebidae > Catocala > Catocala fraxini. The sequence continues at coordinate 899,372 of OV884051.1, forward strand.
TCCTCGAACAGGGTTTTACCAACGCAATTTTTTTATTTCTATTAATTATGTTAGTTCTTTGTTTTTAATATTTAGTTAATTGATGTGTCCAGTGTTTACACATTTTTATGAAAATAAAGATTTTGACTTCGGCTGTTACTGGGTTTCATCTGGTAACGAAACGTTTCGGAAGCTTACTTACCTCACCTATCATATTCATTTACAGGCTTATTTTGGTCATTTATCAAAAGTAAAAAGAAATTTAACAGTTCATATCCAGCTCAAATGCAGTTCAACAACAAAATAGCAAACGGTGGAGATAAAATTTGTAATATGTTTAGTGACAATTTTGCGCAGGCTTTTAATCAACTATCAAATAGCACTAATGTTACGGATACATTTTCCGTTGCTACATCGGCAGCACTGTGTAATTTAGAATTCACAGAAAATGAAATATATAGTAATTTAAATGCACTAGATGAAACTAAGGGAGCGGGCAGTGATGTCATTCTCTAGCCAATCCCCTTAAATTAATTTTCAATTAATCCCTTTATGAAGGCAGCTTCCGAGTAAGTGGAAAGATGCTCTAGTAGTGCCCATATTTAAATCTGGTGATAAGCATCTTGTTAAAAATGACAGACCAATTTCAATACTAATTACATTTGGCAAAGTGTTCGAAAAACTTGTTAGTAAGCACCTAATGTGGTACTTAAAGTAACATATAACAGAACATAAACATGATTTCTTAAAATCTAGGTCCACTAACACTATTATTATATTTCACAGCTGCTTTATCTGAATGCCTAGACAAACGTATCCCAGTAGATGCAATCTATACAGATTTCAGCAAAGCATTCGATAAAGTAGATCACTGTCTTCTCATAAAAAGCTTGCTCAGTTTGGTATTGATGGATCATTGATTAAGTGGTTCAAATCATACTCACAAGTTAGAACCTCAAAAGTAGTTATAAACGGATATTCTTCTTCTGGTTACAAAGCCACCTCTGGCATTCCTCAGGGATCACATTTAGGTCCGATCCTCTTTAATGTCTTTATAAATGACATAGTTATTTGTTTCAAATATTCACGTTTCTTTTTATTTGCAGACGATTTAAAGGTAATGAAACCAATTCAGACAGATATAGACGTTGAAATGCTACAGAATTATATAAATAGGCATTCAAACTGGTTTAAAGAAAATAAAATGCTGTTAAACACGAGTAAATGTCACTACATCCAGCAACAAACAATTACTAAATAATACCTACAACATAGAGGGCATCATAATAAATAAGATGGATGTAATTCGTGATTTAGGAGTTCAACTAGACAGTGCGCTTAAATTCGATGTTCATTACTACACACTACATACTGTTGCAAGGGGCTTTAAAGTACTTTGTTTTACGACATTGTAAGGATTTCAAAAACTCATTGACTAAAATAAAATTATTTAACTCACTCGTTCGCCCGATTTTAGAGTATGGCTCAGTCGTATGGAATCCTCATTATGACGTATATACAAAGCGTCTAGAGAGTGTTTAGAGGCGCTTCCTTTACCATCTATACTATGGAGACCGATTAGCAAAACAAATTTCGAATTACACTGCAACACACATGTTGATACATTATAAAATTAAGTCATTAGCAAGCCGCAGAATGAAACTAGATTATATTTTTCTACATAGAATAATGAGCGAGATCACGGACTTTAGTGAGCTATTAAGCGCCCTACGCATAAAAATACCAAACCGAATACCAAGCAAAAGTAATTATAATCTGTTTGATACTCCGTTATCAAAAAAAAAAAAAGAAAAAGGTGTAAATGACTGGTGGTAAACTGTGTTAATTTAATTTATAAAACTTAATTTTTAAATCCTTCTCTCGCAAAACAAAATCAAAAATATGTTTTATTGAATAGAATTAGGCGTTACTTGGCGAAAATCCATTGTAATAAAATTATTGGGAAGGGTGGAACCCGCCACGCACTCTCGGATTGTCCACCCCAACTATTAGAATAGAAAAAGGTTGACAATACCGAACTCCTCTAGGTAGCGATTAGCGGCACTCGCGTCCGCGTCATGGGACCCGGGCGAACTCCAACTTGCAGTATGCTGCTTCGAACACAAAACTCTTTGCTAAACGGTCCTGAAGATGCCTGGCGCTGAGGCGAAACACATTGCGACGCATATTTTGTGCTCGAAGCGGAATACTGCAAATTGAAACACGCGCGGGTCCCACGTCGTGGCTGTCCCTATCCAGAGAAGTGCCGTACTGTCAACCATATTCTATTGCAATAGTTGGGGTGGGCAATCTGAGGATGCGTGGCGGGTTCCTCTCTTCCCAATAATTTTATAAAATATGATTGTTCATGTATGTCACAAAGTAATACTTATGAACGTCAAAGTTACACTTATTAATGTGAATTTACATTTACCTGTTACCATGTTTACCTAAAACTGAATAATTGCTATATCGCGGGAAAATTTACAAACATTCGGTCTAAATGGCGTAGTGGTTAGTGTAGCCGAACGCTACGCCTGAGGTCGCGGGTTCGATTCCCGCACAAGTCAAACATTTGTGTGCATGAACATGGATGTTTGTCTTGGGCTGGGTGTTTCTATGTATAATATGTACGTATTTACAAAAAAAAATAAAGTACATTATGTATGTTTATCCATTGTCTAGTACCCATAGTACAAGCTCTGCTTAGTTTGGGCTAGATGGTGTTGTGTGTATGTGGTAGAATATTATTATTATGTTATTCAAACAACGGACAGAAAGAACTCTGCAGAATTGGAGATCCAAACTGAGTGTTTTGGGTTTGATGCTCACACGGGACAGAAATTTGTATGATACAGCAGTTGTTCTGAATCTAAATGTTCTTTGTGCCCGTTGTTCGGATGACCGTAAAGTCACCCAACACAGGAGTCAGTCACAGAGCGGGCGCAGCCATTTTAAAATAAAAATATGACGGATATAGAAACTGTATGTAGGTATGTAACTAGTAATTTCCATAATATGTCATATAAATAGTATTAATCTTCATTATAATTTACTACATGCAGTTAATTATAAGTATATGATAGCATTGTTTTATACTCCCACAGATACTACATATGTATTAAAAATAAACTATGTACAATTAAATTAAATTATGTATATGAAAAACTTTTTAATAAAATTGTTTTATAAATTACGTTGATTGAAATTAAACTTCCATATACGGATTTTATCGCGTTATTTATTTTACACTTTATTACAAAATTTTGAAACTGTCACGCTACTACTAGATACTATTGAACTTTACTAATTTTTAAGTTAATTAATTTATTAAAACTATTAAAACTATTTATATTTAAGTTTACACTTTCCCCGACGTTTCGGTTGCTTTTCAGCAGCCATGGTCACGGGGAGACTAAGATGGTAGTTGTCTCAATGTTCCAGTGTAGTTATTTCAAAGTACCCGAACATAATTTAATCATTGGTGTTTCTATTTACGCAGAATGAGCTCAGAGTATCATGAAGTCTAGCTGTGATTTGCTTCTTCTTGGGTTTGACTATTTGAATGACTGGATCCCAAGCTGGTGGTACATTCCAACCATCTTCTCTATTGAAATTAGGATGTTTTTTGATTTCAATAGCCTCGCGAAGCATCCTTGGTAGGAATCTGTGTTCTTTAGCGAGATTCTGTGGTTTGTCAAATCTCAGGTAGTGGTTGGTCTCCTGTTGCACATGTTCACACACAGCAGACTTCAACGAGCGTTGGTGTTTAACATCAGCTATGTGTTCTTTCATGCGGGTGCCTATGCTTCTCTTGGTTTGACCAATGTATGAGAGTCTGCAGTCACAATCTATTTTATAGACCCCTGCATCTTGTGAAGGTAGTTGGCACTTGACGGATGGTAAAAATTGACTTATCTTCGTTGGCGGCTTGAAGTATGTGTTGATTGAAGCTCGCTTCAAGATGTAGCCAATCTTGTCAGTGACACCCCCTACATAAGGCAATATAGCAGGCTGGCGCTCGACTGTGGCTGGCTTTTCTCGGAATCGTAATAATCGTATATAGAAGTTTAATTTCAATGAATAACATTCGCGTAAACAGAAGACAATATTAAATTACGTTGATTTATGAAATTCATTTGATTTACAAACCCTTAACCTTCACTTTTAAGAGGCAATACATTTTAATAAACAAACAAATAATTAACTCTGTTTAACAGAAACATTTTAATATTAATATATACCATTGCTATATGCCTATGTTTTTATATTTAAAAATATTTAGCAAACTATTTAACAAAACCAATACTATACATATCCAAAACATTATTTAAAGGCATAGTCAAACTCCTGGCAGAGCTACTGGTCAATGAAGGATCTCACGAAAGGAGACCTTACCTTATGTCTCAAACGTAAGCTCATGGATATATGCATTCTGCCCATTCTCACGTATGGTGCACAAACATAGTCTTTGACTGGTCAGCATAGGTCCGCGCTAGAGGTTTGCGAGCGAGCCATGGAGCGTAGTATCCTAGGGGTACGGTTAACGGACTGAATTAAAAAACTCCACACTACGCTCCAAAACACAAATCGCAGACGTCAGCCTGAAAGCCGCCAAACTCAAATGGGATTGGGCTGGACACGTTTGCCGCACGCAACAAGAGCTTCGAGCTAAAATCAGCACAGTTTGGATTCCAGACGGTGCTAAGCGGCAACGTGGTAAACCAAAACGTTGATGGCAAGACGAATTAATTAACTACAGGAAAGACTGGTACAAACAAGCGCATAATAAGGATATGTGGAAACGAGAGAGGGAGGCCTTTGCCTTACAGGCTGAAAATAAATAAATAATATTAAATAAAAGTCAAAGTCACTAATCATTTATTAATTTAGCTCACAAAGTAACACTTATGAACGTCAAAGAGTTCGTGTGTATACTAATTTACTAAATTTACATTTATGTTAGTTGCTAGGTTCTGGCAAAAGGTTGAATCTATGATATCAATACCTGCACGAAACTCAAGGCCACTCTTAAATCACTATCAAATTATAATTTTAGTATTTTACAACTCATTTATACACCAGGTGTTGCAATCATTATGCCATATATTACTATCCATATAAATATAATTTTAGAAGAAAATAAAATTGAATAATATTTATATATCTTCTCATATTGTTTATGAAATATTCATCTATCTCTGTAGATAGTATAATTCAGATGACAATTTCAGAGGTATAATCTGTCTGAGCTGTAGTTATCTCGTTTGCACATTGATATTTCGTTCGGACCCAGCAATACAGCGATAGATCTTATAAAAACATTGTATTAAAAAAAATTATTACCGTATTTTCTCTTATGACGAAACCTACGCCAAAGGCTAGTGAAACGTAAACGTAATACTTGGCTGCTGACCAGAAACATAATAAACACATCATAACTAATACTTATTATTATTATTCTTATAACTATTATTTATTATTATTATTATATTAAAAGAGTATGTTTGTTACGCTTTCACGCCTTAACCACTCGACCGATCATCATGAAAATTTTGCATACACGTTGTCAGGGCTACAAATAAGGACATAGAGTACCTCTCATCCAGGAAAAATAAATGTTTTCAAGCGAACCTGCGAACAAAAGATAGTAAACTAAATACTCTAAAGTAAACTGCAAATATAATATATAAATATAATAATATCAGCCCTTTATTAAACTGTCCCACTGCTGGGCACGGGCCTCTACTCAGTGTGAGAATGGTTAGGCCATAGTCCCCCATGCTGGCCTAGTGCGGGTTGGCGCACTTTACATATCTTTGAGAACATTATTGAGAACTCTTAGACATACAGGGTTCATCACGATGTTTTCCTTCACCGTTAAAGCAAGTGATAATTAAGTATTTAATACGCACATAACTTCTAAAAGTCAGAGATGCGCGCCTTGGGATTGAACTCGAGACCTCTGCGTGGCAGTCCAACGGTTTCCCACTAGGCTATCACTGCTTATATAAATTTACATAATATAATGGCATACTTTTAGAAATTCAGATCGCTTATATATTTTCTTAGTTGATATTAAGAGATTACTTCTTGCCAATTTTGATAATTCTCGGCCAACAGTAGTAACAAAAGCTAAGTAGTTTTGGTTGTTTACATAAATAGCCGTATCTTATGATTGCGTTGATTTAGAAGCTTGAAATTTTTCCATGGCGAAGAGATTATATATTGCAGTGCTTGATACCACCACTTACTCTTGAGATAAAGGGTTTTGACTGGTCAAACAGACATACAGAAAAATAAATGATCCTATAAGCGTTCCCTTTATCCTTTTGAGGCACAGAACTCTAAAAAGAATGTCTATTTGTTTGTCGTGTATGTTTTTCTATACCACTCACTAAATCTCAATAAAATTTTGGAGCGATGGATATACATAATTTATTCACAGTTAACACTAACAAAAAACACCGTACAAATTTAGGTACAAGACATTGCACGCATGGCGGACTTCAGATAGTTTAATTTTGAGACTAAAGTACCGGCAATATATTCATAAAATTTGGTATTAAGGTTACCTATACCTATATAGCTATTTCTGTTACCTATATAGACCGTAAAGGATTTGGGTACTTAGTTTAGTTTTACCACTAAATTACAGAACCGATTTGAGTTAAATAATGACTAATGCTATAAATGTGAATGTTAGTTTGTTTATTTGCTTCTCTTTTACGCCTTAACTACTCGACAATCATTATGAAATTTCGCATACACGATGTCAGGAGTACAGAAAAAGGACATAGGGTACCTTTCATCCATGTTCCCGTGGGATAGAAAATTGACATAACCTACATTTACGCGAGCGAGCAAAATCTAGTAATATTATAAATGTGAATGTGAATTTTTTTGTCTGTTACGCTCTCACGCCTTAACTACTCGATCGATCATCAACAAATTTCGCTTACACGTTATCAGGGGACAAAAAACGTCAGGGGATACTTTTCACTCAAAAAATCATTCGATCGAAGCCACGGGCAGAAGCTAAGTTGTTATGAAGATAGTTTGAACATTGATACAAATATATCATATTCAGGAAAGCAATAACAGCAATAGCCTAGTGGAAAACCGTTAGACACGCAGTGGTCTCGAGTTCGATCCCAAGGCGCGCATCTCTGACTTATCGAAATTATGTGCGTATTAAATAGTTAATTTTTGCTTGCTTTAACGCTGTAGGAAAACATCGTGAGGAAACCTGCATGTCTGAGAGTTCTCCATAATGTTCTCGAAGATATGTGAAGTCTGCCAATCCACACTAGGCCAGCGTGGTGGACTATGGCCTAACCCTTCTCACACTGAGAAGATGCCCGTGCCCAGCAGTGGGGCAGTTTAATGCAGGGCTGATATATAAGGAAAGAAACGGACTAAAAGCTAAAATATGCTTTAAATAAAACAATAAATGTATACTTATGTATCTATATCTTCTATATACATATATAAAAATCAATTGCTGTTCGTTTGTCTCGCTAAAACTCGAGAATGGCTGGGCCGATTTAGCTGATTTTGGTTTTGAAATGTTTGTCGTAGTCCAGGGAAGGTTTAAACGGTGAGAAAATATAGAAAAAATAGTTTGGATAGGTGATACGAAGTACACCGGGTCAGCTAGTCGTAAAGAGAAAACTCGATGTACCTTTTTAAGTATATTGCATGCACGGTGGAGTGTAGGTTTGGCACAGTTCGTTTATATGGTGAATGAAAGCAGAAACCTAACATTTATACGAAAATGTAGACTACGGGGCGACCACTTTATTTTATTCATAAGTTAAAGTATGTTTGTTTGTCAAATAAATTTAAATTGTGTACAAAACGAACACTAATATTGAGATTCTGAGGTCATTTATTATTATTTATTTATTTATTTGATTCACCAACAGTTATATACAAAAATTCATTTACACAGTATAATACAATTTATAGGTTTAAAACTAATTGCATAACTAATAACAGGTGAATACAGCATGCATTTCAATGTTTATTAAAAACTATAATATATTTGATAGTAATTGATCAAAATTATAAATTAATCATAAGTAAGTTGAAATAGAATATTTAAATAATCACAAAATTTTAGTCAAAGTTATACCAATATAATCCATTAATTTAATCATACATAAATCCATTAATTTTAAACAATATATAAATTAATGAATTCAATTCCGGAACTAACGAACTCGGCAACTCGGCATATCTAGTTAGGAGAGACTGGTAATCTGTCATACAGGTTCGCCTAGTTCAGATACCAGTCTCTCACACAGGTTCACCTACTTGATTATGTAACACTTAGATTAAGACCTGATTGTACTATTCTGTGTGAGAGAGAAATTAATAAACCATTTATTATTATTATTATTTATATTATTAATTGAAACAATTAATACAGAATAAATTATCGTTTGAGATATACATAAATATAAAACAGAAAAGTGTTAATTCTATTATGATAGTATTAACACTTTTATATATGTATACAATCATCAGTCATAATCGATACAAGACATCCGCGAGACATAGAAAGAAGCAAGAAAAAAAAAATTATTAGGCTCACAAAAGGACACATTTAAAACAAAGAAGAAGAAAATTAAATAAATCAAAATAATAATAAAAACTACTATATACGGATTTTAACGCGTTGTTTATTTGACACTTTATTACATAATTTTGAAAATTGTTACATTACTTCTACTATTAAACTTTACAAATTTTTTTTAAGCTAATTAAATTATTATTAAAACTATTTAGATTTAATTTATTTTTACACTGTAAATAGAAACACAAATGATTAAATTATGTTCGAGTACTTTGAAATAACTACACTGGAACATTGAGACAACTACCATCTTAGTCTCCCCGTGACCATGGCTGAAAAGCAACCGAAACGTCGGGGAAAGTGTTTCCCTCGCTCCCATAGTCAGATGGGACGTCAATCCGACACGACCGGAGAGAGATTAGACGCAAGACCAACGGCTTTCCAAGCATTCCGAGACACGGGGTCTGCAACACCACTTACTTCCTATCACTGCTAATAAGTACCTATTTCTTAAACAAGTGAGAAACGGCTTTGAATAATTGCCGTAAATCAGAGAGTTCGAAAAAATGGTATTACATGACCTTGACGTCAGAGGTCAAAGGTCATAGTTATTTTGGAGGTATATCGACTATGTTGAGTCGAATAGCGTTGACCGCGAGTCTCTAGCTCTTACGGTTCTTGAGTTGAAAGATGGTATCACGTGACCTTGAGGTCAGAGGTCAAACGTCATAGTCTCTAGCTCTTACAGTTTAGTTGAAAGTTGTATAACAGACAGACGTACAGACGGACGGACAAAGCTGCTGTATAAAAGTTTTTCCGAACTCTTTAAGGTACAGCTACACCTAACCTTATTTAATTTTACGCAAGCGAAGCCGCGAGCAAAAGTTAGTTAGGTATATAAAATGTCAAGATCTTTATGTAAAACTGGCTTTTTATTACATTTCCTCCCACATGGACTTATTATGATATTTTTATTAAGTACGTCACTCTTAGTTGATTGCACGGATAGTGTTGTGATATAAGATACAAGTAAATGATAGATGATAATCTGGCCAGTCGACAGTTTCAGGGTTATCCATTATTTACGCCACAGCCTGTATATCAAGATATATATTAATAAATTATTATATGCACGTCTAAAGGTCAATTATCGATAAAAATATGTTCTTAATATAGTGCCGATCTAATATAACAAACTGAAATTGTTTTTATGTTTATACTATCTTGTGCCTGCGGCTTAGCTCGTCCTAGAACAGTACTTTTGTTCCATGTTGCTGTATGAAAGGTATCCTATGTTCTTTTCTGTACTGATTATGGCCTAACCTTTTCCACACTGAGAAAAGGTCCGTGCCCAGCAGTGGGGCAGTTTAATACAGGGATATATATACTACATTGATATTATATACTACATTTTGCCCGCGACTTGGCTCGCGTAAATGTAGGTTAGGTTTGTAACAGTATTTGTTTTCTGGATGAAAGATTCTATATGTCATTTTATGTCCCCCTGACGTTTGCGGAATTTCATGATGATCAGTCGAATAGTTAAGGCGTGAAAGCGTAACAATCAAACTTACATTCGCAATTATAATATTAATTAGGAGTCCAGCTGCTGATTTTATATATATATATATATACATATATATATAATATCAGCCCTGTATTCTTCTGGGCACACTCCCGGTCGACAGCGATGCTGAGGAATATTACGACGCTGCCTAAACCGGCCATCCCTTTTTATTGAATTTTACAGTCCCATATTTAGTTACTCTTCATATAATATTAGTATCGGTTTAAACCTGAACCGCTAGAGAACTGCAGGAGATTATATTATCACTTGGCATGACAGATGACATTGCGTGACATTAAACTATTATGGTATTAATAGCTTAGTTACTTCAGTAGAACCACGGGGTCTGGAGGTCATGTGCATACAATCATGGCCACGTTCATACAATCCTGCTTTGCATTTTATATACTAAATCTATATATATAAAACTCTTCCGTTACTGAGTGACTGACAGACAACGCACAGCCGAAACTACTGAACGCAAGAAGCTGAAATTTGGCATGTATGTTCCTAGGAGAGTGTAGGGGAGCACTAAGAGAGGATTTTTAGAAATTCCATCCTGAAGGGCGTGAAAGGGGTGAAACCCGATATTCACACGGGAACGGGACTTACGCGGGTGAAACCGCGGGAAAACGACTAGTATTATATTAAATGTATGCAAGCAATAGTGTTGTCATGACTTAGTATAAAAACTATATCGATTAATAAATTTTTCACAAGGCTTCAGTTATGCATTTCTATTTAATAAGCATATTCTTGCCAAAAAGATCCAATAACTCTGTGCTCGACCCGGGCATCGAAGTCGAGACACAGTCGCATTCGCTATCGCTGCGACACCGAGGCAGTCTTTAATGATGTCCCTTATTTCATACATGTTATTTTTTTATTTTCCAGTCTCCATGTCATCAGCTATATACTGCCGGTTGGTTGGGCAGGTGGTTACGGTAACCATGCACAGCACCAACTGCCTCGCGATGTTCCTCGCAATGCACAACGAGGAGTTGCTCCGAGATCCAGCTCTGCAAACCATGACCTCAATGCAGAGTCGGTACCTCACTATATGGAATATTGTGAGTATCTTGGATTTAATACCTTACCTTTGCGGGTACCATTCCCATACCGAGCAATAATTTAGTCGTGGTTGTGATTAACGGATATTTTAAGGTGAAAATTCTGGTCCGAGGTCTGTCAATTAACAATAACAATTGAATAAGCTATTTTTCATAAAATTCGTCTCACTGTTAGGGATTTAGCCCAGCGTCGCAGGAACTTTACAAGCGTTATTACGCATACAATTTACACTTAAACTCAGAACTATTTCTGGTGGACCTAATTCTTTAGTTTTTGCAGTATTATATATTTTAGTTTTTGTTTCATCACGCTATGGTTAACTTAAAGGAAATGCCTTTGCATCTGCGTCCGCTTTTATACAAAAGTACAGTATAATTTTAAACAAATAAATGGCAATGAGACGACCTCCATCTTGGTTACTGAGAGCAAATGAAACGTCGAGGAAAATGTAAATTGAAAACACTTTAAAATATCTTAAACGCCTTTTTATTTCTTCTTTTTATGTCTTCTGTTCCAGGGCTTCCAGTTAGTGTACTTCTCTCTAGCCTTCGCGTGCGACCTCCTCACCGTGACTGGAAGAGACCACATGATCCCCAAGAGCATCAGAAGAATCAGGCAGACATTTTTTGCTGGTGTTCTGTGGCCGGTCACTTCGGTAAGTGAAACACGACGCGTAAGAAAATAAATGGTCACTTGTTGAATCGTTATATAACCTACTAACATTTTTCGTGGCTTTGCTCGCATAAAAATAGCTTAGAAAGTTTATGTTATTAACGGTCCGTTTTTATAATAAAATATTGTATGTTACTAGGTGATAGTACAGCTTACCAACGGTAAAATAATTTTTAAAATCTGTGGAATACTTTTTGAGTTAAATCTTTACAAACAAACAAAAAATAAAAAAAATTCTCTTTATAATATTAGTATAGACTACATTTTGCCCCCGGCTTTGTTGGCGTTAATCTAGATTTTATCAATGGAAGAGTACTTCTTTCTGGATGGAACAGTACCTTTTCCTGGACGAAAGGTGTGTGTATGTCCTTCCCTGAACCCGGACAACGTGTTTTCAAAATTTCATGATGATCGATCGAGCAGTTACGTAGTAATAGTTATTATTCTTTGCGACTAGTATACCTACTAACTCAGTGGCGTAGCGTAGTGTGGGCGGCACTTTTAGGGGGCGGCAAAGTTTCACAATAATTAATAATAATATCTTGTATATATTTGAACCATTTAATGACGAACGAGAGGAATGGGCAGATGTACAATACACAATAATGATGACTGTTCTTACCGAAAAGTTTAAAAATAACACTTGGTAAATAAATATTGTGCTAGATTTTACATACGGCTTCCATCGCGTAAATGAAGGTTATGTTAGATTAATAACAGCACTTTTTTCTGGATAAAAGGTAAGATACCCTATATCCTTTTCTGTACCCCTGACAACTTGTATGTGAAATTTCATGATAATCGGTCAAGTAGTTAAGTCGTGAAAGCGTTACAAACAAACAAACTCACATTCGCATTTATAACATTAGTTAGGATTAGGTTGATTTGTGGGCGATCCCCCGGACCGAATTTCGGTCATGGCGGCCAATCTTAACGCAGATTGGCCAACTGCGCAGCAGATATTATAGTGCACAAGTATGTGCGCAGACACAAGTGCACTCTCTGTTCCCTAACTCTCATGGTCCGATGGGACGGATAATCCGACACGACCGGAGAGAGATCAGGCGCAGGACCTACGGCTTTACGTGCTTTCCGAGGCACGGAGGTGTCTAACACCGCCAACTTCCTTACTCCGAGCTCGTATTGAGATTTCTTAACAGAAAAACCCAATAACTTTTTGTTGGCCCGACCCGGGATTCGAACCCGAGACCTCATGCACAGCAGTCGCATTCACTACCGCTGCGCCACGGAAACGATTCGATTAACAAATTACTAGTATTATTGTTAACGCTAAAGCTTGTGCAATGAGTAGGTTTACTTCGGTAGTGCAATGGGCAGGATTCAAACCCGCGACCTCTCAACCACAAGTCCAAAGCCGCTATTGTGCTACCGCTTTAAAATAACTATTATTTCTGTTACAGCTAATCTTCTTAATCTTCTGGCCAGTCTTCTTGACGAATAGAGAACTTCTGTTTCCCGCGTTCATAGACAAGATGTTCTCCTTCAAGTCAAATCTGGTGATGCATTTCTGCATCCTGCCAGCTGCTATATGGGAATTGGTCTTCTCCCCAAGGCCTACACCGAAGTCCCATATTAAATATATCAGTATATCATCTGTGGTATTCTTCGCCTACATTGGTTTGTAAGTATTATGGAGGAACTAAGAACTTCGCTTGTGTGATTCAGGATTGTATGGCGAAGTGTTGAATTGGGTACAGCGCCATCTATTGTTATTAGTCGTAAGTTTGAACGCTATGTGCCGTCGAAACAGTGTAGAATAATAATGTACTGAGGACTGAATTTTGGTTACGGCAGCCAATCTTAACGAAGACTAGCCAGGATATATTATAGTGCACAAGTGTCTGCACAAACACAAGTGCACTCTCTGTTTCCTCACTCTCATAGACCGATAGAGTAAGACCGAGAAGAGTAAGACCGAATGAGAGATCAGGAGCAGGACCAATTGCTTTACGTATTTTGAATAAAATTATGTGTTTCCAATTAGTGATGGGCGTTGAATCAACGAACTAGTTGAATCAACCGTTGATCTGCTGTCAACGCATCAACGTTAACTGTTTATGAATCAACTAGTTGAATTCGTCAACGACATTAATGAATTTAACTCGATACTTACGTTGAAACTAACATCATACATTTCAAGCGAATTTGAACTCTAAGTAACTTGGCAAGAGTTATTTTTGAAATACATATTTTTTAAACAAAAGGATGACGAATTCAGTCAGTCCTAAGCATGAAGAAAAAGTATGAAGTGAAGTTCATCTAAATACAAGCATCAATCAAACGTTTTTCATTAATACATTAAATCAAATTGTTTATAAATAAACAATACAATATCAGGTCAATAAAAAACGTTTAATTAATGAACGGTTTACGTTACAAGGTGACATTAGTAGCACGTTAACTCGTTGACAAATATAACTAGTTGATTGACTAGTTGACGAACGTAATTCAACGTTAACGAAATAACCGGCAACGACCCATCGCTATTTGTAATTATTTGTTCTGAGTCTGGATGTTCGTTGTGTCCGTTGTTTAAATATTTGTAAGGTCACCCGCTACACAAGATTTAATCCTAATGCGGGCGAGTTGCCTTTTTTAATGGGAAACCTCTGCCTACATTACCCCTTCGGAAATAAAGGCGTGAAAGTATAAAAAGGACTCAAGCGACACAGGAATTACTCCTAGTAATAATAATAATTGCCCTCTGCTGCTGGCTTGTATGCTTATGGTGGCCATTCAAGGCGCCTATCTAGTGAGTTGCCGAATCTGCCTACTCGACTTGATGCTATAAGAGTATTCAGGGCAGACGCCATTTTTCGTCCATAGTTACAATTATACTGGTCCATCAAACACACATCCCCATAACCCATATAGATTAGAATACATAAGTAGCAATAATCCTACTCCACCTTAGATTAAAACTCTCGAAGGGCCTCTTCACGTTGGACCTATGTCTGCGTGTAAGTCCCTCAAAAGTTCAGGCATTTTCCTAATGTAATGTGATTGAAAATACCTGTGATAACAGATACATAGGCCTCTTCAATTTGGACCCATGTCTCCGTGTCAGCCTCCGAAAGAGCCAGATATTTTTCTAATATGTTAGGAAAAGATCTGTTTAAAAGTAATATAATAATTCTTGATTATCAAATTTTAAAATGCACTTTAAAAATTACAATTAGTGCGGGCGTCGTATTCTTTTTAAATGTGTCTAAATGTAACTTTTCTTTTACAGCATCATACACACTCATTCTCAAATTGGTCTTTGGCCATATCCTTTTATGAAGCATATATATGGTACGATTTACTACCCAGTCTTTCTGTCCGTCACGTACTTAATGGGATTTGTGCTGTACCATCTGCAATGGAAGATAACTGCTGTAGTGTGGGGCAGCGAGAAGAAAAATGTTGCCAAGAAATATAAATATAAATAAGCTTATGAATCATTGCTTTTTACTTATCAGCCCTTTATAAACTGCTCCTGCTGGCTCGCTTATTCATTGTACGAGAACCATTTAAAAGGCCTTACTCTGCACGGATGGCGTAACGGTGTAAGTGATCGATTGGCTACTGCATCGAGAGTTGTGGGTTCGATACCCATACGGGATAAAATTTGTGTGATCCACAAATACGAACCTGGGTGTTAAATACATGTTAAGAGTCTTGGTATTTTGTGTTCGTTGCTTAAATATTTGTAAAGAGCCCCGCGACACAGGATTTACTCCTAGAGCGGACGTGCCTGCTTTTTGTTTTTTAAAAGTTTACTTCAGCTCAAAGAACGGATTCTGTGTCGTGCTGAAGAATTAGGCCCAAGTCCGCCATGCTGGTAAAATGCGGGTTGGTAGTCTTCACATATGTATCTTAAAGACATTGGCGTATATAAGGTCCGCCTAGCGGGCCGTGCCCACACTCAAATTGTCGGGTACCCAGGATGTTAGTCTTTAAGGTCAAGATATGTAAGCCATCGCCATGAACCTCTCTAGAAAGTATGCTCAGATAAGCCAATGCTTTCAAAACATTATGTAGAACTCTCAGACATGCAAGTTTCCTCACGATGTTTTCCTTCACCGTTAAAGCGAGTGGTACCTAATTAACTATTAAATACGCAATTAATTAAAAATTATGCTGTATGTGCCTATAAAGATAATACTTACAGGCTTATATAAAACTATTCATATTATTTGCATATTATATTGCGTAATTACCAATGGCATGTCTTCCAGATTTTTTTGTTTTTAATCTTTATTTATTGAAATTAAACTGCTATATACGGATTTTATCGCGTTGTTTATTTGACACATTATTACAAAATTTTGAAAATTGTTTCGCTACTACTACTATTAAACTTTACTAATTTTTGAGCTAATTAAATTATTATTAAACTATTTAGATTTAATTTATTTTTACACTTTCCCCGACGTTTTGGTTGCTTTTCAGCAGCCATGGTCACGGGGAGACTGATATAGTTTAATTTCAATGAATAATATTCGCGTAAATAGAAGACAATATTATGTAAATCTTTATTTATTTAGAAAAAAATATTTATAAATAAATAAAAAGGCAGATATGCTTGTCCTCCTTGTACGAATCAAGTCCTCTGTGTAGCACTTCAACGGTTGCCCATATTGTTATCGCTGCTCTTTTTATATAAATTAAACTTATAAATGGATATTATTAAAGTATTTTTTAATATAAGCTGTGTATATAAACTGTCCCGTTACTGGCCACGGACCACTAAATATGAGAAGAGAGGGTTAGGCGTTAGACCCTCGTCCACCTAGCTGGCCCAGTGTGGATTTGCAGAATTTACATATCGTCAATAATAATACAGAGACCTCTCAGTCATACAAGTTTCCTCACGATGTTTTCTTTCACCGTTAAAGCAAGCGATTATTAACTATTTAATACGCACATAACATCTAAAGGTCAGTGCGTGCCCTGGAATCAAACTCGAGTCCTCTGTGTAGCAGTCCAACGATTTGGGCTATCGCTGCTATGTACTAGCTTTTGCTCGCGGCCTTGCTCACGGAAAAATAGGTTAGGTTATGTTACAAACAGTACCTTTTTGAATGAAATATATTCTATGTTACTCGGTGATAATATAGTTTTCTAACCGTGAAAGAATGAATAAAATCGGTTGATTAGTTGAGGAGTTAAAACCTTATAAACAAACAAAAATCAAATCCTTTCTCTTTATAATATTTATATATATTAGTATTTATTAATAACAGCCTTTATTTTCTTTCATACTATAAAGTCTATATATAAGAACTTACCCTGACGGTGAGCGTTTACTGTAACTTATCTTTACAATATCAGTAATAATACGCGTTGCTAATCATTAAAATTTTCCCCACTCTTTTTGGCGCAGTGCACGTGCCAGTTCTCTGTGTTTAATATTCGTTTATACTGTTCCGAGATCGATTCCCGGCTCGTGACTTCTTACGGTTGTGTATATTAGTGTTTAGGATATGTGTGTTGAAACCCAGATTTCTACAATTCAGGTACCGTTGGCAGTTTTTATCTGACTACAAAACAAATTTTTTATTAGCTTCCATATTATCAGTGGAAAATATATTGAAATGAATATGGATCAATTCGGACACTGTGTCCGAATATATTATCCGAGTCGTCAGCAACCCACTTTTTCGTATCAAGTTACAAACTACAGCAGCATTTATGATAAACAAGTCCACAAATACAAATGTGAAAACCCACTTGTATTACAAATTGCTTTTGAGAAACGTATTTTTGTAATGACCTAATTTACAAGAGAAAACGCTTGTAATACATGGCTTGCAACGTTTGAAAACCTAGCCACAAGTAGGCCTAGCAATAGATCAAAGCGGTCATAGTGAACCGTTAGGTAATGTCAGACTCAAAAGTAATGCTTATTGCGATTAAGTGACACAGATAACTTGTTATATAGCGAAAATAAAATAATTAGCGAATGACCAAGAGTTAAGTCCACGGCAAACAAGGCGACGAACGAGACAACAAAACACTGTCAAATAAAATTGAAAATAACAACAATGCCTTCGTGCGAATTAAGAAAGTGAAGGTGGCTGAAAATCCCGTTGTGCTTCGTTTCAGATCTGAGGAATGCAATACAAGCTCAAATTGGGACAATTAATCATTAATACAAATTACTAAATTACAGGCTAGAGTTTGTTATATAATAGCAGCGATAGCTCAGTGGGGAGATCAACAGACTGCAACGCTGAGGGTCTCGGGTTCGAACCAACGTCGTGCACCTCTGACTTTCGGAAGTTATATGACTTTTCGAAATTATGTGCGTATTGATTGACAATTATCGCCTGCTCCGTGCCTCGGAGAGCACGTTAAGCCGTTGGTCCCGACTGCCATGATCATCTATGGCAGTCGTTATTGGGAAAGTCAGTACCCTCTAATATCCTGACACTGGTCTAGCCCTAGGGTATCGTTAGCCTTCGGGTTGCGGAGGTCAGGTGGCAGCCGCTCCGTGTAAAAACTGATATCCAGTCAAATCCGATTAGAGCAGGAAAGCCGACTTCAAGTGACTTGGGAATAATAAAGGCTAAGAGAGAAGACAGGCTAGAGTTTGTTACTATTATAAACTAGCTCCTGCCAGTGGCTTCGTTCGGAAACGTAAAAGGTACTCCTTTTTCTGGATAAAAGGTACCCTATGTCTTTTTTTGTACTCCTGACAACCTGTATAAGAAATTTCATGATGATCAGTCGAGTAGTTAAGGCGTGAAAGTATATCAAACACACTCACATTCGCATTTATAATATTAACAGTTAGGATTTTAATTTAATAATGGGCAGTTTTTTAAGACTTTAAGACTATTAAATCTTCGGAAAAATACATCATCATCCTCTTGCCCTGCTCCCAATTTATTTGGGGTCGGCGCAGTATGTTCTTCGCTTCCATACTTTTCTGTCACCCGTCATCTGATAATTTACCCCTTCCCCTTTCATATCCATCCTCACACAGTCCATCCATATTTTCCTTGGCCTTCCTCTCCCTTTTCGTCCCTCTACCCTCATATCCATCACTTGCTTACCTACATACGTATTATCTCTTCGCATAACATGTCCATACCAAGCCAAACGAATTCCTTTCACCTTCTCATCTATGGGCACCACTTTCAGACTACCTCTTACGTATTCATTCCTAATTCTGTCCATTCTCGTCACTCCACACATCCATCGTAACATTCTCAACTCTGCTACATGCAATCGTTTCTCATCCATCTTCTTATTAGCCCAACACTCAGCTCCATACAGTACGACAGGCCTTTTAACCGCCTTATTCATGCGACCCTTTAATTTTAAAGGCAGTTTAGGATCGCATATTGTGGCCGAGATCTGTCGCCATTTCATCCAACCTGTGTTGATTCGTTGCCTAACATCCAGATCAATTTCGCCGTCATCTTGCAGGAGTGAGCCGAGGTAGTGAAAGTCAGAGCATACTGGTAGAGGTATACCGATGAGTGTAACCGGTATAGGACTGGAGACACCGCCCGGTAATATTTAGTGATATTAAAATATTAGACGACAAATCTAAAAGAAGCTTTTACGCTTTACAAAGTAATATATAGCATGGACGGTGTAAAATGCTTCAGTCAACGTCTTGCATTGATATTCTTATGCAAAGCTTAAAGGACCATCAGCACTAAAGCCATTTCCGGAACGGGGGCGAAGCAGTGATCATAAACGTGTGCTTACCGGGCCTTAAAACCGAAAAGCCGGACAGACCAACCAGTTTACGGACATTTGGCCGGACATGCTTAATTTTTAGTCTTAGTATAACACGAAAAATTTTAGGGCAGAGTATTGCTAGTCCCTTCGCTTGCGCTAGCGATGCAAGGTGAGAAAACCGGATCAGAAACCAAGTTATGACAAATTAAAAGAAATTATTGATAAATTTAAAAACGATAACATAAGCCGGTCATTCCGGACATCGTCTATTTTTTATTTTATTTAAAAGCCAAACTAGGAATAAAGCCTGTGCCGCGGGGGACTTTATAAACATTCAAACAACGGACACAATGATTACCCATACTCGGAACAAACATTTGTGGATCACACAAATTTTTGTCCCGTATGGGATTCGAACCCACAACACTCGGCGCAGAGGCAGTGGCGAGGCGACCACTTAAACCACTACGTCATCCATGCAGTCCTTTAGCTGCACAACCAACCAAAGAAACCAAAAGGACTGACTATGTCCAGCTTTATCCGGACCCCTGGCAACGCTTAACGCGGGGAACAACTGGTAATAAATAAAACACAGACGCATTTGCAAGTGATTCGAGAATAATAATAAAAACAATAACATTTATTAACTATTGGTTCGTAAACTTCACCATCTACTTAAGGTACACCGTACACGTTTGTATTTGAGTCAACCAACAAAGCTTATACACGCTGCCATCGAAAAACATCCCACACGCCATTAATCCAACAAAAAAAAAAAACAGGAAAAGAAATCTCATACTTCTTTTAATATTTCTTAATTTTTCTTTTATATTTTTCGATCACACCGCGTATACAAAATATGTTTTTAATATATTCTGTTTCTTTACATAGATATATTATTATTATGATTTATATTTGTTACTCTTCATATGTTCAGGTAATGTGTAAAAATACTTATTTCATTAACAAATCAATATTTTTGATAATATAAATCATCTTATAGAAAAACAAGACTTACAAAAATTTTATTATTTTTATTTGCTTTTTGTTTTACTATTTATAATGTTCTCAGATACCCGTAAATTCGTAGGTACCGCTTTACAAAATAGAAACTCTTAGAAAATTAAATACAAAAATTAGAAAAAGAAACACTAATCGAACCAATTTTTATAAAAAACACACACAGACACTCGAAAATCCGTTATTCCCGCAATAATAATTATCATGCTTGCTTTTCCAAAATACATTTTTATTATTTCTATCCTTTACGTGTCCAAATCTATAATAGTTTTTAGTGAAAATTTAGCAAAACATAGTACAAAAGTTTTAGAAATACCTACTAAAACTACCCAGCAAGTAAAACGTTTACCCTATATATCTATCACTATCGCACTGACACCCAACGCTTGTGTGCGAAAGAGAGGCAAGATGCGTCTCACTTCACCCTTCGATTTGCACCAATCAAGTCTAAGTTATGCACAATGTTATGGACACGGCTGTCTTGAGGTCAGTAAACACTTGAGATATAATTATTATATAATTACAATATAATCATAATATAATTACAATATAATTGCAACAACATCAAAAATTAATTTAAAATTAACATTCAATTGGAAAGTCTTAATTCCGTATGTGCATACTTTGTAAATAATCAATAAAATGTAGATTTATTTGGATAGACTGATCGACCATTCTTTGCACTTATAACACGTTCCTACATTTAAATTGACGAAGCATGCCTTAGAAATTCTTCAATCATTGGTTTAATATATAAACATAATACAATCCGAACTTAATTTAATATTAAAATTTCTCACATTAACAAATAATATTTTCATAATATCTGCAAGTGTGTACCGCGCTCTTTATTTTTATTAATATTTTATATTTATTTTCTTCAAAATAAATTCGTGTAACATGGCCGGTCATAGGCAGTTAACATTTGAATTTCTGCACGAAATATCAAATTCATTTTCGAACTTAAAATTGTTGGTTTTTTACAACATTCATGATAATTTGTTTATAGTTGTAAAATTGTTATTTAAGCGAAGGAAACAGGAATTTCAGCCAATTTTTTTCAGTCTTAGTGCTCTAAAACGTTTTTCACCAATATTTTCGTCTTTTTTACTAATTTTATTTATGGAAAATGTCCAATTGTAATAAATATTATAATAATTAATATTTATTTTTAATCGAGACATTTACGGGGTAAATCTCGACATTTTGACAACGTAAGTTATATTAATTAATATTACTTATATTTACAAGATACTGAAGAATATAATAATATAATTATGCAACAAAAATGCATTCAGGTAATTAATACTTTAGGTACAAGTAGGTTTACAATTTAAAATATAATATTTGTATCTTTGAACAAATTGGACATTTACCATTCGAAGCTAAACATAATACTAAACAATCTAAACGTGTGCGCCTAGTTTTTACATTTTTGAATATTTTTTGCAAAGAAATTCGAGTACATACTCTGGAAAACTGTATTGCATATACTAATAGTCGTGGAAATATTAAAAATTAATTATTTCTAAGTATATATCTGAGTTTTAATAAAAATTATATAATATGATGCATTAGTAAATTAATATTTGAACCACCCGTATGATTTTAACTATTGATCTCACTATATAATTATTTCTAATATATCAGTAATAAAAAAATTATAATAATAAGTAAAAAAAGGAAAATAGGAACCAAAAATAAAATAAAACAAAACTAGACAATAACAGATTGCTTTATTTAACAAAAAATATATAATATATAGAAAGGAAAAACAATATTTTTCACATGATCTGACAAGCGAACTCGGAGGCCATTTTGAAAAATTTGTTTCTTTTTAATTATATTTTTTAATAGAATGTAAAATTAAAGATAACCCATCGAACCTTATGATATTTAATATAAAATACATATGATTAATAACTATTTACAAAATACAAGTTAAGATTTATACTTTTATTAACATTAATTTATTCCAGTCTATAGTAAAGGCTATTCGACAAACTTAGCGTAATGTTAGAAAATTGATGGTTATTTTAATAATTCTAATTATTAATAGCAGGCAATTTAAATTAAATAAAAAATATACGTATAAAATCGCGTCAAGCTAACATTATGTAAAAATACTGTAAAAAATAAAAAGTAATTTACGTATCAACGGAGAAAATACAACAGGTTTATTATGCAAAGGAAATTCTTATTAATTTTAAATTTGTATTTTTTTTATATATTTTATTTTTATTATGCAATAATGTAACGTAAACCCAAACATGGCACCCAAGCAAAGATATGAAAAAATGAGATCAAATTTATTCTACGCGAAAAAATAAAACAATATAAAAATTGCCTGCTACACATTACAAAAATGTTTTTGTCCGCGATCTATTTGACAATCGATCGATTGAAATGTTTGTTCATCTCTCGACTGTGATACGACTTATATTTATATTTAATTATGATTTGCATATTTTCCATCGCTTTAATGTTCCGATGTATATGTACTTCATTATTATATAACAACGAAAAAATACAAAAAATGGGCAGTATCATGTATATCTTATATTACAACTTAAATCGATAATCTACAGAAGAGAAAAAAACATCAATAATAATAATCATTTGAAATAAATAACAAGTTACAATCTTTAAAAAACTGTTAAAATTAATAAAAAAATGGATCCTATTTAATAGTTTCGTTAAATTGAAACTTGTGTGATCTTCAACTTGCTACACCTTATAACTTTTTTATTTATTTCTTAATAAAACTCTATTCCTATTATTATATCTTTATATAATAATAATAATTATTATTTCTTCATTCAGAGTTAGATACACTTTACGATAATTATATTACGATATCCTTTATATACAATACACAATCAAACATGACCGTATGCATCATTATGTATTACATACATCTCAAAATGTTTATATATGTATTGTTACACTACATTATATATTCTTGTTATGAAAAATAAGAGAATTCATAACAAATAAAAAATGATATATTCTGAGAATAAATGTAAAACGAAACGCATTTAAATGTAACTAGAATCGAATTAAATAAATCATTTATTTTATTTTAAATATTGTACGTACGTACTTATAAGTAAATATCGTAACAGTCTCTGAGTACATACATACAATTATAAATATATTAATAACAAATGTTTAAATGCGTTTATTTTTACATGATAGGGGGGGATAAAAAAAATAGCTGTCTGAGCTAAAGAGTCTTTAAAAAGGTCTCAAAATGCCGTTTCTCCAGCTTTTATAGGCAAAAATGAGATCTAACGCAATGGGGGAAAGCCAGGCGCGTGTTTGTGTGGGACGTATTAGCCGTGCGTGTAGTCGAGCACACTGTCGAGGGAGAACAGCTCCTTGTAGAGCGCCGGGAACACGTGGTGCGGGTGCGCCGACTTGAAGCGGCACAGCGCCTCCAGGTGCATCAGCGATAGCTCTCTGTAAACAGCACATCACTTTAATAACAGCACGGGTAGAATAGTAGACGCCTCGCCACTGTCACTGCGTCGAGTGTGTGGTATCGAACCACACGAATTAGTGTTAATTGTATCTGTTACTAGCTGACACGACGGACATTGTCCTGTCTTAGACGAACTATCGAACTCAGGAGGTAAAATAGTCGTTAAGTTTTCTAAAATTATACAATTTTCTGAGCAATTTTCTTAACATCTCTTTCCGTAAGAACCTTCTACAAAGTATTGTTGTATATATAGAGTTGTACAGTCTTCCGCGATACTAGAATTGTTTTTAGTGTGGCAGTAGTGTCTTTTAAATAATTAAATACTACTTTTTCAGTAAAAGACGATCCTTATCTAATTCTAAAAGTTTGAAGAAGAACAAGCCATAGCTATCGAGAAATGAAAGCAAGGCCTAGTCAAAAACGTATTCAGATGGTAAGGATGAATCCTGATGCAGTATAATGTTGGGACATTATACTACCTAACAGAAACACAGGAGAAGCAATAGTGGGCTATTTATGTCTCGCGCTCATATTATCCTATTATTACAGTTATAATGTAAATGGTATATCGACAGAAAGCAGGGCTTATGGAAACCACCTTAACACTGTCCTTCAATTACATAATCCTTATACTTGCTATAAATAATACATAAAAATACATACCTGAAGGTGGGTATCTTCGCTAGCAGCGTGTCTAGAACAGTCACGTCTCCTTTAAGCGGCGCGTGGTTGGCCTCGATCTCGTGGCGCATGGCCGCCATTGACATGTTGAACAAACATTGGATCTCTGGGTTGCCACGCACGCCGTGCCGCTCTGGAAAATAAATACATATACAATTATATCTCCATAAATATCAAAACCAGTTGTGCTAGTAATCTATTCAAGTAAATAATAATGTGCCTCGGACAGAATTTCATTTCAGATAGCTGGTTTCTGATAGAGTTGAATAGAAACCAGCAACGAGCATTTGTAACTAAGGGTCTAGCATGAGATTTTGTATGTCCACCTCGACATCAACTGCGTGTCTTTACAGGCATATTAAATTAGTATAAGTTACTTTATCAACAAAGTCAAAGAGGTAATAAAAAAAATATACAAAAGACATGACTGTGTTAGGCCATACAAGATCCCAGCAAAGTTATGAAACAGGAGGTCAAATAAATTTTACTAATATTTTAGCTGCCAAAGATTTCTAACATGTTTGAATATTTGAAACGAAAACCGCCAGGCTTTAATTAACACAAAGAATACTTTTCCGGTAATGCATGTCCAGAGAATGTTTTCAGGCTGAAGGTAGTAAAGTAGATGGTAAATACCTGGCCACAACAGCACTAGGCTCTGGTAGAGCGCCAATTCAGTCTCAGTGAGCTTAAGTCTCGCGATCGTCTTCGCCGCGTCGAATATGCCGATCACTAGCGCCACGTCGCGGGAGTCACTGGAATTACAAATAGCAATACACTGTAGAAAACAATAACACAATTAGTATTATGAAAACAACGTCTGCATAGGGCTTAAGCTATTTTGGAGGAACTTTCGAAATATACATTTGATAGACACAAATTACACCCAGACTCAGAACAATCATGTGTGGATCACACAAATAATTGTATTGTGTGGGATCCGAACCCACAACACGCAGCGCGGCGTTGTCGCAGTCAAGTCACGTATTAAATTATCCCTATCAGAAACGAGATGGGTGTAAAAACCTAGGATTCAACCTCTTCGTCTTAAATGTAAAAGTAATGAAAAGAAATGACCCTTATATCTCGGGGGTCTTTTGACCCACAGGGTCTTTTAACCCAACTCGACCGAGGAATGACCCCAAGGTGTCTGCACACCAAATTACAAGTCAATCGGTCCAGTGGTTCTGGAGCTATGCCTGTCACTAACACCAATCTGCCACTAACACACAGACACACATAGCGTTTTCATTAACCTCTTCAAAGAAGACTCAGAGGTTAATAATGTGGTTATTCGGGTCTGTGATTAACTGACACATCACACGAAACAGAAAAAATAATATGAACTGTTTAGGTGGTATACGATAACAGAGATTTAAATGACTTGCTATTACTATTAAACCAAAGTTTGTATAAAAAATATTCTTTTAAATACTAACAAAATAATATCAAAATGTAAACAAATGTTGTGCAATCAATACCAATTATTAAATAAAGGCTATTAAAAATTAATTTTAACCTGACCATGAAATGAAATTAAATGAAACATTCTCAATTCAAACGTTTCATTTCAATTCAATTCAATACATTTATTTGCTCGAAACATGGTGCATTATAGTTGTTACACAGTAGAAAAAAATCACATGTACTGCTCCTTAGAGCTTAACGCTATTTCATCAAAGTAATTTTGCATTTAAATGTATCATTAACGAAATTAAATGAAACATAATTAAGTGAAACTTACCGTGCATGCACGCACTCTCTGATGGGCAGCACTACGTCTCCATACAGCACCTGGTCGCGGTTCACGTCGATCAACCGCGACAGTCGCACGATCGCCAACTCGAACGAACCTGAACAATACGGACTTAGTTAGCCTACATCATACAATCATCGCTTCACGTCTGCAGATTCCTCAAGGGGGTGGACAGAAGTGTATTACACCTACATTTGTAACGTTTATCCTGTTCAACCTGCTTTAGAGGCGTGGTTGACTTAGGAAGTGAACTAAGCAGAGATAATTTAAACAATATTCTACACGATCAAAAGATTTTATATTTTATAACAATTTGAACAAGTATATAAACACTTTTATAGCAAACAATAATGACTAGAAGTTAGATAGAAAAACAGGGCGTGGTTCTAAGAGTAAGGCTTGTTAAGTGGTCTTTGATAGAAAGATCTTTCTATCAAAGACCACTTAACTGATCTTATATATCGGCTACCGCCACGCGCCGGTAGGAGGATGAGAGGGTGCGCCACCACTCCAGCGCGAACGCGGCCGCTGAGCACGATCGGTCCGCGTGACACATTTCATCAGTTATCTTTTAGGTCTACAGTACATATTTATAGAGGGCGTTCTGCTACTGAGAATTTTGAAACAATGACATTGGCACCGATTCCTTTTGACATGGGGTTCCCGAGTCCCTTCAATGGCACTATTGGTAGGTCAGTGTTCCCATATTTTATGCTGTCCCCCTAGGTATTTGACACTGTATGAACACGAACTATATTCCGTAATTGGCATTTACTATTTCATAGAAAAGTTATGATAATCTAATAAAAAATATCGAAATACATCGGCCGCCATTCTATATTCCTATATTCTATTTATCTATTATAAGGTAATAAAGTTTTAATTTACACAGATCAGTAATATTTATTTTATTTTAGATAATATTTTTCTAAATATCTAAAAAAAATTGCGATTCGGCAATCGAACCCAGTCAACGATCGACTTAAAATCCATGCAAAGAGACTAACGGAACAGTCTAAATACAGAAATATAAGGGATATAATTACTTACCTGATTTTAGTAGTAGAATCTGATCATCTTGCGTCAGTTTCATGAACCCTGGTATGAGCTTGGCGAACTCGATTATATTCTGGATCATTCCAGTCAGTTTGTCTGCACAATCCAGCCACATTTCTTCATACGTCATCGAGTTGTAGTACAGCAGTCTGGAAATAATTTAAATCGATTAATTATAAATCATTTAATTATAAATAATTGACTTCGTTATGCTCAAATTTTGAAAAAAGAATTAATGAATATGAAGTCAATGAACGCATGCAATGCATGATGAATGAAATAAAAATGAAATTAATGGGATTAAATGAAATTTTTATTAAGAAAATAAATGAATGTGATGCGTGAACTTTTTTTCGGTAGATGGAGTTACATGCTTGGTTTGGTTTTGCGGTGTTGATCTGAGAATGAAAGAAAAACATTGATGTAATAGTCAACTGAGTGGAAGATGATTTTAAATTACCCAGTAACCCCTACTTTTGATACAAGACCCTATTAATTGGCGCAATTTTTATCATGCAAGACCGCGATGTACCATTGTCGCCATAATTCGTCACTAGATTGCGTTATAACCAATATGGCGTGCATGCATTGTTGAATGAAACTGAATAACATCTAACTTACTTAGAGACGTCCTGTGGCTTTCTGAACATCTCGTGTATGTACTCCAGTTTTGGATTTGTGTTCGCGTGTGCTTCTGCCAAGCTCTTCACAAGGACCTTGCTGATGTCTCCTTCCGCTGTAAAGAAACAAAGTAATTTAGCTACTAGTCACCAGATGGTAGTCTGATAAATACACAAATAATAATGAATAAAAATATCTACAAATAAATAAAATAGCAAATCAAATGAGCCATTATACGTCGAAAAATATAACAAGCATTCTAAAAATATTACAAAAGATAAATATAAAAATAACAAACCTATTTTGTTTAAATAAACATCTGTCACATTAGTTATGACAATCTAAATGACAATCCGTCAGATTTTGACAAAAATATAAATTTGTATTTATAAGTTAAGTTATTAAAAATTATTGTAGTAACGAGATGGCGTCTTATAAAAGTGTAAAATAACATGATATGGGAGTCGCACCACTCACAGCAGGTTTAATAGGAGCCTGCCTAGTCGCATGTTGGCGTGAGTATTTAAAGAAAATAGTAATAAGGAGTATTTAGTATTACTAATTGATTGCGAGAAAAGCATCAATAGGCCTGAAGTACGAATAGATGTATACGATACCGTACCATTCCAAGAGATCTATTTAATAAGAAAAACGCCATCTATTTGACAGAGTTTAAAACTCTGATGCTATTGCATATCGCAATGACGAGTTATTATTTGTCCTCAATGACGACGTGAAAATGTATTCCTGTGCGTTTTGATTAGTTTACTATCAACACAAGGGATTTGGAAAAACAAAGCCTTTTGTCCAACTATGGGAAACACCAACTGGTTAAAGAAGACGAAAAATTACAAAGAGGTCTGTTTGTATGCAGGGGGTAATCTCTGAAACATCAGTACATTCTAGAAATTCTCTAACTAATAGAATAAGCAACATAGGCAACATGTCACAAATCACAAAAACATCTGTTTGTACGTGGGGAATAAACTCTAAAACTATTTAACCGATTCTAAAAATTATTTCACTAATACTAAGCTACTATTACTACTATTTTTTACTACTACTATTGCAGAACAACATCGACCATATTTTATTATAATCACGCGTCACACCGCGTCTGAAAGCTAATATGTTAATATATTTTTTGCAGCTTGTATCATACCATGCTGCTTGTCATTGGCTCTCCTGCCGCTACCAATCATCATAGTGAGAAATGTTAACGGCAGTTGCCGTACATGTCCAAAACCTTGCAAGCCTAAGACTAGCAGCGCGTACTGGCAAAACTTCACTCGAGGCGTAAGTTTCCTTTTAATAATCTAATCAAGTCCCCGGAGGGGTAGGGCAGTGAACCGATATTTATCCAGCAAAAGTATTAGATCTCACGTGATAGGGAAACCATATACCTACATGCCACAGTTTAAAGCTGCGTAGTGCTATTATAAACTTATTGTCAGAAAAGCCCAATAATCCTGCTCGACTCGAGGATCGAAAACAAATCTCATGCAGTCAAGGCAGCATAATAGAATAAATGCTCCTATTGGCAGATGAGCTAGCCTGCTGCTGACGTGCTGGCACTGAGAATTGTTTGATAGAAAACCTTAATAACATTATGCTCGATTTTGAACTCAAGACCTCATGGCAGCATATTTTTATTGCTTCTAGTGGCAATAGAGCTAGCCATACCTATAGCAGACCTTGTCAGGCAATGTCAGGAGTTTCATCTAAGCCACTACCTACCGTGATAGTCCTGTCCTACTCTCTATAAATCTTCTTAAATAAAAACCAAATTTATTTTTCCAGACCTGTCAGCAATGTCCCGATGGACAATATTATAATATCCACTGGACCAGAAGTGGAGTCAAGTGGTCCAGGATAGATAAACCTAGTTTCATTTAACATTAAATTATATTTGAACCAGTATTCCTTTTTAATCATAATTAATAACTGTAGTAGAATTTAACTAGCATTAAAACTGAAAATATCGCTTATATTTTGCCAGCTGTTTAACGTATCAGGTATTAGGAGGCAGGTCCAGACTCCAGGTTACTACTCAACATATTTGGACAGAATATCCCAATAACACTTTACCTACCTCGCCAGCGAACCCTAAACGTCATGCACAACAGTACACACTACCTATGTAATAACAAGATACCACGCGAGCGAATCCAATAGGTAAAAGGACCTAATTCTACAAAATACTATAAAACTTTACAAAAATAAACTTATCGACCTCTGATAAATTATGTTAAGTAACAATATAACAAAAGAAAAATAACTACATAACATAACAAAAACGCAAATAATAACCATTTAGCCGAACGTAACCATAATCAACCATCAGTCACTTACACGGAAGATCGTCATTCGAACTGTGGCTCGACCCTTGGTGTCTTCTATTCGTCACAGCATTCGGATTGACCATCCCCATCCCAGACATGTTCATGTTTAACGGATCCATTAACCGGCCATGCCCACTGCTGGACGTCAAGTCATCTGGGCTTAAATCTTCGCTGGTTAAAGACACCGAGCTTTGCCCACTGACTAAAACAGAATTTTGGATGTCCATCGGACTGTGTTGGATGTTCGAAGGGCTGTGTAGAAAGGTGGTGGAATCCACATAGCTGGCGACTAGGTTGTCAACTCCCATTGAGGTCTCAGGCTTGATTTCTTGTTTGATGTTGATCACTCCACTTGAGATAGAGGCTGGGGATTGGATCCTGTCTTCGTAGCGATCGAACTCTTGTATTCGCTGTCTGGGGATCTCGTTAATGGTGGATGGTCGCATGGATGTGGTCGGAGTGGTGACTGTTGTCGTGGCAGTCGAGCCTGATGGTCGGACGATGGTTGTTCCTTTCGGTTGGTCGTCTACAGGTTAAATTGGTTTTAGTGGCTGATTATTTGTTTCTAATGTGGTTCTATAGAAGTTTTTCTTAGAAATATAAATAATAATATAATTGTTGTTTTGTTATTTCATGTAAATTGTACTCTAGAGTTGGTTTATATTTGTTTCTACAAAGTTTCTGTGTGTATTTAATTATTCACAAGTAGGTAGAAACAAGTGGAAATGCACTTAAACACAGTTATGTGTAAGTGTGTTCCAAGTTAGTCGCAAAGAAATTTTTTAAAACTGTTTTGTCTAGTTTTATTAGTATTATAATATATAGATGTTAGTAATTTAAATAAATGCCCTAAATCCACCTATAAATAAATCTCAATAACATACTTAATAAAAAAACTTCAGTTTACTAAATCATTTTTGAGAAGATTTTGTTCACAAAAATTCCGCTAGAAACGCTGCAAAATCTTGCCCACTTTTCGTTTACACTAAAAACCCTTACGTTATTGAGAGTATTCAAACTATAAAAAAATAAAATAAAAACATACCATGACTAATAAAATCGGGATCCAAGAATCCCCCAGTCTGTTTTGGCTCGTATGTGGTGGAGTCCACGTAGTCCGCTGATACGTCATACGGCTGCTGTGGAGGAGGCGCGGGCTGTATGCTCCCCATGGTGGACGGGAGCGCCGGCCCGGGGTTGTTGTAGCCGTACGACGATAGAGGTGACCCGTAACCGGGATATCTAGAAGAAAACAGGCTTGGTTAAAATACTGCTATTTTGAAATGCGTTTCTAGATGTATTGAGAATTTTTTATTGTGTCAATTTTCTTTATATATTTATTTGTGTACCTGCCCAGTGCATAATCATTATGATACATCGTTATTTTATCATACATTAATTGGTGTTAGTTTTAAGGTGACAACAAATGCATTTATAAAGATAAAATGTTAATAATAATATAATATTCTGCCACGTCGTAATGTTAGACATTACGTCTAAGTCTCAACTAGAAATAATAAACGCTCAACTCGTTCTAATCACGTCTTTAATTATCATAAGTGATTGAAGCATTTTGAGCAAAAACCTATGCGATGTCAAGAATGTTCCCTCATACCAACAATTTACTGTAAACCAGAAAAACGTATCATAAATCTATTAGCAGAATCGCGTAATAAAAACAGTGCCATCTATCATTCTTAATGAGAAACTGTTAGTACCGCTACTTTATACTAGGTGGCAGTATTTAGTTTACCGTTAAGCACCATTCAGTGGTGTCACGACAGTGTACCGTTGGACGCTTACTATAATGACAGCGATGCACCGCTGACACATTTTGAAGTCCGTATAGTAATGAATTACAACGGTGATAGGAGCTAGAAAGCTTCAGTCTTGCTAACTCGCCAACACACTTTTGTTTAGCTATTATGATTCACGAGTTGAGTGTCTTCGCTTGTACATTATTGACACGAAGATTATCTAAAGCGGTGTATAACATTCTATATTAAGCAATAGTATGATTAGTGAACATGTAATTTTGTTTACACGTTATTAGTCTAGACGGAAAGGTCTATTTTAGTACTTAATATCTTTTGTAAACATCTTTTCTCTCAAGACAAACCGAAATATATTAAGAGTAAATACCATTATATAATTAAATTAATATTCCTAAGCTCCAATTTTGGTTGTTTGTTAATTTTTTTCGTATAACTGTTTAACTCGACAACAGATGGCACTTACCCATTATAATGATGGAATTGGTCGCTCGAGCTGGGTGTTTGTTGCTGAGCGTCGTATACTGAATCGGGCGCGGTGTCTGTTTGCGCCCTCATTTGTGCACGGTGGAATCGAACCTCGTCTTCAACTTTCTCGCGTTGTTTCTTCGACATTCGTCCGAATTTCACCGCTGGAAACAAAAATACAATACGTTAATATACCTAGATCTAGTTCAGCTATCTGCCGCTCGGAGCGCTAGCGTCGCACTAAAAAGTAATGCCACAAATGACATAACAGGGAATCCGATATTCGCATCGTTCCCATGCCTCCTTGATATTCACACGACAAAAAAACGCAGCTAAAATCGGTACTAACAATACAATGCAATTATGTTCTCAATGACACCTAGCTTCATCGCTTAGTTACTCAATACCTCACACACACATGCATACAGTTGAAGATGTGTGCGAAACGCGTTTGTGTGAATGTGTGCGTGGATAAACGGGCCTTGATTGGTTGTGTGTGTTGTGGATGCGCGTGTGTGCGTCCGGGACACTTCGGCCGTTGGCACACTGCCTAGTGGAACAACGAACTCGCGAACTCTGACGTATGTATGTATAGTACGTACATGTGACGTGTACAGCGTGCTACGTAACGACGCGATCCCGTTGGGCGGCAACTCGACCGATTTAAATTACGAACGACTTCAAATAAAACTTGTACTTCGAACAGCTATTTAATTTGTTCGGTTAATTTTTTTAAGAATCGAGTTTTAGTGTTGGTCTATGTTTCGTTTCTTTGTTTAGGAGTTCGACGACTTGTCTATCCGGTATATGATGAGCTCTCTTACGCTTCATAATATATGGAAAGGCAGTTCTTGTGTTTTGGTCACATTTTTCTTTATGTATTCCAGAACAGTGGTTCTATAGTTAGACGTCCCAGTTATATTTTCATACAGCAGTATGTGGAAACAAATCAAATTGCTAACAATAGCTGTTTTGTCCACGAAAAACAAAGACATGAAAGTCTATGAACCCTATGTGTGTCAAAAAATATTTATTTTCGTTTTAAATCAATATTTGAGACGCGAGACTTTAGTTTACAATGACATTATTTATAGAGCGATGACGTCACAACTGGCAAGTAGGTAATTTAAACATAGCTTTTATACAAAGCTACTGTGTAATGTAATAAAAGATAAGCTTTGTTCCGCATACGATTGTAAAATTAAATATTTTCATTACATCGCTTACGTAAACGAACAAACTCGCATTGATAAAATAATGTACGTAGTTACAACACAAAAAAAAACAAACGTAAATTATCGCCAAACACTGACAGTATCACGAATATATAAATTACATAAAACCGAACCGTAAAAAAACTAAACAAGTAAAGAAATATGGGTCGATACGACTTGTTTAAAGAATTAGCGCATATTACATAAACTCGACCGGTGCGCGTGTGTGCGTATTCGATCGTGTACGTGTAATACAAACGCGCGCAAGTGTGCATGTCATGTAAAAACTTGGATGTGTTTATGTCATGCTTCATGACTGCAATTGCACAATACATAGTGATGTGACATTTAATGTATCGATAACACTATAATTATGTTATGTAACTTTTCGAAGTTATGTGTGTATTAAATAGTTAATTATCGCTCGCTTTAACGGTGAAGGAAAACATCGTGAGGAAACCTGCATGTCTAAGAGTTCCCCATAATGTTCTCAAATATATGTTAACTCTGCACCAGGCAAGCGTAGCTGTCTATGGCCTAACACTTCTCACACTGAGAAGAGGTCCGTGCCCAGCAGTGTGACAGTTACAGGGCTGATATTATTATTGATGTAACATTATAAGACTAAAACGATGAAGAATGTTATTAGTAACAACTGCTATATTTGTAAAGAGTCAACTATCCTGTTTCTTTAAAAGGAGTGTGATCTGACCGCATACCAAAGGGAGATTATTAGTCAACGATGTTTATGTTAGAATTCTATCTAGTGAAAATCTATTGTCTCCATTTATCCCTCTGGCAAATTCGTGTAAAATATGTATGTGGCTTTAAGTTAGCATTAGTTTAGTATGACAGTAAGAGACGTTTACTATGTAGTGTTTTAGTATTTAGCATTTATGCGACAGAAAAATAATGTGTGTGATTGAAAACCACAAAAAACTTGGTCAGGAAACTGGTGCGAGAACGTAATGTTTTAAAGGGTGCAAAAATATACGGAGAAGAGTTCGGTTCAACACGCTGGTTCAATATGAGCTATCAGACATCACGTATCTTAGAGAAGATTATATAATATGTCTGGGACATGTAGGTTTACCACGACGCGACGGCTACCTAGGCTACCAAGTAGGCTAAAATATAGTTAAACATCTTATGTTACAACAACCCGCTGGCAACCAGACGCAATTGCTTTTTAATTATGCCTGACATATCCTCAATTGACAGACTAAAATAACTCATATGTCATCCGAATGAAATACAAAACGTTACTATTTCAATGGAATAAGACAAAGATTTATTCATCGCACTCTCGGCAAAAAGATTTGTTGAAGAGAGGAGGCAGGTCCTCCCACCTCCCACTTCTCCCTCACCCTCCCAGTTAGAGCGCCTTTGTTAGTAATACGTCTGGCTCCATGAGCCGTCACATATCTGTACTAATGTAATAAAGCTGAAGAGTTTGTTTGAACGCTCTAATCCATGAAGTACCAGCCCGATTTAATTATTTTTTTTTTGTATTTGGTGGCCCTATTCTCGAGATAGGTTATATATAAGCTAGATAGTCATGCTACGGACCACGGGAGTGAAGTAGTAATCATGAACGTGGATGAAACCGCGGGGACTATTTGAATTAAACGTAATTGCTTTTATGCTATGCTAATTGCCACATATGGTTTGTATTATTTAATGATCTTTGACCAGATTTGAAAAGGTTAATTTCATGAACGTAGTAGATTTAAAATGAGTTACATAATATTGTCTTCTGTTTACGCGAATGTTATTCATTGAAAATAAACTACTATATACGGATTTTATCGCGTTATTTATTTTACACTTTATTACAAAATTTTGAAACTGTCACATTTCTGCTAGATACTATTGAACTTTACTAATTTTTAAGCTAATTAATTTATTAAAACTATTAAAACTATTTATATTTAAGTTTACAGTTTCCCCGACGTTTCGGTTGCTTTTCAGCAGCCATGGTCACGGGGAGATTAGTAAAGTTCAATAGTATCTAGAAGAAGTGTGACAGTTTCAAAATTTTGTAATAAAGTGTAAAATAAATAACGCGATAAAATCCGTATATAGAAGTTTAATTTCAATTTAAATGAGTTATCAAAATCTATTTATGCTATTCTAATCAACGAGTGTCTGTCTGTCCATACTACTGATATTATAAATGTATAAGATTTTGAAGATATTTGGTTGTTTGTTACTTAATCACGTCTGAACCGAAAAACTAATTAGTACCAAACACGGCCTGCCTGATGTTTAGAATGAAGACCGTATAGACATCTGGCAGGGTAAATGTGCTCTGCCTGTCTGATTTTACTATGGTTACTTCTTTTAGTATTATTGTTTAACTTTATTACCACATACTTCTGCACCGGTATTTTTACCCAAAAAGTTTGATAACACTCCTATTATCTGTGATAGCCAGCTCGTAGCCAGTTGCACTCACTGATCGGTAAACGATTAGCGAGGTTAAACAACGTTGGTTGCGGCTAGTCTATAGATGGGTGACCGCTTAGTGGTATTTCATCTGAGCGTCTCCGTGCTGCGGAGGGCACGTAAAAAGTCGGTCCCGGTTGTTGTCAAATTGACAGCAGTCGTTAAGCCATGTCAGAGGCCTACGGGCGGCTTGAACAACTCTTGACAACAGGTTGGCCACTAACCACACGAAAAGAAGAAAAGAAGATCTGTGATCTTGCCGGCCATCATTTGCCACGTAATGTGTTAAGCATACTTATTTAATGCCTAGTTCTTGGCGATACAACTGACAAATAAGAAACAAATTTTGACCTTGTTGAAATTTTCTATCCATGACAGATTGAACTTTACACCTCACGATCGACGGTAAGACAGTTAAAATCACAAAATTAAACAATTACATTTTATCGATAGTATTACTATTTTATCAATCATATAAACATACATTATCGAGTATCGCACATCACTAGACACGTTACAAGTATTGCGCAAGCGTCGTCACGGCACGCGTCAGCGGCGACGCGCTATGCGCACGCGACGCTCAATCACCAACCTGTCTTCACTGTTCACAGGGTAAGCAGAGAACTACATACTTGACAAAGTGTTAACGCTACGTCTCTGACAGTGACTTAAAGACTTTCATTTATTTATTCAATAGTCTAGATGTACCGCAAACGATAGATCATAATTGATTTTATGAATATTACAAAATATTTTGTGTCGTGTAGATCGAACCTATAACAGTAGGCGGGTTGCTATTGGCGAGTCGATCACTAAATCGCTGTGCTATCGATGTAGTTAGATTTCTATCATCCCGTGCTGGTTTTAGACTTAGAAAAACTTAAGACGCTTTTGTAAATGCAATATTCTTACTTGACATGAAGAACAGCAATTTTCCTGACCCGGGATTCAATACACGGACCGCGCGATTGACAGTATGAGTACTTTCTTGAGAGAAGCAGTCGAAAAGAACATTGGCTTACAATATTTTTCCGATATTTTTGCAATTGTTTAAGTAGTCACTTCACTTAGCACTAATTCTGATATTCTAGGTTCGATTCCCATAAGAAACATGATTAATCACGAATAAAAACAGATTTAAAGAAAATAAAGTATAGTTACATAAAACATATACTAGATGGCAGTAGTAATACTACTGAAAGAAGTGTTGATTTATTTTTATACTATCTTGTCTCAATAATAAGGTCTTATGCTCAAAGATTGTAGCAAAAATGATAACTGTAAAGTCCCGAGTTCGAGCCTCAGAAATCTTTAAAATAATAATTTGGATAGAACTACATTTTAAACAAAAATATAATAATGTTCATATTACTTTCATATCTTTGCATTTTTCCTATTTTAGTGTCAGACTATATCCGAGCCGAATTTAACCAAAATTGGTCTAGCCGTTTAGAAGTAGAAAATAAACAGACGGTCTCAATTGCTTATGCTATCTACTAATATTATAAAGAGAAAAATTTGTACATTTGTTTGTAATGAATTAACTCATTAACTACTAGACCGAAATTGATAATTCTTTCACCATTAGAAAGCTACTTTATCCAGAAGTAACATAGATCATATAACATCACGCTACAAGTCATGGGAGAGTTCAGTTAGTTTATAATATTAATAGACTTCTGCCATATTTGTTTTAAAATAAGTGTTTTTTCGTCTATGCTTAAAGGCTCAGACAAGATATAAACTTACTATCAGTCAAATATTATCTAGATTTAAAAGAAATAACCTATATTTTAAATATTTAGACTAAGTACGAGGAAATTCTGTTGTTTGTTTGTTGAAAATTGTTTATCTTGATGATATTTTGACAATCGGATAAATGTCTAGACGTATAATCTGAGAGACCTAATTTAAGAATAATTGTTGTGATTGCACTGATAGCGCAGTGGCTAAATTGATCAACATGAGGCAATCAGTGTTTGAGTTGCGTGTGGTAAATGATTTTCGTAGGTCAGTCTGATATAGGTAATTTGTTGGGGTAGTGAATAAAATTCTTCTATATTACATTTCCCTAAGAATTTTGGAATAATAAGTAAGTATATAAAAACACTCTTATATACAAATGTCAGGTTTTGTAAAAATTGCAAATCAATCCATCGACCACTTTTTGAGTTTTGCGGACACAAACATAAAAAAATTGTTTAATTTTTTATATATAATGTGATCTATTTTGACTTTGTAATTTTAATATCTCTTTAAAGTGAGATACGATGCTACCAGTCGTGAATATCTAGATTCGATTGTCGGATCAGACAAAAACAGCAGCTGGGCTAAAAGCCCTAGGAATAATTACAAACATTAAATACGTAAAGTTTGATTGTAAGCAATTACTGTGTGTTACAAACATTCAAACAACACACACAAAGAACACCCAGACTCGGAACAACTATTTGTGTACCACACAAATTTTCCGTATAGGGATCGAACCCACAACACTTGACACGGCGACAGAGGCAAGGCGACCACATTAACCACTTCGCCTGCCCTGCAGAATTTGAAAATTGAATCTCGTATCTCACGATTAGTCGTAACGAAATACATTTTACGCTCCGTGCTTATTCGATTAATTTCTTAAGAGAGCTTAATATCTTTTTATAGACCCTTGTGGAAATCGAACCCCCAACAGTTGGCACGGCGGCAGTGGCACGGCGACCTAAACCACTCCATCCGTGCAGTATAATATATGAAAAATGAAAATTGAATCTCGTATCTCACGATTGGTTGAAACGATGCACTTTTTAGCTCCGTGCTTCTACGAATAATACCTTATGAGAGCTTAATATCACTTTACACGATCCGGGACTCGAACAGCCACAAGTTCAACCGCAAACTGAACTCACAAGAAGTATTATAACTATTATTTCTTGTATTCCCGCCGTAGTCTTTGACTTACGTTGGGTATAAACAGTTCTGATAACACTACTGATAAGAGTTCGGTGACCCCTCGTTCGCTTCCTGAATACACACGTGTTGAAGGTATGTGATGTAAAAATGTTTTATATACTTATACTCACGCCTTAAAACCCCTAAGGGGTAGGCAGGTAGGTATAACACTTCTTCTTTTCGTGTGATTAGTGGCCAACCTGTTGTCAAGAGTTGTTCAAGCCGCCCGTAGGCCTCTGACATGGCTTAACGACTGCTGTCAATTTAACAACAACCGGGACCGACTTTTTACTTGCCCTCCGAAGCACGGAGACGCTCAGATGAAATACCACAAAGCGGTCACCCATCTATAGACTGACCGCACCCAACGTTGCTTAACCTCGCTAATCGTTTACCGATCAGTGAGTGCAACTGGCTATGAGCGCCTATAATATATATATAACAAACTATGGGTTTTCAGTTTTCACTCGTAATACGAGGAGGTTATTTGTTATCGTAAGTATGGAAAATTTCATCAAAATCAGTTCAGCACTTTAGCTATAGAAATATAAAACATACTTCCATGAATACAATATAGTATCCTAACTAATATTATAAATGCGAATGTGAGTTTGTTTGTTACGCTTTCACGCCTTAACTGCTCGACTCCAAATTTCGCATACACGTTGTCAGGGGTAGAGAAAATGACATAGGGTATGTTTTATCTAGTAAAAGTACTGTTCACGAGACAACATCTATGTTATCACGAGCGAAGCCACGGGCAAAATGTTGTAGGTCAATACTAGCAATTTTCTTACGAAAGAAATATATATATTTATACTAGATGTGCCCGCGGTTTCACCCGCGATTATGATTACTGCGCCGCCGCCGTGGGTCGTAGCGTGATCTTATATAGCCATCCTCGATAAATCAGCTATCCAACACTAAAATAATTTTTCTATTCGAACCAGTAGTTCCTGAAATTAGCGCGTTCAAACAAACAAGCAAACTCTTCAGCTCTATAATATTAGTATAGATTAAAACGTCCAGCTAACCTAAATATTTCTGTTGATTCAGGTTTAGAATCGAATCTACAACCTCTCGGTCTTAATTCCGATATCAAGACATTCGAACCCAAGGTACCCTTCTGACTTTTCATAATACGCATATTAAATAGTTAATGATCGCTCGATTTAACGGTGAATGAAAACATCGAGAGGAAACCTGCATGTCTGAGAGTTCTATATAATGTTTTCGAAGATAAATGAAGTCTGCCAAACCACTCTGGGCCAGCGTTGTGGACTATGGCCTAACCCTGCTCACACTAAGAATAACCTCGTCTCCAGTAGTAGAACAACTTATAAACACGCCTGTTCTATCATATCTACAGATCAGTAGCAGTTACAAGCACCGATTTTAGCCACGATACCTGAGTAACAGTAATAAATGGTACAAAATGGTACTTACCATCACGACTCATACCGAGTTTGAGGCACTTCTGCAACCTGCAGTACTGGCATCGATTTCTGTTTACACGATCGACCACGCACGCTTTGTTCCGCGGGCACTGGTAGTTCACCACTGGAAAGAACGAACGAGTTAATAAGAGAAAACAAGAGTCGGTAAGAGAAAGAAAGAGTAAAAGAAGGGCAGAGAGCTATAAGAAGTCTACCGTCACCTCAAACTACAGAAAGAGATTCATCTATGCTAATATAAAAAAGCTCAAGAATTTGTTTGTTTGAACAGACTTATCTTTGAAACTACTGGTCGGATTTGAAAATTAATGTAGCATTTAATAGCCCAATTCTTGAGCAAGGTTATAGGTCATATAACATCACGCTACGAGCTATAGGAGTAGAGCAGTAATCTTAAACGTGGCTAAAACCGCGTGAAACGACAATTAAAAGGATATAGATTTTTACTGAATCGAACCCAAGACCAAGACAGCAGTCGCATACACTGAGATAAAGGAAATTCAACTA
Organism: Catocala fraxini; assembly: GCA_930367265.1. Taxonomy (NCBI): domain Eukaryota; kingdom Metazoa; phylum Arthropoda; class Insecta; order Lepidoptera; family Erebidae; genus Catocala; species Catocala fraxini. The sequence goes on from OV884051.1 coordinate 940,709, forward strand.
AAGCGACAGGAAAAGTGTAGAAGAAGCTATTTCGTTAACTTGTGTGGAAAATAGCATCAGCGTTAAAGAGATTAGGATACCCAGTAGTTGTAGTAAGGGAATTATTATTCAGTCTGCTAATTATTGCATTTAGGCAGTCATGCAAAGGTGTGAGGATAGTACCAGGTAATTGATTGAGTAGTCGGTACGTACGTCACCTGATAATGATCGTAAACGGACTATGTGAATTATTTTTAGTTTTGTGGCCAAACTAAAAGAAAACAGTCTTGATAAAAAATGTACAATCTCTGAAAATTCAGAATTTCTTTATGTATTTTCTTTTACTTTTATTTATACATAGTCTGAAATTTGTATAGGTGTAGGCAGGAGTGTATAACGCTCACATTTCACCAACAATAGTTTTAGGTTGCACGTAATTAGCAAACCTATTGCATTTTAACTTCTTAAGAATTTCTATACAGGAAAATCTAGCAAATCTTTTCTGGAGTCGGGCATTAAATCCAAGACCTCGAACACAGCAGGTGCAACTCAGGAACTACTGGTTCGAATTGAACAATTCTTTAAGTGTTGGATAACCTATTTATCGAGGAAGGCTACAGGCTATATAACAACACGCTACGAATAAAAGGAGCGAAGCATCAATGAAAAATGTTGCAAAAACGGGGAAATTTCTCTTAAGTGAAGCAGACGAAGTTGCGCGGGTCAGCTAGTCTTTTAATATGCACCGTTCCAGACTTCATATAATAATAATAATAATAATATCAGCCCTGTATTAAACTGTCCCACTGCTGGGCACGGGCCTCTTCTCACTGTGAGAAGGGTTAGGCCATAGTCCACCACGCTGGCCCAGTGCGGATTGGCAGACTTCACATATCTTCAAGAACATTATGGAGAACTCTCAGAAATGTAGGTTTCCTCACGATGTTTTCCTTCACCGTTAAAGCAAATGATAATTAACTATTTAATACGCATATAACTTCGAAAAGTCAGAGATGCGCGCCTTGGTATCGAACTCGAGACCTCTGCGTGGCAGTTCAGTCGTATTATTTCTTGACACGAAACCTCAATAACAGTATACGTGACTCGGGGATTGAACCCGACATCACTCAGCAATCGCAGTGGAAAGCTATTGATGAAAGGTGTTTTTTTGTGGAGTAAGCTTACCATCATGTGGTCTTACCCACGCGCTGGTAAGCCTTTACCGTTTGCCTATGATAGCTTGTGATACCAAAGGTATCACTTGCAGGTTGCTTATAACCCTGGGCAATGGAGTAGCTTTATTGTTAACCCAGGATTTAAAGGCTACAGACCATATCACAGCGCCATTTAAAAAAATATCGCTTTGTCTTCTTTCTTTAAAAAGACATCAAACACACCAGGTATAAATCCTGTTTCACGAGAGAAAAATTAGTTTATTTGTTTTATAAATAAGAAAACAAAAAAATTAACTATACCTGTGTGGTTTACTTAATTTTTGACGTGTACGGGAATCGAACCCGCGTGGTTCGTCGCTTTAGTTAACTACTTAATCCATAGCTTCATTTTCTTCATTTCATTCTCATGAGCCCTACACCCTTGCTTTGCTGAACGTGGCAGTAAATGTAAATTCATAGAAAAATTCAGTGTAACTTTGACATTCATAAGTGTTACTTTGTAACCTAATCTGAATAGATATATTTTGAATTTGAGATTATTATCATAGAGCAGGATTTGAACCTGCGAAAACACTGTATAGCGCTTTAAGACGACATAGCTACTGGACTCGAAATTTTTTAGACGTAACGTTGCCTACAAGTTTATTTAGAGGTTTAAAACACCTACATTTTATCAGCTATGGTTTAGGTCCAGGCTTTACCTAGCCAAGGAATCGAACCCGCGGCCACATGCACAGCAGTCATATCCACTTCCACTGTGCCACCGCGTTTGACAAACGAAATAACGGTTTGCTCCATCCGGGGATTGAATCTTAAGGTTTAAAATAGCATCAAATAAGAAGCCGACCTGTGCTCTGAGACCTTCTGAAGAAGCCCTTGCATCCCTCGCACGTGATGACCCCGTAGTGGACCCCAGACGACTTGTCCCCGCAGACCTTGCATGGTATTATCTCGATTTGAGCTGAAACAATAGAAAACATATCATTAGCATAAAAAAAAATTGATATAAAGAGAAAGAGTCCATCTTAGTCTCCCCGTGACCATGGCTGCTGAAAAGCAACCGAAACGTCGGAGAAAGTGTAAAAATAAATTAAATCTAAATAGTTTAATAATAATTTAATTAGCTTAAAAATTAGTAAAGTTAAATAGTAGTAGTAGTGTAACAATTTTCAAAATTTTGTAATAAAGTGTCAAATAAACAACGCGATAAAATCCGTATATAGCAGTTTAATTTCAATGAATAATATTCGCGTAAATAGAAGACAATATTATATAAAGAGAAAGAGGTTAAGCTACTTTTCCACGGTGAAAGTTTTGGATGGGTGACCGATTATTTTGTAGCTCCGTAATTTTTGAATGTGGGATAAGGAAATTTGCCAATGTCGCGTTTTAGATGGGTGGCCGTTTAAATTCCTTTTCTAGGTTAAATCATTAGTACTTACAAAACGTTATTTATGTTGGTTATGCAATTTCGTCACGGTATTTTTTTTATTGTTGCTCTAAGATCTACCGAGACTACTACTCTAAGAATTTACCGTAGATTAGGCAACGTTGTCGCAGTTTAGTATTTGGATGGATGACCGTTTAAAAAGACTTGTTACTTTGCAAAATCAATCTTTGTATATAGCAGGGCACATAAGGTAGGTAAAGCAACCTTAACGTAGTCTAGTTTTTGGATGAGTTACCGTTCAAAGAAACACTTGGCCAGCTTGGTGGCAATATGGCCTAACCATTATCACACTGAGAAGAGGCTCGTGCCCAACAGTGGGACAATACACACAGGACTAATATTAATTAAAATTAATATTACTTTTTACTATTAATTGATTCTACATCCCATATGTTTGCAGATCTTCTTCCGAGCGGTACGTTTAGCGGCCATTTTCGGTTAGAGTACATTGACCCCGGCAAGGTCGGCGCGAGGCCACTGACTTCTTGCGTCTGTGTGTGTGATCACAGATAGGACGAGCCCTCCACACATACATATAGAGATTTTTATATAACTAGCTTTTGCACGCAGTTTTCCTCGGCAACAGTATTTTTTTCTGGATGTTAGGTACCCTATGTCCTTTTCAACAGCACTGATACGAGTATGCGAAGTTTTATAAAAATCGATCGAGTGGTTAGGGCGTGAAAGCGTTACAAAAATACATTCGCATTTATACTATTAGTTACGATCAGTATCCTATCCTTATCTTATCTTATGTGGTGCCATGTCAGTGCAGACCGGCGACACTTCGACCCAATGGGATCTTTTGTGACGACACTCTCCCAATAACGACTGCAATAGATGTTCATGGCAGCCGGGACCGACGGCTTAACGTGCTCTCCGAGGCACGGAGCAGGCGATGATTGTCAATCAATACGCACATAATTTCGAAAAGTCATTTAGCTGCCGAAAGTCAGAGGTGCGCGACGTGGGTTCGAACCTGAGACCCTCTGCATTACAGTCTGTTGGTCTCCCCACTGAGCTATCGCTGCTATCCTATCCTTACTAATATTATAAATGTGAAAGTTTGTGAGTATGGATGCTTGTTACTCTTTCACGTAAAATGTACTGAACCGATTGCAATAAAACTTAGTATGTAGATAACTGGATACCTGGATTCATACATAGGCTACTTTTAATCCCGATATTCCCACAGCAACGGGACTTACGCGGGCGAAACCGCAGGGAAAACTAGTAGCTAATAAATATGAAAGTATGTTTTAGGTTTCTACAACTGAAGTGCTAAACCGATTTTAATGAAATTTTTCTGTTGATTAAGCGCTCACACTTATTTGGGCAAAAATGTATACTTTGTTAAATCTAGATTTAAAACACCACTACCTACTCCCCAGGAATATATAGGCGTAAGACTACATATATATATACAGAATGTCCCAGAAGATGTAAATCAAACTGTAACGGTAAATGTCTTATAGTAGAACTAATGGACGTACAGGAAAAAAAGAAAAAATATTAGAAAAATGCAATAGCTAGTCATATTTTTGACTGTCTATCTATTAGCATAATTAGTGTTTAATCTAGATAGATAGACTTATCTATTAGCATAAATAAAAGCAGCGATAGCTCAGTGGGGAGACCAACAGAATGCAATGCAGAGGGTCTCAGGTTCGACCGCACGTTGCGCACCACTGACACCACACATCATCTATGGCAGTCGTTATTGGGAATTCAGTGCCCTATAATATCCTGACACTGGTCTAGCCTTAGGGTGTCGTTAGCCTTCGGGTTGCGGAGGTCAGATGGCAGCCGCTCCGTGTAAAAATTGATATCAATTCAAGTCCGGTTAGACCAGAAAAAGCCAACCCCAAGTGACTTGAGAATAATAAAGGCTAGGGAGAAGAGAAGAGTGTTTAATAATAAAACAACAAAAAACCGATAGAATTCATTCATTTATGGTCGTAGTGTACAAGAAAGTTAAATATTATGGTAATAAAAAATTTTGTAAAGTTTAATAGTATCTAGTAGTAGCGTAACAGTTTCAAAATTATGCAATAAAGTGTAAAATAAATAACGCGATAAAAGCCGTATATAGTAATAATATATACTTATACATATATAATAAGTTTAATTTGAATGAATAACATTCGCGTAAACAGAAGGCAATATTATATAAATAATAAATTATATCTCAAGTAGTAGTTAGGATACATTTTTATTTATATTTTTTCTGAACGGCCATCAGTTCTGCTATAAGATATTTCAAGGTTATCCATTAATTACTGGACACTCTGTATATATTATGTAAAAATAGTGTGAATGGAACCGTCGCAAGAGGAAGACCTAGGCGACCGTTTCTTAACCAGATCGGAGACGTTCTGGACAAAGGCCAGGTTAAGAGCACCTTAAACCGGCGAGCGTGTATGAGGAATGTGATGAAAGTGAATGAAGCTAGGGAAGTGTGTCAGGATCGTAGCAAATGGAAATCTATAGTCTCTGCCTACCCCTCTGGTAAACAGGCGTGAATCTATGTATGTGTGTAAAAATGGGGAATATTTGTAGTTTACACGTGTACACAATTAATCGTATCTAAATGAACAAAATCATTAAAAAATCATTAATACGAATTAATTATCTATGAGTATAACACATACCTATAGACTCAGATAAACTTTTATTTATTAAATAATCTTGACATCCATATTTATATATCACTATATATTATAAAACAAAGTCCCCCGCCGCGTCTGTCTATCTGTTCGCTATAAACTCAAAAACTACTGAACGGATTTTCATACGGTTTTCACCGATAGACATAGTGATTCATGAGGAAGGTTTAGGTGTATAATTTGTTAAGGTTTTGTACTACCCGTGCGAAGCCGGGGCGGGTCGCTAGTTTATCTATATGCTTATATACACCATAGGGTAAGGAGGTGTATTAGACCCACATTTAGCGAGCTAGGGCTTAGGTCGACATGCTGATTGGCACATTTCCACGGTCTACACTGCTACAGAAGATTTCCTTAACTTCCAATAAAATAGTGCCTTCACTGTAAATCGAATTTGTGTCTTTACGGTTGGCCAGACACTTGTACCACGGAATCATTAAAGCATGTTATGTTAAAACTGAATTTAAAAACACACAGACGAATACTAAGATAACATTGACATAGCCAATTTTATTACCTTTTTCAAAATAGCTTTAAACCCTATACTAATAGGTGTTTTATCTCAATACTGTGAAGAGAAACGAAGCTGGGACCTCTCGTTCAGCAACCCAAATATTGCAACAATTCCTTATAAGATATAGCATTGCGTATAACGGCACGCAAAACAATAGTTGCCAAAACGTTCCTTTTCACGCAATCTTATGACAATGCGATTTCGTCAACGGATCTAGAAATTGCAATATCCTTTCGATTGGACTTTAGCATTTCTACACGCTATATTATCTTCGGTTATTTAATGAATAGAGTTTAATAAGAATAGGTACACTTAAATACATTACTTCGATTAAATTAGTATTGTCACAGATAATATAATACTATACTATGTATTGTGAAACGATTACATGAATGCATATGCAATGTATTTAGAGTGGTTAGCGACGTGTAGTGTGTAGTGGGTTTGATTTCCACAAAAAATCTGATCTACAGATAGGTATTGCGGATCTGGGTGTTGGACATCTATAGGATTTTTCTTTTAGGTTAATAAAGACAACTCTCGCACTAGGAATAATTCCTGGATTCCGTGGAACTTCACAAATATTCAAACAACGGACACAATAAAAAACACCCAGGCTTGGAACAACTGTTTGTGGATCACACAAAATTACTGTGTAGCATTCACAAATCCATGCTAGGTCAGCATGGAGAACTACGGACTAACTCTTTTTAGATTGAGATAAGACCAGTGTCCAGCAGTGGGACAGTGTATAAGCTATGCTGGTGCATGAGGAATGTATTGAAAATATTTTATATACGTATAATTTGTTTGTTTATACGTATAGTCTCTGGAACTACAAACCCTATTTTTTTTAAATAATTGATAGTTATATTGCACATTCCTTTGTAACATGGGCTATGATTTAGTGACATAATTCAAGGAAAGCCGCGTGCGGCAGCTAGGTATTAATATTTAGTAATATAAAATTATCTGTAATATTTAGTGTACAATGTGAAAATATTTAAAATAAATAGCGTTTATTTCTCGGTTAAAACCACATCAAAACTGTTAGAGTAATTCCATACTACGTCAAAAATCAATAGACAGGGACACACAAACCTCCGTCCCGCTCTAAACCTATTTGTCTTGCTCTAACCCAGCTGATTGTGACGTCAGCGGGCGTCGACCGCGGACACGTTCGGAATTGTATCACGCCTCGCTACGTCACACAACAGTTAGCCTTTTTGAATTTGGAACGCTTAGGATACGTTCCGATACACACTGTTACATAATGCAAAGATTTGTGCGTTTTGATAACCGTGTATCGGAGCTCTTGGGTTTGTTCTTTTTTTGAAGTTAGATGTTGATGGAAAAAGCGGTTTTGAATCTTTCTGTAGCTTTTTATAGTTCGTTTTTTGAATTTTTCGGTTTAAACGTGAACCTTGGTGGATTACTTAATTTGAATTTTTGTATGTAGGTATTGTAAAGGCAGGCATAGTACATACATAAGCATAGATTTGTTTAGTTTGCTCAATAAAACTATGCGCGTATTTTTATTTAGTTTGTTATATTTGTAGGTTTACTGGCAGCCAGTTTTTCTTGATTTGTACATAATAATATACTTACTTTAATATTATGTCATTTACGGCATACCTAAAGCTGTGTATTTACATAATAGTACACTGTAGATGTGTGGTGAATAACATTTGATTAAAAATAGGAATACAGTAAATAAGCTGTCAAAGTTAATATTACAAAATGGCGCTTTATGCCGTTCGAAAATTGAACTTTGCTTTTTGCTAGCCGAAGCTAGCTAGTCGAAGTAATAACATAATATTATGACGAATGAATGCCAAAACGACACCTACTGTTACAAGTCCAGACTGACTATTCCCATTGCCAACGCACCGTTAGAACACCCGAACGTCATATCACCAGCGAAGTCACGCCGGTGATTACCGATTTCGTTGCAATTTGCATTCAATAAAGAACTCGAGAATTTACACACCCACTACACGACACGGGTCAACGCCCCCCGAAGCCTCAGAACAAGGCTCTAGTTCCAAATTTGAATTTTAATCTAACGGCTTACGTCACGGGTCAACGAACGCGCCTGTCCGAACTAGCGTTAATAGTACAAACTTTTATTCCAACACCCTTAAACACTTACGAAGACTCTATTACCATTGAGTAAGGTTAAGTTTTGAATACCAATTAGTTTTCGAATTTCGAATTTCAAATGCCAAAGTCGCTGCGAATATTTACTGGTTCGAAATTCGTATGTGAATTTGAATTCTAGAATAAGTTTCTTCATATATATTTTTTTAAATGGTGCGTTTTGATTTGACTTTTGCTATACCATTATAGCTAATAATAGAACGGTATTTTAACAATCTAGATATGTCCAACAAACATTCAACAAATGTCTCTTTTAATTATTTGTATCGCGTTTTTTAAATAAAATGGTCAGGAAACATGCAAGCTGACGCTAAAAATATTGTCAATACGGTCGACTAAAATGTCTGCCTCGGGTTTAAAATAGTGCCAATGATGTTTACACGTATTTTATTAAACTATCTCAGCCGCGTGACATTCTCACTTAAATACGTTTTAGTTATAGCAAGATATTTATAGATATTTTCTCTCTATTTCTATACGAAACAAACAGAAATCTTTATTTAGTATTTTCTAATTGTATGCTAACTTCAAATAAAACATTTATGACTGAAACGACAAAGACACAACTGTAAGATATGAAATTCGAATTTCGGATATCTATGACGGTGAAGGCTAATTTGGCACCAATTGAATGCAAAAATTACGTCACGTATTTTACATAATATTAAATAAATTAATAGTTATGTGATAGATTGTTTTTATATTTGACAATAGCATTTCAGACACGCATCTCTGACTATGTGTAAAGTCAGACATACAGATTTTAAATATTGTAGTAGCATTTGGCTTAAGATCTGCTCTAAGCGGTCATCGAACCTCCTATCTATTGTCTTATTAATGTATTGTAATCGGATTCCTGTGCATTGCACAAGTTTTAAAACGTCGCGCATTGTGCATTACTTAGGTATAAGCACAAAGAAATAAAACTATTTCAACAATAAACATAAAAGGTACGTCTGTTGTTAAGTTGGCAACACTGTTAGAACTCATTTGTTTATTGAAAATTTAAACATGGAACAAAGAATTTGAATAAGAAATGAATTTAAATTTGGAAAATTAAGTGGAATGTACTCATAAGTTGATTTGCTTAAGTGTTTGCATATTGTTCATTTTAATTTATATATCGAATGTAATATTGTTTGAAATTTATTCGTTACTTTTTTGTTACTATGTGGCCTTTTTAAATAATAAGGCTGCATTTATCTGCAAAGGTAATCATGATAGTATACTTATGCAACTGACCTCAATAGACTTATGAAAACAAGGTGTAAAACCCAAACATCTTGGTCAGCGTAACGACCCCATTAACCGGGTTTTCTTACAGAAATTGGGGTCAAATTACGGTCGAGCTTTGTGCGTAACAGATAAGTTTTTTACAATACTAATTCAACAAAACTACAGGCAAAACACAGGCCTATTATTAACGCCAACTTATTCTACCATATTGGATTCTAAAAATAATTTAACGTAAGAAACGGAATGTTAGTATAATATTAATTATATTATATCCTTTAGAACACCTTTATAAGATACGTTTATCCAATTACAGACTACAATTCGGAATAATGATGAAATATGTCGAAAAATGGATGCCATTTTTACAGATAAGAAATTGATAAATCGTAAAATTGGCCGTTCGTTTAGTAGGACCCCCTATGTCATATACTGCTTACCCACTCAATGATAAAATATGCAAATAATAAAGATACATAATATAAAGATATATTTTACGTAAGAAAAAAATATTTCAAGGCCGTCGAATACATTTTTATCAGAGCAAGTCAATGACCGAATATCGGTCAAACGCAAACCGCATTAGAGATTGTATCGCAAAATCATATGCACAACGCAGCCGCGCACGTTAACGTAATCTGATTCACCTACGTTTTGTGACGCGGCTGACATCACGGGCCAATGACCTCCATACCGCATGGTTCATTTTATATTTAGGAGAATCCATTTTACTGTGACCTTACTTACGTACAAAAATGTTTCAGTAGATAGATCACTATATAATAGATGTTGTTTGTTAATCCGTTATAAATGGCAAATATATTTTGATCTCTCGGACCGTTGTGATTGTTTTGTGTGACAGGTCTTTTTATAATTGTGACGTTTACTGAGACTATTATTGATACTTTGATCTGTAGACTTTAAAATATTTCTTTTGGCGGGTTGCTTTATTTATTTCTACATTTGTCTAATATACGAAACAACTTGGCTACATTTTTTTTTATACATGTGCCTAAGAATTAATTTATGACCGCTAAATAATCATATTTTGATAAGATAACATAAACTATATTTAATAGGCTTGCGTCAAGAAACTAGTTTTCAGTTAAATTTATGATTAATTAAGTAGGTATTGTGACTCATGGCATGCTTGGATGGAGTTAAGCAATGTTGCCGAGGTCGAATTTTTGGATGGGTGACCATGTAACAGCAAAAGTTTCACTCACATTTGAAATTATCGTTTATCTAAATAATGGTCTAGCTTAATAATATAGGTAGAATTAGTAGAAAATTTACTATTGAGTTGTAATATCACACTTGGGTATAATGAGGCTAGGCAGACAGTGAAAGTACACTAAGTCCATTAAAATAGTCATGACATATATGTCACAAACCTGGCAATGAACCTGTCAAAATCAAAACAAAGATGGCGGAATCGTTGACACACAAGTCGGTGACGTTTGCATTTTAACACGCCGCAGGTCAACGACTTGAAATTATTAAAAAACGATGACTCCATCAATTATTGTTACTAATGACATGACTCATATTTAGTAATTTAATAAGAAACGCTATTTTATTGTGAAATAAATTTATGCAAGTTGTTCTAAAGTTATTTTTTCATTAAAATTTAAATTAGTACTTAATAAAATTTTACCTAACTTTATTTTTATACTAAACTACATAGATCTTACAAGCAACTTGTACAGTGCAATTATAAATTTTCTCAGTATTTAAGCCACTTTTATTTCAAAATTCATGAAAATCTACACAGCAGTTTATCTGTAAGATAGTCTTTTGAATTTATTGTTAACAAACATACATAAAATCACGTCTATATATCATTGAGGGGTAAATAGAGGCGATTTTCACTTACTTTTATCCAAACATGTTTTATGTCTCATACGACCGATTAAAACCTGCTGACCTCATTAGCAAACCCTGTGAAGAATACCAAAATATGTTACCTAAACCGAGAATCGAACCCAAAAACGGCTTCAAGCTCATGCTGCAAGACTGATGAGGAAATACCGTTATTTTACATTAAGGAAAACCGTTGCGGATACTATTCTGCGTTACATATTACAGTTAAGGAAAGTCTGATGTTTAGGATGTCAATACTGAAATTCTATACAATTGACGTGTCAGGTCATTGCACCTTCGACTACCAATGGTTTAGTGGCGTAAAGTTGAGTATGATCGTGGGGTTATAGGTTTGATTTTCGGGTCGAATAATCTGGTTAAGGATTTTTTTGTAGCAGCTTGGTGTGCAATATGTTGATCTAAAACCCACTGGCACAATGTAAGACACCTCTGCCTACCCGTGTAGGGATATAGACAACATTCCATGTATATGATTAGCCATAGATTACGGCGTTGTTTGAATAAATCTACACAGAGACACTAGCTCCTGAGAATTTCCTGATAAAAGCAACTACTATTTAACTGGTACTAATCGTATTAAGTACAAATCCTTAGTTTCTGCCTACCCCTCCAAAACATAGGCTTAAGTATTTTATTTAACGCGACCAGGATATCCAACATAAGACCGCTTGTCTTAAATGCGTATATTCATTTATTGTTTATACAAGTTCAACACGTATTGAAGGGACTTGAGGTTTATATTGAATGTTCCAAATGTTTGAGCGTAGAGTGCTTTACTTAAAATACTTCTTATAAGCTTAAGAGTAAGTGTCTAAATGCTGCTGTAATACGATAAAGCTCTACTACCAAAGGAACCATTTTAAAACAAAGCAATTTCCTTTAATATTTAGAGAAACATCCAATTTGTTGCATATTTATTTTTCAATTTTACTCGCACGTCTTTTACAACTCACACTGCTACCATACTTTCCGAAAAAAGACAACTTACTGGAATTAATTCCCGTATCGCGGGAGGATACGCACCAAAAAACACTATTCAGAGTCAAGATGTCCTTTCTAATCGTTGCTTCATATAAAAAAAGGTATATATTTAATCTAGCAAAAATAAATCCCGATTAAGCGCAAAATGGTATAACAACCACTTGAACATTACAGTGTTAACAAAATCATTCATTTGCGCACACCCTAAAATAAAAGTGACAGCATACGTCACATGACGTCACGGGTCGACGACATCACGCGTGCATTCTATTTTTAAACGTTTTGACAATAGTTTTCTTTTTAAATTAAGCATGAGGTTTTATTAAGACTTAGCTTTTCGACATTTGATTCGAAATTTAAAAGCGTTTGCATTTAAACTTAGAAAAATACTATCTGCTTTTATTTTCATATTTTCAATAAAGTCTTTGGAACAAATGCACAGAAGTATTATAATTACTATTTTTGTCAGGTCGAGTTATCTATCTCTGTACTGTTTTGTAAAACGAGGGGTCGTGGAAATCTTCTTGTGTGGAGATCAATAATCTGTAATGGAAGTGAATCGGGATTTTTATGATACGGTTTGGCGCCTGTCACATCTGACCTTCACAAGTTAGGACGAAATCTACCACTGTCTTGCCAAGTAGAAAGTTATAAAAACACAAGTGTTCAAACATCTAAGCTGTGTCTTAAATTTCGAGCTTGAGTAACTGACAAATAAGCTTTTAGTATTTTGTATTAAGAACTCGCATTATTTTTAAACCGTTATCCTATCTGAGACTCACAGCTTTTGAAATTTGAACAATATTAATTTTGAAGTTTGTCTTCAATGGAGGTGGGAGATATGGAGAATTTAATTGCGATATGACAAGATTAAAACTAAAAATAAAGTATGAATCTAGTTACATCGTGTAAGACTCACGTAAGAGGAGAGTGTATCATCAAATTAACGGGCATCGGCCTTGAACCCGCCAGAGGCCAATTCGCCGGATGACAACCCCGAATTGTTCCATTACGACATTTCAACAATGACAATTGAGACTTAAAATTTCGTCGAGATGAGTAACATTACGGTGTCAAATGTGCTTTATTTACATTTAAAACGGTTTTTCTGCAATTTGAATTTAGAATGAAAGTTATTTTTAAATATGAACAAGTGACACGCGATGACCTGAACGAAAATATAATACTTTTATTCTAATTACAAATGATAAAATCAATATTTAATATTCTTAATACAAAACCTAAGTAATATTATAATATTGCTTAAACAACATTCCACAATTAAAACTTTAAAAATATTACATTGCGCCAAGACAACGCTCCGTACAGCCTTCACTTACGTCGTTCTAACACTGGCATGTCAGTCCACGTGTCAGTTTTTGAAGGGTCATTGACACAAGTGCACTTTGACTCGTAGTAATTGTTTAGTTTTTCGTTTAATCGTCTCTTACTTCAATTTTTCATTGTATTGTTTAGTCGTTATTTTAAACATTTTATGATTTAAATACCAAATGACTAGTGTATTCTTTTTTCAAAATTAAGTCGTTAGAAATTGTAAAATGCTGTTATATTTTCAAATTTGGAATTTGCATTTGGAATACCTTAATAAATTTAAAAGGAATAAAAATTATGTTCTATATTTGAATGTTGTTGTTCCTCTACAATATAATGTTTGTGTGTTGTGTAAGTTCTGTACAGCCAGTCTCTAATGAATGGCCTTCACTCAACATGAGTGCAATTGAGTTGTACCTACATGAAAAAATATATTCGCTGTCTTAAATTCATAGTGTTGCTATGCAGTGACAAGTTTTGTCCTAGAAGACTAAGAGCAGAATAAAACAATCTTTATAAGTGTTAAGTCTTAGGGAGTTACACAGCTATTAAAACATAAATTAATCATTTTATCTATGAGTTGACATGTTTGGCACATTTGTAGTGATTAAAGTAACTGCTTAAACCACTGCACCATATGAACAATTAACAAAGAAGAACTTTCATGTAAGCATTTTTATTTTTATTAAGTAAAAATATACCAAAAAATATTCTCTTAAGAGTTAAAATCCAGGTGTTACAAAAATTATTCAACCATTTAAATATTTTACCATTGAGCTACGACCCCAAGAGAATGACACTAACGACACATGTCACAAAATGACATAGGTAACAATATTCGCACGTCACAGCTTAACCCAAATGTCATTCCAATTAACCTGGTTAAAACTAAACAAAGAAAAAATACCTTTAGAGGCTAACTGCGGCAAATTAAAATTTAGAACACAAACATTTAAATGCAATTTAGGACAACAGATAAACGCATCGATTGTAAATAATTTGCTTAAATTTGGAACAACTGACAACTCGTGTATTTAGTTTTAATTTGAGTAAAATTCGACCTTGTGTCTATGGCCTAAAAACCGTCGAGATTTTTTTGTGTTTATGGTCAATTAGAGCTGACCTGCTTTAATACAATCACTTGTACCTATTTTTATTATGGCTTATTAATATGTATATAACACATGACTAAGATAGTTTTAAAGCCCAGTAGTCCAACAGTGGTGCCTAGAGGATTATTAGGCATGGGCATAGTTAATATTTTCTATGTAGATGTGACAAAAGAATTTAAAACCGTTGCTTGTTTACGAGTAAACTCAAGCCGTGTCGTTTGACAACATTTTGACTATCAAATAGTCCAAAGATTTTTCTGACGTATCGGTAACATAGCTGTCTAAATATTGAACAGTAGCTACGTCTAAATATGTCAATATACATCATTAGACATTTAGATTAAACATGCGGCTTTACATATTGCTCTAACTAGATCTTAGGGACATACAATACAATTCTTTTGCTAAGTAACTTATAGAGAGGTATAACCCTCCTACCGTTAAACTCATCTATTCCAACTTTTGCAATAGACAAATGGCCAGCGTTGTCGTTAGATAGAAGCACCATTGACCTCAGTGTCACCCAATTTGCAAAGCACTTGGAAATTGGGTAACACTGAGATGTGTGATAAGAAAATTTGGTCTGGTCTACTCTCAGTTAAATAAGTTACACCTGCAGTCGAGAGGTTATAGACTCGAAGACAGTGCACTATCGACAGGAACTCACTCCTCACACAAACATTCAAGCTTAACTGGAATGGTTAAATATTAGTAATTGGCAGCCTAAAGTGCAATTCATATTTAAAAATAGATAACTGCCATATTCGAAAAACATTCACAATTGATTCATTCTTAAATGTTTCGTGCAATTCCTAGACACATCGTTTAATAGACAGAGATGAGCATATAAAACGTATTGAGTTTACTTTGAGTCAGACAAGTGAGAGACGAATGACGTCATTACACACACGTCAAAGTTTACCATTTGTTATCTATGACATAAATGTGCACAGATATCGTGAAAATGCATAACGTATTTTTCTGCCTAATATCATAGGCATAAAATTAAGATGACACATCTGTGATATATATATATATATAGTCTATGTTCTATCGGGTCATAGTAGTTCGTTGACCTACAGATTAATATAATATGTACGTTATATTTGCACAAAATATTTTTAATTAAATCTGCTGACGACATAGCCGTTAGGATCGATAATATGCACTTTGCTCCAACGAATTGTTCACCTATTAAATAATCGATACAAACAAACAACTCGATACAAATATTTGTTTAACGTATCAACTATTGGGCTCAGTGCTGAGGCACACGTCGATAATATATAATACAGTAAAGTGACGAAAATAATTATGACTTTATAAAAGACATGCCAAAATAATAGCGTCCTACTACAAATAATCATAGAATAAAATAAAATTAAAGTATATACCTCTGATGGAGTTGGCAGCTTTCTTATCCATGAACATCCCAGATATTGAAGATCCAAACATGCCATCGCTGCTCCCGGGTGGAGGGGAGGTACTGTCCGCCACAGACCCTGACGTGATGTCCATGCCCATCTGGTTGTGCATCACAGGCTGCACGTCCGTATGTGGTTCCCTCTTCAACTGCATACCCTGGGGTAGTCCCTGTGATTGGTGCAGCATGGTCGAAGCCGAGGAATGCCCTCCGTGTTGGTCTGGAGGCCACTGAGACCCAAACAAGTCGTGGAACTGGTTGTTATTCATCATTCCAAATTCAATTTTCGGTTCCTTCTCAATCTTTTCTTTTTAAAAGTTGTTAGTTTTTAATTTAAGTTATTTTCGGCCAATGATTTTGTATGCACGCGAATCGAATTCGCATTGCGGTCGGCACTAGTATCACTGTACTCTTGGTGTTCCAATAGTATTCTTTATTTAAATTTTTTATTCGACTATGTCGGTAAGGCAACTATTTTTGTCTGTTTATGTTTTAAATCCAATATTTTTCTTCGAAAAACTATGGCACTCCCAATGTTAATGTTTCATCAACTTTGTTGATTAAAGCACCAGATATATGTTTTTAACTGATATATATATTCCGGCCCAGCGGTGATGTAAGATTTCTTTTTGCAAAGTTTATTTCAGGTATTAACTTTTTGAAGAGCAACAATTTTTTTGGCATTTTGTGTCCGTAATTGTGTTTTGTTTTCTTCCTTTTGTCTTAAATAAACATTATATAAGGCACTATTTGATTTATTGTTACTATTCACTTGTTCCCTTATTCTATTTCTTTTGTATCATCCCTTTATCAAAAAAATTGCAAAACACAAAAAATCTGCAAAGAGAAAATCGAAGCAGAAAGAAGAATTGATTTAAATTTTGAAAATGGTTTTTTTAATTTAAGAATGCCAATTAGTTTTTTATTGCCAATGATTTTAGGTAACCGAACAGTGATGCTCAATTATCTAAAATCCGTTATCCGAATTTACGTGGAATACAAGATTTGAATTTTAAATTTAGATGTTGTTAAACGCCACCACGTTCTATTTTCAAAAAGAAAATAAATTGTCACTGTTGCACTTAAAGGCACTGTCACTTGGTTTTGTGAAAAATAACAATACGTGTTCACCTCACTGCTGGAAAAAATTTGTACGTTATATGTTTGTACTATAGGTTGTGCACAACTCGGCTTTGCGACGGCAACTGGCAAGTCCAAAGATGTTGACGCCAGAGCGGCCCGAACGTGACTGACGCATTGACGAATCTTCGGCCAGGCTCACGAAAAAATTATATATTTTTTCATTCCGGCCGAATAATCAACTTAGCTCATAGCGATAGTTCAGTCGCCCCGGCGCGGCGCGGACTATGGGGAAAATTTTCTTCAATATTCATCTTTAAGGAGAAATTCCTATTGGTGCGTCGATTAGCACCCCGGTACCTTCGAAATGTCCAACAAACTGTACGGAAATATGTGTAATTACGGTGTAATTAAGAGACAAAATTGCCCATCAGAGGCGCGCGGATCACAAGGCGTCGTTTGCATGTGTGCGTACGTCGGTGTCGTGTACGGACACAGCAGCGCGCGCACACACGCGCGCGGGCGACACACCGGTTCATTGACCCCGGGACCCAAACAAAGTAGATTTCGGTGAAATGCTGTTGAACTCTAGTTTTGAATGTGGAATCACTGAGCGATATTACGTCGCCGCCTTCTCTGGCGAATTTTTTCGCCAACGAATACGATATTTTGTTCCTTCATCAAATCGTGTGAATTGCGAATCATATTTTTTCTTTTGAACTTTATTTTGTTGGTTTATGGGCTCATTTGAATTAAGAACAGTTTATTTTTTTTATGACCTTATCAATCGTAGTTTACGTCATGTCATTATGTTATCTAGATTATGTTAATATTAATAACAGATGTGATAATATTTTTGTCAACGAAATCACGATAACTAAATAAATTATTTTTCCTTGATAGTATTAAAGTATGTTCCTAACTCAGTAAACTAATTCATTGTTCAAAACTACTGTTGTTTTCATACAGTTTGATACCAGTGTTAAAAGGTCACTGACCCAGGAAAAATGTGTTGTCAACCGCAAATAATGTAGGCAATTTTGTTTCACACTGTTTTTGTTTACAGAGTCATTCCTTTAGGATTTATAAGTCTACAAGATTCCAGCTTATTAGTAAATAAAAGTTAATTAAAAAAGCAAACGTCAATTTTCTTTTTCAAATGTTTAATTCCAATTCCATCTTTAAAAATATTAGTAATTAAAAAACTAACATCAATTTCTTTTTTATTTTCTACATTCAAATATAGAAATTTAAATTTGTACGAGGAAGGTTTAGTAATTAGATAAAAATTGTTTTATCGACAACTTTGACTAGATATTTTAAAAAGTCGCTCATTAAAAAAAATAGCACTAGCTAGTAAATCTTATGTCAATTCCAAACTTTATTTATGATTCGAATCAAATTTGAAATTAGACTTAATCACCTGTCAAAGGCAATTTATGTCAAACTATCAGGTCATTGTCTCAGTTGTCTATGGGTGAGGTTTATGGACAGTTATGGGATATAAACAGCAGTTAAATGTGATAAACAACTAACTTATCTACAGTTTATCTCATATTGTTCGAAAACAGCGCATATCACAAACAATCTATGCAACCTTTGTATTCAAAAAATTACAGTTAAGTTATACAATATGTACCATTAATTTATACTTTCACTCAAACATTAATCATTAAAAAAACTTACAAAACGATTTTAAGATTTATAAATTATAATTATATCCTTCATATAAAAAAAATACCATATTGTATAAATATTAGTGGAAAAAAAAAGAAAAGTGTAGGAGCCGCCAACCTTGCGGGGGAGAGAGACGGTGAATGTGACGTCAGACGTCTCTGTCTCCCTCTAGCATGCAGGCTAACGACCCGCGACCTATTGATTTGGGACCACGTGGTATAGCGATGTTCCGTACTGGCCCACTGCTGGGCTTTGGGCTAATGTGAACTCTACATCTATTTAAATAATTAACATTTTATAGATACAAGGTACCAATCGTCTAGTGGGAAACTGTTGGACTGCCACGCAGAGGTCTCGAGTTCGATCCCGAAGCACGCACCTCCGATATTTCAAAGTTATGTTTTGTTTTTGCTGGTCAAAATGACCACAATTCGCCTGATGGTAAGCAGTCGTGTGGTCTAAGGGCAGTGGGCTCTACACCGTCCTCCTAGCAGCCGAGGCGATGTTGAGGTCTCTACTTTGACGGACTGAGAAGATGCTTTTTCACGCTCCGCTTGAAGCATTCCCCGCATGGACCCAGGATTGATGGAAGAAGGAAACACGTGCCTTGGCAGAGAATTCCATGCCTTGATCGTTCGGCAGAGGTATGAGGACCCAAACTTGTTGGTACGCGCTGTAGTCGACTCTACCGTGTAAGGAGCCTCTGCATCTGAGCCCAGCATGCGTTGTTCTGGATAGGAAAGGGGAGGGCGGGATAAGGTGGAATGGTTTGGTATTAAAAAGTTAATTATCGCTCGCTTTAACGGTGAAAAACATCGGGAGGATACCTTCATGTCTGAGAGTTCTACATAATGTTCTTGAAGTTATGTGAAGTCTGCCAATCCGCAGTGGGCCAGCGTGGTGGACTATGACCATGTCCAGCAGTGGGACAGTTTAATACAGGGCTAAAATTATTTTGTGAATGTGTTTGGATGTTTACTATTTAATAATACATAAACAGATTTGAATAAAACTCTGCACATAGTTAGATCATATCCTGAATTAACTTATATGATATGACTATAATGCGTTTCCTTAAGATTTACGCAGGCGAAGTCGAGAACAGAAACTAGTGAAATAAATGAGACATGAAGATATGTTTTGCACGCACATTTCTCAAATATTTAGGTCCTTAAAATAAGGTAAGAGCATATAATTCCGAAGCGTGTCCATGCTAAAGATTCCTAACAGAAAAATCCAATTTTCTTCCGGATATCGAAGTGGATACCCAACGATCGACTGCAATCGTCACCGCTAATTTTAATAACAGAACTATCAAGGCCAACTAGTAATAAATACTAAAATTATTATTAAGTAATCCAGGGATTACGATATAGCATGTATATAAGAAAATTCGCACATACGAAATAAGTTTTATTTGACAACAAAATGACGTAATCTTGCGCGCACAAAGTGCATCGTTTTATTCTATACTAATATTATAAAGCTGAAGAGTGTGTTTGTTTGTTTGAACGCGCTAATCTCAGGAACTACTGGTTCGAATTGAAAAATTCTTTCAGTATTAGATAGCCTATTTATCGAGAAAGGCTATAGGCTATACAACATCACGCTGCGACCAATAGGAGCGGAGCAACAATGAAAAATGTAGCAAAACGGGGGAATTTCTCTTATATGAAGCAGACGAAGTTGTGCGGGTCAGCCAGTCACATATATAACCTATTTTGTAGCACCTAGCAACCTACATGTCTAGATTATCTATGGTATTCGAAACACACGAAATATGTGTTACTATAAAAAAATATGATCAACTAGATTTAGCCCGCAGCTTGGCTTGCGTAAATGTCAATTTTCTTTCCCTCGGAAACAGTACTTTTTTTTGGGTGAAAGATACCCTATGTCATTTCCCTGACAACGTGTATGCGAAATTACATGATGATGGGTCGAGTAGTTTACACGTGAAAGCGTAAAAAACAAACAAACTGCAGTCGCATTTATAATATAAGTTACGATTTCGTGGCACCCAGCAACCTATTTGACACACACGACATACAGACCCTTTAAAAGATATGATGTATTGCCATTCACAATATAGCCAAAATTCTACTCATATTGTTTATGGAAAATTATTAAAATCGGTTTTGTTTAATTATTTTTATTAGTCTCGTTATATATATTTTACTGAAAGTCTGAAAACAGCAGTAATATCGAGCGAATTTAATGTTTTTAACGGTTCTAGTGCTTATAATAAATAAATTATGAAAAAAATAAAAACGTGTTTACATGGCAGTGTTAGATATAGATTATATTCCTAATTATGATGTCGGCCTCGATGGCGTAGTGGTTAGTGTTACCGACTGCCACGCCTGAGGTCGCGAGTTTGATTCCCGCACAAATCAAACATTTGTGTGCATGAACATGGACGTTGGTCTTGGTCTGGGTGTATCTATGTATAATATGTAAGAAAAAAAAAAGTATATGTGTATGATTATCCATTGTCTAGTACCCATAGTACAAACTCTGCTTAGTTTGGGCTAGATGGTGTTGTACATACATACATTCACGCCTGTTTCCCAGAGGGGTTGGCAGAAACTACGGATTTCCATTTGCTACGATCCTGACACACTTCTCTGGCTTCATTCACTTTCATCACATTCCTCATACACGCCCGTCGGTTCAAGGTGCTCTTAACCTGGCCTTTGTCCAGAACGCCTCCGATCTGATCAAGAAACGTTCGCCTAGGTCTTCCTCTTGCGACTGTTCCATTCACACTAGCCTTATAAACTTTCTTAGTCAGTCTTTCCTCGTCCATTCTTTCCACATGCCCAAACCAGCTTAACACACCCTTTTCTATTCTTGTCACTATATCCACTTTCATGCCGCATCTCTCTCTAATCACACTATTCCTTATTCTATCTTTCAGAGTCACACCACTTATATTTCTCAGCGCTCTCATTTCTACAGCATTTATTCTGCTCTCATGCTTCTTTTGCCATACCCAACTTTCACTTGCATACATAAGTGAGGGCACTAATAGTCCTCTATGAACAGCCAAACGTGCCTTTTCGGAAACATTTCGACTGTTCATAAAAGCGCGTAGAGCTCCATTCGCTTTGTATCCCCTTTGTTGGTGTTGTGTGTATGTGATAGAATATTATTATTATTATTTGTATAATAATATCAGCCCTGTACCCAAACTGTCCCACTGCTGGGCACGGGCCTCTTCTCAGTGTGAGAAGGGTTAGGCCATAGTCCACTACGCTGGCCCAGTGCGGGTTGGCAGACTTCAAATATCTTCGAGAAAATTACGTATAGCTCTCAGACTGCTCAGACATGCAGGTTTCCTCACGATGTTTTCCTTCACCGTTAAAGCGAGCGATAATTAACTCAAATACGCATATAACTCCGAAAAGTTAGAAGTGTGCATCTTGGGATCGAACTTGAGAACTTGGTAGAACAATTTACCAACTAGCTTGTCGCTGCCTTCAATTTTTTTTATTTATGAAAGAACAGGGGTATACATTTTTTTGGACAAAAGACCCGTTTCTCTCTTAAATAGAGCTGTTAAGGTCTCGAATTTCCTCTTAGATGGGGTTGTTGACTGGCAATCTGAGTAGACCAAGCCGTCTACTGACGTCATCCGACGCACAGATAATAGATAATACCTGTTATGATTAGCTATCAAAGCGACGTCCCACTTAACTCACTACATATACATATATTACATTACTTTTGTAATCAGTACTGTATGATGTATATATATATGATATATGAATAGATAAACTATTTTTTACATTGACCTAAATTTATTATTTGACTAGCAAGCTAGTTGACCCGCGCAACTTCGTCTGCTTTACATAAGAGAATATTCCCCGTTTTTGTAACATTTTTCATTGACGCACCGCTCCTATCGGTCGTAGCGTGATGTTATATAGCTTATAGCCTTCCTCGATAAATAGACTATCCAACATTAAAATAATGTTTCAATTCGAACCAGTAGTTCCTGAGATTAGCGCGATTAACCAAATAAACAAACTCTTTAGCTTTATACTAGGTATTAGTATTGACTAGATGTGCCCGCAGTGTCACTCGCGTTTATGGTTACTGCGCCGCCCCCGTGGGTCGTAGCGTGATGTTATATAGCTTATAGCGTTCCTCGATAAATAGACTATCCAACATTAAAATAATGTTTCAATTCGAACCAGTAGTTCCTGAGATTAGCGTGTTAACCAAACAAACAAACAAACTCTTCAGCTCTATATTATTAGTATATATTAGAAATGACAACCTGCACTAGGAATATTTCCTGTATCGCTTTACAAGCATTCGAAAGAACATACAGACATGGAACAAAATTTGAGTAGCACATATGTATATATATTTTATATGTTGTAGTATTATTATTACAAGTGAATAAATGACTAAAAAAATAAAATATTTATTTGGAGTCTTGTGGGATTTGAATTTACAACAACCGGTAAAGTAAGACGATAACTTAAACCACTACGCCATCAGTGCATTCAAAATTAATTCTTGTAAGTCACAAAGTAACACTTATGAACATCAAAGTTAGTCTATGGGCAAAGTGTTACTAGTTTTTTCTTTCAGTAGGTACACTGGGTCTGGACAGCAATAGGCGCACCAACAACAAGTTGGTGTGACAGACCTCTGTCTACCCCATAGGGTTGCGATCCCCCAAGGGGTAGGGAAGGATTGAGACTATGTATGCATATTTACAACTTTTGAGTAGTAGAGCCTTGCTGATTTCAGCATGAATGCGCCGGCTCGACCGGGGAAGTACTACCCTCTCACAGAATATCGACGTGAAATACCAGTATTCCTACTGTTGTGTTTCGTTGTGAGTGAGAGTGCCGGAGGCCCAATCACCCTCTTTTCCCCTTCCCGCTCCTTCTACTTCCCACTTCCTTTCCTAAAGGGTCGGCAACGCGCAAGTGATGCCTCTGGTGTTGCAGGCGTCCATAGGCTACGATGACCACTTACCATCAGGTGGGCCGTATTATTGTTTGCCAAAATTGAAGTACCAAAAAAAAATTTCGGTACTAAATATACCTAGGCCAGTTTCGATATAAATGTGAGCTTTGATGGCGTAGTGGTTAGTTTAACCGACTGCCATCCCTAAGGTCGCGGGTACGATTCCCGCATAAGTCAAACATTTGTGTGCATGGACATGGACGTTTCTCTAGGTCTGGGTGTTTCTATGTATCATATGTATGTATTTACAAAAAAAAGTATATATGTATGTTTATCCATTGTCTAGTACCCATAGTACAAGCTCTGCTTAGTTTGGGCTAGATGGTGTTGTGTGTATGTGATAGAATATTATTATATATCCCATAAATACCCATTTAATCTACAGAAAAAATATTTATGTACAAATGATTCCGATTCAAAATACATACGTACAAACTGCGCAGTAAAAATAACACGGAAAATGTATACAAATTCGGTGCTCGGTTAAGACAGCATAAGAATTACAAATTTCGGGACACTTTCCGCACACCGGTCACCGAACTCTGAACTCCGCGAACTTGTGACCCCCTGTCAATGAACCTAACCTATATTAAAGGTGTTATTGATAAGGTGTGAGACGATACCGGCAAATGTATATGAGTATATTATGTATAATAAATATATAAGCCTTATAGAAAGGGGATATGATGGAATCTCATTTTTTCAGGAATAGTTTAGGTCCTATGTTATAATATAGGCAACAAATTTTCAGAATGTATAATATATATGAATAGTAAGTACAAACTCAGCATTTATTAATAAACATTTCATCTTCCGGGAATCGTATCGGCACACTGGAATCGGTTCCCATTTATAATTACTTGACTTTTATATTGACTGCCTCGGTGGCGCAGAGGTAGTGGAAGCGACTGCATGAGACACTAGGTTCGATTCTGGATCGGGGATATTCTGTCAAGAAATTATATTTGTATTTTTGTTGGTAATTAATAAACCCAAAAATAACTGACCGATTTTAACAAAACTTTCACCAATAGAAAGCTGTTTTATCCAGAAGTAACATAGGGTATATAACATCACGCTAAGAGCTATGAGAGCGTAGCAGTTATCATAAACGTGCATGAATCCGCGGGAGAGACCTAGTTACTTATATACCACGCTTTGTTAACTACCAAAAATAGTCTGGATATTAAATAGATAAATTTATTAATTAAAATATTAAATATGTATATTTACATTTAAAATAACGTTAAAATAAGGAATAACGATTAATTATAACATGTATTTGAATTTCGAATAAAGGTTAACCAACATCAGAAACGAATAAAAGGCGTTACCACTTTCACGAAAATTGAAAACGTTGGACGGACAACGGATATCCGCCAATCCGGCTGAAGGAACATCAATCTGGCATCTAATAAATCGGCGATCGATATCGCGCCGCCCGACCTTATCGCTAGCGATTACTGTGGGTCTGTGGTTCGTCGCTCGTTCGTACATCGAACCCCAAATTTGCTGAGTTCAACGGCCACTATTCGTCTAGTCGACGCGTTGGCGATGCATTCGCAAAACTCTATTGGTCAGAATTTGAATTCGGCATGTTCGAGTGCAGATTCAAATTAGGAAGCTACGTTTTGTTCATCAGTGATCTATTTTTAAAATAATTCGTTAAATTTTATTTTAAATTTTGTTTGAATTAGGAATTGTTTTATTTCTTTTTAATGGTATTTACTTTTATTTGCTTGTGTTGCCAGTGCTATTATTTTTAGGGAACCAGTTTTGACTAAAGATAATTTTTATTTATATTTTCTAGCTAGTAGCAATGCGAACAATTAACTTATAAATGACTCACATAAAATAAATGAAATAATAATATACATAACCTATCGTCAGATTATTTCAGACTGCTCGCCGATCTCAAACTTGTCAATTGATCATAATGAGTCAACAAAGGAAACATAATCATGCCACTATCCAAACATAGCCGAAGCATTTAGGCCGTTAAACATAAAAACACTATAATAAAAATGTTTTGACGTAAAATTTGCGCGTTAAGCGCAAAACTCACAGTTCTACGCAAACAAAAGTAACCCGGTTATGGTCATGTGAATGCTCATTATAAAATGCAAACGGTATAGCCGTGATTTTAATTGTGGCAGAGAGAATTTTCTCGAACATGGCGGTATATTTTGATCGAAAATACCCTATATTATAGTTAAATCACTGTATTTTATATTTCATATATCGCTATAAATTCTGGCTTATATTACTTATAATAAACACATACAACAATTTTCATCACATACTAAGATTATAAAGAGATTTTTATTTTATTTTTATAATCGATTAAATCTGAAACTACTCAACCGATTTGAATAATTATTTCATCATTAGAAAGCTACTGTATCCAGGAGTAACATAGGCTATATAACATCACGGTATGAGCCACGGAAGTGGAGCAGCAATCATAAACGTGGTTGAAACTGCGGCAGACAGCTAGTATAATCAACTTCTAGGCAAATTTTAGACCCTTGGGTCCAGACACAATTCTTTTCTATTCTGTCTAGTTTCTATCAAATTGATAAGTTAATTATTTATTGATTTTCACAGTAGCATATTTAAAACGGGATTGAGAACGCTGCAAGATGCCTGTGGTTAGATCCCGTGGTGGCTGGGAGCTCAAGTTAATACCAGACCCGTGACCTAGCCACAACAATTTATAATCCATTTAACTCTTGCCAAAAATGTCCTTAAAATATTTAACTAACTTTTAATAAAGTTGAGACTCATCTAGTTAAAATATCGTCACCTAAGAAGAGTGAATATAATATAACTTGTCTTAATTATTATTTAATTAATGAACTTGTTAAAACGCAATTAATTTTAGAAGCGGAATATAAGCTATTATCCAGACATTGACCTCGGATAATTCCCTAGATTTTATGAAAACGACAACATTTATTTCACTGAAAAAAAAATAGTGACGTCGTAAAAATGTCCATCTCCAGAACCATTTTTTATCTGTAATATGTTATTTATTTATATAAAAAGTACACGATAGCAAGAAAATTAATACATTTGAATCGTTAATCCATAACGAAATTTGACATTTTATTACATTTAAATTACGAATTAACATACAAATAGCCGTTTTAATTAATCGCACCTGTTTTAAATTAGAACTGGAATTCGATTTTATTACCCTGCACATTTTTAACGGTTCAATTAGAAAAGAAACAGCCACATTTAAAAATAGAACACGGCAAATATGGTAATCAGATATCCACTGCTTTTTATCTACCTATGGTTAAATGCACAGATTAAAAAGCAACCCGTCCTTCGTAGCAACAAGAAACCCTTAACAAAAAAGAAGTTTGAAAATATCACAAAAATGCGACCGGGAAGTGAATGCTGGGCGATAAGACGGGCCGGTTCCTTCCACCGGCCCACGTGGTGGGTCAACGGCTGCCCCACTGCGCACTGGGGTCGCTGAACCGAACACACCACACGCACACACGCATAGAACACGCACACACCTTTAAACTCTTCCAACAACTCGAACATACTCATCACGCACACTATGAAAGTACAACGTGTAAGTACGTGCTCATCGCACGCACACATACGCGATGTATGTAAGTGCTTTGCTTACGCGCACATCACAGATGGGGCGTTAACGTACAGGTGACTAATTGTATGTACCTTTTTAAAAGCCTTTTTACGATTGTAAGGTTGGCAATTGTTTTTGAATGTGAGCACATATTTGAATTAGGAAGTGGCGTGGAAAACTTTTTACAAGCGGTTTTTTTGTAACGGACTTTCTTGGAATTCTTTTTTTGAAACTGTTTTACTTTTAAACAGTTGTAAATTGGATTTTAAAAGAGTACCTTTGTCCTTTGTCAGGCAAAACTGCAGAACAGATATCTAAACTCTGGCCACAAACAAGACCCAGACTCAAAACTTCAATCCATGGATCGGACAAATATTTGTCCAGCACGAGAAGAAATTTAGCAAATTGGCGAGCCAAGGTTTAAAGTACTACGCCATCGGTGCAATCAATATGCATCGTAAGAAAACAATGACTGCAAAAATCACAACGTTAAACTCATAACTGCATAAAATTATGAAACATCTGACGCATACATAACTTAATAAATGCTCAGACATTGACACAAATAACGAAAATTATTTCCTCGAATATTTCTTTAATATTATACTAGTTGTCCTACACGGTTTCACTCACATTTATAATCACTACACCGCTTTTTAAGCTTGAGGCGTGATGTTATATAGCTTATAACCTTCCTCAAGAATTGGGCTATCAAATGCGAAAATAATTTTGCAAATCCGGCTGGTAGTTTCAGAGATTAGCGCGTTCAAACAAACAAACTCTTGAGCTATATTATATTTTTTATTATTACTAGCAACCCTACAACAGGCTGTATGGGCTTGTCACTAGTCAGACAGCGTTTTGGCGCGAAAATTTCAACTGATGACTTCATGCCGGTTTCAAATTAAGAACGCATTATTTTTTAAACATTATCTTTGCCTATAGAAATACATTCACATTGCTGCAAAAAAATGATTGAAAATAAGTATATATGTAGTGTTTATCCATTGTCTAGTATCCATAGTACAAGCTCTGCTTAGTTTGGGCTAGATGGTGCTGTGTGTATATGGTATTATATTATTATTATTGCTAACGAATACTAAAGCAATCGTGCGAGGGTAGTGAGGCAAGATAAGCGTGGATAGTCCCGTCCCGGCTTAGTACTTGATAAGTCGGTACTTTGAATCAAGGTTTATAGTAAAAAAATTTTTCTTCGTTATATGTCATGACGTATCTTTTTGGCAAAGACAATCTCTTCTCCTTAGCCTTTATTATTCCGAAATCACTTGGGGTCGGCTTTTCTAGTCTAACCGGGTTTGACTGGATATCAGTTTTTACACGGAGCGGCTGCCACCTGACCTCCGCAACCCGAAGGCTAACGATGCCCTAAGGCTAGACCAGTGTCAGGATATTAGAGGGTACTGACTTTCCCAATAACGACTGCCATAGATGTTCATGGCAGCCGGGACCGACGGCTTAACGTGCTCTCCGAGGAGCAGGCGATAATCGTCAATCAATACGCACATAATTTTGAAAAGTCATATGACTTCCGAAAGTCAGAGGTGCGCGACGTGGGTTCGAACCCGAGACCCTCTGCATTGCAGTCTGTTGGTCTCCCCACTGAGCTATCGCTGCTATTGGCAAAGACAAATATGATATTATTATCTCTGAAATCTAAACCCATAAATATGTATGTATTAGTCATTTTGTATGAGATCATTATAATATTGTGATTGATTGGAACCAATACGGTACTAACAAAAAATCTATACTTATTGACATATAGATTCAAGCTTATACAATAAAAGGGGTTGGCAGAACTATATAACATACACATTCCGTTAGCTGTATAGACTGCCTCAGTGGCGTATCGGTAGTCAATGCGATTGCTGTGTACGAGTACTCGGTTCGACTCCCAGGATGGGCAAAGTGATTAGGTGTTACAGTTCGGAACCCTGTGTTTCGACAATATTTATTCGTCTTAATTTAATTTGGCATAACGTGTTAGATATTTTATTTATTGATATAATAATACTTTGCCATAATTGTTTTTTGGCATAAATATCATTTAGGCTAATGCCTTTTGCCCTCATTTTGATAGGCTTAAAGTTATAAGGCATATATGACTTGGGTACCATAGTGGAACTAAGCCGCCAACATATTTATTTTATATACGAAAAATATTTTATTAAATAAAAACATAAAACGCACAAATCTTCAAATTTACGGTTTAGAATAGTATGCTTAACAATTATTATGCTTATAGTAATTATGCTTAAAAAATTGTGTCCAAACAGTTATGCCAAATGAATATTGTGCGTAACTATAATTCGGTTAAAGTAAAAGTATGCCATGTTAAATTATGACATATCATTTTATGGCTTATGTTTAACTTATCACCAGATATAGCAAAATGTAACAGTCAAAAATAGTAAATAATCACCAAAATTGAAACCGCATTATATTTAAAGAGATTAAAATAAGTCGATGGAGCCCCGATTCGCGAGGATCCTATTTTTACCTGGGTTTAAGAAGGAACCGAACATAACCTGACCCTTACGAGACAGAATGCAGTGATTTGAGGCGTATAGGTGCTCGTTATGATATATTTTAGTACGCATATTTTGCTGCGCAATTAGTATTTTTGGTGGTCAATATTTAATCCCTATTTTTATGCGAATAAATAGGGAACCGATCAGTTAAGTAATTCTCATTTTCTTTAGGCAATAAGCGTGCCCTCTATTATGTGGGATCTAAAAGCATAGCTATCAAAATACGGGTGTAATAATGGCCTCTTGAATTTCAGTCGCGGCGGCCAATCTTAACGGAGACTGGCCATCTGCTCAGGAGATATTATAGTGCACAATTGTGTACGCAAACACAAGTGCACTCTCTGTTCCCTTATTCCGGATGGCAATCCGACACAACCGGAGGGAGATCAGGCACAGGACCAACGGCTTTACGTGGTTTCCGAGGCACCACCACCAACATCCTAGCTCCGGGTTGCTATTGATTATTTAAAAACGCAATAACTTTTTGTTGGCTTAACCCGGGTTCTAACATAAGAATGCACAGCAATCGTATTCACTGCGGCTGCGCCACCATTCTCGTCAGGATTATGACATGACAGGCAATATTCAATCATATATACGGTTGTCTTCTCCAAGGGTCGTTGGACGAGGTGTCTCTTGGCTCGGGATCGAAGCTATTCAAGGTCCCGTCTGAGCCTTTTTTATATTGCAGATACCGAGTCTGTCTACAAAATTACATAATATAATCTAGACTGAGACGACTTATGTCATTATGATGAGATATACAAAACTCACAGATGGCGTAATGAAGTGTTGTTATAATAATATCAGCCCTATACATATATAAACTGTCCCACTGCTTGGCACGGGCCTCTTCTCAGTGTGAGAAGGGTTAGGCCATAGTCCACCATGCTGGCCCCTTGGGTGGCAGATTTCACATATCTTCGAGAATAATATGGAGAATTCTGAGACATACAGGATGTCTCACAATTTTTTTCTTCACCGTTAAAGCTAGTGATAATTAATGCGAACATAGGTTTGAATAGTTCGAGATGCGCGCCTTGGGACCGAACTTGAGACCTTTGCGTGGCAGTTCAACGGTCTCCCATTAGGCTATCCTGCTTTTATTTTTGTTATCTAAGTAATATTATAAATCTGATACTGTATTTCATCCTGCTACATCGATTTTGATAAATAAAGTCAAAATCAAAAATATTTTATTCATATTGGCCACACATTACACTTATGAACGTCAAAGTTACACTTATTAATGCGAATTTACGTTTAGTTGTAGCCATGTTCAGCAAAGCAAGGGCGTAGAACCAATGAGAAGAACTGGCAAGAAACTCACGGCCACTCTTTTTAATCGCCAAGTTAATTCTGTTTATTTTACAAATCTGTTATGTAAGCAGCTACAACCATTTAAAAAGATACATTTCCTATCTCTGTCTAACTATTTAGATATAGGGAAAACTATTTTATTGTCCTTTTCTTTTAAAAAAGACAACTACCGCACTAAAATGCATTCTGTGTAGCGAGGATCTACAAACATTCAAACAATGGACACAAGGAACACCCAG
This sequence comes from Catocala fraxini, assembly GCA_930367265.1. NCBI lineage: Eukaryota > Metazoa > Arthropoda > Insecta > Lepidoptera > Erebidae > Catocala > Catocala fraxini. The sequence continues at coordinate 972,082 of OV884051.1, forward strand.
ACTCGAAACAACCATTTGTGGATCATACAAAGTTTTGTCCCGTGTGGGATTCGAACCCACAACACTCGACGCAGTGGCATTGGTGAGACGACCACTTAAACCACTACGACATCCGTGCATTATAAGATAGCCTAATACGCGAGAATTGTTTAATAAGAATAGGTCAGTACTAACGCCTAGCTCAGAGTTCGATGCCTGGTCATTGACCGCCGACTACCGCCGAATTTTGCCGAATCTATGTCAAATCTTAAATAGATGGCTAGTCTTTTTTATAAATAAATGCTGTGTTTGTGTGTTATAGACGCCATCTTGGATTTTATATTAACATTGCGCTGTTAATATCGATGGTCAGCAGAAATATGAGATGTTGTTTTGATGACATACATTTTGTTTGATGAGTATTAGATTATAATTTAAATGTTGTAATTTATCTTGCTGTCGTGTTTGCGACTGTTCTGTGAGTTGCTGAGTTCGATTCCCAGGTTGGAAAAATTGTTTTTAGGTTTTTTAGTTGCTGCACAGAGACTGTTCGTAGTAAATGGTAATAGGTATTCTGAGCTGGACCTACAATTATAGCGAAATGAGTGAGTGCTACGCACTTCTACCTCCTCCTGCCGATGTTTGTATAGGCTTGATATTATGTATGTATCATAAATCATAGTCTACTCAGCTAAAGTGATCACCCATCCAAAAAAGAATTCATATCAGCATACCTTAACTTTACAATAAGTCATATCAAACAAGACAATATCCTCACACTGTCAAATCAAACTGTGGTATCTCACACATAGTCGAAATGGCCATCTATATATACCCTAACTTCTCAGTGCGTAACCATAAAAATATAAAAATATATTTACCAGTAAACACTAACTATTTCTTTGCCTACCCTGTCTACGTTTTCTCAAAATCCTCACACATAACTAAAGCAGCCACCCATCCAAAAAACCAACCGATTAACATACCTTAACTTCTCAGTGCACTTCAAAAACAATACAATACATCTAACAATACCTACTTCCTTGCCTACCTACATATAGTACACAAAACTCCATCCATCATTCCGAATAATAATTATATTTTAACATATTTTCGTAAGGGTTGTAGCCCTTAGGAGGAATGCCCTGTAAGGTCGTTAGCCTTGGTCGTAATGAACCTTTATAGATCTTATATTATTTTATAAGAGTTTGTCCCTATTATAAGGGTGTTGGTAATGTCATAGGAATATCTCGGGTTCAATTTAAATCTAAGATCACCTACTTAAAAGTGACAATGTTGAGACGAGTGAGCGCACACATAAATATTATGTAGTTAACTATTTAATATTAATTACTCGAGGTTTCTGATTACTCATCCGGCAAACTAGTGGAAAACCGTTGGACTGACACGCAGAGGTCTCGAGTTCGATCCCGAGGCACGCATATCTGTCTTTTCGAAGTTATGTATGCGATACTTATTTATCGCTCGCTTTGAAGGTGAAGGAAAACATCTGCATGTTTGAGAGTTCTCCGTAATGTTCTTGAAGATATGTGAAGTTTGCCAACCCGCTGGGCCAGCGTAATAGACCATGGCCTAACTCTTCTCACACTGAGAACAGGCCCGTGCCCAGCAGTAGGACAGTTTAATACAGGGCTGATATTATTATAAATAGACGTGAAAAGTGTATAATTTCGAAAAATGAGAGTTGCATATCGTGGTATGGTTCTTAAGACTTCTATGTGGCAGACCAATATTCTCGGTTCTACGTAATTGTAGACGATTGCTTTCAAAATCTGTTAAAATTTCCATTACCTATGTCAATATTTTATGTCAAAATGTACGAAGCGTTTGACATGATTGTTGTCACGTGCGAATCGTCGAAGGTGGTTGACCTTTGGGCGTGATAACCATTTAGGAAACGCGGTTATTGTAGATAAATTTTGCGGGTTTTGTTTACTGATAGTGAAATTTTATATACATTATATAAACTCACGGCTATATACTTCAAAAGGGGTAACCAGATAGGTTTTTAATTCCACAAATAGTTCACCTGAGTAAATGATAACTGCTCCGCTCCCGTGAGTCGTAGCGTGATGTTATATAGCTTTCTGGATAAAGTAGCTTTATAATAATAAATTAATTATTAAAATTAGCTCAGTAATTTAAGACTTTATCGATTACAAACAAACAAATATTTCCTCTATATAATATTAGGTAGTAAATAAAATACGCGAACTTTTGCCATTTTCCGAGCAAATTTACAGTGTCTGTTTGCTACTGAAATATTTTGTAAGAACCCAACTCGGGAATTGAATCCTAGACTTCACGGTTGCATGCAAGCAGAACCGCAAACTTAAGCCACGAACGAATGAGACAGTGTTTTTTAAAGCATAAAACTAAATTACTTTTCTAATTAGACAATTTTTCATATCCTTATAATAAGTATTTAGCAATTAGGACCTAAACGAAATATGTAGAAATGTGAGTGCATTATACCTCTTATAACCCTTTAGGGTTAAATGGTCGTGAGTTTACACATAGATAGACATATAAATCTATCAACACAATCGTAGTTCAATGCACTACAATATAACACAGTAACTTGGTCCCACAAAAGCACAATTTTGTACAAATCAATGGAGCATAGGTCTTTGGTCGGTCAATGGACGACCTTCGGGGGTATGGCCTTGGGTACGACTCCCGCCTGACGTCACCAGATCTCCGGTCAGGGGTGACGAGACTACAGGTGAATGAACCCGGAAATATTATAAAAAATATATATTTTAGTCTATGTGTAAACATTTTTATTGTATGTGTCATTTATATTCTATATTGGTTCGATAGATTATTGAACCCTCTGGTTACAATTTGGCTGAGTATAGGGTTTGATATCCGCGTCAGACAAAAATTGACATATACATTTTTTGAGGAGTATTTAGGAGTCTGCCCACTACCCCGTCTCATACCACGACCGTGCTAGGAACGTGTCAGGCAAAACAATATTCTTTGTAAGGAAATGTATGTATAAGACTATGCCCACTAGACCGTTCCGTCACCGACCAGCAGTTCCTATAGCAGGCCGTATCGTGTTGATTTTCGTGTCTGATACGTTCATAGCACGGTCATGATATGAAACGGTGTAGTGGGCAGACTCCTTAAGCTAAAAGATAAATTAGCTGGATCCTAATTGTGTGGAACTTAAATATAACAAAAGAAATTGCGTGTGATAGGGTTTTCGATTCGATTCCCCAGTGAAGCAAAGTGTTTTATATAGTAACAGGATGTAGTCTTAACATGTGATTGACTGATGACATTAGGTTCGTCCTATATTACGTGGGATTTTAAAACATAGATAGCTTTATATAGGTAATAGTAATACATATGCCTACCCCTTCGGGATTTTAAAGTCAGCCTTTGAAAGTATATTGGTAAGCTACTTCTATTTATATAATAACTAGCTTTTGCGCGCGGCTCCGCTCGCGTTGTACCTAAATCAACAAAAAGAAGCCTATGTCTCAGGTTTTAAACTATATCCGTACCAAATTTCATCTTAATCGGTTCAGTGGTTTAGCCGTAATAAGGTAACAGACAGACAGAGTTACTTTCGAATTTATAATATTGTCCCACTGCTGGACGCGGGCTACTTCTCAATGTGAGAAGGATTAGGTCATGGTCCACGACGCTGGTCCAGTGCGAGTTGGCAGACTGCACATATCTTCGAGAACATTATATAGAACTCTCAGACATGCAGGTTTCCTCACGATGTTTTCATTCACCGTTAAAGCAAGCGATAACTAACTATCTGATACGCACATAACTTCGAATTGTATGCCTTGGGATCGAACTGGAGACCTTTACGTAGCAGTCCAACGATATCCCACTAGCCTATCGCTTACTATTTAACATATTGAGTCGCACCGGCACGCCGGTGGCCGGACACACGAAATTTTTATTCATGTCTGGTATTCCAAGACTACAGATTAAAGAGACCTATAAAAATAAATGACTTTATAAAGTAATGTCCAGGCCACCCACACATACAAATACTAGAGTCAATGACCCTATATATACTATTTGAAACACCTACTTACATCCAGAAAGGACTCAGGAATTTAGAACAATCATCTCTTTGTAAACTCGCCTACTAATACGTACCTCAATGCCTAATATTCGACGTGAAATACCAGTATTCCTACTGTTGTGTTTGGTTCGGTGAGTGAGAGTGTCGGAGGCCCAATCACCCTCTTTCCCCCTTCCCGCTCCTTCTCCTTTCCACTTCCTTTTTCTCTTCTTCCTTTCCTAAAGGGTCGGCAACGCGTAAGTGACGCCTCTGGTGTTGCAGGCGTCTATAGGCTACGGTGACCACTTACCATTAGGTAGGCCGTATGCTTGTTTGCCATATTAGTTGTACAAAAAAAGTGGATTTAATACATCACTGGTTACCCCTTGGGGGGTGGAGGCGTGAGGCAATGTATATAATCCTAACCCCAACTAATATTATAAATGAGAATGTGAGTTTGTTTGTTACGCTTTCACGCCTTAGCTATTCAACCGATCATCATGAAATTTCACATACACGTTGTCAAGGAAACAGAAAAGAATATAGGGCACCTTTCATCCAGAAAAAAGTACTGTTGCTAACCTAACCTACATTTACGCAAGCGAAGCCGCGGGCAAAATCTAATTATAATTTAATAATACCAGCCCTGTATATAAACTGTCCCACTGCTGGGCGTGGTACTCTTCTCAGTTTAAGAAGGGAAGGGCTATGTATGTGTCTCTATATAATTGTTTTTTTACCACGTTTGTGATCACTGCTTCTGTCCCGTGGCTCGTAGCGTGATGTTATAATAATAATATTCTACCACATACACACAACACCATCTAGCCTAAACTAGGCAGAGCTTGTACTATGGGTACTAGACAATGGATAAACATACAGATATACTTTCTTTTTTGTAAATACATACATATTATACATAGAAACACCCAGACCAAGCCAAACATCCATGCACATCGCGACCTCAGGCGTGGCAGTCGGTTACACTAACCACTACGCCATCGAGGTCGCATACTATGTATGTATAGTAGAGATATCTGGTTATGCCTTTAGGGGTAGTTTTCCATCGCCGTTATGTTTTCTATTTATCTTCTAAGGGTGTAAATACTGTTAGTACATAAATAGTAAAACGAAAAAGCTTAGGTCATTCAACTACTGGGGGCAATGACTCCTGAAAATTGACGACTCACTGCCTCGTATACAACTATGTAATTTTAGTCACTTTGTGTTCTACATATGTGTATTATAGTACACATAATACACAATATAATCCTAACTAATATTATAAATGCGAATGTGAGTTTGTTTGTTACGCTTTCACGCCTTAACTGCTCGACCGATCATCATGAAATTTCGCATACACGTTGTCAGGGGACCATAAGAGGATATAGGATATATCATCCAGAAAAAAGAACTGTTTCTAATCTCACCTAACCTACATTTACGCCAGAGGATACCAGTTTTTTTTCTCACAGTCCACTTTCAAAATTTAGCTGGTTTCGGTGGACCCCCTGCAGCTACATTTCTCCATATTTCTTGGCATTTGTATTTATGTTGGTGTAGAATGCCCTTTTTTTCCTTTTTGAAATTCTCGGGACTTAACTTACCATGGTAGGCGGGCTGAACTTTTTTTTAACCACTGGTACTGAATATGGAATATGCAAGTTTTTACAAGTAACAGTCGCTGAGCTTCTTAAAACATTATCTGAATACATTGATAGGTGAAGTCAAGCCAATATTTTAGTTCTTCATTATCGAAAGCAAATAAATTTTCGTGGATCCCCATTTTTTTGTCACGCCAATGTAGACCCCCGTCGAGTCTCCCGTGAACCTCTGGGGGTCCACCTGGACCACTTTGGGAACCAATGATTTACGCGAACGAAAACGCGGGGAAAACTTGTACTAATATAAATGAAAAAATACACATTGACATTTAGATAACATTCCAGACTTCGTGTCGCTCCTGGCTATGTCCTTATCACATAGATAGTAAATGTATGTTGTGTGTTTTAAGACACTAGGAATAAATCCTGTGCCTGTCCTTTACAAATATTCAAACAACGGACACAATACGGAACACGATACGAACGATACACAAAACGGAATGACAGTAAACATTACCACTTAACCACTACGCTATCTGTAGAATAATGATATATTATTATCTATATTTATACTAATATTGTAAAGAGGAAACATTTCATTTTTTGTTCGTATGTAAGGATTTAACACAAAACTATTGATCCAATTTTAAACATTGTTTCATCTTTAGAAAGCTATATTATCACCGAGTATCTTATCTTATATTATGTGGGGGCCAGTCAGTGCAGACCGGCGACACTTCGACCCAGTAAGATCTTTTGTGTCGACACTCTCCCAATAACGACTGCCATAGATGTTCATGGCAGCCGGGACCGACGGCTTAACGTGCTCTCCGAGGCACGGAGCAGGCGATAATTGTCAATCAATATGCACATAATTTCGAAAAGTCATATAACTTCCAAAAGTCAGAGGTGCTCGACGTGGGTTCGAAGCCGAGACCCTCTGCATTGCAGTCTGTTGGTCTCCCCACTGAGCTATCGCTGCTCTTTTGTTATCACCGAGTAACAAAGGCTATATTTATTTAAAAGAAAGGACTGTTATTAACTTTATTTCCTTTTTTTTACGGGTGGGATTGCTTTGACGCGTACCTCTCTGCGGGGCGACGGAGAAGTTATGTCGGGCTCACCGCGGAAAAGATATACCGGTAATACCGACTAAACCTGCCATGGCGTTCCTCGACATAACCATAGACGGCGAGGCCGCGCGAATCGCTTTCACATGCAATCGCGACCCCGCAGTTGTTTCGGCCCGCCGTGTGAAACGGCAGGCCACTACACAAAAAATATTTCCTCCATCGTCCCCCTGGGAGGGGGACAAAGACACGACACAGAGGCGCACGTGGAAACACGCACGTCGCCTCTCGGACCTGGTGATGATCGGGTGGCGAGCAGGCCCACGCAGCCCACCACCCCGAGGTCAAATCTCAGGGTGGCTGGAGGTCATCTCGCGCCCCCGGACTGTTACTAACATATTCTAACCTACTTAAACGCGAGCAAAGCCGCGGGCAAAAGCTTGTATTTAATAATCAGAAAAGCCAAGAAAAGAAATTGAAACTGCAAAAGCATAGATGGCCTAGTTCCTTTTTTTTAGATAAATGCCAAAGGCCTAATGTTCTATGAGTCACAGACACCATTAATATACATACTATTGTCCATGATGCCTGCTATTCATTAAAACGATGAGCCTAGTCCCCTAATAACACAGCTTAATGATAAATTACTTTAAACTGGCGAAAGTTTTATACAAATCGGCTCAGTAGTTTATGAGATTAAACGTTCGTTTTGTAGGTTAAATGTTGTTACACTTTCTGTTTGTTTGTATTTGGGTTTCGTAATGATTGCCAGATTTAGTTTTGAGTTAAAATCTTTTGAATATTATGTAATTTTTGTTTGTTTTTAAATATGTTTTATGTAAATAATACTTGTCAACAACATCAACAAATAAAATATTGTCTTACGTTTACGCAAATGTAATTAAAATTAATTTTTATTTTTGCGAATTAACTTTCATTTCATTTCATTTATCTGATTTTAACTGTCGTGTATTTGCAAATCCTACTTTTACATCTTTATATATATAATTCTACTGTACGTGTGTATGCCACTGAACTCTTCCTAAACGGCTGGACAGATTTTGCTAAAAAAAATTGTGTGTGTTCATGTGGATTCGAGAATGGTTTAGTTTTGGGTTTTTTTTTCTTGTGTACAGGACAACGTCTGTCGGGACAGCTAGTAATTATATAAATTTCAGACTTTACTACAATTTTAAACCTTTTTATATTATTAAACTATTTTATTAAAATATGTTTTAATGTTCTAAATGTTATCTAAAAACAAATTGACAGACTTTTTTAGAAAACGTGTATCAAAAATTATTACACTTACATATTTCTGAAAATAAATATTTGACAAAATAATCTGTACATATAGTCGCCTGGTACATTATTTTTTACAAATATTAGCTTCTTGCACACCTTCTTCTTATAAACAGTATCTATGCCAAATCTGACTCGCAAAATACTTAAAAAGTACAATGTTTTCTCTTTATATATTAATATATAGACTCTTTACAAAATAAAGCTTCATACATTTCACAGCCGTTACAAAATGTATGTACACATTGATATTGAGTTGTATGTCCTAGGTCACGTCACGTATGTACCCGGTTCGATGACCTTCACACAAATTCTATTCAATGTTAGTCACCTCACCGATCTATCCGATATACAGTTTAAAACTCACGCAGATATTCGCAAAGGGAGAGAGATCAATTATATATTATTCACAACCATGTTTTAAGGTCTTTTGAAGGTCAACTTTACAGATTCTGTACTGAGAATGACCTCAAGAATAACCAGAATGAGACCTTGCTCGAAATCATATGTGAGACGAGCGCTTTAATATGCAATGGGAAAATTATCTATTATGTCATTATAGAATACTAGTTTTTACCCGCAGCTTTACTCGACAAAAGTACTTTTTTCTGGATGAAAGGTACCCTATATCTTTTTCAGTATCCCTGATAACGTGTATGCGAAATTTCATGATGATCGGTCGAGTAGTTAAGGCGTAAAAGGGTAACAAACAAACTTACATTCGCATTTATAATATTAACATCGAATTTTCGCGAAGTTAGCAGAAAGGCAAACGTAGCTTAGGTCACGCGTGGCAAGTCTATTACCGTCTATCATCTATCATTTTAATCCAAGCTGCATTAAAGTCGGTGCAGCCAGTCTTGGCACCTGGAATTTGATTTATCAACATTAAATATAAACAAACGGTAGAACAATATTGTTTGTTTAACAAAATATAGTTTCGCATTATGTGATAAGTGTTATCTTAGTTATTTTTGTAACAATAATTATTTATTTTCAATACGGTAATTATCTTTAATATAAAGAAAAATATTTATCTATACAAAAATTAAACAAGTTATACTGAAAACTTAACTATTTTATCCGTAAAAATACATACAATATAAACATATTTTAAACCTTCACTATTTTTTAATAAAATTACTTTAATTTTCAATGAAAACATAAATGTAAAATATTTTATACATACATCACCAAAAAATAACACACAAGAAGTTTATTGCAAAAAATTACTATCATATTTTTTTTGTAATTAATTATTTTTCATCAGAACTTGTCAGAAAATATTTACATACACTACCCTTAAATTACTACCCCTTACAAAAATACCTCTTAAAAGCAAAAAATACCGGTGCCCCACAACAGTGTGCCGCGTGAACCATTGGCGCGGTCGTTCGTTGACCCCAGAATTTTGGCAGTTCGTCGACCCGGCCACTGAACCGCTTATTTATAATGTGCGAGCGAGACGCAAGACGTGACGTCACTCCACTAAATCACTTTTCGTCATTCACAATTGCATCATTTTGATGAGTCTGTAGTTTTTCAGACATATGTATTTATTTTTAACTTTTGAAAGGTTGGAATCTGAATACGTATCTTCTCGTTATTAATGTTACGATAGCGTTGCGGCTAAATCGGCAGATCGATTTGGAAGTCTCGAGTTCGACACCACGGCAGTGACCTTTGACTTTTGCAAGTTATTTGCGTAATAAAATGTTTATGGTCACTAGCTTTAACGGTTAAGGAAAACGCTTAAATTGGGACAAATGTATAACAAGGCAAATCGTAAGCCAGATTCTATGACATTATAAGTATTGTTGAGCACAATTTACCTGACTCGAGCATCGAGCCACAATCGTAATTCAGACCAATAAGTCAGGTAATTATAGGTCAGATACACAGTTACAATTATTCTGACTTCTGATTGCCGTCTTCGAGACAGGGCAATCTGGAATCATTGGTTACTCTATAATTGTTTGTCTGGAACTGTGCCCGGTAAACGTTATTGAGCTCACCCCTATACCGTGAGACCTAAAGCCATATCTAGCTGAAACTGGGTGTATTGCACCTCTATCTACCCTTTGAGTCTACATTTCATTATATGTGAAAGTGCCCATGAGTCATATACTATACAACAAAATATTAGGGTCAAAGTGAACTCTATGAATCGAAAAGGTTTCGCGATTTATTTTATTGGTTAAACACAATAATTATGAATAATTAATCCGAAACTGTGCCATTGACCTAAAAAAATAACTGCGTTAATATTAATTAACGTAATTTACTTGGAAGCGGTTAAGCAACTCAACAGGAAAAGATGGGTCACCTTCAAGCCAAGCTTGGCCTAAATTGAGATGAGGAAGTCAATATTACACTAGGAGTCTGCAGTTTCAACCACGTTTATGATCACTGCTCAGCTCCTATGGGTCGTAGCGAGACGTAATATAGCTTATAACCTTCATCAAGAATTGGGACTGTAATTTTTTTTTTATATTTAAAGAATTTTTTGAGTCGGACTGTTTGTTCCAGAGATAAGCGCGTTCAATCAAGAAAACAAACTCTTGAGTTTTATTATATTAGTAATAGATGTATACACTCACGACGGTTTCTCTGAGGGGTAGGCAGAGACTACAGATCTCTCTGTTTCTCCTCTAGACGTAGCCAAAGAGGAGAAATAGAGAGAAAGATATGCCAGGATCGTAGTTCTTGCTTCATTCACTTTCTTTATATTCTTCTTGCACACTCGACGGTTTATGGTACTTTTAACAGCTAAAGCCTAGTGGTAGACTGTTGGACTGCCACGCAGAGGTCTCCAGTTCGATTCCAGAGCACGTACTTCTGACCTTTCAAAGTTTTGTGCGTATTAAATAGTTAATTATCGCTCGATTTAACGGTGAAGGAAAACATCGTGAGGAAACCTGCATGTCTGAGAGTTCTCCATAATGTTTTCGAAGATATGTGAAGTCTGCCAACACGCTGTGGGCGAGCGTGGTGGTTAGCCTATCCACGTTAGGAAAAGGTCCATGCCCAGCAGTGGGACAATTAATAAACAAGACTGATTTAATATATAAACTGTCTCTCCACCCAAGTTTATGATTACTGCTCCGCTCTCATAACTCGTAGCGTGATGTTATATAGCCAATGTTACTTCTGGATACAGTAGCTTTTACTAGTAAAATAATTGTAAAAATCGGTTCAGTAGTTTTTGAGTTAATTCATTACAAACAGAAATACAAATCTTTTCGCTTTAAATTTACTAGTCCTCCTTGCGCAGTTTTAGTATATGTGCTGCCAAAGCATTTACTAGTAAATATTAGAATACATTACGAAGTAAATGGTCATTATATACCGGGGTCAATGACCTGCAGTAGACAGATAAATAACTATTTGTTCATACACTATGTATTTCGTATGGGTTTGTTTGTGTATGTACATATGTTATGTTTGAGTCATGCAAAACGAAAAGGTGGATCACCATTAAAAAAAAAGATTTAAATCAATTTGCGGCCATAGCACAGTTGTATTATTGGTCACTTTGCTGTAAGTTTCGATGGGTTTGATCCTAATGACTGAAATGGTAAGTATTGATAACTGCTTACCATCAGATGGAAATTCTCGTAAAGATATCCAGATAAGCTAAGTGACGTGGTTAGGCAATGAATGGGTATTGAATCCAGCACCTTTTACATCCCTCGATTCTTTCGAACAATATGTTTAGTAACTTAGTCGATGATATACAAACGGACAAACTAATATTTTCATTCATAGTGATTCATTTATCACATACTAACAATATATTGTTAATAAGACATTTTTATTTATTTAAAGATATAATGAGGACACAACAGGCAATTATGTGATAATTAATACATATTTAAAGTCTTACGTATGTATCCCCGAAGGGGTAAGCAGTAGAGGTGAATTGCACCCACATTTCGCCATTTGGCTTTAGGTCCCACAAGTGGGCAAGGCAATTGTCGTCTACTAGGCCACAGAACACCTATTGACGTTACATCCGACCCGGAAATCGAATCCGAGACCTCGCAATCGGCAAATAAGCACATACTTCAACCACGAGACCACCATGACTACATTAATAAAATAATATACGTGAGCTTAATTATAAAATGTCCCACTGTTCGGCATGAAACGACGGTTACATTCAACACATATGTTAAGGAAAATATCGTGAGGAAATGATTACGCATTCAATTTCTATGGAACATCCCAAAGATACGTGGTAAGTAGGACGCTAGTTACGGATGCTGCGGAAATTTACTGTAACCAGACCTATCAGTAAGGTGTGGTCGACTTTAAAAAGTTGTTGTTGAAGTTTTGCCCACGGCTTCGCTTAATCGGCCACAGTAATATTCCTGGATAAAAGGTTCCCTATGTCCTTCTGCGTCCCTGACAACGTGTATGGGAAATTTCATGATGGTCGATCGAGTAGTTAAGGTGTGAAAGCGTCACAAACAAACTCACATTCGCATTTATAATATTAGTTGGAATCAACATTGAATATTCATTGAATAGCGGAATTGTATCACCACATTGCAAGTTAAGCTTAGTTCAGGCGTTTGAAGCCTGTTGCCTTCTAGCTAATATATGTAAACTAAGATGGTTGGCCATGTAGAAAGAATGGACGACTAACTATCCAAAAGAAAACACCCGCACTAATAATAATTCGTATGACGTGCTTTACAAACATTCAAACAACGGACACCAAGACACCCAGACTCGGAACAACAATTTGTGGAACACAAAAGTGTGGGTCAACCACAACCCCTGGCACAGTGTCAGTGGCGACGCAACCACTTAAACCTTTGCCATATGTGCATGAGACAGCCGGAATAGTAAGTTAGCCTAACCAATATTCTCTGATCAGAGACATTCTAGAGAAGGCCAGGGTAAAACAATTCGACGCAAGAAGAATATATTGAAAGTAAATGAAGCAAGAATGAATGAGAGAGAATGCCAGGACCGTAGCTAATGGTGAGATATTGTAGAGCACAAGTGTGTGCGCAAACACAAGTGCGATCTATTCCCTACCTCTCATATAGGCAGATAGAACGTCACCGACACGACCGGAGAAAGATCAGGCGCAGGACCAACGGCTTTACGTGCTTTCTGATGCACGGGGTGAAATGCTTACTTCCTAACTCTGAGCTGTTGTAGAGAATTTCTCAACAACATTTTGTTGACACTAGCCGTGTTTGCTACCTAGGTAATATAAAAAGAAAAGCTTTCAGATTCTTGTAGGTATCTTCTTTTATGCTCAACCCTTTGCCTGAAGCTAGCAACTAACCTAAATGTAGGTTTAGTAAGTTAGTAAACTCACTAGCCAGTATACTTATTCTGACGTTTATAGGTGTTCCTTTGTGTACTAAATGAATTTTTGAATTTGTCTACATAAAAATGGCTGTCGAAATTTCCGAATATATCGACGAGAAAACATGAAAACGATATTCATTCACATGAACATACAAAAATATCAATGTAACATCGTATAAAAATTCTACTACGCCGCTCCTAAGGACGGTGCTTCCGGGTTCAATAATTTATACCGAAATGACGGCACCATGACTACGTCGGGATCGATATCAGTACCAAACACAATAACTATAGATAAGTAAGAGCGTACAAACAAACAGACAATAGTAACTAATCATTTCTAAGCTTTTTACCAAAACATTACGCGAGACCAACAACCTTTAAAGGAGCAACGTCCTCCAAACCAGACGCCGGGAAATACCTTGGGGTACAGCGCCATCTCGTATCGAGTAGCGGTACTAAAGGTCAAACATGTCGGGTTAATGAACCGTGACTGAATTGCTATCGTATATGATTGTACTATTTTTGGTAATGATATTTCAATAGAGGAAAAATATGTTGCAATGTGTTAGTGACTTGGACGCGCCCACGTTGAGATAAGATAATATTATTAAGAAGATAATTATTATTGATTTCATTTTACCGATAACGTACTGTTCTGTTGGTAAATGGTTACCGTGACCTATGGGTGCTAGAAACCAGCCACCAAGCATTCAAAACCTTTTTATATCCGAAATACTACTCTGCGTAAATCATATAGGTCATTTCTGACAAACGTCCTTGAGAAGGAATTCTTTTAATTCATATACTGCTTAAACAAAATACAGCTGTAAATCAGTTATGTTATTGTTGCTTTGTGTATTTTCATATGACGTCATACGCCACAATTATTGTAGCGTCACTCATTACGCGTTATAACCTACTTATAACATTATTTTAAACAAATAAACATGAAAACAGAATTAAAAATCGTTTTCCAGATATCAAATTCGTGAAAAAGAAGTTTATCTGTCACAATAATGTATATTAGAGGTTATTTCCTCTAGGTTTATAAATAAAAACGCCGGAAAACTAAAAATGAAAGATTAAAATATACACATCACAAAAATAAACGTTATCAATCGAAATATCTTACATACTATGAGCTCACGTTCCCCGTACATCTTGAAATACATTATTTCACACACAAACACGTAAACAAGACACGTTGGACTTAGAAAAGTCTAGAAAATCGCTAATATCTATCGAAGAAAATAAATTATAGGCAAATTTAATACATTGCCATCTTTCGGTGAAGGGTGGTACTAAGGTTCAACTGCCAAACCACGGTGAATGACCTCCATCGCGGGCTTATCTTGTATTAAAACATCATGACGCATTGAAAGTATTTTTTCCATACACACACAAACAAGGAAAATGTGTATTTTTATTGCAATCATCATTTTATAGTAGTCTCACAAGAAACATTTTGTAAACATGCGTAATTTTAACGTACGTTTAAATATATATTATTGAGTGCATTAATCTTTGTGTAAACGAGTCAAAACGCCAAGAGTTTGTTTTAAAGTAAACTTCGAATGAGTACTGCGGGTTCGCTTCTCGGATTCAAATATTTATGTTATCAAAGCAATACTGCGATTTCTTTTACAAGTCAACTCCCGCTATTAATAATGTCTAAACTCGCCGGTTTGATGCCCGAGTTAAGCAAACACCTTGTTAAAGATTTCCTAAAAGTAAATCAACAAAGTGGTACATGGCAGGTTCCATTTCTAAAATATAGTACCTAAACATATTTGACGAAATGTGGGCTTAATGCACCTCTAGATACTTATTTGTAATTTAATTTTTTTTTGCTTGCCAATATATTCTATATTCTATATTCTACCATATATATACCTATATATGACCACTCTCCGCCTGATGGTAAGCCATCATGTGGTCCAAGAGCAGTGGCCTCCACACCATCCTCATAGCAGCTGAGGCGATGTTGAGGTCCCTACTTTGACGGTGTAAACTAAATTACAGTTTTTGTCTATGGCAATAATTCAAAGGCTATAGACCAGCAATTAATCAAATAATAATTGAATAAAAAATAACAATACAATTATTGTAATTATAATGAAACAAAAAAAACCGCCTACGGCGGTAGGTGTTTAAATCCTCATCAATTAGGCTGTCATAATTAATCATTTATTTATTGCTAGCTGTCGTTAGCACCCTGTGGTTTCACCCACGTTTCTTTTTACTGCTCCGCTCCTATAGCTCATAGCATGACGTTATATATATATAGCCTATAACCTTCCGGCTTCCTTAAGAATTGGGCTATCAAATGCAAAAAGAACTTGCTAGTCCGACTGGTGGTTTCAAACAAACAAACTCTTCAGCTTTATTTATATTAGTACTAGTTTCGTCTGGGGCTTTGCCTGCGTGAATCTCACATACCGGGACAAAAGGTAGACTATATCCTTCCCCAGAATACAATCTATCTTATTGCTAAATTTCATCAAAATATGTTCAGTAGTTTAGCCGTGAAAGTTTAACAGACAGAGCTGCTTTCAAATTTATAATTTTAGTAGGAAAGGAAATAAAAATGTTGTATTGAAAAAAGGTCTGTTCGAGGAGCTCTCATGAGAAGAAACTGGCAAGAAACTCATGGCCACTCCTTTCAATCGCCAATTATCATTACAATATTTTACTTAAATAATATGATTACAAATAGGTGAGTGCAGTTCAATCTCAATCATTTTTATCTTCTATACAGTCTGTGACTGCATAATATCCTTTGAAACATATTATTTTGATTAATTACTGCTAAAAACTACTCTTTTACAGGCATAGGACTAGAAATTATTAAATCGCAAAAAAATGCATTATTTCCATGTTTAGACTTACCATTATTGATAGCTGTACCTAAGCCGTATTTAAAAAAATATAAATTATTAACAGTACCTTCGCTTTATATATATGAGGTAGCAGTATTTAATAAATAAATCCACACTTATTTAACAAGCTCTCCGAAGTTAACCGTCGCAATCGACAAGTTAATGAGAGACTGTGTGTTGTAAAATCTCGGACCACCCTAACGCAAAGTATTTTTTGAATGGCACCGTTTATTTATAATAAAGTGCCAAAGGAAATTAAACAATTAAATGTCTCATATTTCAAAATACGTTTCAAGAAGTACAAAATTGATAAAACCTATTACAGTTTAGCGGAGTATCTGAATGACTCGTAAATGTAATGTTCCTTAGTAAATAATAAAATGATTATGTCATATACCAAACCACTTCGTGAAATTTCTTAATTGACTTACGACATTCTATATATTTTTTTGTTTACCGTGTGTTTTATTATCACTATTATTTCCTTTTTTTTATGTAAGCCCTATCATTGGTTTGTGGTGTAGGTAAGTTTGGACATAACTGTGACTCACATATTCATTTTTCTTCATATTACTGCAATAATATCCATTATGTTTTCAAATTAACAAACTTATATCTAAAATATTGTAGGATTATAATTAAATTAAAATACTCGTGACATGTTATTACGAATTTTGTTACTTTTATACTTTTCTATAATTTTAATGTATGAATGTTTATTGCAATTATTGAATTTTGTACACGCGTGCAAGCTAATGTAACTTGTATTGTATACTCATATTTCACAAACTTAATGATTTTTATCTTTATCGATAAGTCGCAGGTTGGAATCCCACGTACTGCGCTACCGACGTGAACCCACTCTTAACTCAAGCATTCTAGATTAGTTATGAGGATAGACAATCATATTAGTAATTTGTAACACAAATAGCTAAAAACTTTAAAAAAAAATCATTTATTTGAGCCTGGTATATTGTAAACGATATCGTTATATTGTTGTTTAAAAAGGTTCAGCAATTGAGGATATAGCATACACAAACGCACAAACAACACGACTGCTTACTATATTTTTATATGTTCAAATATAATTAATGATGTACTATTGCTTAGGAATCTGTAATATATCTAAAAAAATTGTAGGCGTATAATGGTTGTATTGGACCTTATCATTATTGAGGGCGAGATAGCACATTATAGCTTTGTATCTCGTTCTAGCACATGCAATAATATTGCTTTAAGATATGTCTCTTAAAACACTACCTAGCACAGAAGCTTTTTAATCTATATCTATAGTAATATTATAAAGCTGAAGAGTTTGTTTGTTTGAACGCGCTAATCTCAGGAAATACTGGTCCGAATTGAAAATTCTTTTAGTGTTCGATAGCTCATTTATCGAGGAAGGCTATAGTATATATAACATCACGCTACGACCCACGGGGGCGGCGCAGTAATCATAAACGCGGGTGAAACCGCGGGCACATGTCTATACTAATATTAGAAAGAAGAAGGATTTGTACTTTTGATGTAAGGAATAAACTCCAAAACTACTGAACCGATTTAAAAAATTCTCTCACCATTAAAAAGCTACTGTATCGAGAAGTAACATAGGCTATATAACATCACGCTACAAGCTACAGGAGCGGAGCAGTAATCACAAATGTGGGTGAAACTGCGGGGCAGTTAGTAATAAATTAATACCATATTCGTTGACAACACGGATGGCGTAGTGGCTTAAGTGGTGGCCTCGCCGCTGCGACCACGTCGAGTGTTGTGGGTTCGAATCCCATACGAGACAAAAAATGACGTCATTCATAAATGGCTGCTCTACAACGTGTTCTGTGTTAGAAACGATGAAGGAGGTACTGCGCAACATCGGTCCCCTATTATCTTTCTGGACGGAGCTGAGGTGGTATGAGTAACCGAACAATATTTTGCGTCGGCTACCTACGCACAATGGCCCAATTGTGGGGCTAAGTGCGGATAACACATGTCCAACTAACTAGCTCACTAAATGGCTGTTCTGAGTCTGGATGTTTATTGAGTCCGTTGTTTACTTTCCCTACTTCCTAACTAATATTATAATTAATGCGAATGTGAGTTTGTTTTTAAGCTTTCACGCGATAACTACTCGACCAACCATCCTAAAATTTCGCATACACATTGTCAGGGGTACAGAAAAAACATAGGGCACCTTTCATTCAGAAAAAAAGTACTGTTCCCGAGGAATAGAAATTTGACATTACCTACATTTACGCGAGTACAGCCGCGGGCAAAAGCTAGTTAACTATACAAATTGGTGTATTATCTAGCTATGCATATGCCAGTGTTGGCAATGGTTACAATAGATCGTGCAGATATGCAAGAAAACGCAAGACAGGTGCGCTCGCCGGCAACATTAGCACAGATTTACAATTATAATTCATTTGCAAACCCATCCATGTGTCTTGTGTGCTCATGTACTTATAAAAACTCTTTTGCGCAGCGGTAGGGAATGCGACTGCTGTGCGAGAAGTCTGCAGTTCAATTCTAGGTCGGGCAATAATAGCATGGAGTCTGAAACTCTGCTGGATAGAAGGCAACAGACTTCCTTTGGGACCTAAATGCCTGGCAAAAAGTGAGTGTTAAACACCCTTATTATTAAACATAGTTTTAGCGGCCTCGATGACATAGTGGTTAGTGTAATAGACTGCCACGCCTGATGTCGCGGGTTGGATTCCCGCACAAGTCAAACATTTGTGTGCATGAACATGGATGTTTGTCTTGGTCTGGGTGTTTCTATGTATAATATGTATATGTATTTACAAAAAAAAGTAAATATGTATGTTTATCCATTGTCTAGTACCCATAGTACAAGCTCTGCTTAGTTTGAGTTAGATGGTGTTGTGTGATAGAATATTATACTATTAATTTGCGCTAAATGGCTCATTCGCTATTATATAAGACCTAAATACATCGTTGATGAAATTTGAGCGTTATACACCATCCAAACAGCGGACACAAAGAACATCAAAACACGAATTCTTTCCGTTGATTATATATACCACGTACCGCCACCCAACCTGCAACACGGCATAGCAACGTGACTTTTAAAACCAACGCACCATCCTTGCATTATATTTTTGCTTATCACTGTTTTTACCGTTATCAATATTCAATACGTATTTTGTGACTTGAGATTATACAAAGTCATTCTTAAACACATAATTCCTATCTGAATGTCAATTTATAATCGTCAAAGATAATTTGTTTGTTTTTACACAACAAAAGTCGTAAACATGTAAAGATTTAAATCATTAGAAAAGTGTCCACAGTAAGAATAGTGAGCTCACACATTAACGAAAGACCGATAGTGTACATGAGCGTCAATGAGTGAGCGTAATCTATACTAATATTATAAAACTAAAGATTTTGTTTGTTTGAACGCGCTAATCTCAGGAACTACTGGTTCGAGTTTAAAATTATTTTCGAGAAAGGCTATAGACTATATAACATCACGCTACGACCCACGGGGGCGGCGCAGTAACGATAAACGAGGGTGAAACCGCGTGCACATCTAGTAATACTATGTATATCAATTTATAATCCAGATGTCAAGATGTCATTGTGTGTGAAATAACTTAACGTACAGAAAGGTGACCATATTTAAACGTAGCTTTTTATTATTAACCTATTGAGTCGCGACGGTACACCGGCCACCAGATACAATAGATTTAAATTATATTTGGTATTCTAAGACTACTATGTAGAATTTCTGTGTCGGGAATACTATTACTAGTTGAGTAGCTGCTGATTTCAGCATGAATGCGCCGGCTCGACCGGGGAAGTACTACCCTCTCACAGAATATCGACCTGAAATACCAGTATTACTACTGTTGTGTTTCGTTTGGTGAATGAGAGTGCCGGAGGCCCAATCACCCTCTTTCCCCCTTCCCGTTCATTCTCCTTCCCACTTCCTTTTTTTCCTAAAGGGTCGGCAACGCGCAAGTGACGCCTTTGGTGTTGCAGGCGTCCATAGGCTACGGTGACCACTTACCATCAGGTGGGCCGTATGCTTGTTTGCCAACCCAGTCGTATAAATAAACAATACTTAGGTTACTTTACAAATATTGAAACAATAGACACAAAGAACACCCAGATTTGGAACAACTCTTTGTGGATCACACACACGTTGTATTCTGAAGGGATTGAACCCACAACACTCGACACAGTGACAGCGGCGAGGCAACCACAACGGCATACTACTTTGTGTGTCTGCAATAAACTGGACGGCGATAACAACCATAGAATTCATATCCAAAGAAATGAATTTAAAATTGCCAATTTTTTATATAGGCGGCCTATAGTTAAAAATATTAGGGATATTCCTATTTAGAAGCCTTTTGAGAAACTTAAATTCTCGTCACCCTAAAATAATACTCTTTCCAAGCGATATTACGCGCGGTTATATGCAATCGTGAGTTCGGTGCCGGGTATAGCAAAGAGTTACTGGGATTTTTGTTTGTAAATGATTAGATTGTTATATGGTGTGTTTTGATGTGCTCTATTTGCTTACGTGACAGATATAATTATTATATAAAGAAACTAGCTGACCCGCGCAACTCGTTTGCTTTACATAAGAGAATTTTCCCCATTTTTCCAACTGTTTCATTGATGCTCCGCTCCTATTGGTCGTAGCGTGATGTTATATAGCCTTCCTCGATGAATGGGCTATCCACCACTTAAAGAATTTTCAATTCGAACCAGTAGTTCCTGAGATTAGCGCGTTCAACCAAACAAACAAACTCTTCAGCTTTATAATATTAGTATAGATGTGAGTGTAAAACTTCTCTGTCTACTCCTAAACGTATACAAGCGTGCGCCTATATATATTAGAAGTGTTATTTCGATATATTATGTAATATATGTTATGTATAAGAACGGTTACGCCATTTTCTTCTTAGCAACACACGTAAATAAAAAAACAATAAATTGCAATCGGTCACTGCACGATTATCGCGGCTATGCAGTTATAGTGACGATAAAAAAATATGACATAACGTGGACAAACGGTCACTGACCCAAGCTAATGTACCGCGATGCTTGTAGCGACATCTCTTATTGAGTTTACGTAACTACATGTTTATTTTTCTTATCGTACTTTCTTTGATATAACTGCTGTTTACAGTTTTATTATTAAATGTGATTTGTTATAAGTGATTTTTTATTGAAATAGTAAATTTTTTTAGAAGTATATGTCGTTGTTCCGTAGTTAAGCTATTCGATATGAGATGGCGCTACCAGCCTTTCTCTTATATACACACAAAGCAAATTGCTCTTAATTGAACTGAATATCGTTTAAATATTAATAAATTCAAAATAAAACAAGTTCGTTATGCGTTTATTACGCGTTATGAAATCAGTTAGTTTCAAGTTACGTTACTTAACACAAGCCGATTGCCTTTACCGGTACGTAATAGTTGGATATCCCCCCTTTAGTCGTGCTGTCCAAGGTTAGACCCGCAGATGAATACAAAAAGGGTCCTTTTGAGATAAAAGTGTTCGCAGTGGTATTACGTAAAGGTGTCACGTGGTACTAGCATTAAAAAGGGACGCACTGATTCTTTATAATCGCTGCGCAGGAAAACTTCAAAATAAATTAATACGACTTCTAAGTCGTTGTATTTAAATACATGGAGATTGTTTAAAAGAGAATGTAAAGGTAGAAAAGCAAAATTAAAAGTGTGGTATTTGAATTTCGAGCTAGCTCAAATAGTCTATTGTTAATTTTGAAGAAACCACAAAGCATGAAGGCGTACAATATACGTGTAACTTAAGATTTAAAATTTGAATTTAGAAAACGCACAACGAACTGGTTGTAAATAATATCTCTTATTT
Organism: Catocala fraxini; assembly: GCA_930367265.1. NCBI lineage: Eukaryota > Metazoa > Arthropoda > Insecta > Lepidoptera > Erebidae > Catocala > Catocala fraxini. Next base: position 994,184 of record OV884051.1, read on the forward strand.
CAAAACATATTTGAATTTAGAATGTCGGTAAATTACTATAAGAATAATATTTTTGATGCCATGATACTTGTGTTCTTTATTCAAAATTGATAACAAAATGGCGGTGACGCCCTTCACTCGAATGAGTCGCTTTGCTCCTAGCTTTAGTAATAATACTTATAGCATCTCTATAATTCTTGAATGATTGAGCTGACATTATTGGACCCACATATTACCAGATATATATTTAGGTCTCATATAGTAACTATTGATTGATAAATTTTCTGTAGGAAAACCTAATAACACATTATTTTTTGCAGGCATCGAATCTCAGACTTTATAAATGCTTGTGGTGGTATTAGAGCGAATTTATATTAAATAATAGGTAGTAAAAGGCAATATTATATAAATTAAATAGAAAAATACCCGTCAAAACATTTCGCATAATCTTCATCCGGCTGCAATCTAATGATAAGATGTCTGCGAGTACCTATTTGTTATATTTCATCACTTTTTACTGGGAGTGGATAGTTGAAACAATATCTAGCAGTGACCTCTTGAAAAATAAATCAATACTGGCGTATCAGCGTGGCAAACAGGCATCAGCACCGTTTAGTGGTCAGCAGTTACTATAATCTTTAAACAGTTATAATACCAGACGTTGGAACAGCCGATTATGTGAAAAGAATTGGCTGAGCTGCCAATGGAACCGGCACAGGCCAGAAAGGCAATTCTCGGAATAAAAGTGTTCAAAATATAGTTCCGATTGTCTAATTTACATCAAATGTAACTGAAATACAATTTTTTTTTACAATTTGTTGAATATTTGTGATATTAAAGGTACTCAGGCTAGATTGGAACTTTATTTAGAATAGTTTTATTGACAGAATTGGTTCTTAAGTCTCCTGCTAACACAGTAGGCCATCAGGAGCTTCTTATACCCTATTGAAACACAGCATTTTTATTACAATTTGTTTTTGCGATAAAAGTACATCAATTTTCGTAAAATTACTAGAGAAACATATTCTCATTAACTCATTAACATTAACTAGTTTTAACGGTAAAATCAACACTACATGTCAACATAGATAATACAGTGAATGTTTTGTTGTTTGTTTGACTAACATAACTGTCCAAAGAATAGATTAACAGTATATTAAACTCACAGAAAGCACACACAGAGCGTAGCGGTGAGTGTTGCGTAACCAGACGTATCTAGAAATGTCTGGTTTGGTAATGTGACATTTATATTCGAGACAGCAACGCTAGGCCGCTGGGTCGGGCGCGTGTGTGAAAAAATTCCAGTGAAATTTAGGAGCTAGGCGTAGAATATTATTAAAGCTAGATTATGAAGAAAGAAAGGTACCTAGTTAAACTCTGTATAACTTTGGTACTTTGAATATACAAGAGTATATAATAATCGTTTATTGTTAGTAAGTGGAAAGTTTGAATTATAGCGATTAGCCAGGCTGTGGGCGTGTCTACATACTAACTTTTTAGGTTTATTATATAATGCTCAATAGATAAATAGAAATTTACCTTAAAAAGTTTACCTGCTTATATATTGGCTCTTTAAGTACTGTAATAATTAATTTAATTAAATTGTAATCAATTATATTTCCTTACTCGTTATTTTACTTAGAGTATTGTAGAGTAATTATAACAGTATTCAGGAACGAAATACTTAAAAAATCTAGTTATAGAGAACAAAACTGATACGCATACTATATGTAATAATAATAATAATAATAATAGTATTCTACCACATACACACAACACCATCTAGCCCAAACTAAGCAGAGCTTGTACTATGGGTACTAGACAATGGATAAACATACATATATACTTTTTTTTTGTAAATACTTACATATTATACATCAAACACCCAGACCAAGACAAACATCCATGTTCATGTACACAAATGTTTGACTTGTGCGGGAATCGAATTAAGATATTAATTCTAAATAAATATGATAATGATTATATCGTACTTGGAGAATAGGTATCCCATCAGATATAAATCTGCCAACCGGCCAACTTGAGTTAATAGAAAAATTTATATATCTTTATCATCATTCCAACTAATATTACAAATGCGAATGTGCGTTTGTGACACTTTCAGGCCTGAACTACTCGACCGATCATCATGAAATTTCGCATACACGTTATCAGCGATACAGAAAAGGACGTAGAGTACCTGACGTCCAGAAAATGTGCTGGCCCGAGCAAAGCCGTGGGCAAAAGCTAGTATATTTAATAGAAAATTTGTAAAGATTTTTGTGTGTCTGTGCCCCACTCACGCGAAAACTATTGAACAGCACGCATATCACCATCTCTTATAGTATTGATATCTTTATCTTTTCGCTACGTATTTCATAACAACGATTATGTCACACTCGAAGTGATGACTTAAATAAATATGAGTTACTATGGAGTTCCAATATCTCAATTTAAGATACTATTATCAATGTTACTAGATGTGCCCGCGGTTTCACCCGCGTTTATAATTACTGCGCCGCTCCCTTGGGTCGTAGCGTGATATTATATAGCATATGGCCTTCCTCGATAGGCTATCCAACACTAAAAGAATTTTTCAATTCGAATCAGTAGTTCCTGAGATTAGCGCGTTCAAACAAACAAACAAACAAACAAACTCTTTAGCTTTATAATATTAGTATAGATTAGGCATTCTCAACATTGATTGATAATAATAATCTTTATATATTTAATACGTCATGTGTCATAGCAACATGTATCTGTGAATGACTCATACAAATTTTGTATGACAAAATATTGTTCACTGCAATCAATTCTTTCAACCAATCAATTTATTTGGATGAGTTTGGTTCTACAGTGGTGTAAAGAAATATATGGCAGTACAGCATATACTGTCATAAGAATGACTGTGCGGATAGCGGAGCGGTTTAAGAGGTCGTCTCGCCAATGCCACTGCGCCAAGTGTTGTGGGTTCGAATCCCACACAGGACAAAACTTGTGTAATCCACACATGGTTGTTCCGAGTCTAGAAAAAACTCTTAAACTATATTTATTTAAGTTTGTTTTTATTCTGTCGTTGATTGTTTGTGTGGCTGTTTTCTTTATATGCACTTTGGCCTTATTGATTGGTTTTAAAACCACTGTTTCAAATGTGTCATTATATTCAACAGAATACAGTTTAATGTAAAAGATTATATCAAAAGCGACTACATAATCATCACTACATATTATAAAACAAAGTCCCCCGCCGCGTCTATCTGCCTGTCTGTTCGTGATAAACTCAAAAACTACTGAACGGATTTTCATGCGGTTTTCACTAGACAGAGTGATTCATGAGGAAGGTTTAGATGTATAATTTGTAAAGGTTTTGTACTACCCGTGCGAAGCCGGGGCGGATCGCTAGTAATAACTGAAGCAAAAATGTAATGTCATGCTTGCCCTAAAAAGAACTGACTGCATGGACTAATAGTTTAAGTAATCGCCTCGCCGCTGTCACTGCGAGGATTATGACTTCGATCCCAAGACAAGACTAAAATATGTGTGCTTCAGGAATAGTCGTTCCGAGACTGGGTGTTCATTGTGTCCGTTTTTTGAATATTTGAAATGTTACCTGCATGGTTTTAATTCTAATGCGGGAGCTGCCTTTTTAATGGAAAATACTTTGATGAGGAATTGAGAATAATAAAATCAGTAGTGAAAAGTCAAATTTTGGACAGTAGAAATGCTTTTATGGTATCTCAAGATTTAATTTTACCTGTTATTCTGTATTAAACAAATACAACACCTTTCTTTTCTTGTTTGCCTTTCTAAATGGCCGTCTTCCGTTTAACCGTAAGTTAATTCTTTCAGTGATATTAAGTAATAAGAGACGCCATTCCAATTGCTATCCTTGGGATAGTAGTATAACATTTGGGAGACACATTTTCTGTTACATAAAATCCAGGATTGAAGACAAGGGAACCACTTGCGTTTGTTTCTTTGTTACGCTTTCATGCTTTTGTTACTCGACTGATCATCATGATATTTCGTATGCACGTAGTCAGGGGTACATCAAAGGACATAGGGTATCTTTCATCCAGATAAAAGCACTGATTTACAGGAAGCTGCGGGCAAACGTTAGTCAATACATAAAATACTAAAGGATGTTTATCTATTTCTTCATTCAATGTTTCGCGAATTTCACGAAGTAGGGTGGAAGTTTAACTCTGACCTCGAATCCGAATCGACCTGCCCAAGGTCAAGGGGTCAGATTAGGGCCGTTCGAGAGCTAGCCCAAAACGTGTCAGGCTATGACCTGTGTTTGACCTACATATGTGCCAAGTTTGAGGTCAAATACTGTTTGTTTTTGGAATTTCGGGTTCAGAGGTCACTGAGCATGATACGGGGCCGATTTTGTCGATAAAATACATTTCTGTAGATGTATAATAATTGTATCGGTAAATATCGGCCTTGAAACATATTTTTTGGTTTATTTAGAGACGACAAATCTCAATAACCATAACATTTGTAAAATCTAAGAATTTTACACAGATATGTTTATAATTTTCTAGGTAACACGCATGTAAACTAAAATTGAGTGCCAGTCACTTACTTTTTAAGCGTCTTCATATGCACAAGTACATGACATATTGCTTAAACCTCTTTCAATAAAATTGTTTTCTGCTGTCAGTATCCTATAAATATATATTTCCCCATTAACAAAATTAACTGACCAAGCAGTACATAGAGAGAGAAATTATATATTTATGTTTTTCCCAAATTTGTTCTGAAAAACTTAATAATATAATCAGAATGTGTATATATTCTGTAATGCCCTCAAGTTTTCTATGGCTGTAATAGTTCGCTAATATTCACAATAATTAAAACCATTTTTTGTAAATATACACTTAGTTTGTATTATTTAATAATAATAATAAGTTATTTACAAACCAAATCTCAAACCAAGTTCGTAAGTTTATTTTCACCAACTTTCAGTAACTACTCACTTCCACAGCAGTAATTACTGTCATACATGCTTGTAACAAGCTTAACTTGATAGTAAATCATATTTTCTTAGCTATTACACATCTCAATATCGGTCAGTCTTCGAGTTAATACAATTTGTGCGTTGTGTTCGAGTTCAGTTAAGAAAATAGGTCACTAAAGTACTTCTGTGGTGCTATTACTTGCCATACATTTAGACTCACTATGTTAATATGGTACGTGCGTTCTGCAGTTGCGTACGTCACATACAAACGAACAACCCTATGCATGAACGTAGCAAATTTTGAAATTTCAATAACATCACTTAAGTTTGACGTTCATAAGTGTTACTTTGTGATCTAAAACCTAGTAAATTTTGTAACTTTAGTAACATCACTAACCTTTGACGTTCATACGTGTTACATTGTGATCTAAAACCTATGCATAAAGCTAGCATATTTAGTCACTTTAGTAACATCACTAACGTTTTACGTTCATAAGTGTTACTTTGTGATTTATATGATTTTTGACTTTAACTACAACCAAAATGATTTCAAATAAAAAATATATTGCATAGTCTTTTATGAAGCATTTGCAATTCCAAAAATATTATTATTCATTTTAAAACGGAATTCTTTATTATATACTGACCCCTCAAATGCTTAACCAAAGGAAATTGCAAGACCGCTTTCCATACGCCACGTGGCCCGAAAATGGGTCATCCATTATCTTTCGACAATTTAAATATCCCTCTCTCACTCAATGCATTGTAACAGAATGCGTGTGACAGAGATGGGTATACTTAGTATGGTCCCCTTGTAATGTGATAGTGTTTCTAAGTACTTTTGTTGCTAAGGTTAGATGTCAGATGTTTCCTGGCCTGTCAAGCTATTATTATAGTCATGACATGTACTCCTACATGTCATGTTTAACATTTGACAGGAAGATCTTTTGACAGTTTTCGTTTTGTAAGCATTTCTCTTTAAACGTATACAATTTGATAACATTTTCCAAATTTATAGTCCAACTCGCTTTTGACTGCGGATACGCTTAAGAAAAGTACTTTTTCTTGACGAGAGTTCCTTTTATGTAACCCTGACAACGTATATGCGAAATTTCATGATGATCGGTCGAGTAGTTAAGGCGTGAAAGCGTAACAAACAAACTCATATTCGCATTTATAATATTAGTTAGGATATTATAATAGAAAACGCTATATTTTTTTCTGATCCCCCGAAAAGTGTTAGCTATCTACCACACTTGTGGAAACAACACATGCTTTATTTACAAAATCTATTTATTTTCGGCGTAGCAACTATATTTTAGATATACATACATGGCTAAGAATAGCCTGCCTGTTCTCTTCCCGTAATCAAACAGAGAAGTATTCAGGCTTAGATATAACATAAAGTTAAATTTGACAATAAAATAAATATTACTTGAATATGATAAACATGAATATAATATAATTAAGTTATTTACTCATTACACTTTTTATATGTACGTACTACCTTCTAGTTCGTTCTATTTACCTATTTGCACTTACAATCAAAACGTTTCTAATAATCGATCGATAAAAAACAAAAGAATCGTATTCCATATTCAAACATTTAATAATATGAATATTAGAAAAGAAAAATGTTTTTTAAAAACAATATGTTATGTATTCCAAATTCAAATTTAATAGAATTGAATACAGAATACGTTGTTATATAATTTAAAAAGCGTTTGAATATATTTTTGTAATGTATTTGTTATTTTTTGTGAATAGTCATATTCAAGCTGTTTAAAAGTGAATATTGTATTATTTGTGTGTTATCAGTCGCTCAATGCACCAGTTCCACATGCCTAACAGTGAACAAATATGGGTCAGTGATTCCCGTTACAGTGATATTTGCGCAAGTAAAGGAAATAATATTTTAGTAAGAAACTTAGGCGGACATTTTATCGTTTACGTAGAAACCTAGATAGTTAGCCGTTATCGGTTTGTATGTAAACAATACTGGCTCTGCGGTTTAAAACTATAATTGGTACGTTGTTTTATTATTAATAGGCAAGCAGTTTTGTTATTTTTGCTTATTTAGTCAACAGAAAATAATTGAGTGGTGCAGTCAGCTATTAGTCAATGTAGGTATACTTTTATTTGTTTATTTATTCATTCGCAGGCGCAGTCGCGGCATTTTGTTGCAAATAAATACAGAATTATTATTTTATATTTATATTTATTATTTTTATTTTTCACTTGAATACGTATTTATTTGGTGTGCTTTAAGAACAAAATTATTATCGATAGTCATATTATTATTATAATTTTTATACTTATTTATTAGATGTGCTTCTGATTTATACGGATTTGTAATTTGGTCTTTTAATTGTGAAATTTTATAGAAATGTATACATTTGTGTCGTTACACGGATATTTATGCTTGTTTTTATATAATGTGTTTGTCATACATACTTATCGAAAAACAACAAGGTTTTGATAAAGAATGCGGAGTAAATATAAATAATACAATGAAGTTTGTACCTATCTACGAAATTGGTCAAAAATGTGTGTGTTATTTCCATATCTATTGGCTTAAAATAACTATTTATTTGTATTCGGTATCAATTGAAATTTTATTGCGAACAATAAAGTAGATTTTTAATATTATTTTAAAGACAGAGTTTGATTATTGCAGCCTCATATTTACATTTAATAATAATAATGATGCAACTGTCGTATTAATATAAATATTATTAAAGTTTCTAATTACACCGCAATATCACTATCCACATTATTAAATAACTTGCAATTAATGCCTATTAGGAAGTTGAAAATGTCTAATTTTAAAACAGCATCGCATAACAGCTTATTATTCAATTAACAAGCTACCGTAACCAATTTAAAACTTTATAATGAAACAAAACAGTTATTATAACCGCTAGCGTCCATTTTCACATGCAAAATCACTTCACGCCTCTAATTGCGTAATAAAAAGTAATAATTATAAAATTACGTAAAAAGAAACTTTCGTTGGGTATATAAAAATTGAGTTTGCCGCCAAAACCGAGTTGTGTGAACGCTATAGACAAAATGAGCTGTCAAACCTCAGATCATTCCATTATGCCTTTATTATTTTTTTGCACTACACTACACACACCACAGATAACACAACACTGTCACTTGAATTTTTAAGTTTAGAATTGTTTCATTTACGCGCCGAATTTCTAAGGACCCGCTCACACCGAGATGTTGCAAGCGGGCCATCGGGGGAACAACTAGGAAATGAATACAAGCGGCGGCACACCACGCCGCGCCCGGCACACATAACCTCTTTACACTACACGCACCAGTGTGAGTGCAGTGCATACGTTTTGACAGCATGTGGAAGTTTATTTATAGGCCTATCGCATCACGTACATTTAAGAAAGAAAATAACAGCCTACAGGAAAAAAAAATGTAAATCAACATCGCGAATTAAATCTACTGTATTCCTACAATTCTAATTAGAGTCTAATAAGACTAGAGAAAGATTAAATCTGCAGTGCAATTAAAATATTTTTAATCAAAACTGCAGATCTAAAATGACAGATTAAAAATCTGAGACATAGCGGTTCAAGAGAAAAATGTTACGCGGTTAAATCACAACAACCGTTATTACATAACAGTCGGCTAGAAGGAGAGGGGGATAGTTTTAGTACGTGCTAAAAAAAGACGGAGCTATGAGGTTGTGTAACTCAACACAGAGAAAGCTCACACGTACTTTCTTTATACACGACGAACACTCGCGCGGTGTACGGTATATACGTGTGCAAGTGTGTGCGCGTCTTTACATTTTTGAATTTCGAACGAAAGAGCGTAAGTGTCGAGATGGATTTTTCAAAATAGACTCTTCTTTTTGAAAAATGAAGTATAATTTTGAGCGCTAGTGCTTTAGTCTTAAGGTTGATATTTGGGGTGGGGAGCTTGCGCACGGCAGCTTTTTGAAGGGGTTCAATGACACACGGTTTGGCACGTTCCTTAGGCCTACCGATTTTTTCAAATGTACTGCAGAGTAGGCTGAAAACACCACAAAAGAAGTGATATTTTCACAGAACTAAAACTAGGGCATGCGTAGTTGGTGTTATGGCATTTTTAATCGATTTTCCTCGAAACGAGGATAAAGTTTAAAGTTTTGAACAAGCGGAATTTTCTTACAGCTTAACGTACCGGTTATGATTCGCTTGTAGCGAGAATTGACCGAAAATGAGGACATGTGTGATAGGCAATAAATCATTAATAATAAAGTGTCGCTACCCGACGGCAGATGGCGTTGTGATAAATATAGTTAAATACGATAATATTTATTAGTAATTTTGTTATGAGCTATTATATATTTCTATATTAAAAATATATAATTTTATATGTTCAAAAACATTAACGTTCTGACAGTAAATTAGTGACAATGACTGTAAATTAGGAATTACGTAGGCCTGTTAAGACGATGTCGTCACCCGTAGGGAATCTAAATAGTTTCAACTCAAAGGAGATTACACCTGTGTATATGAGAATCAATATAAGTAATTAATAAATTACGAAATCCTAAAAATAAACGAATGTTTGTCTCAAAATAGATGCTTTACAGTAAAATTGCTATTGCATCACAGCGGAGGAAGTGAAATAACAGTCATAATATTTATATAGCTATCCCTTTCCGGCTGTATGGCGTCATCTTTGTCGCACGCATCGAGTTCCTCGTTTGAAGCGTGGGACTGAGTGACGTTTTGCAGTCCTGCTCGCACTACGGCGATGTTGTATATTGCCGATGTGGTCGTACAAGGCAACGGAGTGCATTGACCTGTCCTTGTTGCGCTTGTGTGCAGCCTTGCTTTACAGTTATACACAGTGTGTGTGTGCGTGTGTGTGTTGAACGTGCATCGTAAGGATCGGTACACACACCGTCCGTTTTATACAATGTGCTATTTTAATTTTTATGTTTCGTTTTTTTATGTTAATTGCTTAATGAAGTAAGTGTTGATACAAACCCCTTTCGTTGCTGAGTGGTTGTTTATTTATGTGTAACTTACCTGAAATAAAAAAAATGTTTATTAGTACAAAAATGTCAACTTATCATAAAGATTACGTAAATATATAAATAATAATAATAATATTGTCTTCTGTTTACGCAAATATAATTCATTGAAATTAAACTACTATATAATAAAGTGTCAATATGTAATAAAGTGTCAAATAAACAACGCGATAAAATCCGTATATAGTAGTTTAATTTCAATAATAATAATAATATAAATATATAGATAATTTCGATTCTCATTCATAGATGGTTGTTATTTCCTCATAACATTGCGGTATCTGTTAACTTAAAGGAGTTGACGGAAATAGATTAAAAACGTATATTTTGTTAGTTTTCTATATAGTTGCCGTAATAGAAAATACATATATTAAGATAATTATCACCTAGCTAGTAATTGTTTTTAATGTTAAACCATATTTATTAATCTATACAGAACCCATAACACAGTACAAATACGGTACCATCTCAAACGTACGGTGGAAAAACCTGAAAACAGCCTAACCGCTATGCTTATAAAAAAAAGTTGCGTCAGAGGCCTATAAAAAATGTCTACCGAGCGTCAACGCTGACATTACATCACTATGTGCGCGTGTATGCGTGACTCACACGTAACGAGTATGTGTGTGTTCGTATACACGTGGTCGCTTCACGTACACGGTGTGTATGTGTGAGTGTACTTGTGCATGTGTGCAACCTAATCTTTTGTGGAATGCGGGTTTCATAGTAGGTAGTTCTTTTTTTAAAAAGCGCTGAAAAGGGAAAATCTTTGACTGGCAACGGCTCGCCACCCTTTCTGCCTTTTACTTTTTAAATTTCGTAGTATTTTTTTTTTTGAGGCAAATGAAATGGATCGGTGCAGCCTTTGCGGCGTTAATTAGAGTCGCATGTTTTTTTTTATAATTAATTATATGGGTGCGAGGCTTTTTAGACTAAATATAGTGTGGGCTTACTTTTTACTAGCGTGACGTCACTACGGTGTAGTTTTTCTACTTGAAGGGTTATTTGTTATGGTTGTTAGTGGGTTTGATTCCCGAGACGAGGAAAATAGCTTATAAGATGGATTTTCTTTAATAATAACTTTCATAGTTTGCTATGAAAGATCTGATACGATTCTTAGCTGACTGTATACTTGTTTGCCTATACCTTGTTAGGTGTACTAGCGTGATAATATACTATTAAAATCGTCTTATTCAATGTTTTCCTAATAAATCCATGCGGTACTAATACTGTATTAAGCAGTAAATTTTGTTTGTCAGTACGTCTAGCGTAATCTCTGATACTACTTAACCAATTCTGAACGATCTTTCACCAATAAAAAACTACACTATTCTTAAGTAACATGGGCTATGCTACGCAAGCAAATCTGCGTGCGAGAATTAGTAATATAATTGCGAAATAACTGATTTTGTTTGTTACATTTACACGTCTAAACTGCTAAACCGATTTTGATAAAATATAACACAGAGATAAAGTGTGAAAATAACCGAAAGGCGCCGTAGGTAACAGTTAGTATGTTGTAAATGTTAACATAGTTCAAAGCAATTGACATTTTAGTTAGTTTTATGATAGAAAGACATTTCGTTCAATATACACATTGTCATTCTAACTGAAAGGTCCAAAGTTCATATAACTGTTTATGATATAACTAGTGATCGCCCGCAGTTTTGCCTACAGATATATCGAATTAATTCCACACCCATTTGTATATTATTATTATAGCTGCAAAATTAGCATTGCTTGTTACTTTCTTGATCAAAATCGGTAAAAATTAACTTTTAACCTAACTTTTGGAAAAGGACATAGGGTATAATTAAAATACGCGAACGATATCGCAAGTAAAAGTTGTATATTTATTGAAATTAAACTACTATATACGGCTTTTATCGCGTTGTTTGTTTGACACTTTTTCACATAATTTTGAAACTACTGTTATTAAACTTTACAAATTTTTAAGCTAATTAAATTATTAAAACTATTTATATTTAAGTTTACACTTTCCCTGACGTTTCGGTTGCTTTTCAGCAGCCATGGTCACGGGGAGACTAAGATGGTGGTAATATTCGCGTAAACAGAAGACAATATTAAATGTTGTATATTTATTTATTATTATTAATATTCGTTTTGGGCAATAAATAGATTTTTCATATCTTTATAAGAAACAATCTTTCCTTGATTGCTACTTGCTTTCAGAACGTTATTTTCTTTTTAATTTGTAAGTATTGGACAGCTCATGCACTAGACATAATTCCTGTGTCGGTACTTTACAAACATTCAAACACAAAAACACCCAGACTCGGCACAACTATTTGTGGAACACACAAATTTTCTCTTGTTGGGAATTGAACCCACAACACTCGATGTAGCAGTGACTTCTTAAACCACTACGCCATCCGTGAAGCCCTATAGTCATAAAGCAACCAGAACTACCGACTGTTTAAGTAATAGCTGACTCATCGAAGCCAAACCCATAAACCCATTAAACTTAAATAGCTAAATAGATGTCCATTATACATTCACGCCTGTTTCCCAGAGGGGTTGGCAGAGACTACGGATTTCCATTTGCTACGATCCTGACACACTTCTCTGGCTTCATTCACTTTCATCACATTTCTCATACACATTCGTCGGTTGAAGGTGCTCGTAACCTGGCTTTTGTCCAGAACGTCTCCAATCTGATCGAGAAACGTTCTAGGTCTTCCTCTTGCGACTGTTCCATTCACACTAGCCTTATAAACTTTCTTAGTCAGTCTTAGATGTCTATTATAGACTAACTCATTACCCCCAAAGGGGTTGGGGTAAAGGTATTACTATATGTAGCTATATTTCATGTGCTATGTTGCCAAAATTCCTCGCTATTGGAAATTATTAATATCCAAAAAAAAGTTTTTGACCTAGGGATCGAACTGTACTTCATATTTTATATTATCGAATTTCGTTTTGATTTATGTGCTACGTTGCCAAGATGCCGCGCCATTGAGAATTATTAATATCCAAAAAACATTTCCCGTCTAGGGATAGGACTCTGCACCACATACAAAAAGTGTTATTGAGATTTTCTTTTAAAAAATTCTGAGTAGCTCGCTTTCTACAACAATAACTGCTGCTGGATAAAGTCTTGGGTACGATTCTCGGGCCGAGCAATTGTTCTTTCAATAAAAAATACCTTTATACACCCAGGAATCGAACGCTCGACCACATCTAAAAAAGTGTTATTCAACTTTTCTGTCAAGAAATTTCAGTTGCTCTCGCCTCCACATAATAGACTCGACTCTTAATACAATAACTGCTGTTGGGCATGAAGTCTCAGCTTCGATTCCTGGGTAGGTCAATAAATTTCTACAAAGACAACAAGGTTCGCTAGCTATCTTGACCTAAGCCCATAGCTAGCAAAATGTAACTCTAAGGGATATGTATGTTGCTTGAATGTATATGTATGATATTAGGTACTAGCTTATGCCCGTGGCTTCGCTCACGTTTTCTGGATGAATATACACTATGTGCTTTTCTGTACCCCTAACAACGTGTATGCGAAATTTCATAATGATCGGTCGAGTAGTTAAGGCGTGAAAGCGTAACAAACAAACTCACATTCACATTTATAATTTTTTTTATATTATTCATTTCATTTATATATTATTGAGTTCATTAATCTTTGTGTAAACGAGTAAAACCGCCAAGAGTTTGTTTTAAAGTAAACTTCGAATGAGTACTGCGGGTTCGCTTCTCGGATTCAAATATTTATGTTATCAAAGCAATACTGCGATTTCTTTTACAAGTCAACTCCCGCTATTAATAATGTCTGAACTCGCCGGTTTGATGCCCGAGTTATGCAAACACCTTGTTAAAGATTTCCTAAAAGTAAATTAACAAAGTGGTACCTGGCAGTTTCCATTTCTAAAATATAGTACCTAAACATATTTGACGAAATGTGGGCTTAATGCACCTCTAGAAACTTTTTTTTATTTTATTTTTTATTTTGCTCTTCAAAATGACCACCCTCCTCCTGATGGTAAGCAGTCGTGTGGTCTTTGAGCAGTGGCCTCCACACCGTCGTCGTAGCAACCGAGGGGATGTTGAGGTCTCTACTTTGACGGCCTGAGGAGGTGCTTTTTCACGCCCTGCTTAAAGGACCCAGGATTGAAGGAAGAAGGACACACGTGCTTTGGCAGAGAATTCCATGCCTTTCGTTGGGCAGAGGTATAAGGACCGTTAGGGTCGTCGTTGTTGGTACGCGCTCTAGTCGACTCTACCGTGTATAATATATAATAATAATATTATAGTTAGGATGCGAATATCTAGTCGAATAGATATTGTTTGGCTTAATCTATGTACGTTAACGCAAGCGGATCCGCGGGCAATATCTAATGTTCTATATAATAAAGAGAAAATATTATATTTTTGTTTGTTTATAAGGATTCAACTCAAAAACGAATCAATCGATTTAAAAAACACTTTTTCATTTGGAAGCTATATTATCAGTAAGTGAAATAAGTTATATTGTTTTTTTAAGTACTGTTACTAACATGAGCTACGCCAAGTCCCTAAGCTACTTTTATGCGAACGAAGCCGCGGGCTAAATATAGTTCTTTATGTTAGTTAGAATGGTTGTTTTTGTTATAGAATTCAATTACAAGCGATTTATTTATTTAGCGATACAAGTTTCAAGGAGAATTAGATACAGATTGAACCGGAAAATATGTGGCATCTTATTTAAGCGAAGGTAAACTTAGAAGCACTGACCGACCTTCTGACAAGCAAACATTTACATATATCAGGGATGTTGCGGATGCAGAATTTATGACATCCGCGGATGCGGATACGGATATTTAAAGGCTCACATCCGCGAATGCAGATGCAGATGCGGATGTCCAAATGCGGAATACATGATGATGATGCACGATGCGGTAGCTCCGCAATTGTGGGTGCGGATGTTCATGAAAATAAGTATCTAATAAGATACTTTTTATTACATAAGATGCACAATTTTCATGCAGGTTCAAGCCTGTTTTGCAAAGGTTCATAAATATATTTATACCATTTTCTGGTGTTTCTTGATTCTTATCATCACTTAAAGAATCATCGCGGCATTCATCGGCCCATCCATTTTCTTTCTTGTCGCAACTTGCGCTACAACTGGCTCCGCATTAACATCCGCATTGATTATTGCGGATGCGGATGCGAATATTCGCAACATCCCTAATATATCTATGCTAGATTTTGCCCGCGGCTTCTCCCGCGTTAATGTGCTATTTGTCAACATATTAATATCCCTCGGGAACAGTTCGTTTTCTGGATGAAATGTGTGTACATATGTATGAAAACACTATCTTTTGCCCGCGGCTTCGCTCGCGTTTTCGTAATGAAAGGTACCTTTTCTGTACCACTGACAACGTGAATGCAAAATTTCGCGAGTAGTTAAGGCGTCGAAGCGTAACAGACAAACTCATTCCCAGGAGCAGCACAGGGTCTGAAATTGTGTCTCAGTAAACTTTTATTACGTGTGACCTAAGGTCCATAGCGAAATGTAGGTGTTTATGGAGATAGCCAGAAGTGTCTGGCTACCTGATACCAATTCGCTCGGCTCGGGAATCAAATCCGAGACTTCTCGATCCGCAAATAAAGTGCATGCTTATGTCATTAAGCCATCGAGGTAGTCAGCGTATTTCGTGACTATAATACACATTATGAAGGAAAAAATATGTTTTTTTTTACGGTTAAAGTTAACAATGCTCGCGGCCATGACACCTCTACACCAAGTGTCCAATTATGGTCAGATCTTAATTGTATGATCAATGGGCACGGTATGTTAGCATTACTTAAATCTACATGATTATTGCCTAGCTTGACTATTTGATCGCCTAAACGCCTAGCCTAGTAATGCTTATCTCTATTAAGTTAGGGATTTCGGGACAAATTTGTTCACAATGTTTTGACGTATGTATATCTATACTAATTTTATAAAGAAGAAAGATTTGTTTTATGTTTGTTTGTAAGGGTTGAACTCTAAAACAGCTCAACCGATTTTAAAAATTGTTTCTTCATTACAAAGCTATTTCACCAAGTAATATAGGCTATCATAACCTAACCTATTTTTAAGTGAGCGAAACCACGAGCAGAAGCTAGTCTTTATTAACTTTAGGAACAAACTTGTTCACAAAGTTTTGACGTACATATAATATACTAGCGACCCGTCCCGGCTTCGCCCGGGTAGAGCTACTTTAACAAATTATACACCTAAAATTTCTCATGAATCACTCTGTCTATTGGTGAAAATCGCATAAAAATCCGTTCAGTAGTTTCTGAGTTTATCGCGAACAGACAGACAGACAGACGCGGCAGGGGAGTTTGTTTTATAATATGTGTGAATGAATAAAGTATTTTAGTAATTATACATAACTTATTTTCGTTATAATAACAATTAATGACTGATTTTACTATGTATAAAAAATTATAATATCAGTCCTGTATATAAGCTGTCCCACTGCTGGGTACAGGCCTCTTCTCAGTGTGAGAAGGGTTAGGCCATAGTCCACCACGCTGGCCCAGCGGGTTGGCAGACTTTACATGTCTTCGAGAACATTATGTAGAACTCTCAGCAGGCTTGTCATGCAGGTTTCGGCACGATATTTTCCTTAACCGTTAAGGATGCAACAGATTTTTTTTCTCATTATTATTATAATTAATTTATTATAATAATTAAATCGGTCGCAAGATAATTGGAAATGATGTTTAATTCAATTTATTATGAACTAGCTGACCCGCGCAACTTCGTCTGCTTCACATAAGAGAATTGTGCCCGTTTTTGCAAAATGTTTAATTACTGCTCCGCTCCTGTTAGTCATAGCGTGGTGTTATATAGCCTATAGCCTTCCTCGATAAATAGCCTATCCAAGACTCAAAGAATTTTCCAATTCGAACCAGTAGTTCCTGAGATTAGCGCGTTCAACCAAACAAACAAAGAAACAAACAAACTCTTCAGCTTTATAATATTAGTATAGATTAAGTAGATATTGTTTACATTTAAATTAATTGAATGAATAGTGTCTGTAAAATTAATAAATGAAATTATTGTTTATGAATGGCGATTCATGAGACGATATCTTGGTAATAAAAAATTATACCTACATAGTCTCACGACTATACCCCCGAAGAGGTAGGAAAGAAGTGTTTTGCACCCACATTTCGCCACGTATGGCTTTAGGTCTCACGTCATAGGAAAGTTTTGAGTAGTAGAGCCTCATTGAAATTAAACTGCTATATACGGATTTTATCGCGTTGTTTATTTGAAACTTTATTACAAAATTTTGAAAATTGTTACACTACTACTACTATTAAACTTTACTAATTTTTAAGCTAATTAAATTATTATTAAACTATTTAGATTTCATTTATTTTTACACTTTCCCCGACGTTTCGGTTGCTTTTCAGCAGCCATGGTCACGGGGAGACTAAGATGGCAGTTGTCTCAATGTTCCAGTGTAGTTATTTCAAAGTACCCGAACATAATTTAATCATTGGTGTTTCTATTTACGCAGAATGAGCTCAAAGTATCATGAAGTCTAGCTGTGGTTTGCTTCTTATTGGGTTTGACTATTTTTATTACTGGATCCCAAGCTGGTGGTACATTCCAACCATCTTCTCTATTAAAATTAGGATGTTTTTTGATTTCAATAGCCTCGCGAAGCATCCTTGGTAGGAATCGGTGTTCTTTAGCGAGAATCTGTGGTTTGTCAAATCTCAGGTAGTGGTTGGTCCCCTGTTGCACATGTTCACACACAGCAGATTTCAACGAGCGTTAGCGTAGTAGAGCCTCGTTGATTTCAGCATGCAATGCAATGCATGCAGCAGGTCGGCTCGATCGGGGAAGGACTACCCTCTCACGGAATATCGACGTGAAATACCAGTATTCCTACTGTTGTGTTTCGTTCGGTGAGTGAGAGTGCCGGAGGCCCATTTACCCCCTTTCTTTATTCCCGCTCCTTCTCCTTCCCATTTCCTTTCCTAAAGGGTCGGCAACGCGCAAGTGATGCCTCTGGTGTTGCAGGCGTCCATAGGCTACGGTGACCACTTACCATCAGGTGGGCCGTAGGCTCGTTTGCCACATACGTTGCAAATAAAAAACATTTTGTCTATTTATGACTTACCGTCCCAGACTTCTTTCTGATAAAGATACATTTATTTGATTCAACATGTGTCATCAGGTGTTACAGATATTTTTTGTCTCAACATGCTCTGTTTGGTCAGGCATGCAAATGTATGTACTTTCTAATTAATAATAATTTTATTATTATGCTGGATCTATTATAATAATTATCATGTCAGAGATTCTCTTAACAGAAAAACCTAATAACATATTGCTGACCTGGGAATCAAATCCGAGACCACAAGCACAGTTGTCGCTTTACAACCGCTGTGTCACCGAGACAGTATATTATATGTTTTAAATATAGTTTTCATTAAAAAGTCATATTTTACAACAATACATTTATGCATACAGCCTTTTTAAGGGCTCCAGGTTCTAAGCCCGGGTGACGCAAAGTATTATTATAACTACTCTACCAACAGGTATTTGAAAAAGCGTTTACGCAACAAATATATGTTTACAATATCATTTAATTTACATTCTCAGTCGTGTTGTAACGCAATATTGCTTACAATTTAGATCGATTGCACAAAAGTTGTATACAATCATTTCGTTTTCACTTTATTTATAACTAGCTTTTGCACGCGGCGTCTGTCGCGTAAAAGTAGGTTAGGTTATGTTAGTAACAGTACTTCTTTCTGGATGAAAGGTACCCTATGTCCTATTCTATACCCCTGACAACGTGTATACGAAATTTCATAAAGATCGGTCGAGTAATATAAATATCCTCCAGACCGAATTTCGGTCACGGCGGCCAATGTTAACGGAGACTGGCCATCTGCGCAGGAGATATTATAGTGCACAAGTATGTACGCAAACACAAGTGCACTCTCAGGTCTCTAACCCTCATGTTCCGATGGAACGGATAATCCGGCACGACCGGCGAGAGATCAGGCGCAGACCAACGGCTTTACGTGCTTTCCCAGGCACGGCGCCAACTTCCTAACTCCGGGCTCGTATTGAGATTTCTTAATACGAAAACCTAATACGTTTTTTGTTGGCCCGACCCGGGATTCGAGCCCGAGACCTCATGCACAGCAGTCGCAGTCACTACCGTTGTACCACGGAGGCAGTCAACGTCGGTCGAGTAGTTAAGGCTTAAAAGCGTAACAATCAAACAAACAAATAAATAAACTCACTTTCGCATTTATAATATTAGCAAGGATTAACTAGGAATAGCTTTTGCCCGCAGCTTCGCCTGCATAAAAGTAGATTAGGGTTAGTAACAATACTTTTTTATAAATAAAATATGTTATTCATATATTATTTATACTAATATTATAAAGCTGAAGAGTTTGCTTGTTTGGTCAAACGCGCTAATCTCAGAAATTACAGGTTCGAATTGAAAAATTATTTTAGTTTTAGATAGCCTATTTATCGAGGAAGGCTATTGGCTATATAAAAGCCAGAGCTGTTACTGACAATTTCATGATAGAAAACCACAAAAACACTTTCTTTTACCCAGGAATCCAACCTTTATACACAGAAGTCACATTCACAACCGCTGTGCCACCGAGTCCGACTCTTCAATTTACAATATCTTGTTATGTGGGTAGTCATGACTCATGAAAGAAAGAAAGAAAGTTGTGAATTTTTGCATATTTAGTTTAATTCACAGCTATTTGAGTTTTGGAGGTGCTAATCATTATGGATTCTTCTATGATTTAGTATCTTAAATAAACTTGTGACCACCAATGGTGAGATGCCGGTTCGATTGCCAGAATAAGCAAAATGTAGGCATTCTTCTGGTCACGAAATTTTCAACGATAATTGTGGGATTTTCTTTTTTATTTAAAAAGGCAAAACCCCCTCTAGGAATAATTCCTGTGTCGCGGGGGACTCCACAAACATTCAAACAACGGACACAAAGAACACCCAGACCCGGAACAACTATTTGTGGATCACACAAAATTTTCAGTGTGATTTTATTTGATTTGTTAGCTTAGATAAGGAATTGACCATCGGCTGTGAGGTGTCGGTTCGATTCCCAGGTTAAGCAAAATGGTTTTTCCTTGTCAGGCAATTATCAACAGCAACTGTGGTTATATGCAGTAGCTGTCTTCTTAATAAGTTAGTGTTATTTTTAAAAGCAAGAATTAACACAGCATCACATACTTAGCGTAGATAACGCTAATTTCTACAAATTCGAAACAACGGTAGCTTAATACTTATGGTATTGGTCTTGCTATTAAGAGGTCATGGATTCGATTCCCATCTATTGCAATACTTGAACAAACGCAAGCATTAAGCTTTGTTATAATATATATTACCAAAAATACTAATAATTAATTTGTAACCCGAATTGCAAATAACAACTTTTACAAAAGAAAATGAAAAGCTGATTCAAACTCGCTACCCCAAGCACAAAAGGCGGAGCATGCCACCCTCGCAACTTTTAAACCATTCCTATTGGCTCAGCGGGTTAAAGTCACCCCTTTCAATACAGCTTCGGAGCATACAACCCTTTTTTAATATTACTTAAGGCTCGAAGCATCCCCTATGGACTCTAGCTGTCTCTTTTTAATTCTTTAGAGTATATATTCCATCTCGCTCTCCTTTAAATTAAAAATGTTGAAAGCAGGATTTATAAAAAACTTTCTCATTCTAAAATTTAAAATACTGCGATAGTTCTGTTGTATAAATATATGACCTATGTAAAAGTTTTGAGTTCAAATCCCCGTTCAAGTAAAGTGTTAGCAGGTTTTTCTGTTAAGAAATTATCAGTACGGAGATTAGCAATGTATTCGCTGAACGACTAGGCTTATTCTCTGTAAGAGCTAAATATATATATACATACATACATATAGCGCATATCCTGAATCCTTATGTCCTATGCGTTCATTCAGGATTATGGTATATCTAAGTGCAAAGTTACATCTAAATCCGTACAGCGGTTTACGCGTTTAGAGCCCTAAAAACAACTGCAATATCCTAACTAATATTAAGTGAGTTTGTTTGTCACGCCTTCACGCCTTAACTACTCGACCGATCATCACGAAATTTCGCATACACGTTGGCAGGGATACAGAAAAAGACATTTTATTCAGAAAATGAGTATTGTTTCGAGTGATCGAAGCCACGGGCAAAAGCTAGTCATGTTATATTGCAGCTAACACAGCGCATGGTAAAACCCAAGTTAGGGTCACGATATTTTCCTTAACGTAGTCAGTAGAATACGAAGTACTGGAGGTCGTAATGAATATTAAAGCTGATGGCAATGCCAACGATATTTGGATAATATAATCTCAGCAGATGAATATTTAGGTTCGATGCCCGGGTCTCTCTCGCAGGAGTAGAAGTATACCTAGATGGAAGGTACCCTATTTCCTTATCTGTATCTATCCCTGATAACGTGTATATATATCTACTACTGAACCTGACTATATAGGTGCCGTCTTATTTGGCACCGAAAGATTGATAGCGAAATGTGAGTGTATTGCATCTCTGCCTATCCTTTCAGGTATATAGGCATGTATATAAAAGCAGATTAAACATATATTTACAACGAAACTAGTATTTTACGTCTAATATGTCCGGTCATGTATTGAGCCTTGAAGTAAGACCTACCATACCAGTGCGATGATTGCCTATTCCACCACAGTTCGAGGCATTGCTTAGATACTAAATAGCTATAGGGTTATCGAGCGGCTAGAAAAATTCTAGCGCTACTTATTCTTTTATATGGATGATATTTTTACAGAATATATTTAACGAAAGGCCATCTATACTAATTTTATAAAGAGAAAAGATTAGATTTTTTGTTTAACAATAATAATATTCTATCACATACACACAACACCATCTAGCCCAAACTAAGCAGAGCTTGTACTATGCGTACCAGATAATGGATAAACATACATATATACATCTTTTTTTGTAAATACATACATATTAAGTCGATTACACTAACTACTACGCCATAGAGGCCGACATATACATTACATTTGTTATGTACAAACTAATCAATCGATTTTAAAAATTCTTTCACCATATACCGAGTAACAAACACCATATTTTATTTAAAAAAAGTACTGTTACTAACATAACCGAACCTACTTGTACGCAACAAAAGCCGCGGGCAAAAGTTAGTCTCTAATAAATAGAGATGACAGAAAACCAAAGACAATACATAGAGATGGGTCTCTATGGTCTGTCTCTAGCTACCAGGACGCCATATTTATTTTCCTAAATAAAACAAGTTATAAAAAAGTTGTCCATTTTTCATTACTTTACATAGGGCCTTTCAAATAATTTTCCATTTTTTATTATAAGAAATGAACTCCCGCTCTATGAATAATGCCCGTGTCGCAGGAGAGTTTACAAACATTCTAACGGACACAAAGAACACCCAGGCTCGGGACAACCATTTGACTATCACACAATATTTTATCCCGTGAGGTGGCTGCACGCTGGACACATCTCCATTCGTGCATTTCGTTTGGAATCTCACTGTGGATTCCTTCGTTATTAGCACTCTACTAATAAGTTCTTATCATTTAGTCAATCATTTAGTACTTAAAACCATAAGCCGGCTCACTCAGAGAAGTTTACTCATTTTTAAACAAATTATATGCGTAATTGCACATTCTAATCATTAAACTAGATACATGTTAAAAACTTAATTTAGGATGACTGGTTCTTTCCTACAATATATAAAAGAGCTTTTTATAATTATAATAAAAAAACTGCTTGCAATAAAAGTCTTTTGCATCCCGTTACCTGTTATCGCTAAAAATAGCATTGCTATTTTAATTATTTAGCTTCAACGTTGGCGTTAGTGTTCAAAGCTAGCAGCCCTAGTGTTGTGCCTATCTGCATAATTTAAGTACTGACTAGCTTATTACTAAAATTGGTCAATGCCATATGTTAGTACTTAATAGCTTTATAAATAATTATTATTCATTATCTTTAGCTAATCCAATGAGTTTTATTTTCATGGAGTCATTTTCCGTTTTATTTATATTAAATTAAAATAATAGTGTTAGTTTATTCCAAAATGTGCTTTTTGCAACGATATAATGTCTGTTTTATTGGATATTGAGTTAATGAGACAATGCATTTTGATTTTATTAGTTCAGTATTTGGATTTAGCGTTAAAAGTAAGCGCCCGATACCTAGATTTTGTTTGTGTATTCTTTATTTAATCACGATTAAATCGTAGTATATTTGATTGTAAAATAAAAGTGCTTTTTAGTTAACAAGAAAATTATTAAACATGCTATCTATTTTTGAATCCATTACAAAGTATAAAATAGGTTCCATCTAAAATTGCTCATACAATGCGTTGGATTTGTGGACTATAGCTGTAGATTTATCTCAGCCAACAACACGATATTGCATACACTATATTCCCAAAAACATAATTTAGTAATGGAATTGTAAAAAAAATATCAACAATAAAAAGATTTCGACAGACAAATGCGAAAATTCGCATAGTGTGTCACAACAAAAAGTGTTTTTTTGCTACAAGCGTAATCACGAGACGATGGGTAGGAGTGCTGCGACGCGCGCGTGGTTCATAACCTATCTATGTGTGTGTGCATCCGTGTGACCCACTTACGAACGCGTTCGGCTCGCTTCGGCTGTTTCCGTCGCCCGAACATATGTCTGCGAGTCCGCCATCTTTACTTATTGACTGCACGCGACCAATATAACTTGACACATCTCGACCGGCGCTTTTTATAAATTTCTTATTCGTACTGTCGCGTGCTTGCGGCTCAACGCCAATTGGACGTTTGACGACGCGTGTTACGTAAAAAAACCAACAAAATGTTTACTTGATGCTTGTTTTCGCGTTGTTATCGTACAGTTTTGTCATCGTAAAGATAATACTGATTTACTTCCTAACGCGTGTCTACATACGTACTGCATTTCAACTTAAGTTAGGTCTGACATGACCTAGCCACTTTAGCACACGTAATGGCACATTGTACAAGTGTACAACTATGTTGCTTATAATATTATCTATATACGTGGCAGGCCAGCGTTTAATTTTAAACAACGACTGTTATTAAATAACCGTGTGTTAAAACATTAATGGCTAATGCTAATGCGGTGTGTCGAATGAAAATGTTAAAATAACATATCAATAACGTTATATAACTATATATAAAATGTTTTTAAACTCTTAACAATCGTCGTAATATCGCATAACAGAAAGCTCGCGTGTGCATATCCGAACGTAACTTCCGCGTTCGAAATTTGATTTTTTCCCCACTCACACATAGAAACAACTTTCACCTATTCGAAAGTGGACTTGTGACGTATGTATGTGTGCGTTGGCTATTTTTGTTTCGGATACGCGTTCCCAAGAAAGCTTTTAAAAATAACGGTGTATAATAACTGCTATTGTGTTGCCTAACTTTGTTATATTAATCTTGATGAGCAGAGCTTGAGAATATACTGTAATTGATAACTGTTGATGTACTTGTTTTATTTTCTATAATAAATATTTATCATTTTATTTAAACTGACAACTAAATAGAATTTTCTCTGTTTTCTTCACAGAATTTCAGAGCTAATCCATCTCATATGGTCTATAGCATTCAACACACAACCTTTCCGTTTTTAAGAACACACATATGTATTTAATATTACACTATTAACAAACTCAAAGGTTCGGCTTTACTAAGTTACTCGAACCAAAATACATATATGCATAATAAATTATTATTATTAATATAATAAACTTGTACTTACACATACATGCATGCATGCTCTTGCATAAGCACACTGAAATCTAGCACTTAGTTTTTAGTGTGCTCACCCGCAAAGTGCAAGAGAAATGAAAGAAATGAGGGAATTAGATAGAATTGCTTTTCATTTACTTATACATTGTATATAAGGTTTGGCTTGTCCTGAAACTTTAAGTTAACTAATGTAATCTTTAAAAAGGTAAACTCACATTTTGTTATTTGGATTTGACTTAGCTACAAAAGGAAACAATTTATATTTCCTTATTATCTCTGCCACGCTAGGCATTAATCCTGTGTGTTCACAAAGAACGGGTCTTTAGTCGTTTCGCACCGCGCACCCAGACTCGGAAAAACGATATGTAAATTACACAAAATTGGGATAGAACCTACACTAGGCGCAGTGGCATTAACAAGGCGACTACTTTAACCTCTTCGCCATCTGTGCAGTGAACCTTATATTTAGGGCTTACTTTGTCCTAAAATCCTAAGCCATACTCATCGGGGTCTATAATTGTCTGGTGGACCCCAAGGTGTTAGGTATCCACTGCAAATTCAAGAACCGTATTTAGACCGCTGCTGTTTAAAGACCCGAACCACCTATAAAATGATCCTGAAATCGGCAAGGGTCATAATAATATACAGGATGTCCAGTAATTAATGGATAACTTTGTAATGTCTTATAATAGAAATGATGGTCAGGAAAAAATATTTAAAATGTGCAATAGCTAATCATACTTATGACTGTCTATCTATTAGCATAATTAGTGTTTAATAATAAAACAACAGAAAACCGGTGGAATTCATTCATTTATGATTTAAGGTCGTAGTATACAAGAAAGATAAATATGGAAATATATAAAAAATCGTATCTTAGGTAGTTAGGATAGATTTTTATTATATTTTTCTCAACGTCCATCAGTTCTACTATAAGACATTTCAAGGCTATCCATTAATTACTGGACACCCCGTATATTATAAACAGGCCTGTATATAAAATGTCCCACTGTTGGGTACGGGACGTTTTCTCAATCTGAGAAGGGTTAGGCTATAGTCCACCATGCTGGCCCAATGCGAATTGGCAGACTGCACATATCTTCAAGATACTACGTAATTTTAATAGTGGTATCCGAATATCATATTGTATTTTTTATTTGTGACGCGTATCATAGGCAGTCTGCCAACTCTGCCAAGTGCGATAATGGTATCACTATCGAGCAATACGATTTGTCTTTGTTGAAAGGACGTATAGAATAAAGACAGACAACTCATTTGGCTGATATTACAATGTGTTAACAGCTGAATCTATCTGCAAGGCAAAACTTCGATGATGTTGCTATATCGTTTTTTTTTTATATAACTAAGCTGGCAAACAAGCATACGGCCCATCTAATGGTAAGTGGTCACCGTAGTCTATGGACGCCTGCAACACCAGAGGCATCACTTGCGCGTTGCCAACTCTTTAGGAACGGAAGTGGGAAGAGGAAGGAGCGGGAAGGTGAAAAGAGGGTGATTGGGCCTCCGGCACTCTCACTCACCGAACGAAACACAACAGTAGGAATACTGCTATTTCACGTGGATATTCTGTGAGAGGGTAGTCCTTCCCCGATCGAGCCGGCCCATTCATGCTGAAATCAGCGAGGCTCTACTACTCTTGGGTGATCATTTTCAAAATGTATCTCGGCAAAAGTCATTTAATAAAACAGCTGGATATAAACTATCCCAAAGGCACGGGCATTTTAACGTAACAGTAGTATTTTCTGGATTATGACAACGTGTATCTAAAATTTCATGAAGACCAGTCGAGTAGTTGAGTTGTTAAAGCTTAACAAACAAACAAATTCATATACGCATCTATAATATCATTTAGGATAGCACGCTATATTGCTAAAAGCATATATATCCCAATCCTTTAGGTATAATTAAAACTCGTTATCAGACGCCAGTGAAATCGAGAAGTACTGTACGAATTTCGAGAGTCGACGAAATAACTTTCTCTGGTTAGATAACCGACCGGTCGAAGCGATAATACGTTCATGAAAGGGGTTGCTAATTTGAATTTCACTGGCGACCCTATACCATATCTATATATAGCCCATTCTTACAACCTCAGGGGGGTAGCAGGAGTGTATAACACTTGTATTTCTTCAACTTGTATTTCCTACGAAATAGGGGGCAAATTTATTGCTGTTTACCGGGCATAGTTACAGGCTTCTCACACTGCGTACTTCAGGGATTATTTATAGAGAAATTTTGTTTTTATATATTATATATTTACAGAACCTAAACTTAGTAGTGTTATAAACACTTACTTTCTTTTCTTTCTAAAAATGACTACTTCCGCGCTAGCAATAACTCCTGTGTCGCGGAGACTTTACAAACATTCAAACAATAGACACAAAGAACATCGAGACTCGGGGCAACTATTTGTGAATGACACAATTTTTATCCCGTTTGATGTCCATACAGAACACAAATGGTTGTGTTCTTTGTGTGAGTTGTTTCAATATTTCACAAATTGACTTTACATGTATTAAAATAATTTAATTCCTGTGTCGCGACACATTGATACAGAAATTATGCCTAATTCGGTTGTCCTTTTGAAATAAGTAATTTTATACTCTTAAATAAATTAAATATTGTCTGCACCCTATTTTTAAAACAGTATTTTAAATTAATATTTTATTATATTTAAGCCTGTTTTTAGTAGTAGGCAAAAAGGCTGCTAGGCTGAAGTGGGATTGGGCGGGTCATGTCATCCGTATGCATCCTGACCGCTGGGCAAAGATCACTACAGAATGGGAACCTGAAGATGGACGGCGTCGCCGGGGCCGGCCTCGAAAGCGATGGCGTGACGATTTGAGCACATACCAGGCGGGCTGGCAACAGGTGGCGCTGGATCGAGAGGCATGGAAGAGTTTGGGGGAGGCCTTTGCCCAGCAGTGGGACAGCCTAGGCTATTTATAATATAATATATTTATAATATAATAATATAATAAAAAGCCTGTTTTTTTATTAATTGGCTATGTTATCGACCTTACAATTTGACCACATGTTATTGTTATACGTTGTAAATAACTACATAAGGTTCCGATGCGCATTTACACATCGGAGATGCGTATTCGTGATAGCACAGCGGCAAGGATCGCGTGTTCGAAACACGGTGAAGGACTTTTGTTATATACCTAAAACGAATCGATTACAGCTCACAGATATTAATTATACGTCTAATTGGATAATCACGTCTTAAAATTGTTGTATCAGCAGATTTTTGATGAGCAAAACATATATGTCCAGCAGTGGACTGCGGTGGGCTGATTGATTGATTGATTGATTGAAACATATATGCACATCCCTTATCTTAACATTTTAGAGTTCATCTTGGACTGCAATACGATCTCGCGTTTTTTTTATTTTGTATACACGTAAGTGGATACTCCTATTATACCGTAAACTGCTATTGGAAGCTAACGTTGAAATATTACTTATTGCTTGAGTGTTTTATGAGTGATATGTGGTTTAATGGTTGCAGCTCCTTACAGAAAAGACTTGTAAGATATACAATACTGTAAACTTGGAGATTCAAAAGAGTGGCTGTGAGTTTCTTGCCAGTTCTTCTCATTGGTTCTACGCCCTTGATTTTCAGTTAAAGAAACCAAATAGCTCCTCACAGCTGGGAAACTGGCGTTGTTGCGTCGACAACACGTAAAGCCGTTAGTCCTGCGCCTGATCACTCTCCGGTCGTGTCGGATTGCCGTCCCATCGGAGAATGAGAGTTAGAGAACAGAGAGTGCACTTGTGTAGTATAATATCTCTTGCACAGAAGGCCAGTATTTTTTTTTACGTTGTGCCTTCTCGCGGCCTTGAATGGTGGGTGTGTCGCTGGAACTGAAACTACATCAGCGACTCACCCAGCAGTGTCCAACACAGGTAAGAAATGGCTGCGAACGATGCCTCCTGGTTGACACCCCGGCAGAAGGCCAGTCTCCGTTAAGATTGGTCGCCGTGACCGAAATGTGGTCTGCAGGACATTATATTCCCAAAAGGGCATAGGATAATATAGCCACATTTTGTCACTTATGGGTATAAGACCCACGTTATAGGGGGCAAATCTATAGCCGTCTAATAGGCACCATACCTAACTCCGAACTACTACTGAGAAATACTTGAAACCATAGGACATGCAGCAATAGCCTAGTGGGAAACCGTTGGACTGCCACGCAGAGGTCTCGAGTTCGAACCCAAGACGCGCTTCTCTGACTTTTCGAAGTTATGTGCGTATTAAATAGTTAATTATCGCTTGCTTTAACGGTAAAGGAAAACATCGTGATGAAACCTGCATGTCTAAAAGTTCTCGAAGATATGTGAAGTCTGCCAACCCGCACTGGGCCAGCTTGGTGGACTATGGCCTAACCTTTCTCACACTGAGAAGAGGTCCGTGCCCAGCAGTGGGACAGTTTAATACAGTGCTGATATTATTTACTATATAGAAAACTTTGTACGACTTGGTAATCGAACTCGAAACCACCTCAAGCACATCTATATATCCACGGAAAATAAATATTTTCTGTAGTCCGGTTGACCGGACAACTGAACTGTACTACGGGTAATGAATCTAAAATTTGACTGCACACTGGTTTAGTGGATTATGTGGTCTTCTAGTCAATGCACCGAATGTTGTAGGTTCGAATCCCACTCGGTACAAACATTTGCGTAAACTACGTATCATCATAGACACTGCACCGACAGCTGGCGGTTCGAATCCGCGATACAGGAATAATTATTTGCGCGGGAGTTGTCTTAAAGATTTCTGATTGGGTGTAATGTAGAAGGTCCTCGAAGGCACCTGACGTTGCTCATGCGCAGGTCACGTTGTACTCCAGGCCACTGATATATTATTGATGCGCTGTGGAGGCCAAGTGCGCATGCGCGAGCGCTGGCCGCCATTGTTGTTGCCATGCGCATGATTTATCGACCCCACTCCTAATTATTTTAGAAGAGTTTAGTGTATCTTCACAGTTCATGCCTGCATTTTTTGCTTTAGTTTTGATTGCACCGATGATGTAATGGATTAAGTATTTGTCTCGCCACTGCCACTGCGCCGAGTATTGTGGGTTCGGATCCCACACGGGACAAAAAATTGTGTGATCCACAAATAGTTGTTTTGAGTCTGGATGTTCTTTGTGTCCGTTGTTTGAATGTTTGTAAAGTCTCTGCGACACAGAAATTATTCATAGTGTTTGGGAGTCTTTTTTTAGATTTAATCATTTTTCTTTAATTCTTTGCCTTGCCAGGGTAATAATATCCTGAATTGAATTCTCGAGTCGATCAGAGATTAGAATTTTTCTTGAACGAAATGTGAGAGTATGTGATAGATAATCGATAATAGGCTCGTCTTTCATTTCGGAGGACCTAAACACACACTTACGAGATGAAGGTGCAATAAAACCTTCGCGGATATAGGCTTGAGTCTATGCACATATTTTCTTTCTTTACTTTTCCAAAATAGACAACGCCCGCACTAAGAGTAATTCCTGTATCGCTGAGGACTTTACAAACATTTAAATAACAAATTAAAAGAAACATCCTGAATCAGGACAACCACTTGTGGATCACACCAATATTCTATCATTCTATCGCATACACACAACACCATCTAGCCCAAACTAAGCAGAGCTTGTACTATGGGTACTGGACAATGGATAAACATACATATATACTTTATCTTTTGTAAATACATACATATTATACATAGAAACACCCAGACCAACACAAACATCCATGTCCATGCCCACAAATGTTTGATTTGTGCGGGAATCGAACTCGCGATTTCAGACGTAGCAGTCGGTTTCACTAACCACTACGCCATTGAGGCCGCCTACTTTTGTCCCGTGTGGGATTCGAACCCACAACACTCAGCGCAGTGGCAGTGGCGAGACGACCACTTAACCACTGCGCCATTCGTGGTGTCATGTATATAGTTACAATGTATGAAGCAGGTTGCTGAATTCTACGCCGTCAACCTTGACACGAAGCCACAGGTTGCTTAGTAACCACACAGTGTTTCTACGCACTTACCGACGTAACGAGCGGTTAGAATATAATTAACTTGGTTGTTTTGCATCAGCAATGTATATTAGCTGTCCCACTGCTGGGCAACGGCTTATCTCAGTGTGAGAAAAGTTAGGCCATAGTCCACCACGCTCACCCATGGATTGGTAGACTTCACATATCACACACCTACTTTTTTTTTTTTATATTCTATCACTTGCACACAACACCATCTAGCCCAAACTAAGCAGAGCTTGTACTATGGGTACTAGACAATGGATAAACATACATATATACTTTTTTTTTTGTAAATACCTACTTATTATACATAGAAACACTCAGACCAAGACAAACATTCATGTTCATGCACACAAATGTTTGACTTATGCGGGAATCGAACCCGCGACCTCAGGCGTGGCAGTCGGTTACACTAACCACTACGCCATCGAGGTCGTCAAATATCACATCACATAACAAATATCTTCGAGAACATTAAGTAGAACTCTCAGACATGGGTTTCCTCGCGATGTTTTCTTCACCGTTAAAGCGAGCAATAATTTACTATTTAATACGCACAGAACTTTGAAAAGTTAGAGATGCCTTGGGAATAAACTCGAGACCTCACGCAGTCCAGACTGCCATGCAAAGGTCTCGAAATGTGGGTATAAGTCTCTGCCTACCCTTTCGAGGATATTGTCGTGAGCTTATGTACTATGTTTGTTCGCATTGCTGTCTACCAGAAACAAAGCCATTATGAGTAGTAGAGCCTCGCTGATTTCAGCATGAATGGGCCGGCTTGACCGGGGAAGTATTACCCTCTCACAGAATATCGACGTGAAATAGCAGTATTCCTACTGTTGTGTTTCGTTCGGTGAGTGAGAGTGTCGGAGGCCCAATCACCCTCTTTCCCCCTTCCCGCTCCTTCTCCTTCCCACTTCTTTTCCTAAAGGGTCGGCAACGCGCAAGTGATGCCTCTGGTGTTGCAGGCGTCTGTAGCCCACGGTGACATCTTACCATCAGGTGGGTCGTATACTTGTTTGCCAGCTAAGTTGTATATAAAAAAGAAAAGCCGGACTGAGACTTGAAAATTCCAATAATACCAACTATGACCGACCAAGGGAACTGGAAACTCACAGTCAGCAGGAAATAAAAATTTAGCTTATGATATATAAATTTACTAGATTTTTCTGACGGTTTTGCCCGCGTTAATGTCGATTATGTCATAATATTCTGTCCCTCGGGAACAGTACATTTTTCAGGATGAAACATTCAATGGATGAAGAAATAGTTTAATGTATTCACTATATTCAGCCCGCGGCTACGCTTGGAAACAGAATTACCCAAGCTTGGGTGTTACCGAGCGATGTATTAGGCTCAATACTACATGACTAGCCTTTGCCCGTGGTTTCGCTCGTTTGGCAAGAGTACTTATTTTCTGTATGAAAAATACCCTATGTCCTTTTCTGTATGCGAAATTTCATGATGATCCGTCGAGTAGTTAAAATAACAAACAAAATCACCTTGGCAGTTATAATATTAGTTAAGATTACATCTGTTTACATCTCTACCCGCTGATTATATAACCGTGTATATAAGGTTTCTATATAAAGCCAACATTAAGTTTAAAAACATCAAATTGATACCAGTACGGGTGACGTAACGCCACAGGCCTTGGAAATGTGTAAACGAGGCTGTATCTATCAGGCATGCCTTAATCAGGCAATCGATTCTACACCTTTTACTAAAGGGCTCAGTTTTTTAACATATAGGACTGTTTTCAATGACCCCGGGCTCTTAGCCTTTTACAAACTCGTTCGAGAAGCCATCTTTAAAATAAAACTCCCAATTTGGTATCGAATTAGTATTTACTTTGGGCTAGCTATGTGAGCGGCTTGAAGACTTCTGACTTATGTTAAACTGTGTACATCCTTGAAAAGGTGTTAGACACTCATTTTGTTATATATATTTGAGGTCCCACGTAGATTGCAGGTCTATATAGCCATATGGCTATATCACTAACAAAGTGCTGCTATTGAAAATACCTATGCTAATAAAATAATCGAATTCTGCTTTGCTACCCGTACCGTCTAGTACCTTAGTATTGACGGCAAACATATGTATGTTCAACATTTAACAACGGTAATATGAGAGAAACCATAATTTAATTTTTAGTTTACCTTAAATATGTATAATTTTCGTAATTGTTTTACTGCTTTTGGACAACTCTCGCACTAGGAATATTTCCTTTGTCGCGGGGTGCAGGGGAATTTAACGGACACAAAGAAGATCCAGACTTAAAAGAAATAATTATGGAACATGCACAAATGTTCGACCTTTGTGAAAAATCTAATCCACAACACAGCACAGTGGCGAGATGACCTCTTTAACCGCTGCTATCCGTGCATAGTTCCAAATAAATTATCTAAAACCACTTTCTATAATAATCCATATTATTATGTTAATAAGTATAATAATATAATGAAATAATCATATGAGTTAGTCACATTCGTTTAAAACAAATAGAAAGTAGGTATCAAAGAAAGTTTGAGGCTGTGAAAGATTATAATCGCCATTTTGACTTTCTACGCCTATTCCGCCATTTTGCCAAGGACAACTCACGTGAACTGTTGACGCGCATGCGCACAAACGATCTATCATTACTCGTAGAACCGTAAGAGCCGATAATAATTATATGTTTTTTATTTTTATACAACGGCGCGGCGTAGCGGTAGGTAATGTTACGTCTCGGGTTCGAATCCCTGGTGAATCAAAGTGCTATTGAGTTGTTCTGTAAAAATAGTCTTAAAGCGGCACGGAGACTGGAATAATAACTGTGCTAGGTAGATGGATTACCATCTCTTAGGCTCGTCCCTATTACGTCGACCTAAATTATAGATGGAAATGTGAGTTTAATACACTCCTGGTTACCAATTCAGAAATATAATTATGAGACTGAGTATGTCTAAACTAATATTAGGTATAAAGATACAAGATTTGTATTCTAGTTTGTAGTAAATAAACTCAAAAACGACTGAACTGATTTTAATCATTAAATCACCATAAGAAAGCTACTTTATCCAGAAGTAACATAGACTTTATAACATCACGCTACGAGCCACGGGAGCGGAGCAGTAAACGATAACGTGAGGGACAGCAAGTATATAATATTGACATAACATATTATTGGTTATGTAAGAATTTGACCTTAAAATTCATTAACATTAAATGTAAAACATTTATCAATAGACTTAAAATTTGAATGTTTATTAACATCCTATATTTCATATATACATAGATTTACGACTGATTTTCTCGATGGGGTAAGCAGAAGTGACATTTAAGGTTTTTTCAGGAATCAATCAATCAATCAATCAGCCCACCGCAGTCCACTGCTGGACATAGGCCTCTCCCATTTTACGCCACAACATGACAACATCCGGTCCTCCGCCTTCCGCATCCAGTCTGACCCAGCTACCTTTTTTAGGTCATCGGTCCACCGGGCCGGGGGGCGTCCTACCTTACGTTTGCCAAGTTGCGGTCTCCACTCTAGGACTCGCTTCAGGAATGTCAATCCTAATTAATATTATGAATGCGAATGTCAGTTTGTTCCGTAATCACGCCTTAACTACTCGACCGATAATCATGAAGTTTCGCGTACACGTTGTCAGGGGTATAGAAAAGGACATAAGATAACTTTTATCCAGAAAAAAGTACTGTTACTAACCTACATTTACGCGAGCGATGCCGCGGGTTAAATATAGTGTAACAATAATAAGGGGTTCTTTACGTAAATATTTTGTACTAGGTATCGCAATATGGGTGTGATGCACCTTATATAAACCCTACAAAATTCGAAGACCATCTTTCTCCCTTTTCATTAAGCAGAAGCAGTACTTCTGAGTCAAAACAACTTTAAATTTGACTTCTGTAGTCTTCTGAAGTGTGAAGCAATAATGGCCGAGGCATGGCAAACAAAAACTTAGTGTATGCGCTTGCGCAAGCCACGTGTAAGGCTTTGTAGGGTCAGCAGAAGCATTGTGCGTGAGTATATATATGTATTGCTGGACAATATAATTTTAGTAAACTTACTAATAATATTTGACGTTTTGTAATTGTTACTTTGTTACCTAAATTAATAAACTCGAAATAAACATTAGTTATTTAGAAGAATATTTCTTTTTGTTTATTATAATCAAACAAGTGAGAATCGGCAATAAATTGCGTAAATATTGGAGTTTGAAAAAATGGTTCAAGTAATATGCAAGGTTATGTATTTTACGTGATACCACATAACCTTGAGGTCAAAGGTCAAAGGTCATAGTCATTTCGGGGTATATCGACTATGCTGAGTCGAAAGGCGTTGACCGCGAGTCTTTAGCTCTTACGGTTCTTGAGTTGAAAGTTGTATAACAGACAGACGGACGGACGGACGGAAAAAGCTGTTGTATAAGAGTTTTTTCGAACTCTACAAACTTAAGATCGAACCCACAACACACGGCGCAGTAGCGACCGCTTCAACCACCACTACGCCATTACTCAACTTCCGGCGTATAAAAGGATCGGCATCCGGTTGATATCTAATCGTACAGATAACGAAAATATTCGCAAATATTAGTACTTTCGCCGCCATTATTGTTTTGTTGTCAGTACACACACATTTTTCCTTGTTGCAACACTGAGCAGATCCAAGCGAAAGTGGTGACTAATGTTTTAGTTGATATAAACAAGTTTTGGTAGTTATTTCCATACCCCGAAGGGGAAGAAGTATTGGACCTATTTTTAAGTATTAGACCATATTTTATAAGCTTAATGTCCCAACTAGGGTTTGCACCGTAATTGGGTATACTCTTATGAGTATTGTGTTTACTAGGAACATTTTCAGAACCCCGAAATTTGTAGGAGCTGTAATTAATAAGTTAAAATATCGATTCCCACACGTAACAAAAATGTGTGAGATCCGCAAATAGTTGTTTTTGT
This sequence comes from Catocala fraxini, assembly GCA_930367265.1. Lineage (NCBI taxonomy): Eukaryota > Metazoa > Arthropoda > Insecta > Lepidoptera > Erebidae > Catocala > Catocala fraxini. The sequence continues at coordinate 1,030,042 of OV884051.1, forward strand.
TCCTTTTATGTTTCCCTGACAACGTGTATGCGAAATTTTATAATGATCGGTCGAGTAATTAAGGCGTGAAAGCGTAACAAACAAACAAACACACATTCGCATTTATAATATTAGTTAGGATGTTTGGGTTGCCCCAAACTATTTTAAGATGATTGATATTAAAAGAATTAATTGATATTTTGATAGTTTATTGATTGATATATGAATATTGATAGGAATGAGTACGCGTCTACCGTGAATTGGCGAAAACGTGAACTAACGATATAATGAATAAAATTACGCGTACTGACGTATGACCTACATAATATTGATGACTATGAAATATGTACGGTTGCACGTAGGATTTAAGTGGTATTACAAAAAACAACGTATCGTTATTTCTTTTTTATAAAAGTAGGCGTACCCGCGGCTTTTAACTATTATAACATTCATAACACATTACATAGCTACTTGTTTAAAAAGTAAAATTGTTAGTGCGAGCCCTTATTGCGCAAGCGCATACAGGCGCATGGTTTATTTGCCTTTACACTTCATATCTGTGCGTTACGTCATCGCCCTGTCCGTGTGTGCGAGCGTGTGTAGTTATCTTTACGAAAGGAAAAGCATAAAGATAACTGTTAGAAATTAGGTTTATTTTAAACAGAACTTTCTTTTTTGATATGTGCGAAAGTATAAGTAGCGACTTTGGTACTAAATGGACTCTAGTTCAAATCCCGGATCGGACAAAGTGATGTTTAGTTTCTCTTTTCTAAAAGTCTTTTAAAGTGGAAAGCAGAGTGTGGGGTCTTCGGTTCGATTTCCAGGATGGGCTAAGCGATGGTTTTTAGTTGATGGAGGTTTTTCGAAGTGGTAGAGATAGTGGTAGATAGCTAGAGATGTATAACAACATCCACGTTTATCCAGATCGCCAGTTCGATTCCCAGGTCAGGCATGTTCAGTTTTCAGTGGTAGAAAGTTTTTCGAAGTGGTAGGTAGACGTGTTATTACAATATATTTAACCAGCTATGATTTTAAGTCCCATGAGCGACCCTATTACCGTTTTCCGCGCACAATTAGTCCCGTACTACTAATAAAAAAATCCTGACATAAGCATACAAGAACACTATATCCTATATCCACCCGGGAATCGAACATATACCACGTTAGGTAATATATTCACAAATTTAATATGATAATATCCTCCAGACCGATTTCGGCCACGGCGTCTTAACGGAAACTGGTCATCTGCGCAGGAGATATGATAGTGCACAAGTGTGTGCGCAAACACAAGTGCACTCTCTGTTCCCTAACTCTCATGATCCGATGGGACGGTAATCCAACACGACCGGAGAGAAATCAGGCGCAGGACCAACGGCTTCACGTGCTTTCCGAGGCATGAGGGTGTCTTACACCGCCAACTTCCTAACTCCGGGCTGCTATTGAGATTTATTAACTGGAAAACCCAATAACTTTCAGTTGAGCCGACCCGGAATTCAAACCGAGAGACGAGTCGCATTCACTACCGCTGCGCCACGGAGGCAGTCACAAATATACTTCACAACCAATGGGTTATTACAGAGAATCCAGTTTATAATAACTGGGCTAGCAACACGATACTAATTATACACAATTGTAACCTTTTAACCCTAATATGACACACACTCATACACACATAGTCTCACGCCATATTCCCAAAGGGGTAAGCAGAATTGTATAACACTCACATGAGTAGTAGAGCCTCGCTGATTTCAGCATAAATGGGCTGGCTCGACCAGGTAAGGACTACCCTCTCACAGAATATCGACGTGAAATAACAGTATTCCTACTGTTGTGTTTCGTTCGGTGAGTGAGAGTGACGGAGGCCCAACCACCCTCTTTCCCCCTTCCCGCTCTTCGCCTTCCCACTTCCTTTCCTAAAGGGTCGGCAATGCGCAAGTGATGCCTCTGGTGTTGCAGGCGTCCATAGTCTACGATGACCACTTACCATCAGGTGGGCTGTATGCTTGTTTGCCACCTTAGCAATTTTTTTTTAATCGCTTTTGATTTAGGTCGACATTCTGGTCTACCCTTGTCATCTACCGAGTATAGGAAGTTATTGATAGAAGCTGTTCCGCTCGGGATTCGAACTTGCGAGTTTATGGTCAGCAGTCGCATTAACTATAGCTGTGCTAACGAGGTAGTATCTCCAGATTTCTTTAATTATTGGACTTAATTCAGAGTCTGAAGTATGTTATCCGTCATTTTATAAAACTGTTTATAACAATGTTTGTGGCTTCATAACTCCTAAATGGATGAATCGATTTTAATGAAGTTTCTTTAAGTTGAAAGCTATGTTTATCTAGATGGTTTTTATTCATATTTGATGAAAATCTGTTTAATAGTTTAAGATTTATGCTCGTTTTCGAAATTCAGCGAAGAGGTTAGATATGTTTAGTTTCTAATGCTTTGTCTTTAAACACAGTTGTTACTAAGAATTTCCTTAGAGAAAACCTTCATTACGCATTTTAGTATCAAACCTTGGACCTAACACTCAGCCCATGTACGCTTGCACTGCCGAAATAACAAGGCATAAACCACTAAAAAACAAAGATCATGGCCAAATCGACTTAAATCACCGTATTTCAAAAAATAAAAACCAAAAAGACAATAAACAATTAAATTTATTACCATTGCAACTCCGAAGTGAAAAACGGGCGGAGTATTAAAAAAAAACGCCAAATTCGAAATTCGAATTTCGAAATTCGCAATAGGACGGTGCGTTGTCTCAATTAAAATTTACTTTTAATACGTTTAAAGAAAAATCAACCTTAAATTTAATTGTTAAAGTTCATTTTCCTTTGCTTGTTCCGACGGCTTGAAGCCAACTCAAAAGTGTGTCACCGAGTTGAATAGCATTCGCAAGGCCGGTCTATCTATGAATGTGCGTTCAAAACCACGGATGTTACAACTATCTGCATTCAGAATCATCATTTTATTTACCCGTAAATAGTACTGCAAACATATTGAATTGAATAGACTGTAATTTTTTGCGTGCAATAGTTTAACTGACTATTTGAATGCGAAATCGGAGATCCAGAGTTCAAATTTATGGCACAAACTAATACATATTGAATATAATCTTTAGGAAAACTGCATTTTCGACAGTTCTGCATATCATATTATCTAAAATTTCAGTTTAGGTTGATTAAAACCTTGTGTTTCTCATTCTAGAAGGAAGCCCACACCCAATAGTGAGACAGTTTATACATACAACTACTAAATATACAAAAAGGGACGCAAAAACAGCCGCTTTAAGGTTATCAAGGCCATAACGTTGCGAGTTCAAAATCAATGATGTGTTTAAGTACTCTTAATTCAAAATCATCATTGTAACGACACTTAAATAGATTGGTGAAAATGTTAGATGGTAAGCAACTGTTGTGAAGACGCGAAATGGATGGGTTATGACTTATGACGCAGTATCCAGTTTTCTTGCATGTTATATAACTTACGTAAGGCAATACATTCAAATGTCATGCTTATATCGTTGATTAGAAATTGTCAATTTGACATTCATGTTTGACCATAGACAATTAGCCCGTATTATTTATTACCAATGGAAAGTTTATTTCCTCGATGATTAAGCAGATGTATTTACTTACACTCACATTTTGTCAGTTTGGTTTAGGAGGTCACACAAAATTGAGCAAATTAAAGGCCTTAGGCCTTACTTGTCATACTTATGACAAAAGAAAACAAATAAATTATAGAATCCGGTATCTCCCAATCAACTCACATGCAAGACCAACTAAATAATCTATTATACTTTATAAAATAAACCAAACGTCAGAAATTCTCAAACCGCCCAAAATGTTCCAGCTAATCTGTTTTATAAACAGATGGATTACTCAGTCCTTTCGCTTAGTCATACAACTACCGTCAGAATATCTCAAACCGCCCGTAAACCTCAAGCTTAACTTCGAACAATTTCATTATACAATACTTAGCTGTAAAAACATAATTAAATCTAAAACTCGCGATAATTGCCATCATGGCTTCCAATACCATTGACAAAAGCGATTTCTGCGAATTATAATTACAGACGATAATTTATCATTACGCTTTATAATAGAAATAAGGATATAAGCAGACAATACGACAGTTTCAAATAGCGATTTCTTTTTGCTTAGAAAATGCTACTACCACTAGGAATAATTCCTGTGTCGCGTGGACTTTACAAACATGCAAACAACGGACACAAAGAACACCCAGACTCGGAACAACCATTTGTGGGTCACACAAATTTTTGTCCCGTGTGGGGATCGAACCCACCACACTCCGACTACTTAAACCACTACATCATCCGTGTAGTAATAGCTTATGATTATATAGTGTAGTGGTTAAGGGGGTAACTGCGCTAACGGTTTGATATCTACATCGGACAAAAATTGAGCCGTCAAAAAATTGTTGTTCTTTGTGTCCGTTGTTTGAATGTTTGTAAAGTTAAGCGACAAAGTAATTATTCCATACGTAGAATCACGTCTGGATATCTCAAAGATTGAAACTGAGGTGTAAAGGACTCAAATTTAATATGCTATGTTTATGTCTGCAGTACAATATCCTTACTTCCTTACTTATATTATAAATTCGAAAGTAACTCTGTCTGTCTGTCTGTTACCTTTTCACGGCTAAACCACTCATCCAATTTAGATTAAATTCGGTACAGATATACTTTAAAACCTGAAAGACATAGGCTACTATTTATTCATGTAATGCAAAAGCTAGTTTTATTATATATACGTCGTCTACCGAACTGCTATAAGTATGCCTTAATAAAAAAGCTAATAACACTTTTTTTGACACGAGATTCAAATGTCAGACATCGCGTCTCAATAAACGCAAACTTGTTCAAACGAAACAAGTGGTAATTATTTCAGTTTTAATTAATTACTAAAACAACATCAACAATATAGAGTTAGTGAAACAATTGTCCATGGAAACACTCTAACGTCTACGTCTTTTGTCTATTGTCTTTGCTCTATGACAATGTTGCCGATCAGATAACCGTTGACATCGTTTGAATTTAGAACCAGTATTGCGTCATAGACTTTTATGGAACGTTTTTATTTGAAAAACCGAACTAGAAATAATATCTATGTCGCGGGGAACTTTACAAACATTCAAACAACGGACACAAAGAACATCCAGACTCGGAACAACCATTAGTGGATCATAACAATTTTTGTACCGTGTGGGATTCGAGCCCACAACACTCGGCGCAGTGGCAACAGCGAGGCAACCACTTAGACCACTCAGCCATCTATGCACACCCCTCTGCCTCACACTTAAAGCCATCATATGCGTGCATAAGATGCAGTAAATCTAACCATCTTAATCTATACTAATATTACAAAGCTGAAGAACTTATTTGTTTGAACGCGCTAATCTCAGGAACTACTGGTCCGAAGTGAAAAAAATATTTTAGTGTTGGATAGCTCATTTATCGAGGAAGGTTATAGGCTATATAACATCAGGCTACGACCCACGGAGGCTGTGCAGTAATCATAAACGTGGGTGAAGCTGCGGGCACATCTAGTCACTTAATAAATCCTAATTAACCGAAATTAATCAAATTATTTTTGTGATCAATTTGCACAATTTTCCACAAAGTTTTTCTTGAGCCAAGGACGTGCACTACTGCTGACCCCGTTTCGGTTATCAGAACACAAAAAACCATTATCACCTTGAAGGGATATTGCAAAATTATAAAAGCGACACAATTCAATCGGTGACGAAATAATGGAAGGCTGTATAAAATTTCTCTTTAACTATTCTGATTGTTAATATTGCCTTTAAATAATATCAGCCTTTATATAAACTGGCCCACTGCTGGGCATGTATGTCTTCTCAGTATGAGGCCATAGTCTACCACGTTGGCCCAGTACGTGGCAGACTTCACATACCTTCGAGAACGTTATGTAGAGCTCTCAGACATGCAGGTTCCTTCACGATGTTTTCTTTCCCAGTTAAAGCGAGCGACGATTAACTATTCAATTCGTAAACTACGAAAAGTCAGAGGTGCGTTCACACTTCTGGTGTGAACAGTTTTTCGTGCGATCTACTTATTTTCGGCCTCGATGGCGTAGTGGTTAGTGTAACCGAATGCCACGCCTGAGGTCGCGGGTTCGATTCCCGCACAAGTCAAACATTTGTGTGCTCGAACATGGATGTTTGTCTTGGTCTGGGTGTTTCTATGTATAATATGTATGTATTTACAAAAAAAATGTATATTTGTATGTTTACCCATTGTCTAGTACCCATAGTACAAGCTCTGCTTAGTTTGGGCTAGATGGTGTTGTGTGTATGTGGTTGAATATTATTATTATTATATTATTCGCTGATGGTATATAATAATTATAATTTAAATCTTATTAGCGAGGACCGATTGAACTATAACGCAAAGGTCTCGAGTTCGATCTCAAGTCACGCATGTCTCTAAAAAGAGGCCCGTGCCTCGCAGTGAGACAGATGTTCTCTTCATTATTCCTTTTTTCTGTTTCTTTTATCAGATGCTGTGATAAACCCGTTAGCTCAGGATACTCTTAACCTACATCTCTGCTCACCCCCTTAAATGCAAGTTACCGTGATGACATTGTGCAATAAATATATGTGCAATTAAAATATTGTTGGCTGTTAGGCTTAATAATGGCGCATGTATGACGTCACCCGGCATAACGCGCCGTGCGCGCACGCACACACGCACGTGACCGTTTGAACACTTGCATCTTGTGCGTTTGGACGGGACAGTTACTTGCATAGGCAGAACTGGTTTTGACTGCTGCCTTTTTTTGGTCAAAGAAAAAAGGAAGCACGGTTGGCGTAGTGGTTTAAGTAATCGCCTCGTGTCGGCTCATAAAGTTGTAGGTTTGACGCGTGACAATAATTTGTGTGATCCACAAATATTTGACCCGATTTTTTTTTGGTCTATGTTAAAATTGCAGCGATAGCTCAGTGGGGAGACCAACAGACTGCAATGCAGAGGGTCTCGGGTTCGAACCCACGTCGCGCACCTCTGACTTTCGGGAGTTATATGACTTTTCGAAATTATGTGCGTATTGATTGACAATTATCGCCTGCTCCGTGCCTCGGAGAGCACGTTAAGCCGTCGGTCCCGGCTGCCATGAACATCTATGGCAGTCGTTATTGGGAAAGTCAGTTCCCTCTAATATTCTGACACTGGTCTAGCCTTAGGGTATCGTTAGCCTTCGGGTTGCGGAGGTCAGGTGGCAGCCGCTCCGTGTAAAAACTGATATCCAGTCAAATCCGGTTAGACCAGAAAAGCCGACCCCAAGTGACTTGGGAATAATAAAGCCTAAGAGAGAAGAGAAGAAAGTTAAAATTGAGCGTGATTGGCACAGTGGTCAAATAGGTCTTTTTGTCGTCGTCAAGTGTTGTGGGTTCGATCCCCATACAGGACAAAAAATTATGATACACAAGTGGTTGTTCCGAGTATATACTCCATTTGGTTAGGTATTTAACTAAAGGTAAACAATCTTGATGTGTCTTTTTTATCTAAAACCTCAGTTTATAATAAAATGGTGCTAAAGATCAATGTAAATACAACAATAACGGTTATTAAATCAATTGAACCGTTAGTTTAAGCAGTAGTTTATTTGTTTAATATGTGTTTGTGTAAAAAGTCACATCAAGATTGTTTACGTTTAGTTAAATACCTAACCAAATGGAGTTAAGTTGTTCTTTGTGTCCGTTGTTTGAATGTTTGTGAAGTGTCGGACACAGGAATAATAACCAGGACAGGACCTGACCTGCTAAAAAGTTGGTTAGTATAGTTTTATTCTCCCTGCCTCACCCCGTGTAAGGATAAGGATTCGAACCCACGACCTCTCGATCGCAAGTCTGACGTTTTATCCATTGCGCTTCAACCGCTTACATGCATCAGCCTATCAAATCAATGATACCAAAACTGCGTAATGTTTTACGCAATTTTTACGTTATTGCGGTTTTGCGCTTATTATTTGCAATATATTATACCAATAGTTTGGCAAATTAAATATTCAGTATCAAGGTTAAGCTTTGTAAAGAAAGAGAGATTTGACAAAGTGTTCTGCTAATAATACTAAAACATCTATTTAAAGTCGGCCCAGATGGCGTAATGGTTAGTGTAACCGACGCCTGAGGTCGCGGGTTCGATTCTCGCACAAGTCAAACATTTGTGTGCATGGGCATCGATGTTTGTCTTGGTCTGGGTGTTTCTATGTACAATATGTATGTATTCACAAAAAAAAGTATATATGTATGTTTATCCATTGTCTAGTACCCATAGTACAAGCTCTGCTTAGTTTGGGCTAGATGGCGTTGTGTGTATGTTATAGAATATTATTATTATTGTATAGTATTCAAACAGCAGTGGTAGTGAATGCGACGGGTCTGCATGAGGTCTCGGGTTCGAGTCCCGAGTTGTGCAAAACATTATTGGACAAGAAACTCTTAGGAGCAATAAGATCTCTGGGACTGTGTCTGGTAGACTAGTCCTAACTAATATCATAAATGCGAATGTCAGTTTGTTACGCTTAACTACTCGATCGATCATCATGAAATTTCGCATACATGTTGTCAGGGATACAAATAGAACATAGGGTATCTTTTGGAAAACATACTGTTCCCTATAGATCATTTATTCACAAAATCTAAAAAGTACTATTCTTAAGGAATAGAAATTAAAAAGAAACTACAGTAATGCAAGTGAAGCCGCGTTGAAAAGATGGTTTAGTTTAAAATACAAACGGATATTGGCATATATACATAGTCATTAAAATGTCTTATAAGCTCTGCTGACCTAATAAATTTTATAGTCGTAATGTCACAGGCAATCGGATGCATTCCTCACATTTTTTGTTGTTAAAAATTGTCTTTTATTTAAATAAAAGCTGTTTCAGAGTTTTAACTGGAGCGGGTCTTACGAAATTAACGCCCTTGAGTTGAAAAAGTTAAAATAACGTATAGCTAAGAAGTTTTCACTTTTTGAATGAAGCTTTCAAGGATTGCATGGATAGGCCAGTGGTTTTAATGGTCACTTGACCCAAAGCCGAGTGTTAGGGGTTCGATTCACATAGGTACAAGAAATTGTGTGATCCTTGAGTAGTTGTTCAGACTTTTTTGTGTCCTGGTTTCAATACCTGAATCATGAAAAATTATAATGTATTTTTCTGACTGCCTCTTTGGCGCGGTGGTACTGAATGCAACTGCTGTGCATGAGGTCTCGGGTTCAAATGCCAGGTCGAGCCAAGTGAAATTGGATTTTCTTATAAAGACAGTTAAGTAGCAGCATAGAATCAGGAACAGTGCCTTAGAAAAGGCAATGGCTCATCGTCTATTACATGAAACTTAAAACCATAATTAGTAATATGAGAGCGTTTAATAAACCTATACCTGCCCCCTTTGGGATAAAATAGTCCTGCGCCTATTCTTGAAAGACAATTCTTATATGTTGTCTAGAAGGGCATACGGCTACTATTACGTGGGCCTTAAAACAGCTGCTGAAGTACATATATTCGATTCCCGCACAAGTCAAACATTTGTGTGCATTAACATGGATGTTTGTCTTGGTCTAATGTTTCTATGTATGTATTTACAAATAAAAGTATATATGTATGTTTATCCATTGTCTAGTACCCATAGTACAAGCTCTGCTTAGTTTGGGCTAGAAGGTGTTGTGTGTATGTGATAGAATATTATTATTATTATTATATATAATACACTTCTACCTACCCTCCAAAGATATACAAACGCAGACACAAAAATACTACATATCTAATTTTAGACCGCACTAGTGTCATTATCGCGGTCTAAACGCAGCACAATACGAGTCGCACCCTCTACTGTACTACAAGTAGCGTGAGTACTAAACGCGGCTAGACGCACACACACACACGCACACTCACACACACATACACAGGCTAATATTATCATATCAGTCGCGAGTACCTGAGCGCACGCTCCACGCATGCGCATACGTAAATGTGTATACGGCGAGCTGGAATCGTTGATACATTATTATTTTTATTTTGTCTTATTTGGTGTGCAATGATTGGTACAACTAAATGTCTATACTAGACTATATCTATACCAATAATTTAAAGAGATAAGATGCAGCTAGATCTTGATAAAATCATTCAATTATTGCTTTCAGACTATCTTGTCCTCTAAAAAGGAAAAATATAAAAAAAACCAGGCGGGTCTCTATGTATGGCCTTTAGCTATCAGTACGCCATATTTCTTTACTACATATGATACGTATGATAAAATTGGACTGCCTTTGTTTGATTAGGTAATTACACAAAGAGGAAAGAGAGAAGTATTTTGACCACATCTGTTCACACACGCCTACAACCTCGAAGGGTTAGGTAAAAAGTATTATTTCCATATCACCAGTTATTTTAAATACTAGGCATTCTATTGTCTTTTATACACATGTTACCAGACCTAAGAGATCCATATACTCTTTACTCAACCCGAGCATCCAATCGGCGACGTCAGAAATTCCGATAATATAAGCGCAGTGCTATGCCTAAGGAACAGCCTCAGTTAATATTCCATTTATACATATATAAACAATTTTATACTGAATAAATATTTTCTAGATATCCATAAATATGTTAATAACCAAACTAAGCATTACAAAATGTCTGCTTTTGTAGCTTATATGATAAATTTCTAAAACTTTTTTTCGTATTTTATTGACATAAGTAAAAGTTGATACATGTTTATTCATTTGTGTTGCGCCGTAATGGCTTTTTATATTGACTATTATTATTATAATAATATAGATCTAAAAAGTAAAAATATTAAAGACATAAATAACAGTATTTTTATAGAAAGAAAACTGTTAAATTAATTATGAATTTATATGGAGTTTATTTTAGACAGCCATATTCGCTGTTGTATGTCACGTTTATTCTTAGAATGAAAGTTGTCACATTTTCTGTTTTTTAGCCAAAACAATAGCTATTATAAGTTTCTGCTGAACTAGTTATGGAACATGTCGCTTTTATCGCATTTAGAATATGTTTATTAATTTTTGAGACAGAGTAACGTAAGAACGTCACAGAGAGATTTAACAATGTGAATTTTAATCAAAGACTTTGTAACTGTCTATGTCATTTTAGGTTATCCGTCAAAGAATGGATGCAGTAAAGGACTAAAAATTTGCAAATGTACAATAATTCGAATACCAGCACCGGAATTGCCACTCTCACCTTGCCACTGCCACTGCGTCGAGTGTTATGGGTTCGAATCCCACACGGGACTAAACTTTGTATGATCCACAAATGGTTGTTCCGAGTCTGGGTGTTCTTTGTGTCCGTTGTTTGAATGTTTGTAAAGTCCCCCGCGACACAGGATTTATTCCTAGTGCAGTAGTGTCTTTTCAAAAGATAAAAAGATAACTAACCTAAATATAGCTTCAGTATGTTAGTTAACTCACTAACCTATACATTTGACTTACTTTGTGACCTAAATGAGTAAATAATTTTTGACAGTTAAAAAGCTGATTGCTTACCTGCAACCCAGCACATCCATACACACTTCACAGCCAACACATATTCCAACTCACATTCACAATAAAAGTCACATAAACGATTTAAAACCCGCCACAGTGCTTTAAGCGTCAAGTATCAAGACTAGTCAGTCGTCATACGAGCACGCTATATGGGTCTTGGCCAGGCAACTTTTTCTTACGTACTTTAGTACTAAAACGACCTGTCACACGTTATACTCTCCTGGTACCTAGGCGCCTGACGTGTCTACCTAACTATCGTTAATTATATATTATTTATTTAGTTAATTAGCACTTTTTGATATATTTTAGACTATATGTATGTATATAGTGTCAAATGGCATATGTTTCCGAAGCACCAGGTTCGTTTCCCGCGTAGAGATTTTTTTTTGTTTGTAACGGCAACTCCCGCTCATTGAGTTATTCTTGTATCGCGGGGGACTTTACAAACATTCAAACAACAGAGAAAAAGATCACCCAGATTCGGCAATTGTGTTCACACAAATAGTTAGATACACATATATATACATATATATATATATATAATTATATATAGGTACCAAAAACTCTCTCTCGCCTTTAAGGGATTTGAATTAATACCATAAAATAATATCAGCCTGTATATAAACTGTCCCATTGCTGGGCACAGGCCTATATTTAGTGTGAGAAGGGTTAGGCCATAGTCCTCCACGCAGGCCCAGCAGGTTGGCAGACTTCACATATCTTCAAGAACATTATGGAGAACTCTCAGACATGCAGGTTACCTCGATGCTTTCCTTCATCGTTAATGCGACCGATATATTATTTTTTGTTATAGGAGCCAAACGAGCTGACTTATCACCTGATGGAAAGCGATTACTGCCGCCCATGGACACCCGCAACACCAGAGGAGTTACAAGTGCGCTGCCGGCCTTTTAAAAAGGAGTACGCTCTTCTCTTTTAGGCGGTTTGTGTGTGCCTCGCCTCTGCCGGTGGGGAGTGTTGTGGGTTGGATCTCCGCATGAGTCAATACATGCATACTGTATGGGTTTTTAATTTTTAATTTTTGTCATTTATTTGTTTTTTATAATAATAAGTTAAGTAATAGTTTATTTTTTCTTTGGTTACGTATCCTTGACATTTTCTAATTTTTTGTTAGTTATAAAATTGTATGCAGCTGGCTTGACGTCCGTGCGTAACGATGGTCTCTTTGAAAATCAGCGTTGCGATATCACGTCAGTTTTATCGCAACATCAATGCTGAATGGAGACCATTTGTTGCCACAATAGCATAATATGTATATATTTTTATACTTAGGAACTATTTATTTAATTGTCTTTTTTATTATTTTGTCTATATTTTGTAAGAAAAATATGTAAGTAGTCATGTTTCTTTGTGGCAATAAAGAATGATTTCTTTCTTTTTCTTTCTTTTATTGAAGGTTTGTTGCTGGTATTGGTCCGGCTATACCGCAGGCGACAATTAATTCCACAGTCTAGTTGTGCGAGGCAAAATTTCAAATAATTAACTATTTAACACGAACATAACTTCGAAAAGTCAGAGATGCGTTAGGTTCGAACTCGAGCCCTCGGCGAGGCAGTCCAACGGTCTCCCACTGGGCTATCGCTGCTCAATAACGTAATATCACGCCTCTATATCGTCGCAGGGCTGGCAGAGTTTACATAACATGTAATGTAAGTTATGTTTATTCCTATGTAACAGGATACGACGGTATTGCCGTCTAGTCACAGTGTTACACTCGGTATTATTACTATAATTTGCCTGGACAAAAACTTTGCCTCGTCCGGGTATGGATCTGGAGTAAGAAGTGTTCAATCATAACCTAACCTGACCTAACTATTATTACTAGCGGTCGCCAAGTGGTCGAAATTCAACCATAATTGATTTAAATTTTAAGTTTGATCGTTATTATACACCGCGAAATTGCAATACGTACATAAGGTATGTAACCATAGTTACGAAGAATTATACATTAACCGAACAATGCCGAAATACTACGAACGCGATTCGACTGCGTGTGTCAAATGCATGGTTGTGTGCGTGTAGTATTTTTTCATTAATTTAATGTATTTCTAATGCATATTTTATAAAAATATTAGGATTTGCCCCTCCTCCTCCATATAAACTTCAACTGTGCGAAATTTCATACTCCTCGGTCCACGCAATTTTCGTGGGTACAAAGTTTTTGCTTCACGTATTAATATAAAGATAATTGCGAATGTGAGTTTGTTTGTTACGCTTTCACGCCTTAACTGCTCGACCAATCGTCAGAAAATTTCGTATACACGTTGTTAGGGGTACAGAAAATACTAAATAATATATATAATATAATAATAATAGGGTACGTTTCATCTAGAAAAAGCGAACGAAGCCGCGGGTAAAAGTAAGTTTTAAAAATATGAAAATTTGTTAAGATATTAGGATGATTTTCTTCAATCACGTGAAAACTAGCTTTCATGCAGGAAAAAGTTCTTTTTGCGAGGGATAGAAATTTATTGAGAATATCTACATTTATGTGAGCGAAGCCGCGGGCAAAATACAGTGTTAAATATTTGCTAGTAACTATTATTAACTTTAAGCTTAATACTTCGTTAACTAATAAAACATTGATTGACATTAAGTAAGAAATAATAACAGTATACAGGGAAAATATATTTCTATCCTTGCCTGTATATTACAGGGTGATTAACCTCAATGCATTGTTTTTATAATATTTAAATTAAACATTCTAATTCAACGCTCAGAGAATTTCAACTGATTTCTGAGATGGTGGATTTGCTGAATTAAAAGTGCGTTCAATTACATGTCAATAAAATACCTACCCAGATTTAAAATAAGAATTATTATTTTAACAATAAGTATTTTACGATTATAGAATTGAAAAATTGTATTAAAGATGGCGCCATTCGTAATTAAAAATAAAAGTGCTGTCAATGACATGAAAGTAAAATACCTGTTCAGATTTAAATAAGAATTCTAATTCTAAGGAATAGTGTGATTAGAGAGAGATGCGGCATGAAATATATATAGTGAATATAGTGACATGAATAGAAAAGGGTATGTTAAGCTGGTTTAGGCATGTAGAAATAATGGACGAGGAAAGACTGACTAAGAAAGTTTATAAGGCTAGTGTGAATGGAACAGTCGCAAGAGGAAGACCTAGGCGAACGTCTCTTGATCAGATCGGAGGCGTTCTGGACAAAGGCCAGGTTAAGAGCACCTTGAACCAAAGGGCGTGTATGAGGAATGTGATGAAAGTGAATGAAGCTAGAGAAGTGTGTCAGGATCGTAGCAAATGGAAATCCGTAGTCTCTGCCTACCCCTCTGGGAAACAGGCGTGAATCTATGTATATGTATGTATGTATGTATGTAATTCTAAAAGCGAGTATTATATTTCTTAAAAAGTGATGATTTTACAAATTACTTAAACCGAAAGTAAATTAAAGTAAAAGTTTTCCTTAATCTAAACTAAACTGATATTATGAAGAGGAAACATTTGACTTTTTATTTGTTTGTTTGTAAGTTTGTAACTCAAAAACTTCCCAACCGATTTTAAACATTATTTCACCATTATAAAGCTATATTATCACCGAGTAACAGCCTATATTTTATTTTATAATAATATAGTTTAAGTATTATATTTACCTAACCTACTATAATGCGAGCGAAGCCGCGGGCAACAGCTCTAATTTATACTAATATTATAAAGCTGAAGAGTTTGTTTGTTTACTTATTTATTTATTTGTTTGAACGCGCTAATCTCAGGAACTACTGGCCCGATTTGAAAAAATATTTTAGTGTTGGATAGCCTATTTATCGAGGAAGGCTATAGGCTATATAACATCACGCTACGACCAATAGGAGCGGAGCAGCAATGAAAAATGTTGCAAAAACGGGGAAAATTCTCTTATGTGAAGCAGACAAAGTTGCGCGGGTCATCTAGTAATTTATAAACAGAACAGAATGTGAATTTATGACAGATTGCTACGAAAATAGAAAAATACATTCTCACAACAATCTTCACAATAGAAAATTGGCTATAAACTTTGACAAAAGAGTTAACATACTGTGAAACCTAATATTTAATCTATATTTATAAAAGTCATAGCAATATTTCCTCCACAATGGATCTCGAATTCAATAGAGTAATTATATAAAACAGAGCATTCTTTTTTGACAATCAACTTTATATCGAACGAGCATAGTTACTTACAAGTAACTTTTAGTTGGTTTTAACCAACTAAAAGTTATAAATATAGAATATTGGTGTGGTTAAGTAGTATCTGTAATTATCAATAAACCAATGTTCAATATTTTTAAAAGACATTATTCAAAGAATAATTTTTGCATCGCGGGGCTCTTTACAAACTTCAAACAACGAACACCCAGGCCAATAACTATTTTAGACACACATTTTCGTCCCAAATGGGATACTATCGCATAACATTGAGCGTAGTGGCCTCAAACAGCAAACACAAGCAACACCCAGGGATGGAGCAACAAATTGCGGGTTCAAATCCCGCACAAGACAAAAAATTTTATGATCCACACAGTTTTTGTTGTTGTTCCGAGTCTGAACCTTCTTTGTGTCTGTTGTTTGAATGTTTGTTAAGTCCCCGCGACACAGGACTTATTCCTAGTGCGGGAGGGAGGTGTCTTTGTAAAAATAAAATAGAAATAATCTCTAATACAAACGCACAACACTCGGCGTAGTGGCAGTGACTAGGTGAACATAATTAAAGTGATTGTAAATGATTGTAAATGATTGTAAATGATTGAAATAATGAAATGTAACATCCGTTAATAATTAAACAACATTGTATTATATGATGAAGGGATGTTAATAAATGTTTTGTTAGCGGAAACTATGTGTGAGTAATGATTTTAAGTAATTGATCGTGTGACTTGTTTTTTTCGGAATTTTTATTTATTGGACGATACGCTGTAATATTGTTACTAGTATAACGCCGGCTACATGTAAAGAGGTGGTAATTTTCTGGGCAAGCTACCATCCCTACCTATATCTACCACTCAGAATGGAATGATACCTACAAGATAAGAAAGTAAGAAATCTTTATAAAGTGACGTCACACATCTTACAGCATTACGGCTAAATCTGATGCCTCTGGTATTGCAGGCGTCTATAGGCTACGGTGACCACTTACCATCAGGTGGGCCGTACGCTTGTTTGCCACCTTAGACTAATAATTAAAAAAATTTTAGTAATAAGTTGTTTATTACTATTATAAGCAATTAATAATATGTATAAATTTTTGCAACATTCCAAATAGATCAAACTCAGCAGACAACGCTAAAAATGCATCAATATAATCAATACCTAAAAACTAATCAAGTGTGGGTCGGATTTGCCAATAAAGGTTCCGTACATCGTTTTTCTTTATTTTATCTTTAAAAGAGACAATTCTTGCACTAAGTATAATTTCTGTATCGTGGAAAACTTTACAAACATTCAAACAACGGACACGAAGAACACCCAGACTCGGAACAACCATTTGTGGATCGCACAAATTTTTATCCCGTGTGGGATTCGCTAGTTTTAATTACTCGTTGTTTTGTTTTAAAGTTTACAGTATATAATTATTTTTAATGTTTGAGATGATTGCCATTTTTACAATAGAATAAAATAAATGTTCGTCTTGTTGTAATACACTCATTTTTTCAGCTATGGTTTTAAATACCAGTTAGTAGGGTTCGTCGTAGGCGATCAATACCGGTTATCGGACACAGAGCCAGATCCTGTACTGCTATTCAGTATCTCTTGACAGAAAAACCCAATAAATCTAAATTATAAGTTTAGTTAATTAATATTATATATTTATAATTATAGTGCTATTTAGTCAAATACGAAAAAATAAGCGTTACTTTATGACCTATATAAATAAACGTAATTTAGGTTTACAAAAATAAATCAAACATATACTCAGAAAAATTCAGTTCAAAGAAGAGAGTTTTTCAAAGGTCTTACCCAGATTGTTATGTAATAAGGTCGACTTGGGTATTGTACCCTAAAAAAAAGCGTACACGTATACTATATAAAATATTGCATATTAGTAATTATTTTAAATGAAAATTAATCCGGTAATATAATATGTTGCTTAACAAGTAATAACTAATAAGTTATAACAGGTATGGCTAGTTTGCGAATTCGTACCATTGTGCAGAGCCAAGGGAGTTTTTTTTTTCATTGTACCATAACCCCCAATTTTGACAGCGATTCAAATTGCGAACGCGGCGACCCCTCGTAAAACAGATTTTGCATCTGTACACTACTCTGTAATAACGGCAGATTTTAAATTTGGAATATTATTATTGACAGCCTGCCATTTTGGTTCGTTGGTAATAAGTTTGCGAGAAATTGATGCTAGGTTCGATTCTAGTAATTTTTTTTATTTTTTTAGGTTAGTAAGTTATAGCCGCTTCTTTGCCTGAGGTCTCGAGTTCGATAGCCAATAGTAGTCTTATTAATGTTTTTAATGTCTTTTTATTTTTTATTTACTCGTCAAAATGACTACACTCTGCCTGATCGTAAGCGATCATGTGGTCTAAGAGCAGTGGCCTCCACGCCATAGCAGCTGAGGCGATGTTGAGGTCCCTACTTTGACGTCCTAAGAAGGTGCTTTTGACGCCCCGCTTAAAGGACCCAGGAAGGAAGAAAGAAATACGTGCCTTCGCAGAGAATTCTATGCCTTGATCGTTCGGCAATTCTCCGAATCAGCACAAAATCTAGATTTGTGTCCCCTTAAATGACCTCTCCCTTTTTTACGCATGTAAACAATAGCTAGCTAAATGCAGCTGTAATATCTCTCTGCCCAACCCCTTAGGGGGATACAAGCATGACAATGTATATTAAAAATAAGTTTCTCTTTCATATTCTAAACGTTGGGCGAACAACAACTTAAAAAAGAACTGGTTTTCTTACATAACCGAGAATTAAAAAAAGAAACCAGCCCTAGGGTTTTCACTTTATTAAAAGTGTAATGTCATTATATATGTGCGATAAATTAACGGTTATAATGACAGATGATTGAACGAATGATTGAATGGTTAGGTATCATTGAGTGAAAGAAATTATAGTACCTAAAACTTTTGAAAGTGGTGATTGTAGTAGAGTAATTTTGTGATTTTGTGAATTTGTGTGTTATAATTTTATAACGAATGATTGAATGATTTAGTGTCACTGAATGAACGAAATTATGGTGCCTAGAACATTGTGAAAGTGTTAATTGCAGTGGAGTGATTTTGTGTTTGTTGCGAATTTCTGTGTTATAATGTTATGATGGATGATTGAACGAATGATTCGGTGTCACTAAATGAACGAAAATATAGTATCCAAATCATTGTGAAAGTGTTAATTGCCGTGGAGTAATAAATTATATGATTTTTTGCGAGTTTCTGTGTTATATTTTGACGGATGATTGAATGGTTTGGTGTTGATGAATGAAATTAATGTAATTATGTTGAAGAGAGGATTTTACATTTTTGTGAAAGTTTTGTGTAAAGTAATGAGTAGGTACTATAGACAGACACATTTCTTTTTAAAATTTTATCTTCTATATATGTAGTTAGTCAATAAGTTTCAAAGTAATGGCAGCTAAAGATACTGAGGTTCGATTGCGGGGCAGGGTAAAATGTTGCCATGAAAATCGCCGGTGCAATAGTAGTATGTATGAGGTGTATTACGCCTATATTTTGTTAAGCATGTTTTAGGTCCCATATCGTAGGAAAAATCCTAATTCCGTCAGTCATTACACGTTTCCTATAACATGCTGCTTTTGAAGTTTTCTTACATACAAGTTCAATAAAACTTTGCCTTACTCAAACATCAAACATGCACTCAAGCTGTCCGTTACTGTATATAACTGCGAAATGAGGTATGTATCTTATGTGGGGGCCAGTCAGTGCAGACCGGCGACACTTCGACCCAGTGGGATCTTTTGTGTCGGCACTCTCCCAATAACAACTGCCATAGATGTTCATGGCAGCCGGGACCGACGTCTTAACGTGCTCTCCGAGGCACAGAGCAGGCGATAATTGTCAATCAATACGCACATAATTTCGAAAAGTCATATAACTTACGAAAGTCAGAGGTGCGCGACGTGGGTTCGAACCCGAGTCTCTCTGCATTGCAGTCTGTTAGTCTCCCCACTGAGCTATCGCTGCTCGCAAAATGAGCTAAGTCGTTGACATTTCGCTATGTTTAATTGTTATAAGTAAATTAAGTGAAAATAATCTCTTTGTTTTTTTTTTCAAACATATAGCAGGACAATGCTCATGAGAGTTGAAAATACTTTCACTTGATATACACATACGTACATAGGTAGTCTCATGTTTATTACAAAAAAGGATAGGCAGAAGAGTATTACAGATGCATTTTACCAGCTATGTTTTCAGTGATCACTTAATAAAGAGCGATTTGAAGGCACAGTTTCAGACTCAATGCTACTACTGAAAATGTTTTGATAGAACAGCCCAATACCACTTTGCTCAATTCAGCAATCAAGCCCGAGACCTCATGTACAGCAGTCGCTAATTAATAAAATGATTTACATTAAGTTGATAAACGTGCATATACATCTTAGACTTACACATGTAACCCTGAAGGGTAGGCCGAACCTTCATATTACCAGTTGCAACGATCCTGTCATATTTCTCATAACATTCGGCCTCGATAGCGTAGTGGTTAGTGTAAGCGACTGCCACGCCTGAGGTCACGGGTCCAATTCCCGCACAAGTCAAACATTTGAGTGCATGAACATGGATGTTTGTCTTGGTCTGGGTGTTTCTATGTATAATATGTATGTATTTACAAAAAAAAAGTATATATGTATGTTTATCCATTGTCTAGTACCCATAGTACAAGCTCTGCTTAGTTTGGGCTAGATGGTGTTGTGTGTATGTGATAGAATATTATATATTATTATTATTCACTTACTTAACATTTTTCGATATCTCTTATACTTAAAATAATTCCGGTGTCGCGGGAGCTTTTCAAACACAGACAGAAAGAACACCCAGGCTAAGAACAAATATTCTTGGACCTTACAATTTTTTGTTCCGTGAGGGGATCTAACCCACAACACTCGAGGCGATTACTTAAACCGCTAATAACCCCAAGCAGTTACTAATTTAAAAAAAACTAGATACTAAAAACACACAGCCCTAACGCAGCTATCTTAACACCGAAACGCAGCACATGTCCTTTATTAAAATTTTCTGTGCAATAACAAAACGCGCTCGGCTCGTGAAAGTACCGCCGAAATGTCAATTGAAACTCTTTTTAAAAGTTGCTTAATGGCTGCTCCGGTGTGGTTATCAATGCCATTCATTAAAAAACATCGTTAACTTAATTGTATTCCAAGAAAGATTATAATTGTATTTCCAAAGATTATACGTAAAATTATTTATTTTATCCTATTCCTATCTATACTAATATAACTAGCTTTTAGTAACAGCTTTGTCCGTCCGTCCGTCCGTCTGTTATACAACTTTCAACTCTAGAACCGTAAGAGCTAGAGACTCGCGGTCATGTGACTCAGCATAGTCGAAATGACTATGACCTTTGACCTCTGACCTCAAGGTCACGTGATACCATTTTTTTGGAACTCTGGGATTTACGGCAATTCATTGCCGTTTCTCACTTGTTAAATAAGATATACCCTAAGTTATTTGGTTTAATATAGCTTTCTAACGGTGAAATAATTTTTGAAATCAGTTTTTTATGTAACTCGAAAGCTACTCTATTTTTGAGTTAAATCCTTACAAACAAACAAAAAATTTAATCAACTTTTTAATATTAGTATACCTAGACTAGTATACATAAAAGATAAGTTTGTTTTTGGTTTGGTAGAGAAATGACTAGAAAGTCACTTACTGAAACCGACGTTTTAGATTCATAATATAATCAATGAAAATAATACAAACAATTTTTTTTTTTTGTACTAGCTAACTTTTTCCGCCGGCTTCGCTCGCTGGAAAACGATACTTTTTTTAGACAAAAGGTTCCCTATGTCCTTTTCTGTACCCCTGACAACGTGCAAACATAAAATCACATTCGCATTTATAATATTAGTAATAAGTTCGATGACATGTGGCGTATGCTTTTAAATAACGTTATTTGCTTCAAGTCATTATATTCAAGTGAATATAGCGCAGTAATGCAAGGAAAACCACAAATTCTTAATAATCTTTGAACTTCTAGCTGCATAGTTGCGTAGTTGGAGTCATAAGCGCCGGAATGGCGGCCATTCTCCTAAGACTAACTCAGCGCAAGAAACATGACCAATAATAATAATGTCCTCCTGACCGAATTTCGGCCACGGCGGCCAGTCTTAACAGAGACTGGCCATCTGCGCAGGAGATAACTCATGATCACCCTACCTCTCATGATCCGATGGGACGGCAATCCGACACGACCGGAGAGAGATCAGGCGCAGGACCAACAGCTTTACGTGCTTTCCGAGGCACGGGGGTGTCTAACACCGCCAACTTCCTAACTCCGAGCTGCTATTGAGATTTCTTTACAGAAAAATCCAATAGCTTTTTGTTGGTCCGACCCGGGATTCGAACCCGAGACCTCATGCACTGCAGTCGCAATCACTATCGATGCGCCACGGAGGCAGTTAAAATGACCAATACATACATACAAACACACTATGTATCTGTTTAAAACGGTTTTGGTTTAACGATAACCGATATAAGTCAATACAATAGTTCATATTGTCATCATGTGTGCAGCTTTTTGTGAAAAGTGGCCATCAAGAAGAGTTAACGGGTGAACAGACTAACGGATATTAGATGTCAATTACTATGAACGTATATAATTTTATATTAATTATTAATTAGAAAGTTTTAATTAAATATAAAAGGTTTTTTATGGCGACATGACGCGGGTAAAATGCGCTTGCTGGGGCATTTGTGTAAACGGTAGATGCTAGATATCCACGCATGTAAACTGTATGATTAACTAGCGCATATACCTCTATGGTTGACTAGCGCATGTATGTCACGCAAGTAACTAGCGCATGAAACCCCACCAACAAACTACGCACCATTAGTTGGTCATTTGAATTAATGCAAAGCATTCTAGTTCATATTGTTTCTTATTAAAACGTAACATTTATTTTCATTCGAGTACTGCGACGAATATTTTTAAAATTCTTGGAAATTTAAACAAACTTTGCGTGAATCATGCAGCTTTTTATTAAGAGATGCAAATAAACAAACGTTTTAAGTCTTGAGACGAATTCAGACAGAATTATGAAAGTTTGGCAGATTACAACATCTGTGAGAATATACAAACATAATCTTATATCTATTTTCTCACGTGATAGGGGTCTATTGTCGTCTATGTTACAGTTTCAGAGACCGTGGCGCTACTGAAAATATAATGACTGTAAACATGTATGACAATTTGCCCGACCGGAGTATCTACCCCGTAACTACGTGCACAACAGTCGCAATCTCTACTGTCACTGAGACAGTCAGGACAAAAACAAGGCTTATAATAACATAGCGTGTAGTCGAAACTATGTTTTAATCTATCTATACTATACTAATATTATAAAGAGGAAAAATTGTGTTTATGTTTGCAATGAATTAACTCAAAAACTGCAGGACCAATTTTAAAATTCTTTCACCGATAGAAATCTATATTATCCAGGAGTAACATAGGCTATATAACATCACGCTACGAGCCACAGGAATGGCGCAATAATCATATTATTCAGATTACCTGAATGGCGCTAGTATACCAGGCATATTTCCAAAATCCGTGATGCTATCGATCATTCCCTGTTTTAAAAATCTAATGTAACTTTTCCTAATCTGGTTATTGAACGCGGGACATCATGATCGGCCTCAAACAAGACTAATATTGCCACGGAACAGCTAAGCAAAGTTTCACTAAGTCTAAAACACCTGTGCTTTTAAACTCCAAACTTCAATCTATAGAGTCCAAGGATTATTAAAATTATAGAAGTGGCCTCACCATACTTAGATCACATTAAAAAGTGTCCACATTGAGAAGAGTGAGCGTGAGCTCATGACATAAAGAAAGATGGTGTGCATTTTTCAATTTATTCATAATTCAGATGTCATGTTGTCGTTGTGTGTCAGATGACAACTTAACGAATAGAAAGGTGACCATATTTAAACGTAGAAGGCGTCTATGACTTAAATGTTTCATAAAATCTATTAACTTATCTTTAATTCGCATAGACATTAATGTCTATGTCCAACGCACATGCAACAACTTTTATATAAAAATAAAATATATATGTTTAAAACACAAAAGGCTATAAAATAATTACGAAATACCACGGCTGTCTCAGGTGAATCTTAATTGGTGACTTTCTTACGTTACATAACGTTCACTATATGTGAAACAATTATGTATGTATAAATATAGCGGAAAACATCTTTTTGAACTCGCACTTTCTACCACTTTTATTATTTTTTTATTATAGTTTTTTTTCACGCAACGCAGATAGGTTTTAATTCGCGAAACTTTTTTTTGCAACGTGAATCGACCGTTTTCCAGTCGTTAGTATTGTACGGATTGTTTAGTTAGTTACGCCGCACACTATTATAAGATTTTGAAGTAGTAGAGAAATGAATTAAAACGTGAATAATTTATTTAAAATATAAGTAGATAAGTTACAGTAAAATAAGACTAATTCTTTCTCTTAATGCACTCGTAAAGTTAGCTTGTTAAATATGTTTGGTTAAAGTTCAACTGAGTCGATGTATTTTGTTGTATCGCTAATTTATAGTGGTAAACTCAGAAACTACTGAACGAATTTTAATGCGGTTTTCACCGATAGACCGAGTGATTCATGAGGAAGGTTTTGATGTATAATTTGTTAAGGTTTTGTACTACCTGTGCGAAGTTGGGGCGGGTCGCTAGTATATTATATTTAAAAAAGAATGCCTATTGAACCTGTTGCAGTTTAATTCTGATAATTTTTACAAGTGTTACTTATGATCTACTAGCCAGCTCTGCTCGGGTAGTACAAAACCTTAACAAATTATACACCTAAACCTTAGTCATAAATCACTCTGTCTATTGGTGAAAGCCGCATGAAAATCATTTCAGTAATTTTTGCGTTTATCGCGAGCAGACAGACGCAGGGAGGACTATTTTTGTAATATATAGTGAAGTAGTATATATCATTAAATAAAACATTATATAAGTTAATTAATTTATACTAATATTATAAAGATGAAGAGTTTGTTTATTTGGTTGAACGCTCTAATCTCGGGAACTGAAAAATTCTAGTGTTGGATAGCCCATTTATCGAGGAAGACAATAGGCTATATAACATCATGCTACGACCAATACGAGCGGAGCATAAATGGAAAATATTGCAAAACGGCGAAAATTCTCTTATGTGAAGCAGACTAAGTTGCGCGGGTCAGCTAGTTATAAGATAAGGGTGCAGTCACATTCGTGCCGAAAGTCTGGTAGGGTAACACATATATTGTAGGGGTTTTTAGTAAATCGGGTATACCTTCATGCAGCCCATGTTATTTTACTTTATAATTTTTTTTTTTTTTTATTGTTGCTAGAGTGAAATTTGTTTTTATAGTGGCTGTTACTTTGGTTTATTTTGTTTGGGGCAAACTTGCTACTGGGATAGAGTTGCCAACTATATTTTATGTAATGTACCCTTGAATTATATAAAACATACTTGATAGGAAACTATACCATATTTTCTACTATTACTATAAGTTTAAAAGTTGTAAGTACTTCGATTAGAAGCGAACCGTTAAGTAAAATTGTTTATTTTAAGTAATTTTTAATAAGAAAGTTGGCAACTCTACAATAAAAAAATCAAATGCTTTTCGTCTTCAATATTGCAAGCAAACATGCCAAATGTAATAAAATATCTAGGTCTAATTACACACTATCTCTTTCCATCTAAAACATACAATTTTTAATATACTTAGAACACCCATTTCAATATGCACATTATATAATTTAATTAATTCTTCTAATTTATTTAAATGTATTCTGTCTCTTTTCAACTCATATGTTGCCTTTTTCCAGTTCCGAATTATAATATAACCAACTCAAAAAAAATCTGTTTACTGCACGAATTTTTACTCATTGATTTATTTTTAAATTAAAACTTATGCATCAAATTATTTAATTGACAGATGTACAATTCTTCTGGAATATTAAGCTGAGAGAACTTTTATTTTTTTTTGTATAAGGATTAAATTGAAGCCATTTAAAAAGAGATTATATTCTAACCAGATTTTTGATGTATAAAGTGTACTTTAATAGTAATGACTTAAAAAATAATTAACACACTTATATTTTTTAATTTAAAAGTCTTAAAATAGTTTCAATATACTTATAATTTTGGCTCGTAGCTATAATAGTGTTGTATTCAATTTAACTACGTTTTTTACTCATAGTAGTGCTGCAGTGTTAAAAAGTTTGCCCCAAACGTTTTTATTAAGTGGAAATTACCTTTAATACTCCCACCTGAAGTGTGTGGCTGCTGGCTTTGTTGCACGTTAGTCTGCTCCAGCTTGGTGGTGACCGAGTTCCACATATCAAACATGTTCAACATCGTGGCCCCGCTGGACCCACAGTTTTACACTCACACGACACACACAATGTCACGATCATTCATTGTTAAACACTGAAAATTTGAAAGTGTCAAAATTGTTCGATCGTCGTACAAAATTCTTAAGGCCTATGTCACTGATCCCCGGTTTTATATTTTGTATTTGTATTTTATATATTGCGATTTTAATATTATATTTAAATATTAAATATTTTAAATTTTCCGCTACATATAAACTTTCTCAAATGCTCAACTAATGTAAATACTATATTTTTTTTAAATATTTTAACTACTTACGGATTTTTATACATCAGTCTAAAATTTCGATCGTAAGGTTGGGCTTACTTGCTTGGGAGTTTATACTGTGGTCGCTATTTTGTGTTTAATTTATATTATTACTTTTTATATTAACAACTAACGGTTCTGTGATTATATATTGCGTAAAAAGGTTTATTAAATTTGTGAGTTAAATGCTTTCGGAATCGGTAATATTGTCGTGAATGCTCATACGAAATGGTTTGTATTTAATATATAACATGTGACGCGTATATTTTTGGAAACGTGCATGCGCTTTTTCTTCTTCATAGTTTGTGCAACTGCCGGCGTGTGTTCCCCACTTGTAACCGGTCTATATAAGTCCACTGGTTAACATTATAATATAACACACGAGAAGCCACATTTATACTTTAAAATGTTACTTTTGACTGGAAAACTGTGAAGTGCGTCGTATTTTTTAGAGTTTTCCTTTGGTCGCGATAGACTATGCACTGAAATGCAGTTGCAGCTTGGGGGAGTATCAGCTTGAGTTTCCAGAGGGGGAGGGGTGGGGGCGGAACTGCGTTGTGCGCATGCCCGGAATCGATCCCGCGTGGCCACTGAGGTATACCAACTAAAACACCACTTTTCTTACTTTGCTATAGCGAGCGTATGGAAATGAAGCATTGGTATGGTTATATACAGCCTATTATGTCATTCACTCTTTGATGTCGTTGCTAGGTTGTATGTAGGTGTTTGTCTATTGTTGACCGCTCTTTATTGAGTCTCGCAACACTGCCAATGTACTGTCTATGCTTTATACTTTGTACTTATGATACTGTCAACTTGTTTAAATTTAGAACTAGTATCATATTATCTATGGTACTACTTTTTAATATTAAATAGTTCTGTTTTCAAATCAAGATTAAGATAGAATGCATTAAACTCAGGTCACATCTATAATAGTCTGAACTAATATTATAAAGTGGAAAGATTTGTATTTCAGTTTGTATTGAATAAACTGGAAACTACTGAACCGATTTTAATAATTCTTTCACCATTAGAAAGCTACTGCATCCAGGAATAACATAGGTTTTATAACATCACGCTACGAGCCACGGGAGTGGAGCAGTAACCACAAACGTGAGGGACTAGCTTAAATAACTAATAGTGGAGACTTTTTAATAGCTTCCTTCGTTCTATTTAATTGTAGTTGATATGATAACTTCCCTAAAGTGTAAAATAAAATAAAATAATTATATGTAAAATCGCTTAAGTAAACTACGAATAATTGGTTTCTAAAATCATATTTCTTTTACTAGAGAAACTAATAAAGCCTTATATAGTTTATAACGAATGCTACCTCTCTGCCTACACACGAACACTCAAAAAAACATTCACGACGTTAACGGACAACAAATCCGCCGAAATTCTTAATCATGAGCAGTGCGTGCGAGTGTATACGACACATTACGCAAGATCGTGTTACGTGGTGCGCCCGCGCACACTCACACACGCGCAGGTACACTCACACGCAAGCGCCGATGAAAGTCGTCGCTTTTGGAGGTTGATGCCCGAGACACAAGCGGCAGTGGGAGCGGGCGCGGGAGCGATTTACAAATGTGTATTGTTATCAATGTGGTGTTGAGTAATATGAATAATTGAAATGTTTTTGTTTGTGTGTGGAAATAATGATGGAGATGACTTTATTAATGCTTTTATAGTTAGAAGGAGAGTTATCTCGTTGGTCCGACAATTACTTATGTCACGGCATGGCGTACTATGTAATGGTCTGTTTGAATGAAGTTTTTTTTTATACAACTAAGTTGGCAAACAGTCATACGGCCCACCCGATGGTAAGTGGTCACCGTAGCCTATGGACGCCTGCAACACCAGAGGCATCACTTGCGCGTTGCCAACCCTTTAGGAAAGGAAGTAGGAAGGAGAAGGCACGGGCAAGGGGAAAGAGAGTCAGTTTCAAAGAAAAAAAGAACGAGAGAGAGTTTCAAAGTAGGCATTCGATCTTTTAATGATATTAGTGATATATTTTATATTTATAAATTACTTCCGCGCTAGGAATAATGCCTGTGTCGCGGCGAACTTAATAGGCATTAAGAAATTAAACTGCTATATACGGATTTTATCGCGTTTATTTGACACTTTATTACAAAATTTTGAAAATTGTTACACTACTACTACTATTAAACTTTACTAATTTTTAAGTTAATTAAATTATTATTTTATTATGGTCACGGGGAGACTAAGATGGCAGAGACAAACAAAAATGAAAAAAAAAAAAGAATAATATTCGCGTAAACAGAAAACAATATTAGGCATTAAGAAAACCGACACAAAGTACACTTAAATTCAGAACAACTATGTATTTGTGGTTTACATAAATGTTTGTCCTCTGTGAGGATCGAACCCACAACACTCAGCACAGTAAGGCAATAATTAAAACCACTACGCCATTCGTGCAGAAAAGTTCGTTCATCAGTTTACGCGTTATTATGGAGGAGCTACTGAACGTTCATTTTATATTGCAATGTATGGCTGCAATGTAGTGGCCGGTATTAACAGACATATTATAGAATACACGACAATATGGCTATCCAAGTCATTATATTAGGAATAACCACTGCTTTTAAATGTTTTGAAGCTGGCCGAGATATAGTCGAAAAATATTGTAGCCATATTAAAAATCATTTAAATATCGTCACAAACTTTCACATTCATAATATTATGAGTATATTTCTTTGCTACTATAAATTATTAACAGTTATTATTAGACAATTAAATCAATTTAAATATGAATATAATCATCATGAATAAATGAATATTTTATTCAACAACATTGTATAACACCGATGAATTGTGAATATTAATTTGCAAAACCGATTTGATTTGCGAATTGTGAAGTGAAATTCGTAAATTAACAAATTATGATGTGACGTAATACGTTAGTAAAAATAATAAAACCTTTCTTTAATGGCGAATGGTAATCCGTTACTCATTATTTATGCGAATATATAAACATGATGTTTTCTAAATGGTCGTTATGAAAGCATTTTAAAATGGACAGGATTATTTTGATAGGCTGTGTGGGTGTCGTGGTGTAAGTTAACAGCCGATTAGAACGTCCCGAGTTTGAGTGGCGGTCGGGCAAAATGTTAAGTATGGAGTTTTAGATTGCACGAATGGCACAGTCGCTGCCGCATCAAGTGTTGTGGGTCGAATCCCGTGCGTTTTAAGTCTCATTAACAACTTTGAGTGTAATAATGTGCACATTATACGTCAATACGATTGTCTCTTATTATGTGGCAGCTTAAAACTTAGCTGACAAAATGTGGGTGTTATGCACCTCTATTTACCCCTTTGGGAATATATAAGCGTCATTATGTATAAAACTTATTGTTAAATTTAATTACGGATACACATCGCCACAGTCATAACGCCTATTATTACATATTAAAATGCATAAAAAATTATAACCTGCATATAACTGTCAGCAACTAAGTACCTGTATTATTAATAATGATATTATCATAATTAGAAGAAAGCCTATTCAAACACATGCTTCCAATACATAAAAAAAATGGCGTGAGTTTCTTCCAGGTATTTTCTCATAGGCCTTATACCTGAGCCTAACAACTAACGTAAATCTAACTCATCTTCTTCTTTTTTCTTTTCGTGTGGTTAGTGGCCTGCCTGTTGTCCAGAGTTGTTCAAGCCGCCCGTAGGCCTCTGACATGGCGTAACGACTGCTGTCAATTTGACAACAACCGGGACCGACTTTTTACGCGCCCTCCGAAGCACGGAGACGCTCAGATGAAATACCACTAAGCGGTCACCCATCTATAGACTGACCGCACCCAACGTTGCTTAACCTTGCTAATCGTTTACCGATCAGTGAGTGCAACTGGCTATGAGCGCCTCTAAAATAATAATAAAAAATAATCTAACTCATAAACCTTCATAAGTACCTATTACTTTATAATAATAATATAATATAATATTCTTTCACATACACGCAATATCATCTAGCCCAAACTAAGCAGAGCTTGTACTTATACTTATACTTGTACTTTATAACCTAAACGATGACTTCAAGAACTTAATTTTAAGAAAGGTAAAACAGAACTTGGAATGGCCGTCCAAAATCGAAAGGCTCGCCTCCGCTTCCGCCTTGGACCAACCGGCGTCAAGTGAAAGTGGTTGCCGAAATCTCTCGAGAAAGTTGAGAGTTGATCGATGCCGTAATTATTATTACCATTATAAGAGATATGCTAAAAGCATGCCGGAACTCGACAGATATCGATAAAAAATATCTAGACTGCTAAAATCGATATATTGATGAATCGTGAGGGGTTTATTGAAAGTGAAATATTGACGACATTTTGCTTTTAATTGTTTCTTAGAGAAAGAGAGATGCCCCTCTGGTAATGTTAAACTTGCTTGTAGAATGGGTTTGTTATACTTTATGACGTCTTTGTCTATGATTAGGAGGTCCTGAACAAACTTACCCCCTTTAACATAGATATATAATAGTGGGTGAGTTTGTTATCCTAAGTAATATTAGATATAAATGCGAATGTGAGTTTGTGTGTTACGCTTTCACGCTTTTATTAACTACTCGACTGATCATCATGACATTTCGCATACACGTTATCAGGGACACGGAAAAGATCATAGGGTAGCTTTAAATCAGAAAAGTTGCGTCCTCAAGTAGAGCCACTGGCAAAAAGTTGGTAGTTGATATTTTGACGGATATCTCTGTTACATATATCAAAACAACGGATAACCAGGCTGTTTATAGAATATGGTGTTATCCTGAGAATAGAACTGCATTCGCATTGGCAGTAACGAGAGAATTATTAAGACTATTGCGATATCCGTGCAATGAACTTACGTAATAATCTACACACAATTTCCCGCTAAAATTAATTATATAAAGCTTAGATAATATTTAACCAGTAATTTTCAAGCAAAGATCAATATGTGAACAGCCTGACATGTCAATTTAACTTACAGCTAACATGAGAAAAACTAAACAATCCGGTCAGCCAAAACCATAGACAAACGGCTAAACAGTTTTTGTTTTAAAAAACCTATGACATTAGAAAGTGCACGGATGCTTGCTTACTCATACAGCCAGGCTCGCAACGACAGTATTAGGAAACATATTTAGCTTTTACTTATTAGTGATAGCTACAGGCAATTAATATTATATCTGCCACACCTATAAATAGCCATGAGAAGATCGACAGATAAACTTAATTTATTATATGAAAGTATTTTCTTTTTTTATCTGTAAACACATGTCTCTTTATAAAAAAACTGAGTTGACATTTAACAGCTTTTTAAATGACATTTGACATTTACTTGCATTAAGTTAAAATGTATTTAAGTAAAACTACTTTTTTATATTATAATGAATTGTTTGTTGCGTTTTCGACTTTTTATTGACATCTTCGATGTCTTGATAACTGATGTTTTCAAATGTAAGTTATCAGTTATTACAGATCATCTTGAATAAATCTTTATAAGTCTAAAGTCAAGATGCCACGTGACAATAATGGGCTTGAATGCTTGATAAAGATATACAACTGTAATTAAAAATAAACCGCCATAATAGTTTATTTTTGACAACATTTGACAGTTAGGCATCAGTGTTCCTTTTTCAAACATTCAAATTGATTCGAATCGGTTAAAGAAAAGTTGACATGCTTCCAAATTTGAATTTACTTTCATCATATATCCTAGTTCCTATTGCAGAAAATATATCTAATAGCATATAAACAGAATGCCTTACTTTAACGACACAAGTATTAATAGTACATTTAACTTAATATTTCTATAAATATTTGACACAGAAAACAAATTAAGTTGTTCCAAGTTAACACAAAGTTTGGACAATCAATACTTCATTAATAAACCCTATTTCGGGCGCACTCTGGCTAAGAAAGAGATATACTGGCTTAGAAAGAGCAAGACACAAAACACGTGATGTTAAAAGCATGCTTATTATACCTGCTATTCAGTTAGTTAAATAGCAGTTGTTACTGTTAAAATATAGCTGCTACTCAAGGTGAATTATAGCATAACTTCAGCAAATTTGATTTAATTATATATTTGCAATAGCAGGTGACGTTGGCACCTCTGTAATAGGCCGTTATTCTGTCGTTATTGCTTTAAATACACTCAATACTTACATTTATAAGCTCGAAACTGGCTCAAAAATTACCTGTACTTATCTGGATATTAAACTATTATATAACATTACGACCTAAATCCCCGAAGGGGTGAAGAGGTGTATTGGACTCACATTTCGCCAGCTGCGTTTGTTCGTCTACCAGACACTTCTGTACTTCATGCTGCTGCATTGAGAATTGCCTAAGAGAAAAGCGTACAACACTTTGACTAAACGAAGTATCGAACCTTGGTATGCTATCGTGCCTACGCTACTACCGTCGAGGTAGCTCATAGGTTAAGGCATCAGACTTGTGATCGAGGTGTTCGAATCCCACCTAATACACTACCAGATGAACCTACTCCTAACACAATCATGTTAACTTATCTGGAGGGCTTAACAAGAACATTAATAATATAATTTGTCTAGTAATCTGCATTTTCCAGATTAGTAGAAAATTTCTTAATAGTTTCTGGACATCCAGAAAACCAGTCCATTCATTTTTAATGAACTCCAGTCAAGGGTTAAAACAGAATTTCGTCAGTTTTAGGACATACGTGACCAAAATCTAAATCTTTAAAATTACCCAAGATATTTTATCTTCGTAGGATGAAAATATAAATTGTCGGAATATCAATATTTATGAACAGTAATAATCTATCGGCCTCGGAACACGCTAGCCACAAAACTACTTGTAGATGAAATTAATACGAAGGAACGACCTGGCTCAAGGAGACACCGACTCTAAGTTCTAAGCGCAGTTTAAATAGAGAACTTAATTTTCCGAGTGTTTGATCTTGATTTTACGAGTATTCAAACTAGGTTTTGCGAGATTTAGATCAAATTTTTTCAGGTTTGATTTTGGAGGGTTAAGATCGTAATATTTTTATATTGAAAGTTATTGATATATTTTAGTACTTTTGACTTTATTAATTTACACTTATAAAAACAAAATTAACGGAGAAGGCTAGTTCATACCGGTCATGCTTGGCATTTCAGGATTGCCTGGTCGCTTACTCGTTTGACTTATCGCTGAATTATTATTTAAAAAGTAATTGCCAAGCTTAAAACATGCTGCGATGTGGCAACAACGCAATGGGCATGAAGTAACTAGTTCTTAACCAAGTATAACATGATTCACGATAGACTTAATTAAGACATCAAACATACGAAACAAAAAAGTTGGCATTACTGGCAATTTTTTATGTGGAAAGATATTTTGAAAAAAGAGAGCTTCCATTTAAACTAAAACCTATATTTTGGAAGTATGTATTGATTTTCAAAATTAATAAAGATAATAATTTATATGGTATTTAATTAGTAACGATCTCTTTTAAATAAAATGAAAATTCCTTTTTTAAAAATTACCCCGCTGCTGGGCAAAGTATACCTCAACCAAATTCTATAAATACACATTTATTTAAGTACACCAGTACATAGTCTGATATCAATATTGATGTTTACATAAACTAATACACTTGTACGCTATCAACTAAACATATGACCTAATAAGTCACAAAGATAATTAAATAACGTTAATCTGTTAAATCATCCGCGCGCGCCATTTAACATCGACCCAAATTATAAAACAAACAAAAATTTGATAACAACACAATTATCTCAAAAACAAATATTAACAAAAAGTGCCCTTCAGTACCCGAAAGAGAAAAATTATATTTCCCAAGAGTTTCCTAACATCCTGCCTCTCTTTCCAACGCAAGGTCGTTGTCTATCTGTCCCACTCACGCAGTATGCAATACAAGATCTCATGCAACTAAAAGACCTTGATAAATTGCAAGTTTCGTGATAGATAATTGTTATACGGGCGAATATTATACGGGCTATGGCCATTAAAAAATATTTTATAAAATATAACGCACATTTTGCAATCGTTCAACTTTTACAAATTATTGATCTGGATTTTTCGGGAATCAGTGACTCGAAAAAAATGGATCATATTATGTGTCATAAATTACTCTTTAATTTTATAAATTAAAAGTAATTTATAATAAAGTTGTTTACTTACATATATAAATTAATTGTGTTACTGCTATCGTTATAATAAATACTAATTATAAATTAAATTCTACACGACGCACGAACAATTCTGTTTATATGTACAAATATTAAGTAGGTACCAGTTACTCACATCCAACGGAAAGCATTACAATCCAAAAAGTCCACAACACGAGTTCAAAATGCAAAGCACATAAAAGATTTATTACAAAAAAAGAACACTAAAGTTTTGACAGTGAAAGAAAAAGCGCGGCAATTCTGACGTTTCCTCTTTTTTTTCCAAAATGGAAGTTCGCGGAGTCAAATTTAAGTTTGGGCGCGTAGAGCGGCCGCGCGCGCGCGGTTTGCAAGTCTAACTGAATTTTGTAAGCGAATGTTGCCGCACGCGGCACAGGACTGTGAAGGTGTCGACCCAAGCGTTTAAATTGAAGACTTTTAACCATCGGCTGTCTTGCCGGTATTAATAGAGCCTGTTGATGCTAAATACCTGTGCTTACAACTTTGATTAGAACTTTGTGTATACCTCATTAATAAAAATAAAATACTGCCTTACATTTACGCAAATGTTATACATTGAAATTAACTAATTTATTCGGATTTGATCGCTTTTAAAACACTATTATTTCATATTTTTGAAACCACAACTATTACTGTTAAACTTTACTAATATTTAAAAGCTGTGAATTATTTTAAAATATTATTAAGTTTACACTTGCCCTAAAGATTCGGTTGCTTTCCAGCAGCCATGGTCACAGGAAGACTCCCTATGACCAGGCTGCCTAAAATAGTTACGAAGTAAGTTCATGTTCATCAAAGTTATTTATTATAACTTGCCGATAAATTTAAAGTACAAATCTCATTCTATTAAGGAAAACGCCACGTAAAACAACAATGCAATAAACTTATTAATAAACTCACGTAAAATTATTTATATAAAACAATATCTAAATCTGCCTGTACCATTAGAATTTAATGATGTTAAGAACGGCGTTGAAAGATGTAAACTAATTTATTATGCTCGTATAGCTGTTGTCAAAAGTCAGTGAGATGTCGTATATAATCTGTGGTGTAAAAAACATAGGTATTTAGTTTTAAAAAACAAAGACGGTGATTAATTATCTATTCTGTTATAAAACCGACATTATTTCGGACTATCAATAAAAATGACCGGTGAATCACATCTTGCCAACTGTTCATATCACAGTTGGCAAGATGTCTTTTCAAGCCCTAGAAAAGAATAGAACAGAATAGAGGTATTTTGTTTCCAGATGAATTTGAGAAGCATTTTGGATGCAGCATATCAGATGGAAAAAGCCTTACGAAATCTAATTGGTGTGGCTATCTGATTTTTAAGTAAGTAAAGATATAGTGTTTAGAAAGTAAAAGTTTTTACAATTAAAAAAAAATTTCTTACATAAAAATTGTTTTCAATTTTTTTATCATTTATGAATCACTACAGTCACTCGACTAAATAAATATATAAATAAGGCACCTAAATGCACAATATATATAATATATAATGTCAAAATATATTGTTAAACCATCTAATAAATTTTCCTGCGAAAAAGCCACAAGTTATTTAATAAGCAATTTTATATAATATTGTCTTCTATTTACGCGAATAGTATTCATTGAAATTAAACTGCTATATACGGATTTTATCGCGTTGTTTATTTGACACTTTATTACAAAATTTTGAAAATTGTTACACTACTACTACTATTAAACTTTACTAATTTTTTAAGCTAATTAAATTATTATTAAACTATTTAGATTTAATTTATTTTTACACTTTCCCGACGTTTCGGTTGCTTTTCAGCAGCCATGACCCTCTCCCTGGTCTCCCCGTGACCATGGCTATTTTAACAATTTTCAAAATTTTGTAATGTAGTGTCAAATAAACAACGCGATAAAATCCGTATATAGCAGTTTAATTTCAAGTAATTTTATATATATATTTAATATATTAATAAGTATTTTTACGATATATTTACCTCCAATTTCTTATATTTTAATTTATACTTTACTACTTTACTTTCCAGTACCCGAAATAACCAAAAAAACATCTGTATTTAATATATAATTTTTTTAAATTTATATCTGACAGGATTAAATGCAGAAATCTACTAACAATTTTTTATTCTTTGCTTTTGATATGCAATACAAGAAATAAAATGTTATTTTATTTATAAATACATTAATTGAATGCCTATGGCCAACTCTTCTCACACCGAGAAGAGGCCCGTGCGCAGCAGTGAGACAGTTTAATACAGGGCTGATATTATTAATTCAATATAAACTACACAAAAAACCAACAGCATTTCAAAATGGTGGTTACCAAAAAAGGAAACATTCCAACGATTGCATTTTGAATCAATAAAATATGTAGGTCATTTAAAAATCTGAAATGACAATTAACCCTTTACAGAGGATTTTTACCCGCAATTTTAACCCTTCGCCGGTCAGTCCGACCCTAGTGAGATGACAGGACATGTAAAGTCCATTGAACAGAAAAACCGGACGGGGCAGTGAGGGTTGTCGTGTTTTTAGGGTCCTGTGTGAAAAAAATCAAAGTAGTATTGTTTCTTTGCAGCTTACACGATGATGTATTCAATATTAAGATAGTTAGGGGCTCGCTATAATGGTTTTGTGTGACCCTTAGCCTCTAAGAGTGATGCAAAATTCTGCAAAGTTGAACAGGTTTGGCGCAGACTGTTTCTTTTGAGAATCACAGACAAAGATGCTGGGTTTTACACATCTTTTCTGTGGTTTCTTACCCTACCAGACAACGCGTATATTCATACCTATTCGTTAAAGAAACAATCCACGGGTAGGTATATCATTCAGTTCATGCTTTCAGACTACATCCATTCTCTAATAAATAGATATAAAAAAGAAAGACAATACTTAAGGATGGGTTTCTATTCTTTATATCAGTTTACTAAAAAAGACAATTAATATTGTCCTACGATTACGCGAAAGCTAATTTTATCAAATTGTTTATTTTGAAAACATTTTATTACATAATTATTAAAACTATTTAGATTTAGTTTACACCTTCCCCGACGTTTCGGTTGCTTTTCAGCAGCCTTGGTCACGGGGAGACTCAATTGTAGTTTCCTGTGACCATGGCTGCTGAAAAGCAACCGAAACGTCGAGGAAAGTGTAAATTTAAATATTTTTAATAGATTAAATATTAATAGTTCTAAGTTAAAATAATTAATCAATATTTTCTTACTAGATTTTGCCCACAGTTTCGCTCGCGTTATAGTATCACTAAATTTCTATCCCCTGAGATCAGTTTTTTTTTCTAGATAAAACATATGTCCTTTTCTGTACCCGTGATAACGTGTATGCCAAATTTCATGATGATCGGTCGAGTAATTAAGGCGTGTAAGCGTAACAAACAAACTCACATTTGCATTTATAATATCAGTTAGGATTAAACTAGGCAGTATTGTTACTATATTTAAGTTAAAATGGAGGTTTTCTTCACGTCCGTCAATGCTGTGGAAGGCACAACACAGCAAGGTGATATAGTAACCTAATTTCATTCGTATCTGTCTGATAACGTATCAAGGAATCTCGGTCAATGCCCGATAGAAAGATACCACGGCGATCGGCGTGGACTGTTTCGGCGGTTAGCACTCTAATATACATAACATCACGGCTATATCACGAAGGAGAAAGCAGAGGTCAATAACACC
The DNA here is from genome assembly GCA_930367265.1 of Catocala fraxini. Classification (NCBI taxonomy): domain Eukaryota; kingdom Metazoa; phylum Arthropoda; class Insecta; order Lepidoptera; family Erebidae; genus Catocala; species Catocala fraxini. The sequence goes on from OV884051.1 coordinate 1,068,340, forward strand.
CACATTATATCAGCTATGTTTTTTTATTTTGCACGTCGAAATGACCACACTCCGATGGTAAGCGATCATGTGGTCCAGGAGCAGTGGCCTCCACAACATCCTTATAGCATCTGAGGTCTCTACTTTGACGGCCTGAGAAAGTAATTTTCCCTGCTTAAAGGACCCAGGATTGAAGGAAGCAGGAAACACGTGACTTGGTAGGGAATTCCATGGCTTGATCGTTCGGCAGAGGTATGAGGACCCAAACTTGTTGGTGCTCTAATCGATCGATATGATTTAGATTTAAATATTTTAGAGTTAAAAAAGACAACTCTCGCGCTAGAAATAATTCTTGTGTCGCGCACGACTTTACAAAGATTCAAACAACGGACACAAAGAACACCCAGACTCGGAACCACCATTTGTGGATCACACAATTTTTTGTCCCGTGAGGGATTCGAACCCACAACACTGGGCGCAATGTCAATGGCGAGGCGACCACTGAAACACTACACCATTCGTGCAGTCAAACCGCCTAACTGTTTCCAATCAACAAAATGTCACGTCTATATCCATGAAGGGATAAATAAAGGTGTAATACTCTCACATTTTGCTAGCTGGCTTTAGGTCCTACGAAATATAATAATAATAATCTTCTATCACATACACACAATACCATCTAGCACAAACTAAGCAGAACTTGTACTGTGGGTACTAGACAATGGATAAACATACATACAAAGTGGCGCAAATGTTATCACATTAATTGATACCACGTATACTACATGGTATTCTTTGACGATTTACAAATGATGAACCAAATGTATTCAGTAGTTTAGCCACAGGACATTTTTATTGATAATATATAAATTTCAGAACATCATGTTAAGCAGAGATAAATGTACTTAGGTGTCAAAGACCTTAAGCAGCGATATTGAAAACCGTCGTATTGTATCGGGTCCGGAAATTTCCGGAACCTAGGAAGTTGACAAAGACAATTTCTCCGAACCTATGAGCGTTAACGAGCTGGCTACAGCGCACGATTGGTTACAATGGTGTTCCAATTTGTGCCTAATTTTATTTAATTTATTTTTATCAAAAAATAATTTCCTTATTTCTACGAAAATAGGTTTTTTGTTTATGTTAACCGTCTTATATCAACCAGCTTAAGGTAGTATATCATTTAATGTGATAATATTTGCCGCCATACTTTTTTGTAAATACATACATATTATACATAAAAACACCCAGAGCAAGACAAACATCCATGTTCATGCACACAAATGTTTGACTTGTGCGGGAATCGAACCCGCGGCCTCAGGCGTGGCAGTCGGTTACAACTAACCACTACGTCATCGAGGCCGGCAAAGTCTTTATGACTCTACGTCTGGAATAAATTCTGGAATTGCCCAAGGTCATATGCAATACAGACTCTGTACTGTAAGAAATTCTTGACAGAAAATAACTTTCACTTTTCACATCGAACCCAAGTTCTTGCACAGCAGTCACATTTACTGCCACTGTGCCACCGAGTGTTTTTTTATACAATTAAGGTGGGAAACAAGCATACGGCCCACCTGATGGTAAGTGGTCACCGTATCCTATGGACGCCTGCAACACCAGAGGCATCACTTGCGCGTTGCCGACACTTTAGGAAAGGAAGTTGGATGGAGAATGAGCGGAATTGGGGCAAAAGGATGTGATTGGGCCTCCGGCACTCTCACTCACCGAACGAAACACAACAGTAGGAATACTGCTATTTCACGTGGATATTCTGTGAGAGGGTAGTACTTCCGGTCGAGCCGGTCCATTCATGCTGAAATCAACGAGGCTCTACTATGTTTCTAGTACGTTTACTTAAAAGTCAGTTGAGTATTTTAATAATTCATTCAAACCTAAGATTTAAATCACAGATGCACCCTACTACGTTTGCATATGGTCACCTTTCTCAACGTTAAGTTGTCATCTGACACACAATAACAACATGACATCTGCATTATAAATATAGTATTATCACGCTCTCTCAATATTAGATAGCAGCGATAGCTCAGTGGGGAGACCAACAGACTGCAATGCAGAGGGTCTCGGGTTCGAACCCACGTCGCGCACCTCTGACTTTCGGAAGTTATATGACTTTTCGAAATTATGTGCGTATTGATTGACAATTATCGCCTGCTCCGTGCCTCGGAGAGCACGTTCAGCCGTCGGTCCCGGCTGTCATGAACATCTATGGCAGTCGTTACTGGGAAAGTCAGTACCCTCTAATATCCTGACACTGGTCTAGCCTTAGGGTATCGTTAGCCTTTGGGTTGCGGAGGTCAGGTGGCAGCCGCTCCGTGTAAAAACTGATATCCAGTCAAATCCGGTTAGACCAGAAAAGCCGACCCCAAGTGACTTGGGAATAATAAAGGCTAAGAGAGAAGACGCTCTCTCAATATTGAAAATTGTTCACTATCGTTCTTTACCGTGCAAATGTAATGTGCGAGCTCACTTTTTAAAGTGTGGACACTTTTTCGTGCGATCTAAGTACGGTGAGGACACATCTATGTTTTTGATCGTTGTATAATATCGATCAATCCTAACTAATATTATAAATGCGAATGTGAGTGTGTTTGCTTGTTACGCTTTCACGCCTTGACTACTCGACCGATCGTCATGAAATTTCGTTTACTCGTTATCAGATGTGCGGAAAGGACCTCTCATCCAGAAAAATAGAACTGGTTCCAAGGTATAGAAATTTATTAATAAAACCTTCATTATCGCAAGCGATGCTGGGAGCAAAATCTAATATGTAATTAGTGAGTTCCTGACTTACTTACTGACTGACTTATTAGCTAGCAGTCCAAACCCTTGGACCTAAAAAGCTACAAGATGCACACATGATCCCATTACAATATAAAATAGATACTCAAATTGACACGGTATATGGACTCAACAGAAGTTTTCTTTTACACATCTATTAATACTTAAACAGCAAACTTTGTACTACCTTAAGCATGTTGACCGCCTGTAGCATCATGATAATTGGCATACCTAGTTAAAGTTATTTTTATAGACAATTATCGTACTAGGCTAGGATCCTGTGTCGCGGGGGACATTAGAACATTAAAAAAAACGGACATAAGAAGCATCCAGACTCGGAATAACTATCTGTGGATCATACAAATGTTTGTCCCGTATGGGAATCGAATTTACAACGCTCGGCATAGTGGCAGTGTCAAGGTGACCACGTATGTTGTGTCCATTGTTTGAATGTTTGTAAAGTCCCGGACACAGGAATCATACAAGCGAGAGATGTGTAAGAAAAATTACGAAATGTATATTATTATATTGTTATATATTAAGTTAATTGACGTCTCCAAGAAGTGTTTACACATGTTTATGGAAATAAAGATTTTTGACTTCGACTTTGACTATGGTTTGTATAATTTTTATCCCATAACACTTTTGTAGCCTACCACCTAATTGGCTATTAGTGTGTATGCTACTCACCTGCCCACCCCAAGGATCTCAAAGCATTATAGTATACTATTAGCAAAGCAAACCAATCAAGGCGAATGATTCACGATACGTGAGCATGCGATGATCCAAGGATCTTTGTGTTCAAACCAACAATGATTAGGATTTAAAATTCTTGTGTATAATTATCTTGCTTTGTTCCTGCAGATAAATTGGCGATTATGATTCCGAACTATGAGGTTCCAAGTTCGAAACTCAGTTAAGGTATCTTTATTAATTCGTGGAGTCGTGAACTTTACAAACATTCAAACAACGGACACAAAGAACACCCAGGCTCGAAACAACTATTTGTGGATCACACAAATTTTTGCTTCGTATGGGATTGAATCCACAACACTAGGCGCAGTGGCAGAAGCGCTATGCCATACGTAATAGATAGTTTACACGGATCACGATGTCGCGGGTTCAATACCTGGGTTGTGATAAGTATTTGGGCTTTTCTGTTAATACTATTCTCAGTAGCCAAACGAGGTCTGAAAATGTGTTTTATAGTCTATAAAATAACCTAAGATTGTTCAGACCGAATTTTGGTTACGAACAATTTTAAACCAGGACAGGATTCGCAAACACAAGTGCACTCTCTGTTCCCTGACTCTCAATATCCGATGGGACGGTGATCCGACACGACCGGAGAGAGAGCAGGCGCAGGACCAACGGCGCAACGTGCTTTCTTGCACGGAGGTGTGTAACACCACCAACTTTCTAATTCCGGGCTGCTATTGAGAATTTCTTGACCGAATAACACAATAAAGTTATGTCCCGACTAGAGAATCGAACCCGAGACCAAATAAAAGTAAAATTCAGTAAATTTAGTAAAGTCGCAAACCGATAGCCTTTTACATTCATAAGTGTTACTTTGTGACCTATATAAAAAAAATATTTTTTACTTTGACCTCAGGCATAGCAGTCGGGGTACATAAAATCATGGTACTGTTATAGATATGTAATGCACCCTTTCTTGCAAACCACACATTCCTTCTGCTTACTTAGCATTTATCTTTTCATAGCCGAAGCGCCCATCCATTCAATCAGTCTCATCCTAAAAGCCATCCTAGACGGTTGTCTCAATCCAATTATCGAGTTTCTTTTTTTAAAAACCTAACCTTGGCGAGGCTCATAACATTTGGTGGCAGCGTAAAGGGATTTGGAAAAGTCCCCGGTACGTCTCTTATACTACACCTAAGCCCGTCGCGTGTGTTCGAGTGTAAACGCCGACTCCGCTGTGCATATCATACAGTGCACCGAGTTCCGGCCCGGCCCTCTTAGACGTCAGTGTTCGTGAAAACCCATTGCTGCGCACTGTTTGTGCTGTAGCCGGTCTCTGTTCAGAACCAGCAAGATTATACCCAGTGTCGTGCACAATTCAGTGCCGCGACCGGTATAATCTCCCCGACGACGCGCTCCCGTGGCTTATCAACACTAACATTACGTCGACACCTGCGAGAACTTCCAAGAAATTATGATCATCCTTATCGCGCTATCCGCATTCTAGTAAGTGAATTTATGTATTTGGTCATTGCTAATATCTTATTAAGAATATTGTGGTTTTAATTAGTACATTTCAATATACACTGTATTTTACCATTGTCATTGACGTAGTAAATAGATAACTATCATAATGGCCGAAAGATCTCATAGTCCAAGGTTCGAAAAACCCGAAATTGCTGTAACCGATACTGAGGAGGAAGGTCAAGGCCACTGTCCACCCCCTCAAGGACCCTCTACTAGGTCTGTCTCTAAAAAGAGACCAGTTATAACGAAACCAGATATTGAACTTTCTACTTTACTCAAATTTATAAAACCTTATGACGGTTGCAGAGAAAAATTAAATTCCTTTTTGGTTAATTGCAACAACGCCTACGACTTAGCTTCAGATTCTCAAAAAGATATACTTTTTAAATATATACTATGTCAACTACAGGGCAAAGCGGAAACCGCTTGCTCAATAAAGGAGTTTACCAATTGGCTACAACTTAAAGAATTCCTTAAAACCCAATTTAGTGAGAGAAAACACTACGCCCATCTTCTCACAGATTTACAGGAGTGTAAGCAACAAATAAATGAAAACGTAAGTCAGTATGCTCTAAGGATTGAGACATGTCTAAGCCAATTATTAACTGAGATATCTATCTCACACGGCCATAAGAGTCGAGAGATGATAGGACGAACAGCAGCTATGGAGGAATTAGCCCTCCATCATTTCCAAATGGGGTTGACACCCCGTATCTCCGATATTGTTAGGTGTAAGCCTATAAAAACCCTGAATGAAGCTATAAATATGGCTATTTCAGAAGAAAAAGTTCAGCAATCTTTATCCAGACAAGGCTCAGGCGCGTCCAGTAGTCAACAGTCACGACAAGATAGGCCGAACACCTCGAGGCCGAACGCTCAATTTTCGCGTCGCTACACAAATTATCAATCACCAAACTCAAGTCAGTCTAACTCAAAACCTACGGTTAATGTCAACCGACCTCATAATAATTCCACTGCTCCGTTCTGTAGATATTGCAAAACTCCGGGGCACACCCTGGAACAATGTAGAAAGCGAGAATACAACAACAATCGCTTTAAGAACATTGAACAAAACCAATCGAAGACGCCCCAACGCGTGAACTTTGTATCAGAGGAAATTGATAACGATGAATGCCATGCGAACTCTGTAGAAAGCTATGACACTGTTGATGCTGATCCAAAAAACGAGTAACCGTCTCGTCCCGGTGTCGTACGGGATCTCGTAATTTAAAAACCGGCATCACATACCCAAGTTCCAGATCAATTATTTCATCGCAGGCATCGCTACATGATCGCCCGCCAAAATCCTCTGTATCCGTGCAGCAACGTAACAACGTTGATCTGCCAAATTCCTCTGTATCCACACAGCAACTGTTTAAGGTTGACCTGATAAACCCTACTAAATCCAACGTTTTTGAGATAACAAGTAACCCCGCAAAAACGTTACTACCTCATGTCCTTGTTAAATCCTGCGTATCCGACGTGCCATTGTCCTTATTGGTCGATTCAGGATCTTCTGTATGCTTATTAAAGCACTCTATCATAAAAAAATATCCTACCCTTGTGAAAGAAACCATCCAACTTAAGGGTATTGACTCAACGGAAGAACCAACTTTCACTCGAGGCCATTTCCAATTAAAAATGTTTCTTCCAAATTCTAAAATATTACATCGGTTTCATGTTACTGATATAAAACACTTACCTTACGATGGCATTATAGGGTCTGACCTACTCAATGCACATAGTTGTAATATTAATTACAACGATAACCTGCTTAACCTTGGGCAGTCATCCTTAAAAATGCACTTCCATGACCCTGCCTACATCATTCCAGCCAGGACCGAAACTGTTATCGAATGCTCTGTTTTAAATCCTGAAATAAAAGAGGGATTGGTCCTGGACAAGAAACTATCAGAAACATTACTAATTGCCAACTGCCTAGTACGGGTTAAAGATAATAATAGAATCAACATAACCGTTGTAAATACTGCCGAACAACCCATATCCTTAAAATCAAACCTGAATCTAAAGCTTGAAGCCATCGATCCCCTAGAATTTCAAAGACACACTCCTAGTTCAATGAACCATATAAAAGCAACAAATAACAGCGTTACACGTACCGAAGAAGTGTTAAAACTACTACGTGTCTCACATCTGAATACCGAGGAGAAAGACGCACTTTTGCAATTATGTTCGGACTACTCAGACATATTCTATCTCCCCGGCGAAAATCTTACCCATACGAACGCCGTTGAACACAAAATTCAAACAACAACGGACGTTCCGATTTACACTAAATCATATAGATTTCCTGAAATCCATAAGGCCGAAGTTCGGAAGCAAATTGATAAAATGCTCGAACAAAACATCATAGAGCCCTCTAACTCCCCTTGGTCATCACCCATATGGGTAGTCCCCAAAAAACTCGACGCCTCTAATACACAGAAATGGCGAGTGGTGATTGACTACCGAAAATTGAACGATGTTACAATCGGAGACACTTACCCTATTCCTCAAATCACAGAGATTCTAGACCAGCTTGGCAATAGTAAATACTTCTCCACCCTAGACCTGGCATCTGGGTTCCATCAAATCGCATTAAACCACGCGGACAAACCCAAAACTGCTTTTACTGTACCAGAAGGACACTTTCAATTTTCAAGAATGCCATTTGGGCTGAAAAATGCCCCCTCAACATTTCAGAGACTCATGAACTCCGTCCTGTCCGGCCTCCAGGGTATTCGGTGTTTTGTTTATTTAGATGACGTAGTCTGTTATGGATTTGATCTTAAATCCAGTATACTTAACCTGACAGCCATATTCCAAAGAATCAGAGATTTTAATCTCAAACTTCAACCCGACAAGTGCGAGTTTCTGAGACGCGAGGTCTGTTATCTAGGGCACATAATTACCGAACAAGGTGTCAAACCAAACCCAGATAAGGTCAAGGCCGTAACCTCCTTCCCAGTCCCAAAAACACCTAAGGATATAAAATCATTCCTTGGGCTTGTCTCATATTATCGCCGTTTTATCCCTAATTTCTCAAAAACTGCAAAGGCCCTTACCTGCCTATTAAAAAAGGATATTCTATTCAAATGGGAGAACCAACAGCAACTCGCCTTTGATTTGTTAAAACATAAATTAACAACTGCTCCACTTCTTATCTATCCAGACTTTTCGCAACGTTTCATCCTTACCTGTGATGCCTCGAACCATGCAGTCGGCGCTGTTCTGTCGCAAGGAACTGTCGGTAAAGATCAACCCGTGGCTTTCGCTTCACGTACACTAAATAAAAGCGAATCCAATTATAGCACTACAGAAAAAGAATTATTGGCTATATTATATGGATGTAAAACATTCCGTCCCTACCTTTACGGACACAAATTTCTTATTGTTACCGACCATAGACCTCTTAAATGGTTATTTAATCACAAAGATCCTAGCAGCAAACTCCAGCGATGGAGGTTGAAGCTTGAGGAGTATGATTACGACATAGTGTACCGTAAAGGCAAACTAAACTCTGCCGCCGACGCTCTTTCTAGATACCCAGTTAACCCTATATACCCTGACAATGAAAGTCCTTCAAACCTTAACCCTAATGATAATAATAACACCAATTACGAACCTCCACTACAAACGTCACAGCCCTCGGGCTCACCTAACGAAGTAAACAATGACTTGCAAGATCTTCTCGTATCCCCACCATCCAGTCTTGACGCAGATCTTATAAATCCTGAAATCGAAAACGAAGTCATGGATTATCTGAGTTCTATTCCTAATGAATCGCGTGTTGAATCCGAACCTCAACCTTCAACCAGCTGGCAGAATCCTGAAACCTTGCCTGTTTCAAATCAATCTAGCTTGAAAAGCCCTCCGGCACCTGAAAGCTTAACCTTACCTGAGGTGACATATAGTCAATTTTTAAAACTACCTATAAGGTCGTATGACACCTCTATCTCTGAACACAACCAAAACCTACTTAAAGGAACTCAGAATTTAATAATTATACCTACCTCGATAGATATGGACGAGTCCATGCCTTATGTCCAAGAAATCCTAGATAATTGCCCGGAGCCTCATCGCAGTGAATTCTTGAACTTAGAAAGATCCTTATACACCTGCCTACCTCTTACTATTGAGAATAAAACTTACCTGTTTCTATTTACGAAAGTTCACTACTTTGACGACTTCTCGTACCAAGATATATTTAAATCTTTAAAATATGCACGCAACGAGATAATAATGTCTTATCCTACAATATGTGCAATCAGCACATCAGACTTTAAAAATCCTTTTGATAAACATTCTTTTGTTAAAATCTATAACATGTTTAACTATCTATTTGACGGGACTAACATAACAATACATATTTACCATAACAACGTCATATATCCTTCGCTCAGCGAAATTCCGAAGATCCTTAAGGAAAATCACGATATTCCCGTTGCGGGACATTTAGGATCCATCAGAATGTTAAACCGCATAAAGGAAAGATTTTATTGGAAAAATATGCGCGGTGACATTGAAAACTATATAAAAAAATGTTCATCGTGTCAAACGAATAAAGCGTTGCGTAAGATAAACAGAGCGCCCATGATAATAACATCCACCTCAACGTCTCCATTTGAGAGAGTATCTCTCGATATTGTAGGTCCCTTGCCTGAGTCTGGCACAGCCAAACTTAGATTCATTTTGACTATGCAAGATGACCTTACGAAATTCTCGTTAGCTTACCCTCTTCGTAACAATACCGCCGAGGAATCGTGTGAATGTGTCCTTCATTTTATATCTCTATTCGGAATTCCTAAACACATACTTACCGACCAAGGCACAAATTTTACAGCCGATCTATTTAAGAAAACATGTGAGTTCCTGAAAATCAAACCATTATGGTCCACCCCTTATCATCCGCAAACGCAAGGAGCTTTGGAAAGATCACATTCCACGCTCAAAGAATACTTGAGATCTTACACTAACGATAATCAAGACAACTGGCCCCGATACGTATATACAGCTATGTTAGCATATAACACCGCCGTACATTCAACAACACACTATTCACCGTTTGAATTACTATTTGGGCATAAGCCTCACATTCCAGACTCTGTGTACGACGATGCTTCCAATACTACTTACCCCGAATACGTTAAGATGTTACAACATCGAATGAAACATACACGTGACAAAGCCATAGAGTTTATTCAAAAATCTAAAACAAGTTCTAAAACTTACTATGACTCCCATACTCGCCCAGTGATATACAAAGTTGGTGATTATGTTTTATTAAAGAACCATCTAAGGCTACGCAAGGCCTTATCACCCGTTTGGAAAGGGCCTTACAAGGTCGTTAAGATACACGGTAATAACACATTATCGTTACTTATAAACAGACGCCATGTGAAACACCACTTCGATGAAGTTAAGCACGTGGACGTCCAAGATGCATCTGCTATAGACTAAAATAATTAATTGGTACACTCATTTATATTTAATATTTTTTTTTCTTCCTCTTTACTTATTTACATCTTTATTATACAAATATTATTAAATAATTAGACATAGCATATAGTATAGTATAGTAGTGTCTCTTTTATTTACAGCATACTGGCCCAAGGTCACCCAGAATTTGTTCAAAAAATCAACACCAGCTCCGGCATATATTTTGACCCAATTGGTGAACTCAAAATTCACGTAAGCCACTTAGACATAGTCACACCGTTTGATATCTCTTACATTCAACCGCACATCCAAAACATTAACTCCATCTTAGGCTCAATACGACATATATGTAGCCAAATTGAAATCCAAACTTCTAATCATCTAGAATGTCATAACACATTAGAACCGTTAACAGTTAGATACCATGACATTGTTGCCGCGTACTCTGCTATATCTCATTTAGTAACCAAAAGGTTCAAACGAGGGGCATGGATTGGTGGTATTGGCACTCTGTCCAAAACTATTTTTGGCACTCTGGACGAGGACGACGCTGTCAAATATGATAACGCCATCCAAAGCATTCAGGATAATGAAAAAAGACTGGGTTCATTAATGAAAGAAAACATATTAGTAACGTCTTCAATTTTATCAAAATTTAATAACACCTTACACGAAATTAAGTATAATGAGGCCAGCCTTAACCAAGCTATCGACAATTTCTCCATAAAATTAAAAAATATGTCAATAATTACTAACGATTTAAATATTAAATCAACCATTAATTCAATCTTGAACAGTTTAGAAGCATCCATGCTTAGCTTATCATTTCAGTTAGAAGATATAACAAACGCTATTATGTTATGTAGCCAAAACATCCTGCACCCGGCCGTATTATCGCCTGTGCAGTTATACCAAGAAATTGTCGATAACTACCAATACTTACCTGTAGATTTTAAGTTACCTGTAAGCTTAGCATTAAGTAACATTCATAGTTTATTGAACATATCTAATGTACTGTCCTACAGTTTGAATAGCAAGATAGTTTTTATTTTAAGAATACCCCTAGTATCCCCTAAGGAATACAGTTTATTTCACAGCATTGGCTTACCGACTCCTCACAACAGTGTAAACCCAAACTCTTTTAGTTTTATAATACCTAGTAGTAAATACATAGCAATGACCAAAGACAAATCAGAATATTGTGAACTCGACTCACTTAAGGAATGCATAGCGATAAGCTCGCGCGAGTACATCTGTGACGTCATGACGGTGTTCCCGAGCACCGCGAAGCCGAGTTGCGAAAGTGAGTTAATATCGAATGTGATAAGTGTTTTACCAGTGCAGTGTCAAACAAAATTCCTTCATGGACATATAGACTTGTGGAAACCACTTTACAATAATAACTGGATCTATGTCCAATCTATAAGTAATAAACTTTATATCGAATGTCTAAACCAAAAACTTATTGACATAAGTATTGTCGGTACAGGTATTCTAAGTATCCCAAACAACTGTATCGCGTATTGTAAAAGTACAAAATTATTACCTAGATTTAAAAACATTAAAATCAACGTTACTGTTATACACCCCGATTTTAACATTATAAATGACTCTTGTTGTAATTTAGATAAGTTTAGAGATATAATAGGTAATGAGCCTCCTCTTAAATTACAAAACATTGATTTAGACGATTTCACGATGGAAACTAAATCAAAATTAAAATCGATGTCTGATGAAACTGACAAAATTCTAAATCAACATCCATTAATTAGATACGAGACTCATTACTCAATCATTATTATTGTACTCATTTGTGTTATTTCTATTTTCTGTATTTTTAAATTGTTTTTATACATTAAATCGCACAACCGTCTCTCCCATCGCTTTCCCATATTCCCTCAATCAACTTCAGTAGACTCACCCATAGACCAATCCCCAGATCCTGAAGCAGTAGTTTCTATAAAGATTAATAAACGAAATTCTGAAACTGATAACCTGCCATCTCCTAGTATTAGACGAAATATATAAATTTTCTAAATTACCTCTCCTAAACATCGAAATTACAACCCCGATGTTTAGTCTACCCCTGGGAGGTGTTATAGATATGTAATGCACCCTTTCTTGCAAACCACACATTCCTTCTGCTTACTTAGCATTTATCTTTTCATAGCCGAAGCGCCCATCCATTCAATCAGTCTCATCCTAAAAGCCATCCTAGACGGTTGTCTCAATCCAATTATCGAGTTTCTTTTTTTAAAAACCTAACCTTGGCGAGGCTCATAACAGTACGCGAAAAGTAGGTGGAATAAACTCTGCTCACCCTCTCGGGGCATATGCGTGAAATAGTGGCAAGTATAGAAAAGGGTATATTAAGCTGGTTTGGGCATGTAAAAGAATGGATGAGGAAAGACTGACTAAGAAAGTTTATAAGGCTAGTTTGAATGGAACAGTCGCAAGAGGAAGACCTAGGCGAACGTTTCTCAATCAGATCGGAGGCGTTCTGGACAAAGGCCAGGTTAAGAGCACCTTGAACCGACGGGCGTGTATGAGGAATGTGATGAAAGTGAATGAAGCCAGAGAAGTGTGTCAGGATCGTAGCAAATGCAAATCCGTAGTCTCTGCCTACCCCTCTGGGAAACAGGCGTGAATCTATATGTAGTTTATACAAACCCCTAGCAACCACATACTTGTTATAACTAGAGCTGTGCTTGCACATATTAGTAATACTAATTGGTAGTCAACTAAACATAATGCGATATTACACGTGTCGCCGATATACATGGATTTAAATTACAATACCGATTACCAGTACTTAAAAAATACATTATTTATTACATATTTTTATTATCACAAAAATGGCAGAAAAGCATTCGGCCTGTTTGACGGCAAGCGGGAATTGATGCTTGCAAAATGCGCCATGCCAACCTAAAAGAATTAAAGATAGAATGAAAAGTCTTAGTCAATGGCGAAACGCAGTAAGGATCGCTACTGTAACGCCGGTTTCCTGAGTTTCTTAAAGACAATTCTTGCACTTAAAATAATTCCTGTATCGCGGGTGACTTTACAAACATTCAAACAACGGACACAAAGAACATCCAGACTCGGAACAACAATTTGTAGATCACATAATTTTTTTGTTCCGTATGGGGATCGAACCCACAACAGTTCTGGCAATGGTAATGTTACTATTATTGCAGTCAACTTCATTAAATAGTTAATTATCGCTCGTTTTAACGGTGAAGGAAAACATCGTGAGGAAACCTGCATGTTTGAGAGTTCTACATAATGTTCTCGAAGTTATGTGAAGTCTGCTAAACTGGGCCAGCGAGGTGGACTAAGGCCCAATCCTTCTCACACTGAGAAGAGGCCTGTGTCCAGCAGTGGGACAGTTTATTATTATACAAATGCTTACTAGATAAGTTATACGCTAGCTTGTAAGTGTTATACATCTATACTAATATAATAAAGGATATTGGATTTATTGTTTATTGTTTGTTTCTAAGGATATAACTCAGAAACTGATCAACCGATTTTAAAAATTGTTTTTTGTCGAATTTAAAAACTGTGTGTGAACATGTGCAACAGGGGACCAACCACTACCTGAGATTTGACAAACCACAGATTCTCGCTAAAGAACACCGATTCCTACCAAGGATGCTTCGCGAGGCTATTGAAATCAAAAATCATCCTAATTTTAATAGAGAAGATGGTTGGAATGTACCACCAGCTTGGGATCCAGTAATAAAAATAGTCAAACCCAAGAAGAAGCAAACCACAGCTAGACTTCATGATACTTTGAGCTCATTCTGCGTAAATAGAAACACCAATGATTAAATTATGTTCGGGTACTTTGAAATAACTACACTGGAACATTGAGACAACTGCCATCTTAGTCTCCCCGTGACCATGGCTGCTGAAAAGCAACCGAAACGTCGGGGAAAGTGTAAAAATAAATTAATTCTAAATAGTTTAATAATAATTTAATTAGCTTAAAAATTAGTAAAGTTTAATAGTAGTACTTAGTAGTGTAAAAATTTCCAAAATTTTGTAATGAAGTGTCAAATAAACAACGCGATAAAATCCGTATATAGCAGTTTAATTTCAATGAATTGTTTCTTCATTAGAAAGTTATATTATCACCGAAAACCATAGGCTGTTTTATTAAAAGTACTGTATAAAAGCTAACCTACTTTTACGCAAACGAAGCCGCGGGAATAAGCATAATCTTTATTTATATAATTCTACTGTACGTGTGTATGTCACTGAAATCCTCCTAAAGGGCTGGACCGATTTTGATAAAAAAATTGTGTGTGTTCACATGAACACACATAATTTTTTTATCAATATCCCGGCAGCGTCGTCTAAACAATCCTCGAATCCATGTGGATTCGAGGATTGTTTAGACGACGTCTGTCGAGACAGCTAGTAATATTATAAAGCTAAAGAGTTTGTTTGTTTGGTTGAACGAGCTTATCTCAGAAACTGGTTCGAATTAAAAAAATAGTGTAGTGTTGGATAGCCTATTTATCGAGGGAGGTTATAGGCTACATAACATCATGCTACGACCTACGGGAGCGGAGCATCGATCATAAACGCGGGTGAAACCGCGGGCACAGCTAGTAGTTATATAAACTAATACCTCAGTTAAAAACGCCGTTACAGGTTGTGTAAATCGCTTTTTATTTCTTCAATCTTCATTAAATAAAAGTCTTCAGAAGTGATGAATATGCTTACCTGAAAAGAAAAATATGGGTTAATAAATTGTTACAATATAGTCTAAGCGTAGGCTTTAGTGTATGCGACTGCTGTGCATGAGGTCTCGGGTTTGCATCCCGGGCCCAGTAAAGTTTTATTAGGTTCTTCTGGCAAGAAATTCTTAGTGCAGCGTGAAGTCTGGAACTGTGACTAGAAGACGAGAATAGGCACGCCCTCTATTATGTGAAACTTTAACCCATATCTAGCGAAATGCCAGTGGGGAGACCAGTGTGCTCCACCAGTGTATCGCCTGCTCCGTGCCTCGGAGAGCACGTTAAGCCGTCAGTCCCGGCTGCCATGAACGTCTATGGCAGTCGTTATTGGGAGAGTGTCGACACAAAAGATCCCACTGGGTCGAAGTGTCGCCGGTCTGCACTGACTGGCACCCACATAAGATACATACATACATACAATCCAATCTAATATTGTGTATCCATAAATACAATTTCATGTATTATTTGGACACGTAAAAATAACAAGGGTAGACAAAGTAGTGTCAAAATTAAAATAAATGGATATACTAAGTCATACAGCAAATTAATATTCATAATAATAATATGAACTAAGAGGGAGAATTATTTAGGTATGTATGTATCTTATGTGGGGGCCAGTCAGTGCAGACCGGCGACACTTCGACCCAGTGGGATCTTTTGTGTCGACACTCTCCCAATAACGACTGCCATAGATGTTCTTGGCAGCCGGGACCGACGGCTTAACGTGCTCTCCGAGGCACGGAGCAGGCGATGATTGTCAATCAATACGCACATAATTTAGAAAAGTCATATAACTTTCGAAAGTCAGAGGTGCGCGACGTGGGTTCGAACCCGAGACCCTCTGTGTTTAAGGTAACTGCAATATAATATTAAGTTATAATACTCTATATTATGTACCAACCCGTTTATACTTACTAATTATTCATTACGTAATTAGACTGCAACACTGCAGTCACATTATGATTATCTAATAGTTACTCGGTACATCCATATATTATGTGTATGAAAACTATGTTAGATTATTTTAGTATACGATGCTTAAGTTTAAAATTGCAAACTATCCTAAACAACGCTTAAGATATTTTCACTAAATTATTAAATATTTTTATATGTATTCTATAATGGTACAACATAATCGGGCAACACTAAGACGTAACGTCAAACTGCCACCTAAAACTCGAATTCCAATTTCAAAAACTTATGCTAAAATCCCGCCAAAACAATTAGCAGTCAAAGACCGAACACAAAGAAGTAAACAAACATACAAAAGCACTCAAACGGGTTCTTTATAGAGCCCAAAGCTAACGGAACGGTGCATCCCGGATTCTACGCACACAGAGACAGGGTTCCCACGTACGTCACACACACATACATGACATCAGCTGAGTCAAAACTGTGTCAGTAGCTAGCGGTCCCGTTGAACGGTACAAAGCAAAAAAGTGATGTCGCTACTCAACGACAGATGGCGCTTACACCGTAATGTTCACTTTTTTGCTAGAACAAAATTGATGCGAAATGTCTATACGTATGTAAGTTGAAATATGTAGGTTTATATGCGCTCTAGTGCTTTCGATTACTCATAATGATATTTAGGTCACGCTGATAAAAACACTTTGGTCTAGACACACATTTGCTACGTATCTCTGTTTGTTTAAGCACTTAAAATGCAATTAAAATGACTACTGGTAACCAATACCTATTTAATTAGTAATAAAAATAAAATTTACAGCTAATCACGCGTTTTACCGCTAGATGTCATTAAACGTCAACGACCTCAGAACAGCTGGAAGCTTAATTATCAAATGAATGAGTCTAATTGAAATAATTAATCGGCTCCGGGTAGCCTATTACTGCTACTAAAGATTATTGCCTGAGAAAGGGTTTCTAGAGAAGTACCGTTGCGACTGATTCTTGTCACGCTGGTACAGCTTTTGCACGACAGATGGCACTACCTCATATTTCAAAGTTAATGTTTCCACAATATTCTAATCCATCCGTTCGTTTTATTACTTTACATACAATAAAATATTAAATGCAATAACGTTGGAAGGAATGCAATCAAATAGATATTAATATTTTTATTTTACCTGTTAAGGTACCTTTATATGTTGTATACTTCATTTTATTACTATACAATTATCTATTTAAATGTATTAAATTATGTTTGACTGCCTTGGTTCTATGGTATAAATTTGCATGTTATGTTTTGACTCCAATTCCTAGGTTGAGCAAAGTATTATTTAATTTATCATAAGGAAAATCTCTTGAAATGTGACGGTAGACTTCAATAGGTATGTACGTAAATATGTTTGTTTTACCTATCTGTTCGGTATATTATACACGTATAAGTATAATTATATATTAGGTAAATGAACTAATATATCTCTAAACTAATTAATTAAATGCCATTTAACGTGGCTGCTATTAAATAAACTAAAAAAAAAATCAAAAAAAATAGTCTTTTGGGCACACTAACAGTCGACTGTGACGCGGAGGAATTCTACGCCTATTAGAGGGTTTTACTTTTAGGAATTTTTATTTTATTTATTTCTGTTATAAAGTATATAAGAAAGCTCTAAGAATTTTCAAATTAAATAAATATGATATGTATAATATATTTATTATTTAACCATCCAGTAAAATCCATAGCATCACGCCTATGTCTCTAAAAGGTTAGGTAGGCGTGTATCAATATTTACAACCCTACTTCGTCAGCTAAGTGACATTCTTACGTACTGGGAAAACGCTTAACGCCATCTACCGAGCATGGTGGAACTAATAGATAAAATATTGGACTTTTGAGCGGTTATAGGTGCGATTGCTGTTCGTTAGATTGCCGATGTGAAGCCACACCTAATACAAGCATTTATATTAGCTTGATGTGTTAATAATAAAATAAGTAATCAAACAAAATAGCAAAAATCATTGTAGAAAAAGGATGACTATTATTTTCATAGCGAAAAAATAATAGTTTGCCAACCTTAATACTGAATATTTCATTTACAAGGCCTACTGCAGTCAATGGGTTAGGTTTTAATATAATTCATTAAATATTAATACTTATCCAGTCAAACGAAAATAAGTTCACATTAGTAGTAAATAATTAACATTTTAGTAATGTACCTAATGTATTCTGGGAACCAAAAGTAATTCCTCTACTCGGTAACAGATGTCGCTACCCATCCCAGTTCCCAAGTCATTGACTAAGCTAAATTATTAATGAAACTGTGTTTGTTCCCACACGACGCGACGATTTCCAAGGTTTTTACCATTATTTATATTTTTCCGTGTTTGTATTTTGTAATACATTGTGAAGAAGTCATTATTTAATCATGAAGTTCATTTTTTTGGCTTTACTTCGGTGACACGGCTATAGTGTATGCGACTGGGCATAAAGCACCAGGTTAAAAACGCTTTGCCCGACCCGGGAATGGCACCCGAGACCCAGGCAAAAATTTCTTAAGGCTGTTACAAAAAATTTTTTAGTCTTGTTTAATCTTTTTAAGAATTTGTAACTGCGGTAAGCGACTATTGGCTCGTCCTACCGGTACATAAAACCATAACTAGTGATATGTGGGTGTAGTATCCATACACCTCTGCCTCCTTCTTTGGGGAAAAAGAGACTTGATATTATATATAACTAGCTTTTTCGCGCGGCTCCACCCGCGTGGCATCTACATAATATCTTATCTTATCTTATGTGGGGGCCAGTCAGTGCAGACCGGCGACACTTCGACCCAGTGGTATCTTTTATGTCGACACTCTCCCAATAACGACTGCCATAGATGTTCTTGGCAGCCGGGACCGATGGCTTAACGTGCTCTCCTAGGCACAGAATAGGCGATAATTGTCAATCACGTATTGATTGACAATTATCGCCAATTATCGCCACATCATTTCGAAAAGTCATATAACTTCCGAAAGTCAGAGGTGCGCGACGTGGGTTCGAACCCGAGACCCTCTGCATTGCAGTTTGTTACATAATAAAAAGTAACGTATATCCTTCCCAGGTTTTAAAGTATCTCTGCACCAAATTTCATCCAAAACGTTTGAGTGGTTTACCTGTGAAGAGGTTACAGACAGACAGACAGAGTTACATTCTAATATATAATATTAATAAAATAATATTAAAACAAGTAAGGATTTTAATCTATTCATAGCCAGATATGAGTAATAACCGTGTCGGCCGACCCGGATCAATAGCGGACGAGCCTCAGTAAATATAACATCGCTACTGATTCAGAAACGCGGTCTAATCAGACCTCACATTTCAGAAAACCAATCAGGTAAATCCTACTAATATGAATGTATGTTTGTTACACTTTCACGCAAAAACTACTGAACGGATTTTGATGAAACTTTACAGTATTATTGTTTATACATCAGAATAACATATGGCCTACTCAAGATCTATATTAGTAGGATATCTTGTAGGCTATCCATATAGTAAGGCAGTCTGGAGTTCCCTTCTAGAGTTGTATTTTTTTTATACAATATTTATTTATTTTTATTTATTTATTTCACAATATGACAAACTATCTTTACAGGTGAGTCTCCTAATACAATAGTGGTATAGTGATTAAAAGAAAATATAAATGAATCACAAAAATAAACTTAGAGAAAATAATAAATACAATTACCCAAAATTAAATAAATTAATAACATCTAAATTCCTTATTCACAACAAAATTAAAATTCTTCGAAGCCAACTAAACTAATCTTAACAAATTATAATAGACTACCATTAGGTATATGAGGTCGGGCACGCCACGATGGTGGCGGTAAGTCTCGTGTTTGAGGAGTGGCTGGAGAGGCGGCATGGCGCCCCACCTTCCGGCTGACACAGGTAATGACTGGCCACGGTTGTTTTGGCCAGTTCCTGTGTCGTATACGCCGGCAAGAGACGCCCGGTTGTCACCACTGCGGCGACTGCCGCGACGTTGTTGTGGACACGGCGCTGCACACTTTGGCGGATTGCCCCGCCTGGGCATCGCAGCGCCGTGAGTTGATCGCGGCAGTCGGATTGGTTGCCCTCTTGCTCCCGGCCGTAGTTCAGTCTATGGTCCGGAGTGAGAGGTCGTGGAACGCCGTCGCCTCCTTTTGTGAGGAAGTCATTTCCATCAAGGAGGCGGCGGAGCGGGAGAGGGAGCGTTTAAACCCTCTCCCCAACCGCAGAGCCGGGCGCCGGAGGGCGCGAGATGACCTCCAGCCACTCTGAGGATTGACCTGGGGGTGGCGGGCTTTGTGGGCCTGCCCGCCATCCGTTCAGCACCAGGTCCGAGAGGCGGCGTGCGTGTTCCCACGCGCGCCTCTGTATCGAGTCCGTCTCCCTTCTAGGGGGGACAGTAGGGATAATTTGTGAGAAGTGCCTTTGGGTAGGTCTGTTCGTGTAGTGTAGTAGTTTCATACGTAGTTTCATACGGCGGGCCGAAACCTCGGCGGGGTCGCGACCGCATGTGCAAGTGATTCGCGCGGCCCCGTCGATAGTGGTTTTGTCGAGGAACACCGTGGTAGGTTTAATCGGTATTCCGGGAGGTACATTATCTTCTTAACATCTTTCTGTTACCCTGGCGAGTCCGACATAACCCCTCCGCCCGCCCCCGCGGAGGGGTGAGCTTTTCCAGCATTCCCCCACGTAAAAAAGAAAAGGTATATGAGGTAATAAATAATATACACGTTGTGATCCCACTCTTCGACGCACCAAATACATCCAATTTCTCGTGTACATTATTGACAGTACTTAAAGCACGCGTTAAGGGAATTTTAGCCAGCAAATTGGTTCTGACTCTTGGCACTGCGAGCAGTGGTGGGCGCCGGCGTCTCCACACATAACGATCCGGTACAGCTAAGTATAGTCTCTCTAGCACTCCCGGATTTGTATCTTTACCTCGAAGTAGTCTTATTAAAAAAAATACTCGTAATTCATTATATCCTACCATACCCAAGACAAATAAAGTGGAGCACATTAGAGGATAGAGCGTATACCCACGCCGTACAGTCTGTGTTAAAGGTGCCGCGTGAATTTATCCTGCACCCGTTCCAACATCACCTTATGTGGACCCATATAATTGCACTGTATTCCAGGTGACTCCTGATGACTATGGTGCAAACAATCATACGGCCCACCTGATGGTAATTGGTCATCGTAGCCTATGGACGCCTGCAACACCAGAGGCATCACTTGCGCGTTGCCGACCCTTTAGGAAAAAAAGGAAGTGGCAAGCAGAAGGAGCGGGAAGGGGGAAGGAGAGTGATTGGGTCTCCGGTACTCTCACTCACCGAACGAAACACAACAGTAGGAACATTGCTATTTCCATCAATATTCTGTGAGAGAGTGCATCTTATCCTAACTAATATTATAAATGCGAATCTATGTTTGTTTGTTACGCTTTCACACCTTAACTACTCGACCGATCATCATGAAATATCGCATACACGTTGTTAGGACAACAGAGAAGGACTTAAGCTACCTTTTATCCAGAAAAAGTACTGTTACTGGCCTACATTTACGAGAGCAGCAAAGCCGCGGTCAAAATCTAGTAAGCTATAAAAAACACGGTGCCTCGTGAATGAAATAATGAATTTAAATGTATATGGTGTGTTTGGTAATGTATCTTATAGCCGTTGAAATGAGCCATATTTAATACAGAAATAGCTTACCATACGCAAATAACTAACGTGCAGGACTCTATGTCATGACAGGTTCAATTTCTACGTGAGACAAAATGTTAATAAGGTAATCAGACAAGAAATTCTTAAACCAGCATGGAGTTATACTATACCCACTCGCCCAGTACGTGGGATTAAAGCCGTAGGTGGCATAATAATAATAATAATATTCTATCACACACACACACTCACACACACACACACACACACACACACACACACACACACACAACTCCATCTAGCCCATACTAAGCAAAGCTTGTACTATGCGTACTAGACAATGGATAAATATATATATACTTTGTAAATACATACATATGATTAGAAACACTCAGACCAAAACAAACATCCATGTCCATGCACACAAATGTTTGACTTGTACGGGAATCGAACGCGCGACCTCAGGCGTGGCAGTCGGTTACACTAACCACTACACCATCGAGGCCGCCAAATATAATATCCTTTCTCACACTGAGAAGAGGCCCGTGCCCAGCAGTGGGGAAGTTAAATACAGGGCTGATATTATTATATATTTTAAATAGATAATATAGGATTATATATTCATTAGTAATGAATTATTTTCAGAATTACGTAACGAAATAAACAACGCGATAAAAACCGTATAAAGTATTTTAATTTCGATGTACCTATAACAATCGCGTAAACGTAAGACAATATTATGCTATATTTGTTTTCTTAATAAGACAAATAAATATATGGAGTATAGTACCATTATAGTCACTGTTTATTTTTACACCTAGATGTCTGCTTACCCCACTTTGACGTGGGTGTGACGTTATCAAAGCTTCGCAGCTCGACGTTACGAGTATTGATTCTGTTGTCTATGCATTGTAATCTTCTAACGATAGGAAATGTAGTTTATGGTATTTTATGAGGATATACAATGGAATGGATGCGTTATTGGTCGTTCTGGATTCGATTCCTGGGTAGAGCAAAGTAAAAATAAATATATCTGTCATTATGACGATCACTTTTTAATTTTATTAAGACTTATTTGAATAATATTTTATGATACTAGACTACTTTAGCATGAGGTCTCGGGATCGACTCCAGGGACGGGCAATGTTATAAGTATTTTTTGTAAACAAAAGTTCAATGCTTTAAACGGACATATCGTTACTATGCCTACTATACTGCGGGTTTTATATCCGAAACAAAAATATCTATAATTATTTTTCTGAGTCCAGATTTTCGTTCTATGTTCTATGCCTATATCTTTGTCGGCTTCGGTGGCGTAGTGGTTAGTGTAACCGACTGCCACGCCTGAGGTCGCGGGTTCGATTCCCGCACAAGTCAAACATTTGTGTGCATGAACATGGATGTTTGTCTTGGTCTGGGTGTTTCTATGTATAATATGAATATATTTACAAAAAAAAAAAGTATATTTGTATGTTTATCCATTGTCTAGTACCCATAGTACAAGCTCTGCTTAGTTTGGGCTAGACGGTGTTGTGTGTATGTGGTAGAATATTATTATTATTATTATTATGCCACTTAGATTATTCCTAGAGACATATATCGTAGTCATTTTGATCTTTCAAACAAGCCAACTCCAGTATTAATTTCTACATCGCGTGGGATATTGCAACCATTCAAATAAGAGACACAATAAACACCAAACTCGGAACAACTATTACTGGATCAAATAAATCTTTAACCTGTGTGGGGTTCAAACCCATAATACTAGGCAGTGGTGACCACTTCAATCACTATGCCATCCGAGAAGAAGCGTTTTCTTTTTGTGGTTTAGTTGGCAACGAGCAGACGGGTCGCCTGATGGTAAGCGATTACCGCCGCCCGTGGACACCCGCAACACCAGAGGAGTCATACATGCGTTGACGGCTGCGTGATCGTTTATGGTATTATAGTGCGTGAATCAGGTATCCTAGTGCGAAAATTGCTGATTGCTGGCCTATAATTGAACCCGAAACCTTACGAAAGATCTACAGGTCATTGCACGTGCGTGAAATGGGATCAAACGTGTGAATGTATATAATATGTGTCGGTTATTTACCTTTTCATTGTGAATGTAGGTCACTCGGTCTAGGTCCAACCAAACACTACATACCTACGCAACAATATTAAGTTACGTTTTTGTGCTCTGATAGCCTATTGGGATACTGTTGGACTGCTACGCAGAGGTCTCGATATCGATCCCAAGGTATGCACCTCTGATGTTTCAAAGTTTTGTGCGTAATAACTTGTCTATTGTTAGAATGTCAGACATAATAGAAAAGCTATTTTCTGCGCTGGCGCCGGTGTGCCGCTACCACTCACTTGTTAACAGTATAGTAAAACATTGTGAGTAAAAAATCTGAGAGTTCTACATAATGTTCTAGAAGATATGTGAAGTCTGCCAACCAACACTGGGCCAGCGTGGTGGACTATCAGCTATCCCTGCTCACACTGAGGTCCGTGCCCAGCAGTGGGACAGGTTAATACAGGGCTGATATTATTATTATTATTGCTATGACGCTATGCACGAACGAAACATCAATGTGTAAAAGAGATGGAGGCAGGCCAAATAATACCAGTAAGAAAGATAGACTATAGTTAATGTGAACCATTAAAATTAACAGGCTAAACGCAGTTACAGAGTTAGGTACTAATCATTACCAAAAATGTTATTCCGTCAAAGCATTCATGAAAATCCTAATAACACTTTTGCCCGACCGAGCACCAAATCCGAGACCTAATGCTCACCAGTCGCATCCACCACCACTGTGCAACCGAAGAACCATTAAAACAAAATGATATTGATCACAATTATTCCATAGTTACTTAGTAACCTAGATTGCAAATAACTCTGAAGCTTTGCCAGAAAATAAATTTTGTAATTTATAATATTCTCTCACATACACACAACACCATCTAGCCCAAACTAAGCAGAGCTTGTACTATGGGTACTAGACAATGGATAAACATACATATATATACATTTTTTTTTGTAAACACGTACATATTATACACAGAAACACCCAGACCAATACAAACATCCATGTTCATGCACACAAATGTTTGACCTATGCGGGAATTGAACCCGTGACCTCAGGTGTGGCAGTGGGTTACACTAACCACTACTTACACTCACTTTTCGCTACCTATAGGTTTAGGTCCCTAATAATAAGTGAGCCTATTGCCTTATGGTTCCAGACTCTGAGCGACAACTGATAATTTCTAGACAGAAAAATCTTTATAACACTTTGCTTGAACTAGGTATTGAATCCACGATCTCATGCAAAGCTGTCGTATTCACTACCGCTGCACCACAGAGACAGTTATCTTGATCTAGCTTACAGTACAGTTTAGCAAATACTAATCTATACAGACGAGACAGGTAGGAAATGCCCGAGTAACCGCTTTATTAGCCGGTATCTACGTCACCTGTCAACGATTGTTGGCAGACTGTGATAGTTTTAATTTTTAGTTATTGGAATATTAATATGGCGCTCATAGCCAGTTGCACTCACTGATCGGTAAACGATTAGCGAGGTTAAGCAACGTTGGGTGCGGATATCAGGATCATCTGATCGTCGGGCACGCCACGATCGTGGCGGTAAGTCCCGTGTTTGAGGAGTGGCTGGAGAGGCGCCATGGCGCCCTCACCTTCCGGCTGACACAGGTAATGACTGGCCACGGTTGTTTTGGCCAGTTCCTGTGTCGTATACGCCGGCAAGAGACGCCCGGTTGTCACCACTGCGGCGACTGCCGCGACGTTGTTGAGGACACGGCGCTGCACACTTTGGCGGTTTGCCCCGCCTGGGCATCGCAGCGCCGTGAGTTGATCGCGGCAGTCGGATTGGTTGCCCTCTCGCTCCCGGCCGTAGTTCAGTCTATGGTCCGGAGTGAGAGGTCGTGGAACGCCGTCGCCTCCTTTTGTGAGAAAGTCATTTCCATCAAGGAGGCGGCGGAGCGGGAGAGGGAGCGTTTGAACCCTCTCCCCAACCGCAGAGCCGGGCGCCGGAGGGCGCGAGACGACCTCCAGCCACCCTGAGGATTGACCTGGGGGTGGCGGGCTTTGTGGGCCGGCCCGCCATCCGTTCAGCACCAGGTCCGAGAGGCGGCGTGCGTGTTCCCACGCGCGCCTCTGTGTCGAGTCCGTCTCCCCTCTAGGGGGGACAGTAGGGAGTTTTTAGATGTGCCTATAGGGTAGGTCTTTCGTGTAGTGGCCTGCCGTTTCATACGGCGGGCCGTATCCTCGGCGGGGTCGCGACCGCATGCGAAAGTGATTCGCGCGGCCCCGTCGATAGTGGTTTTGTTGAGGAACACCGTGGTAGGTTTAGTCGGTATTCCGGGAGGTACTTTAACATCTTTACCATCTTTCATTTACCCCGGCGAGTCCGACATAACCCCTCCGCCCGCCCCCGCGGAGGGGTATGCGTCATGCATTCCCCCACGTAAAAAAAAAAAAAAAAAGATCATCTGATCGTCTCCGTGCTTCGGAGGGCACGTAAAAAGTCGGTCCCGGTTGTTGTCAAATTGACAGCAGTCGTTAGGCCATGTCAGAGGCCTACGGGCGGCTTGAACAACTCTTGACAACAGGTTGGCCACTAACCACACGAAAAGAAGAAGAAGTTATTGGATGTTCTTGAGTACCTAATATCTAAAACCTATTATTTGTACCTAGTTTATTTAATCTATATTAATATTATAAAGAAGAAAGATTTAATTTTTTGTTTGTAAGGATTTAACTCAAAAACTTTACTACCGATTTAAAAAAATATTTTCCCATTATTAAGATATATCATCACCGAGTAACAGGCTACATTTTATTTAAAAAAAGCCCTTTTGTAACAAAATCTAACCACTTTTTACGCGAGCGAAGTCGCGGGCAAAAGCTTGTAAAATATAAAACGGCAATGATTTTTTATTGTAAAATGCGCATGTTGATTTGTTTGTTTGTTACGCTTTCACGCCTTAACTACTCGACCGATCATCATGGAATTTTGCATACACGTTGTGAGGAATACAGTAAAGGACATAGTGTACCTTCCATACAGAAAAAAATCCTGTTCCCTAGGGATAGCTGGCACTATATCATGCTTTATTAATAAATTGTACAGATTATTTATAGCTTTATGTATCCCACTATAAATAAAGGTTCATAAACAGTTAAGTTTAATAATACTTATATATATTAAGTAATATTTAATTATCGCTCGCTTGACAGTGAAGGAAAACATAATAAGGAAACCTGCATCTTTGAGAGTTCTACGTAATATTCTTAAAGATATGTGAATTCGGTCAATTCACACTGGACCTCTGTGGTGAACTATGGCTTATCCCTTCTCACGCTAAAAGAAGCTCGTGCCCAGCAGTGGGCAAGTTTATATACACGGCTGATATCACTATATGTAAATTGGGTCATTGATAAGAACAAACTCTAAAAATAGTTAGTCTGTAATTTCACGCGAATGTTATACCTACATTGTTACATACGTAAACGTAGGACAATATTAAATAATTTTTATACCAAATCTCAAATGTCTTCCGCTACACAAATAGCCAATAGGATAATAACAGAAAGGCCTGTCGAAATAAAAGCAAATTATCCAAATTAGTTTATCAGTTTTCGAGAAATCGGTCAAAAAACAGACTTCCTATTTTGAAATTAAACTACTTTATACGGATTTTGTTGCGTTGTTTATTTTAAAATACTTTAAAATAAACAACGTTCTTTAAAATAAACAACGCGTCAAAATCCGTATAAAATGGTTTAATTTCAAAATAGGAAGTCTGTTTTTAAAGGACGTGATTCTATTTCCAACGTTTGTTTTTATATGTATATTAATCATTTTTATTACGTAAATACCTAGTACATATTAGAAGTTAAACTCAGGCTAAAATCTAAACGTTTTTCAGCGGGCAACTGGAGGTTTCTTATCCGAAATAGGCAAAGCCTGTACTTCGGCCATCAGGCCCAAGCCTCCTATTTTACAACAATGCTTTATGCAATGTTTACGATAAAGTACCATGTAATTTTCATTTAATATTATATTACTAATTATCGTATAAACTTTATGTTAATTTTAACCTTTTAATTAAAACCTTACTTTATTGCTTTCTAATTGCCTGTACTTTCTTTTATCGCATGTTGTGATTTCTTGTAATTGAGAAAACATAGACATTATTTGAACAATCAAGACGTATTGATTGAAGCATTGTAATAGTTCTTGTAAGAGATTCTTATAAATAAATAAGCACTGAAATGTCTGTTAACTGATTTCTCGAAAACTGATTAATTAATTTGGATAATTTGCTTTTATTTTGACAGGCCTTTTTGTTATTATCTTATTGGCTATTTGTGTGGTGGAAGACATTTGGGATTTGGTATAAAAATTATTGAATATTGTCCTATGTTTACGCGAATATATATACATTTAAATTTTGTCACGTTGTTTATTTTTAAAATAAACAACGCGTTTTATTTTTTGCATAAATTTGTTTATTATTGTTATTATGTTGTGGTTTTTGGCTAGCACGGCGTATAACTTCAAAACATGATATAATTAATTGCTTATTATACCTCATTAGGAAACAAAGACTCAGGCAAGGGGATCCACCCCTTACCAGTACGTATGACAAAATTGTGTGTCTGTGTGTATATCCTCTATACTTAAAGACATTTCCGGGTACTACCGTTTCTCTAAGCCCGTATCATACCATCTCTGTTTTACTTATCGATAGAAATAGAGATAGAGCATGCTTCAATAAACTATCACCCAGTAAAAGGAACCTTACTAAAATACAGAAAATTGCGACGTTTCTAGCGATTTAAAAACAACATCGGGGCTTTTCTTTTTAACTTATTTTCCAAGCTCTGCCAATTGCGTATTTGATAACGAATTAGACGTTACACGTGACGTTCGGACGACGCTGCGGTGTGACGTAAATAAATGCGTAATATTTTATTGTTTAACGAACTGGAAAACCTATAGGGATTTTGACTTAAGTTCTTGTCTTTATATACACATATGTTCACGCTTGTACATCGTATAGGTTAGACGGAAGTGTATTACACTATATTTAACTAACTACATTTTTAGGCACCGCGTGTAATGAGAATTTTGCCATCTACACATAAAAAATAAACAGGTGGAAATATAATTAACACAACAAAATTATTTAGGTGTCTTTGCTGATACTACGGATATTTTTACAGGAAATAAGAAATCGTAAATACACTTTACAAGAAAACAATTCCTTTCTTCACTTTCCGTGATGCTACTTCGAATTTTCTGACAGGAAATCCCGAGAACTCTTATCCTGACCTATATATCGTTTATCCTCCTAACGTAGCAAGCCTTAAGCTACACAGCCATAAAGCCAGTCCCTACTCTTCATCCTCAACAACCATAAGCCGTACTTGAAAGTAAATAAGTACCAGTATATAAACTATTATCTACAAACGTCAATATCCGCATAGTATTCACAAGGTGACGCATTACCTGATGCAGTGGTGCTGGCTGCAGTAGTTACAGAGTTGGTCGTCGGAGTGGATTCCCCCGAGGTGCTCGCATTTGACATCTCCACAATCCGATCCACAGCTATACGATTACCAGGCAGTATCCCTGAACTTTCTGCCGGCTCCTGAACCACTGGCGGGTCTGTATCTTCCACAACCTGAGGGCTAGGAGCCGCCTGGCTCATGTCATTCGCTACAATCACATTCACAGTCGTTAAAGACTCCAAATCTCCAGAATTTTCTCCAGGTATATGCGAATTGTCAATGTACACAGCAGCTGAACGCGCTCCTAACGTCTCCATCACACTCTCTGCTAAAGACCTGGTCGACAGCTCATCTATATCGATATCCTGTTTGATATCAATGATGATTTGATGTCTCTTCGTTCCACTTCCAGACGGGCTTTGCACCTGGTGCACACTGACTTGAGCTTCGGTCCCTGGCTGCGATATGTGGTGCTGTATCACATGAGTCAGCTGGCCCTCCAAAGAGTCCCTGTTACCCGCCATTTTAACTATCTCTCTCCAAATTTAACACATCGATAAACCGACACAACACTACAGAAGAATATCAGTCTAGAATCAGTCGGAGAAATTATTGCGAGAAGGTACACTAGCACGGGAGACTACAACTAATGAACACAGGTATCACTAGAACTGTTATTGAACACACTGATGACAAGTACGATTTGTTTAGGCCGTTCTATGTCCTACTGCGGGTAGGGGTGCAGCGCGCAGATGCATCAAAACTGGGTCAAAGGTGAACGTCCTTCCAAAAAGTGGATTTTGTAATTGTGCGTTTTACTTATTAGTAAATGGCAGTGATGGTTGCTGAGGCACGGTAGGGATTACATTGTTTGTTTTTGTCCTGGTCTATTGACACGATTCTTGTGTCCTAATTCGGGACGTCGTAGACGCGGTGTAGCCCGTAGCCACTGCGAGGCCTACGAACGTAGCTACGCCGACGCCGCGTAAGCGCGCTACACAACGCGCTTCCGTGTTGCCGTCGCGAGATACGTCTTGAGATATTTATTTTTTATGCTATATAGTAAAATATTATTTTTAATGTTTATCATTGTATAGATGTACAGAAACACTAAAATAAGTTTTATCTTAAATAAGAAAGATAAATACAAGAACACAGTTTATATGTAATATATTATATTAATTGTTATTAAAAGGTAGTGAAAATTTTGAGAATTTGTGTATATGTTGAGGGTTTTCTCCAGATCCACATCACCTATTTTAAAATCTTAAATTAAATGTAAGATATATTATTCCAGATGAACATAGGTTATAATTACATATATTATATCAAATCCGGCCAAAGTCGCAGTGGACCACTAGTACTATATAAAATGATCAGTGTTTAAATCGCAATAAGCAATCATCTTATACCGAAATGAAATCCCATTTTAGAAATATTGTTATACATAAATTGTTTAAATAATTATAATATTCAGATAAATTAATCACATCAAGATTCTACATTATTCACACTTAAAATATTTTATTAAATTGAAATCACATGACTTTGACACATTACAAGTAGGTAATAGATAATAAAATATCGCTAAACCTATTCCGACCACAGCAAAATTTATCTTACTATAACATTTCCTACCTTCATGAGATCGCAACACCAAAACATACAACCAAAATATCCGCGTACATATCCGCACATTATCACCCCGTGTGTAGTTACCGCCATTCGGCAGCACGTGCCTACGCCTGCGCGGTATAACCGCATCTCGCGTCCTTCTCTACCGACATACGTTTGTCTCGCTCCACCCGCTTCGATCGTTTGAGAATGACGAAAAAGCATATAATCGAATTTATGTTGGTGCGGTAGGGACAGCAGAAACGTCTGAAATATTACGTGCTGGCCTTGAAACGTGGACTACTTAGGTCACCCGGCTCTGCCTGGAACTGTGACGTAGGGCGTTGCCATGAAACGTGGTGACGTCATCGGGAGCTGTTAATATGGACTACAGGTCGTCTTAAAAGATTTAGGTCACACTGTAAAGAGGCCCGTGCCCAGCAGTGGGACAGTCTAATACAGGACATCGTATTGCAAGACGTAAATGTGAAATTATTTTACGTTTTATAATAATAAGACCTGCTACTTTGCATAATGGAAGCCATTGGCTAGTTTGGGATCAACGACAGTATACAGTATTGTTTTTCATCATATTTTAAAATCCTGTGTCATGTACTTTAACATTGAAACAACGTATACAAAGAACCATCTCTAAAGATTTTTTCGTGAATTATTTTTTGTTCCCCATAGGGATCGAACCCACAATACTACGCCAAGTAATTATTTATTAGCAATTAATACTTTACTTTAAATACATTTTCAATAACCGCTGACCCAGGAATCGAATCCGAAACATCATGCTTAACAGCATACCTACACTATATACATTCGAAATAACTTAATCTTAAAATTTTCTCAAAATAAATATTTCACACAAACATCCCACACAAAGAAATACATTTCTAAGAAAAGGTTTGTTTTTCAGTCGCCATTTTTGCTAACGCTACCAAGCTTCATTATGTAACAGGGATGATGACAGCCTATACACAAACACACATGAAAACATTTATACTTTTTACTACGCAGTCGGGTAAAATACTACAATTTTAGAGTTTATTTTTTTCTAGTAACCATCTATTACGATCATATCTGTTATTTATAAAGTAGGTAGGTATCCCACTGCTGGGAAAGCCGCCTCATCAGAATAAGAAGGCCATAGTACACCACGCTGGCCCAATGGAAGTCTTTATACATCTTTGAGAACATTATGGAGAACTCTCAGACATGCAAGTTGCCTCGCGATATTTTCTTTATTATAAAAAGCTTATAAAAACTAGAAATGAAAAGAAACGAAAGAGCACATTTTAATCTTTATTAATTGTTAAGTATATCTGTATATATATATATATTCTTAAAGGAATAAGCAGAATGGATTATATCCACATTTCGTTAGCTCAATAAGTTAGCGTTGTAATTCGTGACATTTAATGTCACGAATTACAACGCTAATTTATTGTCTGCCAAACAAATTACAATATTCCTTGCAACTAAATACTTCCTGCATAAAAACGTATAATACTACTTAATTATAATGCTAATTATTATAAAACACATAATTACAAAATTGATGAAATCACTAGAAATTATAATCCAAATCAAAGATAATCAAATGTAAATAGATAACATAAAACCATAGACTACAATGCACAGATAACATCACCAAAATTGACCACAGATAAATATAGAAAGCTAAACGTAGGTATCTAAAAATAGAATACGCAGTCCCAAATTAAAATAACTCTTTAAAGAATGCCATTCAAGTTTCCAAATGCTATATTTATACATACAAGACAATTCCTATCTCTCTGCCTATACTATCAGAGGAATTATCAACCGTTTTACGTAAAAAGCGGCTTGCTATTGATTTTCGTCGACGTCCCTCCATTTTATAAGGATATTGGTTGCTCAAGCGATGGTTGCTAAGCAACCGCTTTGCCTTCTACGTCTCGGAATAATAAAGAACATGGCATGAAATCAGCTGCTATATACGGAAATACCATAAGTATAGTTCACAACGACTGGCTGAGTAGTTTTACGGTGTTAATCTAAGCTAGAAAATGAGTTAGGATAGGACTGATAGGAGTTATTGGACGACTAGATAATCTCAAATCAAATCTCGGATAGGCTTATTAAGTAGATTGGCTTTCGTTTGTTTTTGTAAATCTTAATTTACAAATATAATTATGTAGTAAACTTAAGGCTGTTTCAACATATAATATAATGTACATAGAGACTTATGTTTGTATATTCCGGTAAGGGTAAGGAGAGGTGCATAACACTCACATTTCGTCAGCTACGTTTTAAAGTCTGACGTAAAGAACTCGTGTCTATAAACTTTAACCGGATACAGACCCCTTAACTACCGAGAATTTCGTACCAGAAAACTGTCGAACTCAGGAATTGAAGCTAGGTCCGCTTGAGCAGCCGCCAACTTCTACAGGACCACCGAGCAGATTATACAAAATATGTACATATTTTCTATATTTATCACTTGATTGACTGCCTTGGTGACGGACCGATAGTACATTACGACTACTGTGCAATGTGCATGAGGTCCAAGATTCTCGGGTCTGGCAGTGTTATTAAAATTTTGTCAAGAAATTCTCAATGTAGTAATTTAAAGGTAATTTCCTTAGTTATATAACTTCGAATAATAAACATAAACATAGTATAAATTTATTGTATGTAAAAATAGATATAAGTCCGTAAACTTAGGAATTTATTGACAGCATACCTAACCTAGAAAGAAAGAAAATGCTTCCTTTCAAGTTAGTCAAACCAGCCCTACATACACACTCACTCAAAATCTGACATTACAAGATACGACGGCGTCATATTAACGTAAAATAAGTAAAAATATAAGGCATTTTTACGTAAGTCATTGATTGTATTTTTATCACTAAAATAAATAAAATACAATTACTAAAATGCTTTATTCACTCACACATAGGTACATACTTATACCCCCGCTATAATTGTACGACAAAACTTTGTTATGGTGACCCTAAATTCTAAAGTCAAAGACTTAATAAAAAATAAAAAAGCCATAAACAAGAGGAACTATTCCCGCCATCACGTGTCAAATCACGCGCCATATTTTGTGAATTGCGATGAATTTAAAATTTAATGGAACGCGGCGGTGCTATGGGTTCGTATAACCGAATCACATTTCCATAACAACTAGTGGACGCCCAAAGGTCAAAATTCGACCGCAATTCATATTATATCATGTATTTTTTACACAATTTGACTTTCTGCACTCTTTCGCCATTTAAACTTTATCTATGCCAAAACTCAAACTCATTCGTGCGCGCCATGTGCTTAAAAAGGGGTACGAAGTATTCTCTTTACCTACCTAATATATTAATGTAGATTAACAGATTCTGCCCGCAGCTTTGCTCTTGTTTTTCTGGATGACATGTCTAACCTATGTCCTTTTCTGTACCACTGACAACGTGTATGCGAAATTTCATGATGATCGGTCGAGTACTTTGCGTGAATACGGAACAAACTGACATTCGCATTTATAATATTAGTAAGGATTCATTTCTTTAGGTAAGAATTCCTTTTCATAATGTTTTTCCTTTAGGGGATCGTATTTCATTCTTTTTATTTAATCTAATCTAATAGGGAGACAGTCAAAATTAAACGTATCCTGACCCGCCGAGTGTGACATTTAAACTAATATTATAAAGAGGAATGATTTGATTTTTTGTTTGTTTGTTTGTAAGTGTTTAACTCAATATCTTATCTTATGTGGGGGCCAGTCAGTGCAGACCGGCGACACTTCGACCCAGTGGGATCTTTTGTGTCGACACTCTCCCAATAACGACTGCCATAGATGTTCATGGCAGCCGGGACCGACGGCTTAACGTGCTCTCCGAGGCACGGAGCAGGCGATAATTGTCAATCAATACGCGCATAACTTTGAAAAGTCATATAACTTCCGAAAGTCAGAGGTGCGCGACGTGGGTTCGAACCCGAGACCCTCTGTATTGCAGTCTGTTGGTCTCCCCACTGAGCTATCGCTGCTCCGTATATAGTAGTTTAATTTCAATGTATAACATACGCGTAAATGACAATATCACATTTAGCTAGGTAAATGTTTGACACCCAAAGCTAGTAAGGATAAGCTACTACGCCAGCACTCACAGCTATACATAGCAGAAATTCCACACAAGGCGTGTAGAGTACTAGGTGCCCTATCTAAATCTAGGTTTAGTTATTGACCTAGGTACTGTGTGTCCTTGTGTATGTGTGTACACACACAGTTTTGTATGTGTGCGTACTATGCGGCGCATTCAAGGCCAGACGGTAATACACTGCGGGAAAGCGACTTACTAATTGTACAGACACTTTAGCGTACATCTACGCTTTTGTTTGAATGAATTTTCTAGAACAACGTTGAGTGTCATCAATGGATGTGTAGGTCAGTTTTGTGTTCATGTTTTCGGTGTCTTCTGTGTACATTGAATGTTTTGTTTGAGGTAGTGTTTCGAGATCTATTTTGAGTTGTCAATGGATGTATTTTTGAGTATTATGTTCGTATTAATGGTTGTCTGGTGAATTTTTTTTGCAAAAGCTTTCTTTGTCACGAAATTTATGTTTTGGATCGAACATTTATACTATAAAGAATTTAGGTTTTCATAGAGTGGAAATTCTATTAAAGAGAATTAAAGGCGTTGTTTTAGTGTCTGAAAACAAAACATTGATATGTTTAGCATTTGTGTATGTCAGTTTCATCTAGTCACTTAAAAACCGCTAAACTTATTTTGATGCTGTTTTACAAATTAGTTTATTTATAAACTGTCGCACTGCTGGACAAGCCTTTTCTCAGTGTGAGAAGGCTTCGGACATAGTCTACCACTTGCCCAATGCGGGTTGGCATATTACAGATTTTTCTTTTTGCTCTTCAAAATGACCACTCTTCGCCTGGTGGTAAGCGATCATGTGGTCCAAGAGCAGTGGCCTCCACACATCCTCATACCAGCTGAGGCGATGTTGAGGTCCCTACTTTGACGGCCTAAAAAGGTGCGTTTATACGCACCGCTTAAAGGACCCAGGATTGAAGGAAATGCGTCTATCTTCGAGAACATTACGTAGAACTCTCAGACATCATCTCGAAGTTAGATTTTCGTATTTTGGGATTGAACTTGAGACCTCTGCGTGGCACTCCAACGTTATCCCACTGTGCTATATTGTGTTATAACAGTTGTCACAGATCTTTTTTTGTATATTCGCAGAAAAACTGTGATGTGATGTAAATATAATTCATTGTGTGTCAGCGATGAATAGACAATCAGTGGTTGATCACGCGCGTTCTCATGTGTGACAACGCACGTGACTAAGAGGAAACGTATTAGGCGATCTATGCACGAAGAAACATTTAAAAATATGTTACGTTAGTGAAAATATCTGTGTCGTGGGATCTTTAGAAATAAATATACGACTGACGGACACAAAGGTCTTAGTACAATTATGTGTAGATCACACAAATAATTTTTCCGTGCAGGAATTGAACCAATAACTTTAGATGAGTTTGAGTTTGACTTGCAACAACACTGGGCCAACGTGATGGCTTATCCCTTCTCACGCTGAAAAAAGGCTCTGGCCCATTTTTTTTATTGTGTGTGTTAGTTGTTGTCCTCAGATGGCCATTACAACTTTACGCGGACTGTGGGTGACCGCAGAAGACCCGTAGGCTCGTGCCCGGCAGTGGGACAGTTTGTACAGTGCAAGGACCAGGTACTTTTATTACTATTAATTTGTGTACCTATATTATAAATCAGAACAATTAGTCACACATTGTATATTAGTAAAACTATCAGACAAACAAATATTTTATTAATTAGTCTAGTGCACATTTATCTATTTCTAAAGATTTGACTTTTGTCTACCCTAAAATATCCCTAGCCTTTGCGTGTGAAGCCTTC
This sequence comes from Catocala fraxini, assembly GCA_930367265.1. NCBI lineage: Eukaryota > Metazoa > Arthropoda > Insecta > Lepidoptera > Erebidae > Catocala > Catocala fraxini. The sequence continues at coordinate 1,105,224 of OV884051.1, forward strand.
ACTTACGGCTGACCACATTTCTCTTTTGTAGTGACTAAGTCTTACAAATCCGATCGTCTTTCCAGAAAGCCAAAAATTTTGGTTGCCGGCCATGACCATTAAACATTAAACAAAAATTTTAAAATACGGTATCACAAGTCAATTTTAGGCTTCATTGTTGTGGTGTCCCTAGGCTGCCCCGTCCACCAGCCATTGAGTCGGAGTGACGCCCTCTGTCGTGCCGCTGAAAACCCAGGAGTCGTCGCGTCGTCCGTGTTGTGTTGGACACTGCTGGGTGGGTCGCTGATGTAGTTTCAGTTCCAGCGACTCACCCACCATTCAAGGCAGCGAGTTGGCACACCGTGGTAGGTTTAGTCAGTAGTACCCGGGACGTTCCATCTTTTCCCGGGTGAGCCCGACATAACCTCTCCGCTCCCCTTTTCAGCGGAGAGGTATGCGACAAAACATACCCAAGATAAAAAGAAAAGGAACGGATATTATTATTGTTACTAGACTATGCTGCCAGTTACTTTTCAGGGGTCATTAATTTAAAAGCACCCGAGCCTACTTTTGGCTGAAATACCGCTTAAAATTACTTTTGATTAAACCGAGCAGTCATAATTAGTTTAATATTGTTCGCCTTGATGGTGTAGTGGTTAGTGTAACCGACTGCCACGCCTGAGGTTCGATCCCCGCACAAGTTGAACATTTGTGTGCATGAACATGGATGTTTATTTAAGTCTGGGTGTTTCTATGTATAATATGTAAGTATTTACGGGAAAAAAGTATATAATTATGTATGTTTATCCAATGTCTAGTACAAGCTCTGCTTAGTTTGGACTAGATGGTATTGTGTGTATGTGATAGAATATTATTATTAAGTATTATAAAATATTTGTAAAGCATTTAATCTTTAAATTCTATTAAATTGTACATTTTATTTAGTAGTTATTTAGTTTATTAGCAGGTTAGTATGCAGTCTGCCTAGTCTACAGCATGGCAACGATTCACCAGACTGAATTCTATTTTTACTTTATACATTATATCATGTATAATTTCACATTTGATTTACATTATCAGAAAAGTCAAATAAAATTATAATAATATCAGTCCTGTATTAACTGTCCCACTGCTGAGCACGGGCCTCTTCTCAGTGTGAGAAGGGTTAGGCCATAATCCACCACGCTAGCCCAGTGCGGGTTGGCAGACTTCACATATCTTCGAGAACATTACGGAGAACTCTCAGACATGCAGGTTTCCTCACGATGTTTTCCTTCACCGGTAACTCGAGCGATAATCATCCTTTCATCCTGAAAAAAGTACTGTTACTAACCCAACCTACGAGCGAAACCGCGGGCAAAAACACGTATCTACATAATTGAGTTAGGAATATACGGACTCCATCTCATTAACAAAGTTTTGACGTACAACTATTGCAATTATAAGTATGTGTGAGTGAATAAAGTATTTTAGTAATAATAATAATAATTATTATTATTATTATTTATTTATTGATTACAATGGTAAAACATGAATACAGTCCATAAAATACTTAATATAGGTAATATAATATGGGTGCCTGTACTAGGGTAAACCTGTGCCACAATTATACAATTATAATAATATTAATAATTATTATTATATTTATTATTAATTATAATAATTATATAATTATTTAGTAATTATACTTTACTGTTTTCGTGATAAAAACAATCAATGAATGACTTAACTACGTAAGAATGCTTCATTCTTAATTTCGTACGTAACAATTGACGTATATATGACGCCGTAATATCGCGTAATGTTGGTTAGTCGGCTGATTGCAGTAGTGTGTGTGTGTATGTATATGCAGTCCGGCCGACATGAGAAGGAACAATTGCTAGTTTGGGATGTGCCGTCTGTGATTCTCATTTACAAATCTTATGTATGGAATTGAGCTGTTAATGAAGGAAAATATATGACTCATTATACAAATGGATGGAAATTAACTTAAAGATCTAAAGAACTAAAAGCAATCCGTTAACTTCACATAAAGATTTCTAGCTCGCGAATTTTCGTCAAAAAAACGCCGTTCCTATCTTAGAACACAGACCTACAACAGTAAAAACATGTTAGCGCACTCTATTATCCAATAGCGGTACTAAATTGCAAATTTAAAAGTAAAACTGCGGTCACGTGCGCCAGCTAACGGGAAATAGCCGAACTGCGTTCAATGAACCCGCTTCAAGCATTCGTTGCGCAACTTTCGACTCACGAATTCCGAATTCAAAATGTCACGTATAAAGGAACTCGTGGCGCGAATTTTAAAATTTCACGTTCGAATATAGGTCGCCATTTTGTATGAATACTTTGTTCTTTATCGGTATATTTCTTTTTGTCTCTGTTATTTTTATCGTGTTTGTATTTCGAGGAGCAAGGTCGTTAATAATGATTGCGTAAGCCACCTACAGTAATGTTTATGGCGAACCATTTGGTTACGCGTCCTGCATTTAGAGTTACAAGTAAATTTGCATAACCACCTGTGATCACCAAACTTACAATTTATTTTTCAGATATTTTAATCTGACAACACATCTTTTGGCTGTCATAAATCATTAAGTATTGACATCTAAAGTGAACCGCGAGAAATAAATCTATTTTAATTACAAACTTGTCTAAATTTTATATTATATGAATAGTGTGTTATGACATGGCGAACGTAACGGTCTTGTAGTAAATACTTTTTATAAGACGTGACCGAAGACCGGTCGGAGTGAATGACCGGGTTTGGCACCATTTCTTAAGTGATCGGACTATAATGACTTATTGAGATACACGGCGAATTTTGATTAATATGTTTTTGAAAGTTTTAACATAGGTACAGCTTGTTACGGCGAAAGGGTAGGCAGTGTATGAGACTTACATTTCCTTAGCTATATTTAGGTCTCGTGTGATAAGTCAGGAGATTATTGTAGTTTAGCAGACAATATTACACTCTGTAGCTAGTAAAATATAAGCCTTTAATTATATAGTAAATAGTTAAGTCTAAGTCAAGTGAAAATCAGTACACCAGCAAAAAAACTTTGCTTTCATAATATATATAAAGGTTTTTTTAAATTTACAACTAAGGTAGCAAACAACCGTACGGCCCCCTAATGGTAAGTGGTCACCGTAGCCTATGGACGTCTGCAACACCAGAGGCATCACTAGCTCGTTGCCGACCCTTTAGGAAAGGAAGTGGGAAGGAGAAGGAGCGGGAATTGGAGAAAGTGGGTGATTGGGCGTGATTGGAACTCTCACTCACCGAACGAAACACAACAGTAGGAATACTGGTATTTCACGTCGATATTCTGTGAGAGGGTAGTCCTTCCCCGGTCGAGCCGGCCCATTCATGCTGACATCAGCGAGGCTCTACTACGTAATAATGAAATAAAATAAATTATTTCTGGTTTTTAGATCAGATTAAATATTAACGGATCAATGATTGTCTATATGTATTTGAACATGCTATGTATAGCGAATAATATATTATAATCTGCCTTCTAAAAATTTAAGTATTACACAAAATTTATCATCAATATTGATCACCTTTTGCGTCCTGTGACATGCCTACAATGCCTGTTGATTGTAAAGTCCCGGATACGACTTCCAACTTGTGCAAGATTTTGCAATATATCTTTAATAGCAGGAACTCTCCAAATTCGCCCGAAATACAACAGGTTGCCTCCCTATAAGCCTATAACATGGGACCTAAATATGATTTTACATGCCTTTCATCGCGAAGTTCCCACAGAAACGGCAAATTTAAATTATTCCACTAAACCGCACCGACGCGTAGGTTTAGCTAGTAAATAAATATATACAATTTAAAGAGTATTCATATGTCAATCATGAACACTGCTAAACAAACTGTATTTTGTTTCTTTGAACTGTCAGTGATAATAACGATGTATTCAAAATTCCCATGAGAGAGGGAATAAATAGAGTTTTGCTTTACAGTTGTCTTGGTGCCTATCTTCATATAAATAACTAACAACCCGACCCGACTTCGCATGGGTAGTACAAAACCTTCTTCATGAATCACTCTGTCTATTGGTGAAAACCGCATGAAAACCGTACAGTCGTTTTCAAGATTATCGCGAACAAACAGGCGCGCCCGGGAAATTTGTTTTATAATATGTAGTGATTTTTCTGTACATATGTTTGTTACTGACCTCCTAAACGGCTGAAACGAGTTTAATTTATTTATTTATTTATTTATTTATTTAATCTTTGGAAGACCAACAGCAAACAATAACATTTTAAATGCATACAATACGCAACAGATAGCCAATTATAGGTCTCCGCTTTTGTAATTGTTTTACTTCAAAACTTGTAAATAGGTAATTATTTCTTTCATTAGCCTTTTGTTATGTCCCACTGCTAGACAAAGCTGCCCCTGGACTTCCAAATCACTCTGTTACGACTAAATCATCCCGCCATCTCCAATTAGGTCTGCCCCGTCTCCGTCGACAGTCTTGAGGCACCAACCAGGTAATCAATAATAACTATTTTCAAGATGCCAGTGCGGGTTGGCAAACTTGGCATGTCTTTGAGACCATTAGAATTATGAAGAACTCTCAGACATAAAGCTTTCCTCGAGATGTTTTCTTTCATCGTTAAAGCGAGCGATAATTAACTAATACACACATAATTTCGTGAAGTAAGAGGCGCGTCTTGGGATCGTACGTGAGACCTCTGCGTGGCAGTACAACGGTCTCGCACAAGGCTATCGTTAGTATCAATTTTAATTTATTTTACGTAGGATGTTATTTATATCTGAGGAAATACTGTAACCGCCAACACAGCTTTCTTAAGTGACACTTATTGTCACGTCAAACCTTACATCACCATTTTGCCACACCTCAATCTATGCTTCTATACTAATATATAAAGAGGAAAGATCTGTATTTTCGTTTGTAGTTAGTAAACTCAAAAACTACTGGTACGTACACAACTATTCGTTATCGTTCACTACCTGTCATCTTTTACGCCGCTCACGTGACTTGCAGCGTTATGTTATAAAGCCTATGTTACTTCTGGATAAAGCAGCTTTCCGATGGTGAAAGAATGATTAAAATCGGTCCCGTGGTTTCAGAGTTTGTCAATTACAAACAAATCTTTCTTCTTTATATTTCTAGCTGTCCCTCGCAGTTTGCCACATGTTTAAGATTACTGCTGCGCTCCCATGGCGCACAGCGTGATGTTATATAGCCTATGTTACATCTGAATAAAGAAGCTTGCTAATGGTAAAATAATTATTAAAATGGACCCAGTACTTTCTCATTACAAACAAAAATAGGAATCTTTCCCCTCTTTTATAATATTAGTATAGATATAGATTAATAGCAGTGATAGCTCAGTGGGGAGACCAACAGAATGCAATGCAGAGGGTCTCGGGTTCGAACCCACGTCGCGCACCTCTGACTTTCGGAAGTTATATGACTTTTCGAAATTATGTGCGTATTGATTGACAATTATCGCCTGCTTCATGCCTCGGACAGCACGTTAAGCCGTCGGTCCCGGCTGCCATGAACATCTATGGCAGTCGTTATTGGGAGAGTGTCGACACAAAAGATCCCACTGGGTCGAAGTGTCGCCGGTCTGCACTGACTGGCCCCTACATAAGATAGATATAGATTAGTAAAAATGACATGCATTCTGTATGTTCGGCACCATTACGACGTATGTGTAGCAGGTGATGAACACAAATGTAGCATCAGGTGTGAGGCAGGTGTGAACAGTTCACTAGTCTTGTTAACATTTTTGTGTTTAAACAACTTGAACACCAAAAATATATTGGATTTTGGGGACCAAGGCTTTGATGGGTTCTTGTTTTCACTAATATGATTGCATCGATGGTGTAGTGGTTTAAGTGGTCACCTCGCCACCGCCACTGCGCCGAGTGTTGTGTGTTCGAATCCCATACGGGACAAGAAATTGTGTGATTCACAAATAGTTGTTCCGAGGCTGGGCGTTCTTTGATTCCGTTGTTTGAATGTTTGTAAAGTCTTCGTGAAACAGAAGTAAATCTAATGTGGGAGGGAGTTGACTTAAAATAATATGCCTTATTTCTAACTCCAGAATTAAACTTACATACCTATTTTGGTTACATTTGTATGGAAATTACTGATTTTCCTTAGAAAAAGATTTTTTTAAGGAAATATGACTATTTTTCATATATTCTGAATGATATTTTAAAGCAGAATTTAGTCTATCTATTTGCTAAATTTCATCTAAATCCGTTCTACAGTTTCCACTTAATTAACTGTTTACTACAATATTGAGAGGCTGCCTATATCCTTTTAAATCACATAAAACGTCTTTCTTTAAAGATTGATGAGAAAAATAGTAAAGCTTAGACGTATATGTACCGTTTTTTATATCTGCTGCGCAGGATTCATATGTTTCTAACGTCTCGAAACAGAGCTCCAGTCCTAACAAAGGAGTATTTAAAAAATAAATTACACAAAAAATATATGGCGCCAAAATATCACCAAAAACGATTTATATTAGTATGTCCCAGTTAGTCTGCAGTTATAAAGTCCTAAACACGTCTAGACCATATCGCTACATCTAGTCGGACTGACCGCCGCGGGGCCAACGAACTATCGCTACTTTTTTTACAGTTTTTTGTGATATCAAAAGTTGTTAATACAACGCCGAAAACTCGTAATATAGAAAGGTAATATGAACTCGAGTTATGAGTTGTTTTTTTAATACTTTTGTGTAAGTAGCTGTTTATTCAGAGTGTTTAACATAGGTGGGCTGTGAATCAGCGAGGTTAAGTTATATTGCAACGTCATATTTTTAGAAAGGGTGACCATTTTGTAAAATTTGCCATGTCCCGCCTGTCTTAGGACATGGCAATGTCTTAGAGCAGTCAAATTAATTATCGTGAATTTTAATTAGAGAATTAAATTGTTAGTCATTTTAAATACGCAGAGAACCGCCTCGGTAGTGCAATGATGGTGAATACGATTACTGTGCATGAGATCTGGGATTCAATACCCGGGTCAGGCAAAGAATTTTTGTCAAGAATTTATCAGTAGCAGCTCGGAGTCTCAAACTGTACCCGGTAGATGACAAATATCTTGACCCTATGACGTAGGACCTAAAATCTTACTTGGCGAAAAGTGGGTGCTATAAACCTTTTCTACCTTATCGAGGGTAAAGCCGTGGGACTTCTTCTCTCCTAGCCTTTATTATTCCCAAGTCACTTGGGATCGGCTTTTCTAGTCTAACCGGATTTGACTGGATATCAGTTTTTACACGGAGCGGCTGCCACCTGACCTCCGCAACCCAAAGGCTAACGATACCTTGAGGATAGACCAGTGTCAGGATATTATAGGGCACTGACTTTCCTAATAACGACTGCCATAGATGTTCATGGCAGCTAGGACCGACGGCTTAACGTGCTCTCCGAGGCACGGAGCAGGCGATAATTGTCAATCAATATGCACATAATTTTGAAAAGTCATATAACTTCCGAAAGTCAGAGGTGCGCGACGTGGGTTCGAACCCGAGACCCTCTGCATTGCAGTCTGCTGGTCTCTCCACTGAGCTATCGCTGCTTTTTTAGACTATTTATCTATATATCTTCAAATATTCTGACATTATTGACAATTATTCCTTAACTTGGCAAAGTCAGCCATATTCATGAAGAACGTTTAGACGTATAATTTGTCAAGGTTTTGTACTACCCGTGTGAAGCCGGGGCGGGTCGCTAGTGTTACGTAAATCAATTTACAACAAGATAATTTAAACAATTTTCAGACAACTAGCACAATATTTAAACCAGTGAAAGAAGCAGACAAAACATTATGTATTTAAGGTCATAACCCATACGTAATACTCACTCCACTTCCAAACTAAGTTTATGAAAGTAGGCCATATTATTATGACATATTGTTTGAATAATAAAAGATCTCGAACATCTTTTATCCTTTGTTTTAGTTCTTTTATCTGTTTTTTTTGTCTTGAGTACCAAATAGTATGTGATAAAAAAAGAAATCTGAAATCTATGACAACTAGATAGCCAATTCCGGTATCTGTTAAATACATTTTCTTTTTACTCTCAATTACATCAAGATATCGATTTAAATTTTTTTTAGCTAATACAAAAGAAAGCTTTAAAATATAATATATTAAATATATTTTTACAGACATCTGTACGCATCACGGATGGCGAGCCCTTCGGGACATAGCGGCGATGACCACAGAGCCTCGCTCACGCGCCATTTCACAGAGGACATAGTGGATATCGACCAGAGCGAGATTAGAGCGGCTCTCGAGCAGCTTAAGAATAATAAATCTCAAAGTGATGACGGAATTACAACAGAGCTCTTAAAAGCAGGCGGGATCGCAATCCTGAAGGAGCTAACTAGCCTGTTCAATTCCGTCATCCACAGGGCTTTACAGCTCAGGCGTGGAGTGGAAGTGCGGTGTTTCTGTTCTTTAAGAAAAGAAAGATAAATCCTTACTTAAGAACTATAGACCAATACCCATCTCACTCCTAAGCCACGTTTACAAGTTATTCTCGAGAGTCCTCACAAACCGTCTCGCTAGAAAACCTGACGAGCCTTCAGGACAAGCCGGGTTTCGAAAATGCTTCAGCACCGTGGACCACATCCATACTGTTCGGCAAATTGTACAGACGACCGAAGTGTACAACAAGCAGAGGCTTGTACACAGAGGTGTATGGCTTTTGTGGACTACGAGAAAGCCTTCGACTCCATCAAAACTTGGGCAGTTCTGGATGCTCTGCAACGATGTCGCATTGACTGGCGATATATAGAAGTGTTGAGATGCCTGTATGACACCGCAATGACCGTCCAGCTTCCGGATCAGAAATCAAACCCGACAGAGCTGCGTCGAGGAGTGAGACAGGGAGATGTAATATCTCCCAAATTGTTCTCCAACGCGCTTGAGGAAGTTTTTAAAGCACTGGACTGGACGGGGAATCAATGTGAATGGTGAGTACAGCTTACACCTACAGAGAGGCCTATGTCCAGCAGTGAACTGCGGTGGGCTGATTGATTGATTGATTGAAATATATTTGTAGAAAAGTAGGCAATTTTGTTGTAAATAGTCTAGAAATCTAAGCTTAAAACATTATATTCTTGTATCGAGATATCGTTCAAATATCGAACATCGTTTAAATACCTTTAAGACAATACTACACACAACAGTAATATTATATTTGTAGAAATGTAATTTTGTTATAAATTAATCTAAACTTAAAACATCGATCGAATTCTAAATCAAAACAAAGATTTTACCGTGTCACAACTGACAGCCCGCGTAAACTGCAAATGACATTTATATTTTTTCCAAGCAAAGGCGTTGTACGTACAGCCATACAACAGCCGGTCCCACGGCGTCGCATGCACGGAACGCGTCCATATAACGGGTGCAAGCGCAGTTACACAGTATGTGGGTGAGGCTAACTGCGAACACCGTTAGCTACGTCACAGCACTAGTGGGGGTGTGGGTATCGATAGTTCATATCTACTTCATTAGTATGCCCAAGACATACCTAACGCGTGTTTTGGTAGGAACCTATTTAAATTCGGCGATTTGTAACCATCTCTCTTTTTACTACTTCAGTGAAGTGTAGTAGAAAATTTGAAGTTTTGGAGTGTAGACTTGAATGTAAACAGACATATATGACGCAATAATGTGTTGCTGCATCTTCACAAAAAGGTAGTATAACTCATAAAAAATAACAATCAAATCTTAGTTATAAAGAAGTAATAAAAAGCTTATAGATTTTACATGTATGGCATCTAAATCTATAATCCAAGAATGCCATAATAAAAAATATATAATCTTAAACGATAGAAACTTAGCTTACTCATGATCGATACGCTTTCGAGGTCGATACTCGCACAAGCGTGTCGCATCACTAGCGATAGTACCGTACGCTACGTCACAAAGAAAGGGATTGCGGAGAACGGTACACAGGGCCGCGCCGCCCTACTGTCGCTTTTCTGCCGCGTCTGCACTGCCCGGCTGAATGCTGTGTGGCCGCGCCACACAACGGACAGTTTGTTTTTCAGAATTGCACTTTTTTTGATGTTTTAGCTATTGGCATTCTATTTTCAAATCTTATTTGAATTGGAACATACGAATATTGAGTTCTGTAAATAGACAATTATGGAAAAGGTTTTATATAAAAAAGTAATTATAATTTTCTTTTTGAGTAGGTAAATAATATTATTCTTCTTTCTTGAATTACGCCTTTTGTTTTATTGTAGCAAATATTACGAATCTATACTTTTGCGATAGTGACTGACATGCTGCCATGATTTTAGATTAAGCGTTACATGAATAATGAAAACATTTGATAAATTAGTTATTACCTTATAATAAAGCCGAAATTTAATTATATTGTAAGTTTGGCTATGTATATACATATTATTATAATGTGCATTTTGAGATAGTATAAAATACATACATTCTCTTACATTTATTAAGTTAACTAAAGACATTATCTAATAACTACATTTAAAGAAATGAATAGATAATCCCATTATTGGTTACTACAACTTCATACATAAAATTAAGTGTTGCTATGAACGAAAATATGACACGAACCTATTTGCATTCAACATTCATAGACAAAATTATAATAAGCGTACATAAAAGGAACCATTTCTAGGTCACTACTTAGATGACAGATACCCAGTTAGTTTCTTTGCATTTAAAAGATAAATATAAAGAGATACTTTACTAAAGATTTTAGGAAATAATATTGACCTATTGAGTCATGGCGGCACACCGGCGCAACAATAGGTTTTTAATTATGTCATTATGATTGTTATGTTTAGTCCGCCATATTGCAGATTGTTTTCAGGGAAGCTATTAAAAAACCCTAGGATCGTATCAAGTAAAAATTAGTATATTTTTAAGATTTTGTATAAAGAATATAACGGCTATTAAATTCTATGTATGTATTCAATACGGCTACAAAATACGACCTTCAAAGATATACCCTATGGTCTATAGTTGAGGTCCTACGTGGGTAGAAGCTCAATTGATTGTCTATAGCTGTCCAGGTCATGGATTAAACTTCTAGACACGCAAGCTGGCACAGGTGTATGCTGATACAGTGTAGTGTGGTGTTTTTGATCGACCGCCCGATTATTTATGCATTGAGTGCTGCAAGTTCGATGCCCGGTTAAAAAATATGTAATACACCTAGATAGTACTGTTGGATTTTAGTTTCAAGTGTTTTTTATTATTTACAGTTAGTAAATTTTTTCGAGTCAAAGACTTTTTTGATAGGTCTGTCTTTAAGTTATATAGTATGTATATAAAAATAAGTAAATTATAAATATGATAAATAATCAGAACTATGTATGGTTTTTGATATTACGAAATTCATAAATATGTTTTCGACAATATAAATATTGATTCATTCATTTCGTGAGTACATATAAAATGTGTGAATTTTCTTCTATAAACCCTACAAAAAGATAAATGAAAATAGAGAGAAAATTTACAATTTATATTGATTTTATTTTAAAATTAGTTGCTTCTATACAATGTACTCATTAGAATTCATATTTTAATATTAATATGCACGCATTCAAGACTATGACGTCATATCTTTCTAATAATCAGTTTTAGAATAACTAATTCATAATTTAAAAAGACACTACCTTTTTCAGAGAACAATTCGAGGCAAACGTTGTAGAAAGTGACAGATACCAAATTTGAAATTAAAAAGCTTATCATATGAAATTCAAATGTTACCTTTGTCACTTAAGTCGTTTCCGTAAACACAACGCAAAAGTGCATTCACCTCTAACAACTCCGCGTCAAAAACGCTCACAGAAATATAAATTCAAATATGGCATAATTAAAATTCCAATTTGAGCTATTTCTATTAGTCCAACATTATGTATTCATTAAAATTCTCCATTTCTATTAATCCATTTTGAAAATAGAATTACGAAACAAACTGATAAATCGCTTGTAAAGTAATAATAAAGGCTATTTCAGATTTCTACACGACATCCATTTAAAAGTAATAAAACTAAACTAAAATAAAATATAATTATTTCAACACCTCTATAAAAATGGTTGAAATTTGTGTAATAACTAGTTACTTTTCGCTAGTTTAATTTCTTACGTAATAATACAATTTTTATGTTTCACATAAAATATATCTGATATAATCTGTGCAAAACCAACTTTTTAACACTTACCTCTGATTGTACTAGGCATTTTGGCAACAAATCCTATTCCGTAACAGCACAAAACAATAATCCGTAAGCCACAGTTGCCACAAACAAATAATGTATTATCCGAACTCGGACATTTTCGATCACAAACACAGTTTCCACGAGTTTACGGCACAGTACAATACACAATTTGAAAACGTTGGTTTGGCGCCAACACAGCTGTCAATGTCAAAATTGCCGCGCTTTCGATCGGATACGTCCTAGAGACTTGGTGTGGCGGCGGGTTGTGCTTTTTTCGTTGCGGCGCGCGCTCGAGACTCCGTGTAACTGTATTTTTTTTCGTGATGCGAACGGTAACGGTGTTGAGGCCGGTTCTTCCACTGGTATCTTCTTCTACCACGACGATTTTGGACGCGTAGCCAATTCGATTTACGAACGATTTGATTGCTGTCAATGATTCCAGTATACCGGTTTTTTTTCGCTAGGGTTGTTGTGCTCATAAAAATAATAGGCTGCAGTTATTTTGCATGGACAGATAGAATAAAATTTTCTTATAGCTGTACAATCGTTATGAAAATTACATTTCAACATGGCGAATGCTTTATGCTGTTCAGTTTAATCACCTCTGAATTTTGATTCTGGAGAATTATTTATGTTGTATAATTGTACGCCTTTCAAAATTGTTGGAACGGTGAATGACCAATGGTTAAGGCATTAGCCTCTCGATCATATGGGACGATATCTTCGTAGATTGGAAACCGATATAATGTTATATTGACATAAACCGACTCTCAGCAGAAATAATTTGCTGAATTAATAAGAATATAAATTATCCTCTTTCCTTTAAAAATACTTGCGGGCACTAAACCTACAATACTAACACAACAACAAAAAATTGAATTAACCTACTTAAATGATTTTACATAAATACTAGCTGCCCGGACAGACTTCGTTCTGTCAAAAGTAATTTATCTTTTTTTTATATTTACTTTATCACTAAGGGGTATGAAAAATACTCAGACCTACTAAATATGCATATAAAATTTCATAAAAATCGGTCAAGCCGTTTCGGAGGAGTATTGATTCACGCCTGATATATTTATATTCACAAAAGGGAAGGTATTGAACTTACATTTAGCCAACTCTGTATCCAGGTCTTGCGTAATAGTGGCAGATTACCAGACTCCATGCTCACGCAGGCATCGAACTTGAGACTTCACGCTTCAGGTACCTATATGATAAATAATTAATAATATTAGCGCTGTATATTATTAATTATTTATAATAAACTGTCCCACTGTTGGGCACGGGCCATTTCTGACTATGACAAAGCTTAGATCATAGTGCACCACACAGTGTGGGTTGGCAGACTTCACATATCTTCGAGAACATCATGTAGAACTCTCAGACATGCAGGTTTCCTCACGGTGTTTTCCTTCACCGTTAAAGCGAGCGACCAATCAACTATTTAATACGCACATAATTTTAAAAACTCAGAGGTGCGCGTCTTGGGATCGATCTTAAGACCTCTGCGTGCCAGTCCATATACGCATTAGCCCAAAGTCCAACAGTAAGTACTTAACCAATTAATTGTTGGAATAGCAGACATAATTAAATATATTGTCTCTAGCCGCCGGTGTACCGAATCCACTCAATAGATTAATACACATATAACATAAAAATGTTAGAGGTGAGTGCCTTGGGATTGAACTCAATACCTCTGCGTGGCACTCCAACGGTGTCCCACTAAGCTGTCGCTGTATTTATAATTCATCTGTATGAGTATACGTCACTAAATTCCCCTAAACGACAAGACCGATTTTGGTACATAATATTTTTTGTGTGTGTTAGCATCTAAGCCAGTCAGGATTCCAATCAGGGTCCTGACTGGCTTAGATTCACAATCGTACTCTGTAGGTGGCTCTGTGATTTGTTAATTCGTGCAGGACTGTCCTAACTAATAGGTGATATAAACGTGAATGTCCGTTTGTTTGTTTGTTACGCTTTCACGCCTTAACTACTCGACCGATCATCATGAAATTTTGCATATACGTTGTCAGGGTTACAGGAAAGGACATAGTGACATAATTCACACCCAATAAAGAAGTACTGTTCCCAAACGAAGCCGCAGGAAAATGTTAGTATAATATAATAGTTAAATTTAATACCTCACACGATTCAATTAAATAAAGCTGGTATTAGCTTTTTTATGTTTATTCGTATGCCATAACTGTACGTTGGCTGTATCGACTAGTCTATGTATTAAAAGATCAATAGAACCATTATTGTGATTTCGACTATCAGCAGTCGAATGACCGACTAATAACTCGTGAGCGCTTAGACTAGTCATAGGTTACGAATGTTAGTCTATACGTACTCAATTTTTTTTAAGATTTTCTCCCACTCTAGGAAAAACCCTGTGTCGCGGCGGACTTCACAAACATTCAAACGATAGACACAAAGAACACACAGTCTAGGAACAATTATTTGTGGATCACACAATCTTTTGTTCTGTGTGCGGATCGAACCCGCAACGCTCGGCGCAGCGGCAGTGGCAAATCGACCTCTTAAACCACTGCGCCATCCCTGAAGTCTAACGAGGAAATATTTTATGTTTTGGATTAATCTCAAAAACTACTCAACTGATTTGAATAATTCTTTCACCATTTGAAAGCTATATTATCAAAGAAAAGATAGAAAGAAAAGAAAGAAAGAAAGAAATCATGTTTATTAACCTCTGTGTCTTCTTCGAAGAGGTTAATGAAAACACTTTGTGGGTCTGTGTGTCTGTCTGTTAGTGACAGTTTGTTAGTGACAGGCGAGGAACCACTGGACGGATTGTCTTGTAACTTGGTGTGCAGACACCTTGAGGTCATCCCTCGGTCGAGTTTGAATATGGGCCCTGGGGGTCAAAAGATCCCCGAGATATAGGGGTCACAAGGTCACATGTATTTTAAATGTCAAAAAGGCTTCATTTATATGCAGAGTGGTGGTGTGCTTATTCGAGTTGGTTGCTGCAGTTTGCTGTCGAGTTTTGTCTTGTGCTGCGTTTTGCAACGCAACATGCCCAACAGTGGAAATGATGCCCAACAATGGATATGATACCCAAAAGTGGACAAAATGCCCAATAGTGGACATGATGCCCAACCGTGGACAAGATGCCCAACAGTTGGCATGATGCCCAACCGTGAACAACATGCCCAAGAGTGGGCATCATGCCCAGCTGTAGGTAGCAGTGGGCATGATGTTCAACGGTGGCTATGATTGAAAAGTACGTTAATAAAATTGAGGAAGGTTATAGGGTATATAACATCACGCTATGTACCACGGGGGCAGCGCAGTAATCATAAACACGGGTGAAACCGCAGACACAGCTAGTAATATTATAAAGCAGAAGAGTTTGTTTGTTTGGTTGAACGCGCTAATCTCAGGCGCTATTAGTTCGAATTGAAAAATATTCTAATGTTGGATAGCCCATTTATCGAGGAAGACTAAAGGCTATATAACATCATGCTGCGACCAATAGAAGCGACGCATCAATGAAAAATGTTGCAAAAGCGGGCAAAACTTCCTTTGCATTCGCTGCGTAAACGGTTAAAGTTACGCAACAATGATGTATGTATGACGTCATTGTTCCTCTTAAAAGTTCTATAAAAAAATACACGATCACTCTCTTTAACGCCTCTCTCTCTCCCTCGAAGTTGCGCGGGTCATCTAGTTAACTTATAAAAATCAAAGAATGAAATCCTGCCTTTTACTTTTAAAAGAATGACAACATGACATCTGAATTATAAATATATTTTTATCATACTCTCATATTGAAAACTGTACCCTGTCGTTCTCTATCATGTAAATAATATAATATGTGGTGTGGACACTTTTCAGTGCGATCTAGGTATTGTGAGAGCATATCTGTGAATTACAATTACTGCAAGGGTGGTATAGTACTTAAGACTGCGCCGAGCGTAAGACAGATAATAACAGAGCTCGTGCGGCGCATATTCAAATCGACGCGCGGCCGCCATAGATAAATTGTATGGAGGATTTGAAATGCTTTTTTAATAAATATGTATCTTTATTGTCAACCAATAACTTAAATATTTGGTACGGCCAAATTATAATATAACTATTTATGTTTCGTTTAAGCTGTAAAATAGGATAGATTTCTACTGTTATAATCTAAAAATCACGTAACACGAGCTTACGTTTTTGCATTTTACGTGCAAATTTACATAATTTTGTAGGCGAAATTATTAATTATTTTAAGTTTTTTACACAGAGTAATTGTAACTCATTAATTGTTATGGTAAATGTATATTTTACATTTGTATTAAACAAAAAGTATTGATTTTATTCACTATACTGTGACCGCCTGTTTTGGCACATTTCGTTCGGCGCAGTCGTAAGTGGTCGCCTCGCTACGGCACTGTATGTTGTGGGTTCGATCCCCACACGGGACAGCAATTCGTGTGATGATTGTTTCGAGTCTGGGTGTTCTATGTGTCCGTTGTTTGAATGTTTGTTTGTGTGAAGTCAGGACACAGGCATTACCCGTGTTGTGGAAGTTTTTTAAAATCCTATCTAACATTATAAATGTGAGTTTGTACGTTTGTGACGCTTTCACGCCTTAACTAATCGACCGATAATCATGAAATTTCGCATACACGTTGTAAACACAAATTGTTGTACAGAAAAGGACATAGCAAATCTTTCATCCAGAAAAAAGTACTCCCCGAATTGACAAAATCTTCATTATCGCGTCTTTAATAAAATACTCAAAGCTAGACCGACAATAGCTATAACCAATCTGTATTGATTTACAATATAACTGTATCACATCCGTCTTAAAACATATAAACATATAAACATATAAACATATTCGCATTAAGATATCAAAATAACAATTAACAGAACTTTGACATTGTGGCTCATAAATTATTTCATGGCGGACTATAAAGCGCTTCGCAGACGAGGGACTTGTTCGCCAACGGACAGAGAAGTCCGGTTGTGGCCGTTGTTGTGCGCGGCTGTCCGCGGGTACGATCGCCGCAGTTTGTTCTGTGCCAACGTCCACCAGACTTCGTCTGATCTCAACGGACTGTCTTTGTCCTTCGTATGCGTAACTGTATAGGATTTTGTATGTTCTATAATGCCAGTTACATATTTTAATATTTTTATTCAGTGGATATTTTCGAACAGACTTGTTTGCAAATGCAAGGGAGAGGATTTTGCGCAGCAGTGGGGCATCAAAAGGCAAAGAAAAAGAAATGGGCAAGACAACTACCGTACTAAGAATAATTCCTGTACCGCAGGGTACTTTGCAGTTATTTAAACACCTGACACAGATAACACTGAGACTCGTTACAATAATTTGTGAGACACACAACTTTTAGACAAAATATAATAGTCGCAAGGTGACCAGTGTTAAACCACTACGCCACACGTTTGACAATCTGTCCAGTCGCCCTCTGTTCGTCGTCTGCAAATCGCCTAAACACTCCTGCGCATGTTGTAAAAATGTTCTAGCTTTGATTGAGATTATTGACATTCAAGCTGATTAAGCCGCTACATAATGAACGGATATATGTCATAAAATATATTTTTCACGAACACAGCTGTCTCCGCGGTTCCACCTACGTTTATGATTTCTGCTCCGCTCCCGTAGCTTGTAGTGTGATGTTATATAGCTTATAATATTCCTCAAGATTATGGCTATCAAATCCTAATCCTATCAAATATAAATTCAAATGTGAGTTTGTCAGAAAAGGACAGAGTGCTTTTCATCCAGGAAAAAGTACTATTCCCGAGGAATAGTTTATTGACAAAATCTACATCAAGCCGCGGGAAAAATCAATGCACAAATAATTTTCAAATCCGACTTGTTCTAGATTTTAGCGTGTTCAAACGGCATAGTAGTCGTTTCGTACGAATTGGTTCGCACAAATCGTTCGAAAAGACAACTTTTTAAAATATATTTTTTTTTGTTGTCGTTTCGCACGCATGGACTTTATTTTCGTGCGAATCATTCCCGTCTGAATACGCAGGTGTCGTTTCGCACGTTTTGTATTTTCAATAAGAAAAATATCCAAATATAGTCACTATCAAGTGCATAGATATAAGTAAATAAAAATTCTCTCAATGAAAGCTCAGTTTTATATAAGTAATATGTAATTATGTATATGTATTTTACGCACTGTTTTGTAAAACGTTGCTTTTTAAAATAATTATATTTTATTTTTATTGGTACCTATACCTTGTTTTATTTAAAACTATCACCTTCGTGTACAATACTTCTACTTTTATTAGCATAAAAAAGAAAACGTGCTAATGGACACCTGCGTTTTCAGACGGGCACGACTCTCACGAAAATAATATAATAAATAAATATATAATAAATAAATTTTTTTTGTAAATACAATCATATTATACATAGAAACAATCAATCGAACCCGCGACCTCAGGCGTGGCAGTCGGTTACACTAACCACTACGCCATCGAGTCGAATATACTCCATGTCTGCGAAACGACTACAAAAAAAAGATTGTTTTAAAAAGTGTCTATTTGCATAATATGTGCGAACTAATTGGTGCGAAACGACTACTAAGCCGTTCAAACAAAAAGACAAACAGACTCTTCAGCTTTATTATATTAGTATAGATATATTCATACCTAAGGGGTAAACAGATGTATTAGACTCACATTTCACCAGGTATGGTTTAGGCACCACGCAGATGGAGGCGAGGCTGTCGTCATCTACCGGACACTCAGAGCTCCGTGCTGCTGAGAAAGTCTTAACAGAAAATTACAGTAACATTGCCAGCAGGATCTCCACGAACAGCCCAAGTAGGACTATTGCTGCCACCTATTGATTTAGCAGCAATAGTGAGAAATCGTTGGACTGTCACACAGAGGTCAACAGTTCAATTTTTATACACTCACAACACACACACACTCTCTTTCACATAACACGGTTGCGCGCAACCACTTACGCACACACACACACACACACACACGCGCACGCGCACGCACGCACACACTTTGTAACTTAAATTTGCTTAACTTCACTTTTCAATCACTTTATAGTTCACATAGTTTCCACTTTCCGTGATTCATCGTATGTAGGAAGCCTGGTAATCTGTATGACAGGATTTTCCTAGTTCAGATACCAGTCTGTCACAAAGGTACATTTTGTTAATTAATGTCATAATAACATATACCTGGTTACCCAGCCTTTGTGAAAGAAAATAAATAAACTTTATTATTATTATTAATACCAAGGCACGCATTTCTGACTTATCAAAAATATGTGCGTATTAAATTATTAATTATCGCTCGCTTTAACGGTGAAGGAAAACATGGTGATGATGTTCTTGAAGATATGTGAAGTCTACCAAACCGCACTGGACCAACCTGATCGACTATATAGCAGTTAGAGAACTGGGAAGAGGCTCGTACCCAGCAGTGAGACAATTCATGAACCGGCCTGATATTATTATCTACAGACAAATCTTTCTTATCTCTTTTCAGTATGATAAGGGTCATAGTCCACCACGCTGGCCCACAGCGGGTTAGCAGACTTCACATATCTTTGCGAACATTAGTTATGAATAACATGTATGTAGGTTGTTAATATGTTTTCCTTCACCGTTAAAGCGCGCGATAATTAACTATTTAAAACTTCGAAACCACAGAGACCTCAGCGTGACAGTCCAACGATTACCCACTAGCTATTGCTGCTATGTATGTTATTATACAGGTGTCCCAGAATATGTGAATCAAATTGTAACGGGCGATTCCTTAGGCAAGGACCGTACAAATGTTCTAAATAAAAAAATAAAAAAATTATGACCTTTGCGTAAAAATAAAAAATCTGTTTTTAAAAAAGTACGTCTTTTTCCAGACTTTCAAGTACAGGTGCTTCGTTATGGCTAATTTTCGTTTTTTTTTTCCACTATTATTATTTGTTAAGGATTGATTTGTCAAACTACAAACTATATTTTTTTTAAAGTGACGTACTTTTGAAAACGCAGTATTATTTTGGTGTATGTCGTACTTTTTTTTAAACATTGACTTGTTATTTTCACACAAAGTTCATAGCATTCATATTTTTTTATTTAGTCTTTTGAAAGGTCCTTACCTAAGGAATCTCCCGTTACAATTTGATTCACATATTCTGGGACACCTGTATATCTGTACGTTTTTATTTATTTAATTACTTTTACCTGGTAAAGGTCGCGGGAGGCGATTGGATGCGGGTGGCCTTAGACCGATCTTTGTAGAAAATCATGGGGGACGTCCTCTGCTAAACATAACCCATGATTAGCAGAGGACGTCTTTTGGCTAAGATGATGATCAACTGACCGTAACTACATTTGTTAACTAAAAACAAAAAACGTTCGGTTATACTGATGTTTACCAGTATAACCGAACGTTTTTGTACTCTTTTAAGGTCCCTATTGTTCATAATAATTAAATAATAAAAGAACGGAAAACATAGGAACATGACATTGCTAGAAATAGATCATATCATATTGTTACTGCTGTCATCATTCAGGGAGCAACAGAGGAATACGTTTGTATGAACAAAACGTGCAGCAATTCCTAAATATAAATTAAGTAAGTAGAACATTTAAAATCTAAGGTCTACGAACTTACGGCTATAAAAATCAAGTTTCTGTTTTTATGTAATACTAGATTATGTTCTTGACTTTATTTTTATACTTTCTACGCGAGAATCCAGTGTTGCCATGCAAATAAATGTATATCATTTGGTAAAAATTACTAAAGCTTGTATTTAGTTATTTATACCAAATGATATACATAGTGTATTAAATTATTTATGCCAAAGGATCTTAGCCAGCCAGCTGGTTTAGGCGTCGTAAAATTCGTCAGCTTCACTGTCGGCATCAATTGGTAACGAAGCCGTAAACGTCACCTTTTTTTTTTTTAATAATATTTACTCTCTTTTATTACATGTGTACATAAATAATCCTAATACTAGTACTTACTACCAACATCATCATAGCCGCGAGACTTCCACTGCTGGACATAGGTCATCCCCAAGACTTTCCACACAGACCGGTCTTAAACTGCCTGCATCCAACCGTTTGCCGTGACCCTTAACAATTCGTTATTGGTATAGTTCAGGGGTCGGCAAACCGCGGCTCGCGAGCCGCATGCGGCTCCTTAACTCCTCGGCTGCGGCTCTTCCACGACATGTTTAATGCAGGCACGGAATATTACTTATTATCTTGCTTTAGAAGTATGATGCTAATTTACTGTTAGTTAAACTAAGACTTCTTTGATAAAGGCAAGTTCGATAGTGTACTTTAAATTTTAAAGATTCCTGCAAATGCAAAGCTTAAGTTTGAAAAATGGCTCTTTGCATAGATTTATTTTGTGAATTGTCTATATTTGGCTCTTTTGGACGACAAGGTTACCGACCACTGGTATAGTTAATTATGATTAAAAACCTATTAATTTAAATGTGAAAAATGTACTTTTATATTTTAGTTGTATTGTTTTTTAGCAGCGATAGTTCAGTGGGGAGACAGAGGGTCTCGGGTTCGAACCCACGTCGTGCACCTCTGACTTTCGGAAGTTATATGACTTTTCGAAATTATGTGCGTATTGATTGACAATTATCGCCTGCTCCGTGCCTCGGAGAGCACGTTAAGCCGTCGGTCCTGGCTGCCATGAACATCTATGGCAGTCGTTATTGGGAAAGTCAGTACCCTCTAATATCCTGACACTGGTCTAGCCTTAGGGTATCGTTAGCCTTCGGGTTGCGAAGGTCAGGTGGCAGCCGCTCCGTGTAAAAACTGATATCCAGTCAAATCCGGTTAGACCAGAAAAGCCGACCCCAAGTGACTTGGGAATAATAAAGGCCAAGAGAGAAGAAGAGTAGTATATAAAAATTGAAACTTTTTTATTTTACTTAGCAGACAACTAAGTACTTTCTTGTACCTAAAAAAAGTCCTCCCCAACGTTATTTGCAACGATCAAAGTCGCAGACAAAAATAATTTTTCATTATTTGTAGGGATATTGGTGACGGATGTAGCACTCAGACGCAAGTTGGGTAAATTGTCTATCCTCAACCATTCTGTTAGGCCATATTATATAAAACAAAACACATATTTCAAGAGTATCATTAAATTAGTTTTACGTAAAGTCGAGTTGAAGCAGAGTGTCGTGGTTTCAATATTCTGCTTGAGCAGCGCAGTGCCCAGAACTCGTCTACGTTGTCGGAGTATCCTTGCAGAACTAAGCCGTCGCCGGTGGACCGGACAGCGACATAATGAAGGACGTGGATTATATAGAGAATATGGGGATATCCTGTCCATTTCCTTAGTTCTGACTGAGCGTTGCAGGCAATCAGTTATTGCCTGCATTCGGCACTGCTGGGTGAATCACTGAAATAGTTACAGTGCCAGCGATCCACCTTCTATTCAGCACGCCGTAGTAGGCTTACTACCACGCAGAGGTCTCGAGATCGATCCCAAGGCTCGCTTCTCTGACTATTCGCAGTTATGTGCGTATTAGTTAAGTATCGCTTGCTTTTAACGCTGAAGGAAAACATCGTGGAGAAACCTGCATGTCTGAGAGATCTCCATTAGGTTCTCGAAGATATGTGAAATCTGCCAACCTGCACGGGCCCAGCAGTGGACGTTTATATACAGGACTAAAATTATTAAATAATACATAAATGAAATAACAAAAATTATTTATCAAACCTCACTACTAAAATCTCATTTTATACCCCTTTTTTAAAGTGATGCAGAACAGCGCAATGTAACGGTTGCCTATAAAAAAATGTTTTAAATTTTCAAATTTGTGTCAAGGTGCTATTACGCCATGTTATATAATAATATATATAATATGATTAAAAAGTAACTATTATCGTTTGCTCTAACGGTGAAGGAAAACATCGTTAGACGACTATCAGACGTGCAGGTGCACGGTACAAAAATTTAATTAGAGTTTTTATCTAGTCATTGTGTCATAAATATTACAAATAGTATTCTTCTAAATTAAAATACACGTTAAATCACTACATATTATAAAACAATGTCCCCCGCCGCGTCTGTCTATTCGCGATAAACTCAAAAACTACTGAACGGATTTTCATGCAGTTTACACCAATAGACAGAGTGATTTACATGGAAGGTTTATTGTATTATTCAGATGTGTTGACAAAATAGGTTAACGAAAACCGCGGGCATAATCTAGTGTGAACATAAATTGCATTTCAGTTCATATTTGACATTTACTAGACTAGATCAGAAAACTATTTTATTTTAAATAGTTTTTATTATGATCCTTGCCCCTTACGTTCCATTCAAATTCGATTCCTTTATCAGCAAATTTTATACATTACAGACCTAAAAAGTAGTGTACTTTAGCTACTTTCAGCCAGCAATACCTATCTTTAGTACTAACACCTAGTATTAACATCTAACACATTTTATAACTCCATGCTGTCAATGAGCATTTCCATTTTTTTTTTTTTTTTAAGCACACAACACCGTCTAGCCCAAACTAAGCAGAGCTTGTACTATGGGTACTAGACAATGGATAAACATACATATATACTTATTTTTTTGTAAATACATACATATTATACATAGAAACACCCAGACCAAGACAAACATCCATGTTCATGCACACAAATTTTTGACTTGTGCGGGAATCGAACCCGCGACCTCAGGCGTGGTAGTCGGTTACACAAACCACTACGCCATCGAGGCCGCCATTTTAAAACCAATCCCTTCCCTCCCTAACCAAACCCTCTTTAAAACCCAATAACATTTTCCCAGACTCGGAATTCAAACCGGCACCTCATAATAGCATGCAAACGGTAACTTATACCACGAGACCAACCTTGCGGATTTTAAATAGCTTTTTTATCCATAGAAGGAATTTAAAAATGTGCGTCGGTATCCATTTTGTTTCTCTCCATGTGTGTTTCGGCGAAGTGTCACAGAATCGTAGCACACCCACATTCCACCGCATATTACGTGGAGCATAAGTTCCATGGAATCAAGGACGGCCCTGCAACCAACACGGATGGCGTAATGGTTAGTAGTCACCTCGCTACTATTGCCGCGCCGAGTGTAGTAGGTTCGATCCCCACACGGGCCAAAAATTTGCGTGAATCACAAATAGTTGTTCCGAGTCTGGGTATTCTTTGTGTCCGTTGTTTGAATGTTTGTAAAGTCCTGCATGACACAGGTATTTTTTCTAATGTTGTTCTTTTTATCTCTAAAATCTATACCTATCATAGCTGATAATTAAAATCTGGGTGTTATTGACCTCTGCTTACCCCTACGTAATATAGCCATGATGATATGTCTACTAGAGTGCTAACCGCCGAAACATTCGACAGAGCCACCGTCCACGCCATCTTTTTAAATCACTTCATCATTACATAATATAATACAAAGTCTCCCTTCGCGTCCGTCTGTCTGTTTGCGACAAACTCAAAAACCACTGAACGGATTTTCATGCGGTTTTCACCAATATACAGCGTGTTTCATGAGGAAGGTTTAAATGTATAATTTGTTAAGGTTTTGTACTACCCGTTCATATCAATTTAGTTAATTATCGCGTGCTTTATCGGTAAAGAAAAACATCGTAAGGAAACCTGAATGTCTGAGAGACCTCCATAATGTTCTCGAAGATATATTAACTCTGTCAACTCGCACTGGGCCAGCGTTATTGACTATGGCCTAACCCTTCTCAAACTGAGAAGAGGCCCGTGCCCAGCAGTATGCCAGCATGTTTAATATAGCGTTGATTTTATTGTTATTATTGCTGTTACGCTTGGCCCGAAAGAATTATCAATGTGCCAAAGTGATTCTATGATTAATTATATCTCTGAAATCGTCATATTGTATTACACTGCTTTGAATTTTAACCGAATTATTATTTTCATAAACAATATGATAAAGATTTTGGATATATCTGTACTTTTTTATTTATTTTATTAGCTAAATTTGTTTGCTGGATGTCAGAAAACAACAGCATTAACAACCGAATTTGGCATTTTCGAACATCAACTAATACTTTAATTTTTAATTTTTTTATACAGCTAAGGTGGCCAACAAGCCCACCTGATGGTAAGTGGTCACCGTAGCCTATGGACGCCTGCAGCACCAGAGGCATCACTTGCACGTTGCCGACCCTTTAGGAAAGGAAGAAGAGAGAAAGGAAGTGGGAAATCTTAGAAACAGGATAATGATAGATATAAATTATATCCTAATTCTTTGCAGCGCTTCTCTCGTTATTCAAGGAGAAAACGCTAAAACATTTGTAAAGACAAAACGCTGCTACGATTTAAATGACTTAAAAGGAAAGTTCTCTTCTAGAACTGAAAATAATTTCTGTGAATTCAGACTCAGACATCTCGGTTACTAATAATGCTTCGAATCCAAACAAAACCTAAAATTCATGACTTAGCTGAGATGATGACTTTATAGTGAACAGTTATATCTATCAACATAACATCTAATGGGTCTTCTTTTTTTTCTCGTGTGGTTAGTGGCCAACCTGTTGTCAAGAGTTGTTCAAGACATCGCTTAACGACTGCTGTCAATTTGAAAACAACCGGGATCGACATTTTACGTGCCCTGCGAAGCAAAGAGACGCTCAGATGAAATACCACTAAGCGGTCACCGATCTATAGACTGACCGCACCCAACGTTGCTTAACCTCGCTAATCGTTTACCGATCAGTGAGTGCAACTAGCTATGATAGTTTGGATAGTTCTTATAATAAAAACTATCCAAACTAGAGAGCAGATCTAGTCTCAGTGTGATAAATATCACGAATGGTGTTCTTCTAAATTAAAAGAAATGTCATATGTGAACTTAAACTGCACATTTGACGTTTATTAGTATATTAGAACTCTATTTTGAACAGATTTTTATAACGAGACTGATAAAAATATGTTATAGTAGTGGGTCCAAAATCTTTGTTCAGTTAAAATTAATTCAATAAAAACAAATGTATGCGCAAATTTTAATTGTATAGCACATATGTTACACGAAGGATGGTACTAATGAACAACAGTTATGCCAAGTTTTTTGAACCCGCCAAACTTTAAACTAACGTTAAAACAGTTAATTTTTATTTTACAAGCGATATAATACGTGTGAATTTAAAAAATCTCACAAAATCACAGTATCTTCCGGATTAATCCCGCGTAAACAAAACGCGTGGCGGGTCGTTGAACCCAACGGTACCGCGCAACGCAACTTGTACCAACCGGTCCGTCGACGTCCGTGACGTCACTTTAGTCTATCTACTTGATAAGAGATGGCGTTGCTCCACAACATAGTATGTAATATTAACTATTTATTTTTCGGAATAATATTTGAAACGTATCTATTTAGTTGTAATTTCAATAATTAATATTATTCTTTAGCTCTAAAGGTTCAATTACTATGTCATGAAACATTTAGAAGTCTGCATTACAAGATTGTTATTTATATAATCGTGCATAATTCATCCATACTATTTTCATTGAATCATAATTAAATAATAATTAGTTGTTCATATATTTACGTTAAGCGAATAAAATTCTTTACTATATTTGCTGGGTAACGACATCTAGCGACAGATAACTAAAAGAAGTTACGTTATCCGGCCATCTATCAACAGGCATTCAGAAACTTTAACTAACCTATCGCGCCTATTAGTTTCTGAAGTAACTGATAGGCGTCGCTGTAACAAAATGTGTAATGAATAGAAGCTGTCACTTGTAAATAATTTGTGTGTGTTTACTGTCTGTGAATCACTCAATCAATTGTTTCATTTACATTTCGTAAGTTTACATAAAACATTAGTGAAAAGGAATACAGCTGAACAATACGTGTTGTGTTATTCATCGGTAAGTATGATTTGTAACCGTTTGTAGTATTTTAGTTGTACAGACAGTTTTTTGGGTTAAGTAGACAGATAGGTACTTATGTACCTATATTTTGTTCTTGCCGCCGTGATTTCCATAATGCTTTAGATTAATAGCATTACGAGTGTCTGATCAGTTTTAAAATCTAGTCTTTGCTTATTTACGACTTTGTTTTATCTTAGAACATGTTAAAACATTAAAATTATCTGTGTTATCTGTTTTCTTTGATTAGAATATTATTACTAAGTGAACCAAATGAAGGGGTCCCTTTTAGTCAATCTTGAATACAAGTTCGTACATATAAATACTTTTATAAAACTAGATTCAATGAATAAGTACTAATTTAAGGCTTAAAAGATAAACCTATCATCTATTCTTGGCAATTTAATAACTCTATGATCACTTACGCGGCCATAATGTTCAAATGATTGGCAGATAATATTGTTCGAGTAGGTAATAGGTAATAATTGAGCGTTGTATACTCTGTCCCAATAGAATTAATATTTTAAAAAATCGTATTGTTAAAAATCGTTTCATGCCTAATTAAATAATATCTAAATGACATCATTTAGAAAATACAAACTCTCTTTGAAAAGTAGTTAATGAATACAATAAGCCATATGAAAGTCCTTATTTTGATAAATAATATCAATTTATTGGACAGAAAAATGTTTTATGATGCAAGTCACTAAAAGTTTTTTACCTTTTTCTCCAATTCTATTGGGATAGACTATAATAACACTATTATTTCAAAGAAAATTAAGAAACTAGATTTTTTGACAATATAATTTAATCAATACATATGTGGAGATAATTGACGTATTTAAAATTATATTTAAGGTGGGCCCGGTTCCTAACAGCGGTAGTTTACATACATAGCTAGGTACCTAGAATGTGTGTGATGTAACATAATACCAGACAGTTCTGGAGTGGGTACGGCCCACCTAGCCCCTTTTTATATATTCCAATGAATTAGGACACGTGCAATAAATATGTAAGTAGATACTTAAGTTATTATTACATTGAAATTGAACGGCTTTTGTCGCGTTGTTTATTTTACTTTAAAAGTTAAAACACTTAAATTACATTATTTTGAAAAACGAACACTACTTTTATTGAAATTTACTACTATTTAACTTTTTTACTTTTACCTAAGTTACCTAACACCATCCCAAGTAAATGGGAATCGACGTGAGAACGGTAGCTATGATTTTGGTAAATGTAGAATTTAATGAACTCATCTCAAATTACGGAATGCAACGCCACATCTAAGTACCAACGCGACTAAACACTTGCACAGACAATATTTTAAGTAACATATCACACGCGGTAGGAATTACATACAACGTTTACTTATCCGATCATAATACTGCACAAATTATTAAAAACGTTAATAAATTTGTAGAATGTATAAGCAATTTATCATTTACCGAAATCTATGAAATTCCTTTAGTTAATGATTCGTTTAATGCTTTCCATAATCTCCTGACGTTATATTATATTTATTACGTATACGTGTGTACATGGCACCGCTGGTATTTAATTCTTTACCTGAGGCAATAATATACCTTCCATAAACTTTAGAAATATATTGTAAAACACGTTTTTAAACATTACTTATTATTTTTTTATATGAAAGGTTGTGTTTCTGTTCTGTTTAAAATTGAATTTATGATTCTGTGATCTATGATTTGCATTATGTAAAGTACTGTGTTCTTGTTAAGTGTTCCTATTTACTAAAAGTGTAAATGTATAAAAGTTTGCATGCTATTTCAATATGGCGGAATGTGTTCAGCGCCAATATTTATGTACTTACCACCAACTTTTGTAACTACCACATTTTACGCAAATAAATTATGATTATGATTAAACGTATTTAAATTACCAGGATTCGTTGAAATGTTTACAAATAGGTGCCTATGCTTGTGTTATGTCGCGTTTATGATCCGCTCCCGTGGCTCGTGACGTGATTTTCTATAGCTTACCTGTGTTACATTTGGATAACGAAGCTTATTAATTTACTAGTAGTTTTCCCGCGGTTTCACCCGCGTAAGTCCCGTTCCCGTGTGAATATCGGGTTTCACCCCTTTCACCCCCTTCAGGGTAGAATTTCCAAAAATCCTCTCTTAGTGCTTCCCTACACTCTCCAAGGAACATACATGCCAAATTTCAGCTTCTTACGTTCAGTAGTTTCGGCTGTGCGATATCTGTCAGTCACTCAGTAACGGAAGAGTTTTATATATTATATAGATAAAGAAAATTTAAAATTGGTCCAGTAATTTTTGAGTTTATTTATCACAAACAAAAATACATACAAATGTTTATCTTTATAATATTGTATTGAGTAAGACGCAATATTTTATCACTCTAGACCCCAGCGGACACAAAGAATACGCAATCACAAAGAAAATTATATCCCCTGCAATCATTTAAATCCTATTTCACCATAGACTACAATTAAAGACTATCTTTTAAAGTTTATTATTGCTCGAGTGTTCCATGAATGGTAAATGGTTTAATGGTTGCAGCTCCTTACAGAACTCTCTTCTCCGTAGCCTTTATTATTCCCAAGTCACTTGGGGCAGGCTTTTCTAGTCTAACCGAATTTGACTGGATATCAGTTTTTACACGGAGCGGCTGCCGCCTGACCTCCGCAACCTAAAGGCTAACGATACCCTAAGGCTAGACCAGTGTCAGGATATTAGAGGGTACTGATTTTCCCAATAACGACTGCCATAGATGTTCATGGCAGCCGGAACCGACGGCTTAACGTGCTCTTCGAGGCACGGAGCAGGCGATAATTGTCAATCAATACGCACATAATTTCGAAAAGTCATATAACTTCCGAAAGTCAGAGGTGCGCGACGTGGGTTCGAACCCGAGACCCTCTGCGTTGCAGTCTGTTGGTCTCACCACTGAGCTATCACTGCTTTTTTAGCTCCTTACAGAACTGATTTATAAAAAGAGGGGCCGTGAGTTTCTTGCTTGTTCTCACCTACTCCCTAGCGATGCTGAACATGGCAACAGGTAGACGTAAATTCACATCAATAAGTGTAACTTTGACGTTCATAAGTGTTACTTTGAGCCTGAATGAATAAGTACAGGGTTAATTGAAAAATAGTAATACCTACCTAAGTCCGTGACTTATTTATATCTTAACTAGCTAACCTGCGCAACTTCGTCTGCTTCATATAAGACAATTTTCCCCGTTTTACAACATTTTTCATTGATGATCTGCTCCTATTGGTCGTAGCGTGATGTTATATAGCTTATAGCCTTCCTCGATAAATGAGCTATCCAAACTTAAAAATTTATTATCATTTCGAAAATTTCTGAGATTAGCGCGTTCAACCAAACAAACAAATTATTCAGCTTTATTATATTAGTATAGATTAACAACGTTTGCCCTACATCTTTTCATCTTAATTAATATTATAAATGTAAATGTGAGTTTGTTTGTGAAGCTTTCACGCCTAACTACTCATTCGATCATCATGCAATCTTTCATACACATTGTCAGAGGTACAGAAAAGGGCAAGGGGAAACCTTTAAAAAAAAAGTTTGGGGCGATATCCGTTTATTTACAAGAGCTACATTAAAGCGAGTGAAGTCGCGGGCAAAATCTAGTCATTCATTATTTTATTTTATTTCAAACAAAAATACAGATATTGAAGTTGGTTGTTAATCGCACGACTAAGACTTAAGACTGCGCCGAGCGTAAGACAGATAATGACAGAGCTCGTGCGGCGCATATTCAAATCGGCGCGCGGCCGCCATAGTGAAATTGTATGAAGGATTTGAAATGATTTTTTGATAAATATGTATCTTTATTGTCAACCAATAACTTAAATATTTGGGACGGACAAATTGTAATATAACTATTGATGTTTCATTTAAGCTGTAAAATGGGATAGATTTCTACTGTTATTATCTAAAAATCACGTAACACGAGCTTACGTTTTTGCATTTTTCGTGCAAATTTAGGTAATTTTGTAGGCGAAAATATTAATTATTTTAAGTTTTTTACATGGAGTAATTGTAAACACATTCATTGTTATGGTAAATGTATATTTTATATTTGTATTAAACTAAAAGTGTTGATTTCATTCACTTAACTGTGACCGCCTGTTTTGGCACATTTCGCTCGGCGCAGTCTTAAGACTAGTCGCGGTCGCAAAAGAAAGTAGCGGTGTTACCGAAACAATTATTGATACACCGCGGGGGAGGCGTTGTGCAGGAGACCGAGAGCAGGCATTTGAAACTTGATAAAAGTTGTCAATTTGAACAACAGACATATGATTTTCTGTAATCTTAATTAAACAGTAAAGTTAATTCTATATTATATTTTAGAATGAAGTTATACCGAAAATGGACCGTGTTGTGCAGAAATGATACAGAGGTTCTTTTTTAATTTATCTTTAAGTATGAAGGATTTTTGAGTAAACATCAAGTAATGCAAATACCTATATTCAATTCTTTATAAAACTATATGCATAACATGATGTGGTAGGATAACAGTCACAAGAAAAATGAACTTAAATTTTAAATCAGCATAACTTTAATTTATATTTTTGTGGATTGGATCATTTCTGCACAACACAGTCCAAATATTATATAACAGAAATCAAAAAGGGAAAAACATAAAAGTAAATCCCTCTAATAGACGTCATAGAATTCCTCCGCATCACAGTCGACTGATAGTGCGCCCAGAAGACTGGCAGCATTGCCACGTTGAATGGCAATGCTTATACATAATACAATGTTATATTGTCTTCTATTTACGCGAATATTATTCATTGAAATTAAACTGCTATATACGTGCTGTGTGTGAACATGTGCAACAGGGGACCAACCACTACCTGAGATTTGACAAACCACAGATTCTCGCTAAAGAACACCGATTCCTACCAAGGATGCTTCGCGAGGCTATTGAAATCAAAAAACATCCTAATTTTAATAGAGAAGATGGTTGGAATGTACCACCAGCTTGGGATCCAGTAATAAAAATAGTCAAACCCAAGAAGAAGCAAACCACAGCTAGACTTCATGATACTTTGAGCTCATTCTGCGTAAATAGAAACACCAATTATTAAATTATGTTCGGGTACTTTGAAATAACTACACTGGAACATTGAGACAACTGCCATCTTAGTCTCCCCGTGACCATGGCTGCTGAAAAGCAACCGAAACGTCGGAGAAAGTGTAAAATAAAAATAAATTAAATCTAAATAGTTTAATAATAATTTAATTAGCTTAAAAATTAGTAAAGTTTAATAGTAGTAGTAGTGTAACAATTTTCAAAATTTTGTAATTAAGTGTCAAATAAACAACGCGATAAAATCCGTATATAGCAGTTTAATTTCAATGAATAATACAATGTTTTTTGGGAATTGTCTTAGTTTTGTAAAAAGTGGTAGAACAAAATTTGTTAAGTAAAGAAGGTATGGGTATTATTAATATTATTAATATTATTATTTAACTCTTTATTGTTTACCCTTCTTCACTATCTATACTAACTTCTACTATATGTCTAATATTATAATGTGTATGTACTCAAGTATGTACTCAAAAACGAAACGAACGATCTTAGACATATGTATATACCAGTGATGTTGAGAATATTCGCATCCGCATCTACAATAATCAACGCGGATTTTAATGCGGATCCAGATATAGCGTGGGTTATGATAAGAAATAAATCTGTTGTTCAGTAGTATGTTTACTTTATGAACCTTTGCAAAACAGGCTTGAACCTGCGAAGGTGGTGATGTTATATACTTTTTATTAAATAAGATGAACAATTTTCATCAACATCCGCATCCGCAATTGCGGAGCTTTCGCATCGATTTGGATATCCGCATCCGCGAATGTGAGATTTTAAATATCCGTATCCGCATCAGCGGATGTCAAAAAATCTGCATCTGCGACCTCCCTGGTATAATATACTATTAGAAAGCTGTATTATCAACGAGCAACATAGGCTATATTATATTTAATTAATTAAGTATTATTCCTAACAAAACTTTTATGAAAGCGAAGACGCGGGCAAAAGCTGGTCTTCTATAATTTTACTTTTTACCTCTGCTTGTCCTACTTTAAGAGTAAGCGTGAAGCGACACCGCAATGCGTACTGTTTTATACCGAAGTCTGTAGGACACTAGACAGTAGACGCCTAGCTCGGGTCCTTTTGTCCGGTAGAGGTCACGCGAGACCCAAACGAAACCTTTATTGATCTGTTAGGTGTACTCATAAAAAACGGTGACTGGTTTTTAAATGTATAGACTTGTTTATTTCTGTGGCTTATAAATATAGACATGGCGTAGTGGTGATTAAATGATCACTGCACTGAATGTTGCAGGTTCAATCTTGCGTGGAACTAAAATGTGTGTGATGTACAAATGGTTGTTTTTAGTCTGGGTGTTCTTTGTGTCCGTTGTTTGAATGTTTGTAAAGTTCCTGCGATACAGGGGGTGTTACTAATGAGAGTTGTCTTTTAAAAAAGAAATATCTAAATAAGTTGTCTCAAAATCAGGAAATTTAAATTTTAACAAGCTTTTAATCGCATACAATCTAGTCTCGCGTCCATATCCTCCAAGAGAAAGGTGTATTACACTCACATTTCGCTAGTTATGGGTTTAGGTGTCACGTAATGGTCGGCGAGACTATCGCCGTTTATTCAATACAATTCCAGACGTACTGCTATTGAGAATGTGTTCTTTGTATAATATTATGTACGTATGTATTTCCAAAAAAAATGTGTATATGTATTTTTATCAATTGTCTAGTACCCATAGTACAAGCTTTGCTTAGTTTGGGCTAGATGGCGTTGTGTGTATGTGATAGAATATTATTATTATATATGGATGCCAACTAGTCTATTATTTCTTTATTCCATATAAGAAATTTACTTTATATACAATATGCATGTAACCTATATTTACAAATGTACTAAAAAAGATAACATAATTAACATAATTACAAAAACACAAATAATTATAATACTAAATATTTACAAAAATGGTTTAGGCATCGTAGAATTCTTCAGCATCGCTGTCAACTGGTAACGTGCCCAGAAGACTGGCAGCATTGCCACGTTGAATGGCAATGCTGATTCTTTGGGCTAAGAAAAGACCAGCCTTCTGATCACGCGAAACGATGCTTATATATTATATTATATTGTTAAAAAACCTAATTACAAATTGCACGATTCTGGAATCGAACACTATACCTTATGCAGTCGCATTACCTACCGCTGCGCCACCAATTTATATGCAAATTAAATATCGGAAGGACATAAGAACAACTTTAGTTTGACAAAAGGAAAACGCTCTTGTCCGAATCAGACATCGAACCCGAGACCTGTATACTGCAGTCGCATGTACCGCTGCGCCACCGGGGCATTAATAATCATAAAAAATAACTTTAGTTTTACAAAAAGAAAACACAATTTAGTCCGCCTGCCATTTTAATCCTATCTATTATTATATTATATAATATTATAATATATGCGAATGTGAGTTCGTTTGTTTGTTTGTTAAGTTTTCACGCTTTACCTACTAGACCGATCATCATGCAATTTTGCATACACGATGTCAGGAGTACAGAAAAAGACATAGGATACCTTTCATCCGGAAAAAAAGGACCGTTACTAACCTAACCCATGTATATTTACACGAGCGAAACCGCGAGCAAAATCTAGTGTAATTATAAAAATCATAAACAATTCCGATACTTTTAGAGTTCGGAAAAACTCTTATACAACAGCTTTGTCCGTCCGTCCGTCTGTTATACAACTTGCAACTCAAGAACCGAAAGAGCTAGAGACGCGGTCAGCGCCATTCGACTCAGCATAGTCGATATACACCCGAAATGATTATGACCTTTGACCTCTGACCTCAAGGACACGTGATACCATCTTTCAACTCAAGAACCGTAAGAGCTAGAGACTCGTGGTCAACGCCATTCGACTCATCATAGTCGATATACCCCCGAAATGACTATGACCTTTGACCTCTGACCTCAAGGTCACGTGACACCATTTTTTCGAACTCTAAGATTTACGGCAATTCATGGCCGTTTCTCACTTTTTAATTTATGACTCGTAATTAAAAAGTAAAACAAAGCTATTATAACGTTGACATTTGAAAGCGCGGTTATGGCGACCTTATCTACCCTCGACATCAGTTATTATGAGTATAACCGCGTTAACTATTAAACTTTACTTTAAAGTAACTGTTACTATTACTTTTAGTGACTTAACTGTTAGGCGTTCCGCAGACGAGCCACCTGTGGCTAGTGAAAAGTTATTTACATGATTTTTGAGCAGCGATAGCTCAGTGGGGAGACCATTAGACGGCAATGCAGAGGGTCTCGGGTACAAACCCACGTCGCGCACCTCTGACTTTCGGAAGTTATATGACTTTTCGAAATTATGTGCGTATTTATTGATAATTATCGTCTGCTCCGTGCCTCGGAGAGCACGTTAAGCCGTCGGTCCCGGCTGCCATGAACATCTATGGCAGTCGTTATTGGGAGAGTGTCGACACAAAAGATCCCACTGGGTCGAAGCGTCGCCGGTCTGCACAGACTGGCCCCACATAAGATACATGATTTTTCATATGACCTATATGGGCTTGCTGCACTCGTGTACACAACTCACCACCGTTGGCAGCCCATTGTTACACAAATCGCAGCTTCTGATCAGTCGTGGCGACCACCGACCAGTCGTAACCGCTACCGACCACCATCGTTTACGCGTAACAGCCACTGGTGATGCGCTATAATCGCTGGTAACTGTGGTCGGTGACTCATATGCGCAGAGAGGCTTACACGTTCCATAGACGACGGACATAAAATCGAGCTTTGTTCGTTGTTGTCCGTGGATAAGGTCGTCACGGCAAGCAGTTGCGGTTTTGTTCTACCAGCCAACTGCCGCCAGACTGGGCCGATCAAGAACAGATATTTTGTACTTCATCTGCATACATATTGTTTCATAGAATTCCATATCCATAGAAATTAAACTACTATATACGGATTTTATCGCGTTATTTATTTGACACTTTATTACAATATTTTGAAACTGTCACACTACTACTAGATACTATTAAACTTTAGTAATTTTTAAGTTAATTAATTTATTAAAACTATTAAAACTATTTATATTTAAGTTTACACTTTCCCCGACGTTCCGTTTGCTTTTCAGCAGCCATGGTCACGGGGAGACTAAGATGGTAGTTGTCTCAATGTTCCAGTGTCGTTATTTCAAAGTTCTCTGATAACTTGTATTAATAACTTTTGACTTGCCTGTTTTAAGATCTTAGCGCTTCCTCGTATGTCTTTTTTGGCTGATATCTTGACACACGTAGGAATGATATCCATAGTTATATAATAAAGCTGAAGAGTTTTTTGTTCTTTTTGTTAGTGCTTATCTATGAAACTGCCAGTAGAATTTGAAAATGATTTTCTATTTGATAGCCTTATTATTGAGAAAGTTTATAGAGTATCTAACATCACGCTACGAGCTAAGAAAACGAAGCAGTAATCATAAACCAAGGAGGACAATCCAGTGTTTTAAAAATATCGGTCAAGTTGCCCGTTCCGTTATCGTCCGTCGTCTACGAAACGCCTTAGTTATTGTTAACACGTTTCCATTATCTCGACCTATTGAACACGTTTGTATTTTAATTAAAAGTATTTAAACTGTGTCTCCCAATTGTGCTAATTGCGGGGTAATACAGGATATATTGTGACTGCAACGAACATTTTATAATGTCATGCCTTAGCATAGACATTACTTTAATTTGTGACATTTCTGAATTCAGGAAAAATAAAACGTTTTTTATATTAATATTATTTTATTACGGTCTATTTGTTTACATTTTATATACATTATTGATTATTGCTACACTAAATGAGTTTAAATATTAACACATATTTAACACGTTGACAGCGGCACTCATTTTTGTATTCTTGCCATTCCTGTGGTACGGGGCGTTTAAGACCTCGTTTGAAAACTATCAGTGCGGTACGAGCTCATAGTGACCCCGAATTAAAGTAGATACACCACTGCATTATGTTTTAATAGGGCATCTCAGACATATATTCATCTCTTCCCTAAACTAAATCAAATTGAAGTTACGGCCTCCGCACGGCAAAAGAATCTATGTTTTTCTTAACCGCACCGCAAGGAAGACACATACGAGGCTCATTAGACCTCGTTCCGCACTGAACGTGTTAAAAAAAGACAACTCCTAATTCTAACTCCTAACTAATAATATTATAAATGCGAATGTGAGTTTGTTTGTGTGTGCGTTTCACGCCATCCTGAAATTTTGTATAAGGGGAACAGAAAATTACACAGGGTACCTTTCATTCAGAAAAACGTACTGTTACTGATATATCCTAACCTACCGTTCACTTGCGCGACCGATGCCGCGGGCAAAATCTAGTAATTATTATAAATGCGAATGTGAGTTTGTTTGTATGTGTACTCGACCGATCGTCATGAAATTTTGCATACACATTTTCAGGGATACAGTAAAGAATAAGCGATACCTTTCATCCAGGAAGGCTGTTCCCGAGCGATAGTCTAAGTCAAAGAAAAATCATTTATTCACTTTGGTCACAAAGTAACACTTATGAACGTCAAAGGGTTAGTGAGTTTATTATATCTACTGGATTTACATTTATGTTTGTTGCAAGGCTCAGGCAAAAGGTTGAGCCTATGAGAAGATACCTGCAAGAAACTCAAGGCCACTCTTTTAAATCGCCATCAAATTATTAGAATTATAAATTATAGAATCTACATTATCGCAAGTGTAGCCGCGTACAAAATCTAGTACTTAAAATAAAAAAGGTAATATTTATATAACTGGTTTAGACGTCGTTGAATTCTTCAGCATCGCTGTCAACTGGTAACGTGCCCAGAAGACTGGCGGATTGCCACGTGGAATGGCAGTGCTGATTCTTTGGGTCAATATGAGAGCTGGCCTTTCGTCTGAATATCTTCGATGCAATCAGAGGATATTGGCTTAATTCTTCTCCTTCGCTCATTCACATGTGCCTTATAATTATACTTCATTGGTCTGTTTGCCGTCCATTCTTTCTATATATCCTAACTATCTAATGTCCGAAATATCTAAATATATAGGTTTTGAATTAAAAGTAAATTAGTTTTCTCTCTCGTTTGGAATCAATTCTGTTTTGCTATATCCCGTAATCGCTCGGTTGTTCAAATTTTTGTAAAGTCACCCATTTTACAAACATTCATATTTGTCAAAAAAGCACTTCAAATCCTCCATACAATTTCACTATGGCGGCCGCCGATTTGAATATGCGCCGCACGAGCTCTGTCATTGTCTGTCTTACGCTCGGCGCAGTCTTAAACGAAGAATGACACTACTCACTAGATGTGTTCTTACTGAGGCAAAATTGGATATTTTCATTATAGAACTTATTGTCTTTATTAATTTTATAAAGCTGAAGAGTTTGGTTGAACGCGCTAATCTCAGGAACTACCGGTTCGAATTGAAACATTATTTTAGTGTTGGATAGCCTATTTATCGAGGAAGGTTATAGGCTAGGTTATATACCATCACGCCACGACCCACGGGGGAAGGAGTAATCATAAACGCGTGTGAAACCGCGGGCATAACTAGTAATTAATAAACCATGCCCTGCCATGCCATGTAAATATATATATACTAGCGACTCGCCCCGGCTTCGCACGGTTAGAAAAATATTAATTATACATATAAACCTTCCCTATAAATCACTCTGTCTATTGGTAAAAACCGCATGAAAATCCATTCAGTAATTTTTGAGTTTATCGCGAACAGACAGACAAACAGACGCTGCGGGGGACTTTGTATTGTATATGTAGGAATATGTAATGTTTGGCAATATTTATATATATAATTTATCTGAGTTTATTATATTTTAGGTTTATTTTTGTTCAATATAATATATAGCCTTAGTTGATTAAGTGTTACCGGCCCTACACTTTAATGGTGCATGGCCATAAGTGTTAGTATTTCTTTTGCTAGAATAAACATTAATATAATATTGTCTTCTGTTTACGCAAATATTATTCATTGAAATTAAACTACTATATACGGATTTAGTTGGTGTAGTGAACATGTGCAACAGGGGACCAAC
Source organism: Catocala fraxini (assembly GCA_930367265.1). Classification (NCBI taxonomy): domain Eukaryota; kingdom Metazoa; phylum Arthropoda; class Insecta; order Lepidoptera; family Erebidae; genus Catocala; species Catocala fraxini. The sequence goes on from OV884051.1 coordinate 1,144,477, forward strand.
CACTGCCTGAGATTTGACAAACCACAGATTCTCGCTAAAGAACACCGATTCCTACCAAGGATGCTTCGCGAGGCTATTGAAGTCAAAAAACATCCTAATTTTAATAGAGAAGATGGTTGGAATGTACCACCAGCTTGGGATCCAGTCATTCAAATAGTCAAACCCAAGAAGAAGCAAACCACAGCTAGATTTCATGATACTCTGAGCTCATTCTGCGTTAATAGAAACACCAATGATTAAATTATGTTCGGGTACTTTGAAATAACTACACTGGAACATTGAGACAACTACCATCTTAATCTCCCCGTGACCATGGCTGCTGAAAAGCAACCGAAACGTCGGGGAAAGTGTAAAATTAAATTAAATCTAAATAGTTTTAATAGTTTTATTAAAAAATTAAATAGTTTAAAAATTAGTAAAGTTTAAAAGTAAAAGTAGTGTAACAGTTTTCAAAATTATGTAATAAAATGTCAAATAAACAACGCGATAAAATCCGTATATAGTAGTTTAATTTCAATAAACATTAATGTAATAACTTCTGTATGTCCAAGTTAATAAATATTGATTGTCACAGAGGTTACATTGGAAAGTAGTCCAGTCTTACCCAATTTAGTTCCGATCTTATCCTTGACATGTCGAATAGTTGCTGCTCTCTTTGATAATTATAAAACGTTAACCAATTTGTTCATAAAAATAACACACATTACAAAGATACCTCCGTTTTTTACATTTAATTGTTGGACGGTTATCGGTATTATCCTAACTATACTAAAAAGGCGAATGTAAGGTTGTTTGTTACGCTTTTACGCCTTTACTACTCGACTGATCATCATGAAATTTCACATACATGTTGTCTGGAGAACAGAAAAGGATATAGGGTATCTTTCATCTAGGAAAAACTACTGTTACTACTAACCTACATTTACGCAAGCGAAGACGCGGGCAAAATCTAGTGTTATATAGCCTATGTTAATCCTAGATAAAGAAGCTTTCTAATAGTGAAAGAATTATTAAAATCGGTTCAGTAGTTTCAGAGTTTATCGATTGCTAGCTGTCAGGTTTTACTCACGTTTATGATTACTGCTCCGCTCCCGTGGCTCGTAGCTTGATGTTCTATAACCTATATTAATCCTAGATGAATAGATGAATAATCTTTCTAACGTCGAAAGAAATATTAAAATCGGTTTAGTAATTCCCGAGTTTATCGTTAACAAACAAATAAATCTTTCCTTTTCATAGTATTAGTGTGGACAAGTACCTGCTTTAGATAGTCAAAGTCAAAAATCATTTATTCATTTAGGTCACAAAGTAACACTTATGAACGTCAAAATATATAGGTTAGTGAGTTTACTAAGTTACTGAAGCTACATTTAGGTTAGTTGCTAGCTTCAGGCAAAGGGTAAGGCAAGAGGCAAGCAGGATAGAAAAACTCTCATAGGCTGAAGCCTATGAGAGTTTTTCTATCCTGCTTGCCTCTCCTCTTTCTTATGCCAAGGGGACAGCAGGCATTAAAAATAATTCAGTGGGTTTATAGTCCGGTAGTGAAGTGAAAGAAGGCGCGGGTCCCGAACCCAATAAACCGATCCGCCGATAGTGATGAGTTTAACTGCGGTGACTGTAGGTTTAAAGGTCAATGGGGATGGCGACGTAACGACTTTCGTTTCTTATTCTACGCAATTAGGGTTGTGATATCCTAGTAAAAGACCGTTGGATTCCCAGTCAGAGATTTCGTCTTCGATTCCAAGGCATCCCAAGACCTTTGACTTTTCCAATTTATGTGCGTATTAATTAGTTAACTATCACGCACTTTAACGGTGCAGGAAAAGATCGTAAGGAAACCTGCATGACTAAGAGTACTCCGTCGTGTTCTCGAAGATATGTGAAGTCTGTCAATCCGCATTTTGCCAGCGTGGTGAACTATAGCCCATCCCTTCTTACACTCAGAGCATACCCGTGCCCAGCAGTGGGTCAGTTTAAATACTAGGCTGATATTATTATTATGTAATAAGGGTTGCAATACGCTGGTATTTTTGGAACCAGCAGCTTTTTTTTTAAATTGTGGTACAGCCGTTTATGTCGGTAGGTAGTGCAAAGTCATTTATGCTTTAGATAATATTTACTTACGTTTACACGAACGTTATACATTAAAATTATACATCTATATCGGCTTTTAAGCTTTTCAGCTTTTGAGTTAATATGAATGAACCGTAAAAAAGTAGTTTTATTTCAATTTATTTGTGTTATAGGCTACGAGCCCGTACGCCTCTTGACTTTCGCCCCTTTCATAGAAAGACGGCTCCTATTTTGGGTGGATTTTAAGAAGAAACCTAACAAATACCTACTATGGGGCGAACCTTGAGAGGCGAACGGGCTCGTAACTGTGTTATAAATTGAAACTTAAAGGTCAAAGTTCTATTAGCTTACTGAATTTTGGAAGCCTCGTTTGCGCAGCAGTAGTTAATAGGTCTGACGTTGCATAAGGTCTCGTGTTCAATTCCTAGGTCAAGATATTCTCAGTAGCTGCTCTCCGAGTCTTGAACTGCTATTATATATATTATTTATTATTAAGTTAGTTATCGTTCGCTTTAACGGTGAAAAACATCGCGAGGAAACCTACATGTCTGAGAGTTCTACATAATGTCCTCGAAGATGTCTCTTGTAAATTATAATTATTGTTACGTGCTGGGTTCGACGGATGAGAATGCAAACCATATTACCGACTAAAACACGTTTTATTCAAACACACAATTAAATTTAAAACACAACAAACACTATACTACACTTTTCCACTGTAACTGCTTCAAACTGCGTAGTATTTCCGCTTCCGTTTGCTTCGATGAACACTTGACTGCTTAAGATTGTAAACTGACCTGGCGCGTGCGCTCTATTTATACGCGGGTAAAGCGTTTCTAGAGTTTTCTAGTAACGCCATACCCGGTATGTAAACAGTACGAAGATTCGAGAATGTGCCAGCGTTCTCTCCACGCGTCGCGTATCGACGAACTACGTAGTTCCGTAAGACGTCAATAGATGGCGGTGTAATAAATTATTAGACGGAACTGCCGAGTTTTCCCCAGAATGCCGAGAGATGACACTGGGCGTAACATTATTCAAATACTTTTTCTTTAATTATAGATATTCATAATAGTGCATGCAATGTTTGCTTATAATTGGATGTAACTTTTTATACAAAGCCTGTTATGCTATGTATTTTTATGTTGTTGTTACATTTCTAAGCAGACCATGAATAAATAAATTTGTGGTTTTTGTAATCGCGCACTGGGCCCGCAAGTTGGCCTATAGCCTAACCCTTTTTCATTCCAAAGGCTGGTCTCCTCCCTCAGGGTGTTCTTTGTTGTCGCTCGCCGCACCTATACATAACACAAAATGCTGTCTGCCGCCAGATTGATCGCCCCTGCAGCCAGGTCTGCCATCTTCAGCAACACAGCCCTTGTGCGGCCATTGGCTGCCATTCCCTTGCAGACCTAGGTGGTTCCTGCAGCTGCTGCCCAGCTATCAGCTGTGCTCTCCTTCCAGACCACTTCTGTCACCAAGGACATTGACTCTGCTGCCAAATTCATTGGTGCTGGTGCAGCGACAGTAGGAGTAGCTGGCTCCGGTGCGGGTATTGGAAGGGTGTTCGGCTCCCTCATCATCGGTTATGCCAGTAACCCCTCCATGAAGCAACAGCTCTTTTCATACGCCATTCTGGGTTGCCTAAGGCTATGGGTGTCTTCTGTCTTAAGAAGCAAATGGTGGCGTTCTTGCTGTTATTCGCTTTCTTAGCTAATTACTTTTAAGAACACTACTACTGCCATCCCACATGACGAGGTTTCAGTGTTATACTTGGCCATGGAATCGAATGTGTGGAAACCTCACCCCTTTTCACACAGTGTATACACTGTCTCAGTGCTGGCCTCTTCTCAGTATAGAGGGCTGATAATAATTAATAAAATAACATCTAATCATCCAATTACCATACACAAAAATATATAACATTATAAAAACATAAAAACCAAATCAAATGACGGTCTCCGCGGCGGTTTGTAATTAAATCCGACCAAAAATCCATCTCATGACCACCTAAAATATCACCCCGCGTTACCTATTGAATAAAAAGAATTACCTAAGTACTTGTCCGTGGGAGCTGGGTGAGTTACCGTCGTCTCGCTCTAACGTACTTGCAAACGGTTGCTGTTTCGTTCTCACATCTCGCTGCCCTCAGACATGTGACATCCCCGCGGGCCTTAAATGCGGTGTAGGGCTGTCGGACGCCGGCACGAGACGCTATTAAATTTTATTTTATTGTTTATTTATTTATGTTTGTTATGTTAATTTTTATGATAATGTTTTCGTTTAAGATGGAAGAAAAGGATGTTATTCTAACTGATATTATAAATGCGAATGTGAGTTTGTTTGTTTGTTGCGCTTTTAGGCCTTAACGATCATCGTGAAATTTAGCATACACATTGTCAGGGGTACAGAAAATGATATCGACACAGGAAAAAAAACTATTCCTAATCGAAGGAAGCCGCAGGCAAAAGCTAGCTCAAGCATAATACAACACTTACGTGTATGTTACTTGACAAATTGTAATATTCGGAATATACAATATTATTCGTTTTTAGAGTGATGCCGTACCAAATTAGCAAGTAAGATAACTCTAATGGCTTTGACTTTGTGTGTCGTTTTTTTTTTACCGCTACTCAGGCCATCATTCATCATCACCTTATTGACGATACATGCACGCACACACACACACACGCACACAGGCACACAAACACACACGAACTTACCATCATGCCGGACGCATCCTAATTCTTATAAAAATAGATTTCATAAGTTACTGCATATGTATCTATAAGCTGCAATATACGACTTTGTTTACTTCGCTAAAACTATAAAAGGAAATAGCGACATTTGAAAGTGAAAGTATCGTGACTGATTCGCCGTGGTGTCTACTAACACCGAAACATTCATTATAGTCGAATAAAACTTTCGTTTACCTTAAATATTCTTGTTTAGCAATTAATTGGAGTATCCGCCTAAAATAAAACGTCGGGCGTCATGAAAATGTGTAGAAAAGTAGCATGAATACATCGAATACTTTTTCAGGTAAATGAATTACAACCTTTTACGTTGTGTTTTGCAAAGTTTTATCAAATGTGACTCAGCTGTTTAATTGTGAAAACATGACAAACAAACAATCACTATTGCATTAAAACTTGTCTTAGTGAACCTCAGTTGAATTTTTTTCTATTTAACACGGATAATGATTATTTTCGGTAAGTATTCTAAGTTGATTGTGTAAGTGGATTGAATAAATGGAAAAAAGACTGTCCAATGAAATGAATATAGCAGTCGGTAGTAAGTAAAGATGTTCTTGAGAAAAGAATGTGATACGAATGCTCTGCAATCTTGACAAAGACACACTATGTATATAATATCATTTTAGTACAGGTGCGCTTTATACACATTGAAATAACGACGATAAAAACGCATAGTATGTCTCACATAGACAAATAGTCATACTTTGCCACACCGGGATCTCACAATTACACGAAAACATAGCCAAAAAATTCTGCAGATAATTGCTATAAAAATGCAAGGCAATGCAGTGTTAATATAAACATTATAAACACGATTTCCTTACATTGTTACGTGTTACGATAAAATCAATATTGTTGCTTTACAACAAAACAAACATTGTTCACTGTAACACACTTCAAGTCATTTCGCGTTGAAATTACCTTGGAAGTCGTTCGCTTTGACCGTACCTATTCAGAGAGAATGAAATGTCTCGAAAGAGCGACCGTTCCTTCTTTTCTCGGTCCAAATAATATGCTGCAACTTTCATCAGACTAAATTACAATAAAGTAAAAACGATAACAATATAAATATCTTTAACACTTCTTATCGGTATTTTTTACAAATCATCTGGTTTGATTTTTGAGGTCTTCCGCTTTCCGATAACGTACTAAGGTTTTCTAGAAGATTCCCGAAACACCCTACATAAACGTATCAATCTTTTAATTATTTTTTGACCCCTAAAGAATAGTGGCCATTTTAACCACGGCGCTATCTATACTCCATAAATAACAAACAGACAAACGATTAATATACTTGACAAATGATAATTGGCCAAACCCGTCGTCCGCTCGTTATAATTTCCTGTAATATGGGAAATAATAAATTCTATGCACACACATTTTTAAATATTGCTGTCGAACTAGGATATCCTGCGCTGAATACGCCTTGTGACATTACGCCTGCATGTATTTGAAAGGAAAGGCAAAGGTGCAAGATTTTTTTTTTATGCGACTTAGTTGGCAAACAAGCATACCGGCCCACCTGATGGTAAGTGGTCGCCGTAGCCTATGGACGCCTGCAACACCAGAGGCATCACTAGCGCGTTGCCGAACCTTTAGGAATGGAAAAAGAGAAAAAGGACGTGGGAAGGAGAAGGAGAGGGAAGGGGGTGATTGGGCCTCCAGCACTCTCACTCACCGAACGAACCATCAGTAGGAATACTACTATTTCACGTCGATATTCTGTGAGAGGGTAGTCCTTCCCCGGTCGAGCCGCCCCATTCATGCTGAAATCAGCGAGGCTCTACTACTCCGTAAAGAAAAAGAAAAGAATAATTGGAGATGTTAAACAGATTAAACAGATGTGATTTTATTTCCATTTCATCATACATAGATTCACGCCTGTTTCCCAGACGGGTAGGCAGAGACTACGGATTTCCATTTGCTACGATCCTGACACACTTCTCTGGCTTCATTCACTTTCATCACATTCCTTATACACGCCTGTCGGTTCAAGGTGCTCTTAACCTGGCCTTTGTCCAGAACGCCTACGATCTGATCAAGAAACGTTCGCCTAGGTCTTCCTCTTGCGACTGTTCCATTCACACTAGCCTTATAAACTTTCTTAGTCAGTCTTTCCTCGTCCATTTTATCATATGGTTGATATAATCAACTCGCTTTAGAGTTGCTGAGCCCGATCCGCTTAGCAAGCCAAATTTGATATCTGTAGGTAGGTACAAAACTTGCATGCTACTCGGTATGAATATTACCTACTTCTTGCTAATCTTATTAATATTACAATTAATGTGTAAGTTTTGGTTCAGATTTTACTCACATCAAGTTATTTATATTATGTATGTATCCTATGTGGGGGCCAGTCAGTGCAGACCGGCGACACTTCGACCCAGTGGAATCTTTTGTGTCGACACTCTCCCAATAACGACTGCCGTAGATGTTCATGGCAGCCGGGACCGACGGCTTAACGTGCTCACCGAGGCACGGAGCAGGCGATAAATGTTAATAAATACGCACATAATTTCGAAAAGTCATATAACTTACGAAAGTCAGAGGTGCGTGACATGGGTTCGAACCCGAGACCCTCTGCATTGCAGTCTGTTGGTCTCCCCACTGAGCTATCGCTGCTGTTTATATTAAGTATCGCTCGCTTTAACAGCGAAGGAAAACATCGTGCAAGTTTAAGAGTTCTGCATAGTGTTCTCAAAGACATGTAAATTCTGTCAACGCGCTCTGAGCCAGCGTGGTAGAATATGGCCTACCCCTTCTCGATTCCGATATTGTGACCGTGATGTTATATTATAATATAGTCAATGCTACTTTTGGATAAAATTGCATTCTAATCCGGTATAGTAGTTTCTGAGCTTATCAATTACAAACAAACACGAATCATTCCTCTTTATAACACAAGTGTAGATATAGCATACTAAATAAGACAAGTAACAGTTAACAGTAACAGTTTTACAATCATTTCGCGTTGTTAAAAAGTGTTTTAAAATAAGCAACGCAATAAAATTCGTATAACATATTTAATTGCGATACAAGACCAGTAAGAAAATGGACTGTCAACGTCGCAACCGCACTCAAAGAAAGTCGCAAGCAACAAACAACTAAGTACGTCAAGCTAAACAGTCACGTTGTCGCGTCGCGTGTGCGACAACCCTGCCGGCCGCCGCCCTCTCACATAAAATCAATATTTATGGAGGCCGCTTCACCTCTCCTGGATGTACCGCTCGGCTAGCACTGTCTCTCTTTATGTCCATTATTGCATATCGATTGCGTTGCCAACTGCTAATATACACAACACACACTACACACCACACACGGCACACGCGACGCCCGTACATGTTTCACTCGACGCGATCGCTTGGGGATGCTTTAGGAAACGATGCGTTGATTCTTTATTACTATTATTATATATACATTTTGCCGGGAAAATGTAGGTTATGTCAATTTACTATCATTCAGGAACAGTATTTTTTTCTGGATGAAAGGTACCCTATGTTAAACTATAGATGGTCGATAGCCTAGACGCCGCGAATTAGTCAACAGTTCGTAATGTCATGTCTCTTAGATTACAAAAAAATATACGACTTGCAAGAACTATTTGTTGTTTGCTTTAGGGAGATGAGAGAAGATAGGTCTCGCGTGTTCCTTGGTGAAAGGTACTCTATTCTGTAGCCCCGACAACGTGTATGCGAAATTTCATTATGATCAGTCGATTAGTTAACGCGTGAAATCGTAATAAACAAACAAACTCACATTTATTTATTTATTTATTTAAACTTTATGCATAAAATTATACATCGGCGGACTTAATGCCAAGGGCATTCTCTACCAGTCAACCTTAGGGTGATGCAGAGATCAAATAAAGTAGGTGCATAAAGTAGCCTGATGGACACAATATATACATACCAATAAACATATTTAATACACTAAATAAAATATATACTCACATATATATATATTCATATAGATATAGATACATGCATACATAAATACATACATACATATCATACGTATTAAATTAATGATGAGAAAAATCTGATAAACGGTCGAGGAGGAGAGCACGTACTTTTAACTTGAAAGTGTAACGGTTTGTGGACATCCTAACTTCATGAGGGAGCGCATTCCACAGTATAACAGACTGGACAAAGAAAGAAGAATGAAGGAAACCAGAAGTATGAGAGGGACAAAGTAAGAGAAGGTTATTAGTAGAACGAAGATTTCTATCATGATTAGAACATAGGTATTGGAAAAGGCAGGTTAAATAACTGGGGGCATTTGGTGAAGTTAGAACATAAAATAATACTGTAAGGGCATGCAAACTACGGCGTTGACGAATGGGTAACCATTTTAAAGTGGATCTATGAGATGAAATATGGTCATATTTACGAAGATTATAAATGAATCGAATGCAGTTATTTAGAAGTCGGTCATATTTATTGAGTAGATCTGCATTCAGGTCATAGTAACACACATCACCATAGTCAATTAAGGGAAAGATCAAAGTCTGTACAAGCATTATTTTTGTCTTAGATGGGAGGAAATTTTTTAGCCGATACAAGGCGCGCAGCGTTCCAGTTACTCTCTGACTGACACTAGTAACCTGAGATTGCCAATTCAAGTTGGAGTCAATGAGCAAACCCAGATCCTTTACAGTAGGACTGAACGGTATATGTGTCCCATCATACACAACAGGAGGTAAAGTACTGGAGTCCAACCTGCTTATCAATCGTTGACTTCCAACTAAGATTGACTGGCACTTAGCCGGGTTAACAGATAATCCAAATCTGCCCGACCAGCTCCTAATTGTTTCAAGATCAGCATTTACTTTAGAAATGGCTCCAGGAAGATTATCCGTAGTGTCTTGAGCATATAGCTGCAAGTCATCAGCATAAAGATGATACTTGCACTGAAGGTTCGTAGTTATAAAGTTAATAAAAAGAGAAAATAATAACGGAGATAGAATGCCACCTTGAGGAACCCCAGAGTCGAGGTCACGCCAAATCGATGACATGTCATCGATGTGTACTGACTGCTGGCGTCCCTGAAGATATGTTGAGAACCATTCAAGTACACCAGGTGAGATATTAAGATGGGATAGGATCGCTAGCAGGATGTCGTGACTGACGGTATTGAAGGCGTTCGAGAAGTCAACCAAAGCCAACACAGTGACTTTGGTATCCTCCATGCCCATCCTGATATCGCCAGTCACTTTGAGGAGAGCGGAAGTAGTGCTGTGCCCAGGCCTAAAGCCAGATTGGAGAGGACTCAATAGGTTATTCAGGTTCACAAACTGTGCTAGTTGTTTGTGTACACATGCTTCGAGCACTTTAGATAGGAAAGGAAGAATGGATATGGGTCGGTAGTGGTTTGGAAGGGAAGGACTAGGTACCTTAGGAAGAGGGATAACAAAGGCGCTACGCCACAAGGAAGGAAAACTCCCAGTGTCAAGAGAAAAATTGACGATATGGGATATGGCAGGAAGGAGTTGATCAAGAATTGGTGTGATCATAGGACGACTAATACCATCACAGCCCACAGCCTTTGACTTGATAGACAGGATTATCTTTTTGATCTCACCCGGGTCTACAGAAGAAAACAAAAAAGGATCAATTTTGGGCCTGGGTAGGTTAGCTAAGTAATCCAAAGTACAACGCTTGATTTGTTGATCCAGCATAATAGAAGAGGTGAAATGTTGATTGATATCATCCAAATCAATCGTTGTACGCAGATCACTTTGTTGCTTGTTGCCAATGCCTAGGGTTCCAAGAAACCGCCAAATATCAGCAGGAGATGAGGATGTTATACTATCGAGAATATGGCGGCGTTTTGCATTACGTATCATCTGATTACACCGATTCCTAGCAACTTTAAAAAGAACCCAGTTGTCATCAGAGCGATCCTTTTTAAAAGTGCGAAATGTACGATCCCTGCGCCGCATCGCCATTCTAACACCTCTTGACATCCAAGGGGCGGGCGGACGCTTCACCTTAATTCTACGGACGGGAGCGTGGACGTTATAAAGGTTCACCACGGCGTTATTAAAAATAACAACCTTTTGACACATTCACATTCGCATTCATAATAACGGTGTGTTCAACGGTGAAGAAAAACATCGTGAGGAAACCTGCATGTCTGAGAGTTCTACATAATGTTCTCGAAGATGTGTGAAGTCTGCCAACCCGCACTGGGCCAGCGTGGTAGACTATGTCTCAACCCTTCTGATACTGAACAGATGCCCGTAGAACAGTTTATATTCAGGCCTGATATTATATATTACTAGTTGAACGTTGTTCAGCTGTGATGGTTTACTTTACGACCTATTCTCATATCTACCAAATACTTTTGAGTAGTACAGCCTCGCTGATTTCAGCATGAATGAGCGGCTCGAACAGGGAAGTACTATCCTCTCAGAATATCGACGTGAAATAGCAGTATTCCTACTGTTGTGTTTCGTTCGGTGAGTAAGAGTGCCGGAGGCCCAAACACCCTCTTGCCCCCTTCCCACATCCTTTTTTCCTTTCCTAAAGGGTTAGTAACGAGCAAGTGATGCCTCTGGTGTTGCAGGCGTCCATTGGAAGCAGTCAAATCTAAGACGGTACGCTTTCAGCGATCATTTCTCCCACGTACGTGCAAGCTCTGGAATGAGCTGCCGGCTTCGGTGTTTCCCGAGCGCTATGATATGTCCTTTAAACGAGGTTTAAAGAGAGTTCTTTCACGGTAGGCAGCGGCTTTGCTGTGTCCTGACATTGCTGAAACCCATGAGCAGCGGTTACTACTTTCCATCAGGTGGACCACTTGCTCGTATGCCACCACAGGAAATACAAACAAATAATCAAATCTTTCCTGTTTATAATATTAGTATAGAAAAGCAGCGATCGTCTAGAGACCTTAAGTCTGCCACGTAGAGGACTCCAGTTTGACACTTAGTACTCTCATCCCGGACAACGCAAGTGGAACCGCGGTCGTGAACAAGTTCTTAATAAAATATGATTGTACAAGTTCGTAGACCGAATCCTTCTATATAAACTATTATCATTAACATAATGAATACGTATCGATAAGAATATTCCGGTTTTGTGGAATTCAAAAAAGGGTTTTTGTTCAACTTGGTATGTTAACGGCTTTTGATGTGATGTCAAACTGTACTGCGACCATCCGTTTTGTTTATGCTATACTAGCTGTCCTTGCGGATTTACTCACATTGTGATTGCTGCTCGACTCTCGTTGCTCATAGCGTGATGTTATATAGCCTGGGTCCAGCAGTTTTTGAGTTTATTCATTATTTTTATGAGATGCGGCATGAGAGTAGATATAGTGACAAGAATAAAAAGGGTATGTTAAGCTGGTTTGGGCATGTAGAAAGAATGGACGAGGAAAGACTGACTAAGAAAGTTTATAAGGCTAGTGTGAATGGAACAGTCGCAAGAGGAAGACCTAGGCGAACGTTTCTTGATCAGATCGGAGGCGTTCTGGACAAAGGCCAGGTTAAGAGCACCTTGAACCGACGGGCGTGTATGAGGAATGTGATGAAAGTGAATGATGCCAGAGAAGTGTGTCAGGATCGTAGCAAATGGAAATCCGTAGTCTCTGCCTACCCCTCTGGGAAACAAGCGTGAATCTATGTATGTATGTATTATTTTAATCTATTTAAAGAAATTACAATTTTCGCACTGAGAATAATTCCTGTATCCAAGCATTCAAACAACGGACACAAAGAACACCCAGACTCGCAACAACCATTTGTGGATCACACTGTTCCGTTTGAGATTCGAACCCACAACACTTAGTGTAGTGGCAGCGGTGATACAACCACTTAAACCACTACACCATCAGTTCATTCATTACAAATATAAATACCAATATTATCTGTTTATAATATAATAATAATATTCTACCACATACACACAACACCATTTAGCCCAAACTAAGCAGAGCTTGTACTATGGGTACTAGACAATGGATAAACATACCGATAATGTCGAGTTAATATGAATATCTTTAATGCTTGACGTTTCGACTAGGTTACAAAAGTCGCAGCAAAAAATAACTTTAAAAAAATACATCCTGCGCCTGATCTCTCTCTGGTCGTGTCGGATTGACGTCCCATCGTATCATGAGAGTTAGGGAACAGAGAGTACCTAGTGTACTCTCTGTTCCCTTTGACTGTTTACGCACACACTTGTGCAGCATAATATCTCCTGCGCAGACGGCCATTCGTTGTTAAATTTGGCCGCCTTGAAAGACCTTATAGACTTTATGCCTGTTGACTTAACTAGTGCCTATTAATTAACTATTTAATACGCACATAACTTTGAAGTCAGAAGTGCGTGCCCTGCGAACAAACTTGCGATCTCTGCATAGCAGTCCAATGATTGTCCACTAGGCTATTGTGAGTCTATCTACATATGTATTAAACTGCAACAGTAGGTACTAATATTTATTAAAATCAAACTACTTTATACGGGTTTTATTGCGTTGTTTATTTAACACTTCTATCACATAATTTTAAAAGTATTACTGTATTAATAATTTTATGTTTCAACATTACTAATATTTATTTAATTAAACATTGTAGTAATAAGTTAGGTTTGCTTCTGTCGGCCACCTGACTGACGTGAAATTTTCCTAGCAGTATTATATATGTGAAATGTTACAAGGTGTAATGATAGGTTTGTTCCGCATTCGTCCCTTATGTTTCGTTCTAAACGTAGAAATATGCATTCGTCCTAATTATTGTTCCTTGTATGCCCCTAAATTTAAATAATATAAATTTTAATGTAATTCCTATTTCGTCCTAAACTATGTTCTTTTTCTGTCCCTGTGTTTTTGTATGGTATTTTTGTTGTACCGTCGATCGTCCGAAAAATATTATAAGATACCTTATTGATCACTCGACAAAACTTTTAGCTTATGATTGAATGACATCACAAGCCCTACAACGAAATGATTTACAATAATTTTTAACCATGTTTTTTTTGCTATCCATATGCACAAAAATGAAGGAAGAAAAAAGAAAAAATAAAAATGGGGGCATGTGAGGAATATTTTGGAATGTTGGACATAATGTATGTAAGAGTATCATACGTAAGAGTAGGTAACTTTTAAAAATGCATTTTACTGCAGTGTCTGGCTGCAATATAGAGGCAACTGGCAACTTACAAGTTCTATAAACTAATCCAATTCCAATCCAAATGCAGAGCTGAACGTTTAGCAACAGAAATCAATTACGTCGAATATTCGCCCAAGTATTCGGCGTACACAGGACCAACAAGATAGATAGGTAAATATTTGGACCCCAGCAAGCATAAACAACATTTGTTATACTGTTCTGCTTGTATTGTATAGTGCAGACATGGAATATCTCTGTCGAAGGATGTGGCTGACGTCTTGAAAAGCCTTTTGATTGTTATAAAGCTAACCATTTTATCAGCTTTATATACTTTATTTAACTATATAAAAAGAAGATATGCTGTGCGACGGTGACATCTTCCATTCCAATAGTTATGGAAATAGTACTACATCGTCATAAACGTGCTTAAACAGCGGTACAGTAAATAACTTTCTTTGTAAGAACGACGCACATTGCATTTAACAATTATACTAAATTATACACAGCTCGATACAGTAAAAGCTTTGAATACCACTTCGCTAAACACTCGTTGATTTAGCCGAATATTCAATAAATCTGCTGAATACCGAAAAAGAAATGATTATTAGCCCATCCCTATATAGAAACAATGGAAATAACGAACACCCAAACTCGGATAGTTGATTTCGGGATCTTATTCAATTTTTATTCAAGTGGAGTAGTGGTGAGACGATAATTTAAACCACCGCGCCAATCCTAAGATTACGTTCCTTTTTAATTATACAGCAATACGACTAGCCTTCAATCAAATCAAAGATTGATAATAGATGGATGAAAATGTGATGAGTAATACGTCCATTGTACACTAGATGGCGCTATAAGGCACTTGTGGGAGAATCGTTTCATGAACTAAGATCTTACAGTAAGTATTTACCAAATTTAAAAATCTTTCGAATGGGTCTAAATCCATAAAACACACAACAAACAAAATTTAAACAGAGTCGAAATCTTTCCATAGATACTTTTTGTCTTACTTTTATATTATTTGGTAAGGTTACAAAATTGGCTCAGTGAATTTTGTAAACGATTGATCATGATATATCGATCATGCAAAAGATTCATTCATTCTCCATAAGAGGTCGTTACAATTTGTCCATAAATTATAGAAGAAACGTCAAAATAATGACCTCCGCCCCGGGCACTGTTTCGCACCGCTCGCGTCGCGCGCCCTTTCTTCTCACACAAATTGTCTATGGGTACAAACCACCGTGTCAAAATATATTTTAGCCCATTCGTAGAACAAAGGCCGTGACTTTGTCTTTTAAATAATATATCATAACATTTATTTAGTCAATAACGTAATAGTAACATAATTTAATTTAGGCTACCGTAGAAGTAGCACCTTTCTTTATTGCCTTTAAATTATCTTTTTATTAAAAGAACACCAGGATATCAATATTATCTCTGAATCCCGATCTATAGACAAGTATTAAAATTAAAAAATCACCCTAAAATTAAACAGCTGTCTACGGATTTTGTCGCGTTGTTTATTAAAAACAAAACACTTTTATTATATAATTTTGAACCATATTACTACTATTATTAAACTTTACTACAATAAGCTATTTAAATTAATTAAATCTATTTATATTTGAATTTACATTTTCCCAGATATTTCGGTTGCTTTTCAGCAGCCATGGTCAATCCTAAAGTTAACGTCAACTAAAATTATTTTATATGCCTAATTATAATTTAAGAACTAAAATCATTGCTTATAGTATTACTGTTTTACATGCCATAAACATATAATATATTAAAATTAAACAAACTTTATACGGATTTTATCGCGTTGTTTATCTTTATACAGTTAATTCTACTGTACGTGTGTATGTCACTGAACTCCTAAAAGCCTGGACCGATTTTGAAATTTTTTGTGTTTGTTCACGTGGATTCGAGGATTGTTTAGTTTTGGGTTTTTTTTATTTTATTTTCTTCGTGTGTGCAGGACGACGTCTGTTGGGACAGCTAGTTTTTTTATAAAACACTACTATTACATAATTTTGAAACTTTAAACTACTATTGTTAATCACTTTTACTAGTTAATGTTTACTTCATCATCATCATCATCATCATCTCAGCCGAAAGACGTCCACTGCTGGACATAGGCCTCCCCCAAGGTTTTCCACACAGACCGGTCTTGGGCCACCCGCATCCAACCGCTTCCCGAGACCCTTACCAGGTATGTTTACTTCAATTTAAGATATTTAAATTATACAACTATTTAGATTTAATTTAATTTTTATTTTATTATGTATTAATAGTGTTTAATAAAAAATAAACAACGCGAAAAAATCCGTATAAAGTTAGTTTAATTTCAATGTATAACATTCGCGTAAATATAAAACAATATTACATATAATATGTTTTTTTTTTTATTACAAATGGTTGTTTTTTTATATAAGACAACGCACGAGAAATAATTTCTGAGTACCAGTCTTTACGAACATTGTGAGGATAGGCACAAAAATACAACTGACAAATAGTAGTACTGCACGGATGGCGCAGTAGTGTAAGTGGTTACCCTGCTGCCGAGCTGAGTGTTGTGGGTTCGATCCCCATACGGGACAAAAAATTGTGTAATTAACAAATGGTTGTTCCAAGTCTGGGCGTTCTCTGTATCCTTTGTTTGAATGTTTGTGTAGTCCCCAGCGACACAGGAATTATTCCTTGAACGGGAGTTGTCTTTTAAATAAAAGAAAGGGTTGTCAGACCCAGGCTCGGTACAAGTTTTGGAAATTACACATATTTTTGTTGCGTGTAGGGTTGAACCCCAAACACCGGGCACATTATAATGCCTATGTATGTATTTACAATTAAAAAGTATATATGTATGTTTATCTATTGTCTAGTACCCATAGTACAAGCTCTGCTTAGTTTGGGCTAGATGGTGTTGTGGGTATGTGATAGTATAATTATATTAAATATATTATTATATATTAACAGTGGCGGGGCGACCTTTTAAACCACTAAACCATACGCGCGTGTTATTTATTTTAATTTTGTATATTTACTAGGTTTTCCAGCGGCTTCGTCCGTGTACGCATATCGGGTATCCTATGCGTTAGTCCAGGACTTTGTCTATCTGAATGCTGAGCTTCATACAAATCTGTTTAGCAGTTTCCGTTTAATTGAATAACAAAACATTTAAGCATCTTCACAAACTTTCACATTTATATATCTATATATATAAAACTCTTCCGTTACTGAGTGACTGACAGACAACGCACAGCCGAAACTACTAAACGCAAGAAGCTGAAATTTGGCATGTATGTTCCTAGGAGAGTGTAGGGGAGCACTAAGAGAGGATTTTTGGAAATTCTACCCTGAAGGGGGTGAAAGGGGTGAAACCCGATATTCACACGGGAACGAGACTTACGCGGGTGAAACCGCAGGAAAACTACTAGTCTATACTAAAATTATTGGAATATTTGTTTGTTATTGATTAACTCTGAAACTACTGAACCGATTTAATCATTCTTTACCCATTAGAAAGCTACTGTATCCACGTTAAAGATTACTGTTTCGTTCCCGTGGCTCATAGTATGATGTTATAATTATAGCCTTTAACCTTCTTTAAGAACTGGGTTTAGTAGTTTTAGAGATAAGCGCGGTCAAACAAACAAACCAACTCTTCAGCTTTTTATATTTGTATAGAAAAAAATATATATACGAATATAAAATCAAATATTAAAATATGGCTTGTTCGAGCAGTAGTGCTCTAATGAGAAGCAGGCGAGGAACTCATGGCCACTCATTTCAATCGCCAATTGTTTACTATAAGATTCTTAACAATACTCTTCTTCTCTCTTAGCCTTTATTATTCCCAAGTCACTTGGGGTCGGCTTTTCTGGTCTAACCGAATTTGACTGGATATCAGTTTTTACACAGAGCGGCTGCCACCTGACCTCCGCAACCCGAAGGCTAACGATACCCTAAGGCTAGACCAGTGTCAGGATATTAGAGGGTACTGACTTTCCCAATAACGACTGCCATAGATGTTCATGGCAGTCGGGACCGACGGCTTAACGTGCTTTCCGGGGCACGGAACAGGCGATAATTGTCAGTCAATACGCATATAATTTCGAAAAGTCATATAACTTCCGAAAGTCAGAGGTGCGCGACGTGGGTTGGAACCCGAGGCCCTCTGCATTGCAGTCTGTTGGTCTCCCCACTGAGCTATCGCTGCTATTATATATAATATATAAGATTGTTAACAATACTAATTAATGTTATTACTTCTTTTCCTTATATGAGGTGCTGTGTGATAAAATAAATATTTGGAGGAAAATTATACCTAATGTTCTTAAAGTATTCATAGTTATAAACTTATAAAGTCTTGTTGAACGTGCTAGAATAACGACGACGTATTAAAAACAATGTATTGAACGCTAGATGGTCCCACGGTTTCACCCGCGTTTATCGTTACTGCGCCGCCCCTCTGGGTCGCAATAAGGTATCCAACACTAAAATAATTTTTCAAATCGGACTAGTAGTTCCTGAGATTAGCGCGTTCAAACCAACAAACAAACTCTTCAGCTTTATAATATTAGTATAGATTGGATTATAAGTATAACCAAGTGACGCCTAGTGGGAGATCGTTGGACTGCCACGCAGAGATCTTGAGTGCCATCCCAGGAACGCACTTCTGATTTTTAGAAATTATGTGTGTATTCATTAGTTAATTATCGAAAGAAAACACATGAGGGAACCTGCATGTCTGAGCGTTGTTCATAATGTTCTCGAACATATGTGAAGTCTGCCAACCCGCACTGAGCCAGCGTGTAGGACTTTTTTTTTTTAACGTTTGTTAGTGGCGGGGCCGCGCGTATCGCTTTGACATGCAATCGCGACCCCGCCGTGTGAAACGGCAGGCCACTAAGACTGACTGACCACAGACACAAAAAATATTTCCTCCACCGCCCCCCTGGAGGTGGGGACAAAGACACGACACAGAGGCGCACGTGGGAACACGCACGCCGCCTCTCAGACCTGGTAGCGAGCAGGCCTATGCAGCCCACCACCCCCAGGTCAAACCTCAGGGTGGCACGTGTTGGACTATGGCCCAACCCATCTCACACTGAAAATAGGTCCGGCCCAGCAGTCTACATATAAAAAGGGCTGATATTATTATAATAATTAACACCCAAATAAATCATTAATTTGTCGTACTTTTTTATAAACATATTATCAACACAACCAGCGCCATAATTTCTATCATAAACCTTTACACAAATGAGTGATATCACACAATACTCAACAGTTTATTTAAACGAAACCTGCTTGGCCTCCTAATGATATATAATTACGAAAGCCTAAATGTATGTCTATAATAGAAGAACGAGAACAAACAGGTTTAATAATAATCTTAAATAAATAATCTCTATAAGTATTGTTATATACTCTACGCCTTTGTCAACTTCCGTCAATAGTGACTATTTAATCTTGACCGTTGTGACGTTATAATGCTCCCCCTCGCATGCCTTGTTTATGAAGATGCGTAGGGAGCGTGGGAGGTCTTGTCGACTGGTCGGGCTACCTCAACGGGAGCATTGACCTCACATATGTGGTGACCGCTTGCTGTCAAGACAGGCGAATCAATCTGCCATCGATATTATACAGTTTATAATCTGTGCTGGATCATTACAATGCATTGTCTGTGATCAATCATGCCCGCCATTTTACGTGTTCTTAAAGTAAAATGAATTAAGAATTTCACAATATTTTCTTAAGTTTACGCAAATGTTAATTAAACTACTTAATACGGATTTTATAATGGTTTATTTAAAACACAACTTTTAGATAATTTAGAAACTATTAAACTTTACAACTATTAAATTATTGAACCAATTCGATTGTAACAGAGATGGCTCGATATTTGGCGACGAAATTACTTTTGCTTACCCAAAATTTGTTGAAATTTAAATATAATACTTTCTTTATTATTATGCCAATTATAGTTGAGAAGACTAATAACCATCTCAAGGTCAGGCACTCATTCATGTCTTTTTAACCCGTATTGAAAGGAATTCTCTTGTTGACGATTACTTTTATGGGCCTGTCGTTTTAAAATGGATGCTATTTTTGTCGTTTTCATATTTCGGTTCGGAAACTGGCATCAACTAGCAGTATTAGCGCTATCTGTTCGTCATAAAAAGAATTTGTATTTAACATCGACTCTTTTTTGACTAAGGCTACCGTTTATTATGCCTAATTATCTCTTTTTATAAAATACTAGATTTTGCTCGCGGCTCCGCTCGCGTAAAAGTAGGTTAAGTTATGTTAGTAACAGCACTATTTTTGTATAAAATAAGCCTATGTTACTCGCTGATAAGTGATAATATAGTTTTATAATGATGAAAGAATTTTAAAAATTGGTTGTGTATATACAAACAAACAAAAAATCTAATCTTTCCTCTTTGTGATATTAGTATAGATATCTCGATCGTAGACAGTCGGCATTTTTTAAATATATCTAGTTAGGTATAATTATAATATATGGCATTATTATGCAAATATATTTAAAAAAAACTCGTAGATATTACTTTCTATCTAATAGATTACTTATCTATTATTATAAAACTGAAGAGTTTGTTTGTTTGGTTGAACGCACTAATCTCAGGAACTAGGTACTGGTTCAAATTGAAAATTATTTTAGTGTTGGATAGCCCATTTATCTAGGAAGGCTATAGGCTATATAACATCACGCTACGACCAAAAGAAGCAGAGCATGAAAGAAAATTTAAAAAACGGGGCAAATTCTTTTATGTGAAGCAGACGAAGTTGCGCAGGTTAGCTAGTGTTGTCATATACACCCGTTCTCCTATTGGCCAGTCGTTTGTGAGTCACCAAGTCACCACTGTCGCTACTACGCGGTGAGTCGCTGAGTTATTTGGGCGATCAGTGACCACGTGCATTGTTTATGCACGTTGCTGCTCTCATATTCCGTTGTTGTCGACCGAGTTGTCGACGACCAGTCGACAGTGCGTAAATCATTACGCACTGTCGACTGTCATCAGACTTTTATGCTTAGGAAGCAACAAACGAACCAAAATAAACGCCTAGTCGTCAGACGACGAACCGTTCATTTACAAAACCGAGTCATAACTGTCTGCCTCAATGGTGTAGTGGTTAGTATAACCGACTGCCACGCCTGAGGTCGCGGGTTCGATTCCCGCACAAGTCAAACATGTGTGCATAAACATGGATGTTTATCTTGTCTGGGTGTTTCTATGTATAATATGTATGTATTTACAGAAGTATATATGTATGTTTATCCATTGTCTAGTATGCATGCATAGTACAAGCTATGCTTAGTTTGGGCTAGATGGTGTTGTGTGTATATAAATATGTTTTAGCTGTAGCTAAAACATATTTAGGATAGTTAAATTAGGACATTTTATTGGTAGAATATGTGTCAAAAATTAACAATCCGAAAATGATCCCCATTTTTTGGAAATTGTAACTGGCAGTAAGTCGACAAGTTGATATCGATATCTCGCAGTTGTCGACTTACATACAGTATGTATCTTATGTATGTATCTTATGTGGGGGCCAGTCAGTGCAGACCGGCGACACTTCGACCGAGTGGGATCTTTTGTGTCGAATTTGTGAAATTTGTGCCATAGATGTTCATAGCAGCTGGGACCGACGGCTTAACGTGCTCTCCGAGGCACGGAGCAAGCGATAATTGTCAATCAATACGCACATAATTTCGAAAAGTCATATAACTTCCGAAAGTCAGAGGTGCGCGACGTGGCTTCGAACCCGAGACCCTCTGCATTGCAGTCTGTTGGTCTCCCCACTAAGCTATCGATTTACATACAGTAAATCGTCAGTCTAACAACGCTTCGACGAAGCCGCCATAGGCGCACCTAAGTAAAGTCACGACAAAACGTAAGTTAACATATGAGCCATTACGCACTGTCGACTGTTCGTCGGCAACTCGGTCGATGATGACCGTTGCTGGCTATAGTTTATAGGTACAGGTGTTTGTAAGTGGTTGCCGGTCATCCGAGTAACTTAGTGACTCGATGCGTTGGCGAAAGTGGCGACTTACACTTACGACTGGCCGGTCTTCGCGACCAAAGTCAGTGTGGTGACCAACAGACTGCAATGCAGAGGGTCTCGGGTTCGAACCCACGTCGCGCACCTCTGACTTTCGGAAGTTATATGACTTTTCGAAATTATGTGCGTATTGATTGACAATTATCGCCTGCTCCGTGCCTCGGAGAGCACGTTAAGCCGTCGGTCCCGGCTGCCATGAACATCTATGGCAGTCGTTATTGGGAGAGTGTCGACACAAAAGATCTCACTGGGTCAAAGTGTCGCCGGTCTGCACTGACTGGCCCCCACATAAGATACATACATACATCATGAAGTTTAGCTGTGGTTTGCTTCTTCTTGGGTTTGACTATTTGAATGACTGGATCCCAAGCTGGTGGTACATTCCAACCATCTTCTCTATTGAAATTAGGATGCTTTTTGATTTGTATAGCCTCGCGAAGCATCCTTGGTAGGAATCGGTGTTCTTTAGCGAGAATCTGTGGTTTGTCAAATCTCAGGTAGTGGATGGTCCCCTGTTGCACATGTTCACATACAGCAGACTTCAACGAGCGTTGGTGTTTAACATCAGCTATGTGTTCTTTCATGCGGGTGCCTATGCTTCTCTTGGTTTGACGCGATAAAATCCGTATATAGCAGTTTAATTTCAATGAATAACATTCGCGTAAACAGAAGACAATATTATATGTATTTATTTCAATAAAATTCTTAATTATTATTATTATTATTACTATTACCGCAGCGGTAGTGAATGCGACTGCTGTGCATGAGGTCTCGGGTTCGAATCCTGGATAGGGCCAACAAAAAGTTATTGAGTTTTTCTGTTAAGAAATCTCAAAACGAGCCCACAGTTAGGAAGTTGGTGTTAGACACCCCCGTGCCTCGGAAAGCAGGTAAAGCCGTTGGTCCTGCGCCTGATCTCTCTCCGGTCGTGTCGGATTACCGTCCCATCGGATCATGAGAGTTAGGGAACAGAGGGTGCACTTGTGTTTGCGCACATACTTGTGCACTATAATATCTCCTGCGCAGATGGCCAGTCTGCATTAAGATTGGCCGCCGTGATCGAAAATCAGGAGGACATTATTATTTAAACTTTAAACCCACAACTGGTCAACTGTGAACGTCAGATACACCTACTCTTTATAATATTCTACCACATACACACAACACCATCTAACCCAAACTAAGCAGAGCTTGTACTATGGGTACTAGACTATGGATAAACATACTAATGAAAATTTAAAAAAAAAAAAACACCCAGACCAAGACAAACATCCATGTTCATGCACACAAATGTTTGACTTGTGCGGGAATCGAACCCTCGACCTCAGGCGTGGCAGTCGGTTATACTAACCACTACGCCATCGAGGTGCCTTTGGGAGCATAGGGTTGATTATATGTATGTAATGTATGTATATAACTAGTATACTAGAATGTGACCGACCCTGGTCACAACTCAGTAAATATGAGCTTTTAGGTTAACAGGAAGAGGGGAACGATCCAAGGGTCTGTTATTGACATTGTGGACCCTAATATGATTCTTTCGTTTTTGTTACGTCATTTTTTTGGATCCCGTACTCAAGTGGTTAAAACGGAACACTTATGGTGCGACTTTGAAATTAAACTACTAACGGATGTTGTCGCGTTGTTTATTTTAAAACACTAATTAATTTTGAAACAATCAAACTACTACTGTTAGACTTTACTACTTTTTTAATAATAATATCAGGCCTGTCCCACTGCTGGGCACGGGCCTCTTCTCAGTGTGAGAAGGGTTAAGCCATAGTCCACCACGCTGGCCCAGTGCGGATTGGCAGACTTCACATATCTTTGAGAACATTATGTCGAATTCTAGCACATGAACTCTTGCTGAGAATGTTTTCCTTCACCGTTAAATCTTCTCTCTTAGCCTTTATATTCCCAAGTCACTTGGGGTCGTCTTTTCTGGTCTAACCGGATTTGACTGGATATCAGTTTTTACACGGAGCGGCTGCCACCTGACCTCCGCAACCCGAAGGCTAACGATACCCTAAGGCTAGACCAGTGTCAGGATATTAGAGGGTACTGACTTTCCCAATAACGACTGCCATAGATGTTCATGGTAGCCGGGACCGACGGCTTAACGTGCTCTCCGAGGCACGGAGCAGGCGATAATTGTCAATCAATACGCACATAATTTCGAAAAGTCATATAACTTCCGAAAGTCAGAGGTGCGCGACGTGGGTTCGAACCCGAGACCCTCTGCATTGCAGTCTGTTGGTCTCCCCACTGAGCTATCGCTGCTGCTCTCAGTTCTGCTCAGATAACATACAATAATACATAAATTGGTATCTCCATAATCCGCCGAAAGGCATGCAATTTTACAGGTATTTGTCTAATGATTGTGCACTACTAATAATTAATATAATATTAATAACTTAAATACAACAATAATATCAAAAAATTCACCGACCAAGAAAAGATGCGGCTTCCGATTTTTTTAACTAAGTAATATGTCATCAATTCCTATATTATGAATAATCCCTGTGTCGAAAGAAACATTTTAACGACTAGGTATTTCAGTAACACACAATTTTTTGTCACTTGCGGGAATCGAATTGAGTAAGGTACACTCAGTGCAGTGATGCAACCACTTAAACAATTTCGTCATCCGTGCAGATAAAGATGAGCAAAGATAAGCTCACAATACTTTATATAATACTAGTTATTGGCCGCGGCTAAACTCGAGTGGATCCCATTGAAAGGTATTATCATCAAAAATTTAAAAGTATCCTATATTGTTTATCCAGGGTATGGTCTATCTGTATGCCAAATTTCATCCTAATCCGTTCAACGGTTTACACGAAATCAAGTTATAAACATCCGAACAAACTTTCATATTTATAATTTCACACATAATATAATCTCACGTCTGTATCCAGAAAAGGGTAGGCAGACATGTATAACACCTACACTTCGCTAGCTGATTTAGATCCCACGTCATAGAGGACTAACTTTCTGCCGTTCACCCGGTTCCAAGCTCTGTGCTGTTACTGGAAATTTTAAACAGAAGTACCCGGGTAATGAATCCGAGACCTCATGCACAGCAGTCGTATACACTACCCACCACCAATGAAAACTTATTAGTAATTTTTTTCAGTAATTAGTACCATCATGGGTGTTTCTATGTATAATATGTATATATTTACAAAAATAAAAAAGTATATATGTATGTTTATCCATTGTCTAGTACCCATAGTACAAGCTCTGCTTAGTTTGGGCTAGATGGTGTTGTGTGTATGTGGTAGAATATTATTATTATTATTATTATTATTATTATCATCATTATTATTATCATCATCAATAACGCATCACTTTGTGTCTTAATAACTCATACGTATATGTATAAATAATTAAAAAACCCTGCTAGTTAAGTAATTTATTGTATACTAGCTGTCCCGACAGACGTCCTGTAGACACGAAAAAAAAAAATCCTAATCTATACTATCCTCGAATGCACATGAACACACACAATTTTTTTTATCAAAATCGGTCCAGCCTTTTAGGAGTTCCCTGACATACACACGTACAGTAGAATTATATATATAAAGATTTGCTCTCGGGTCATTCTCGCGCCACGAAGTTCGGATTCTGCCCGATAGATGGCAATATGCTAGCTGTTTTTTACGAGCGACATAAATATTACTCACAAATATATACCTGGTAGACTCTGATCGACCCTTAGACTCATTTATAAGTTTGAAGCTGTAGTTATGGTTATTTTAAAGTAACTTAAAATGGATGAAAAACAATCTTATGCGAAACTATTACTTATGTGTCTTTGGCTCGTATAAATACTTACATATGTTTTTCGCATATTAATAAAGTAACGTTTGCTTAATATAGCATGCTTTTGTGCTATTAATAAGCTGTATAGTTGGCATAATATGGTGTACTCAGTTTCTTGCAGGTACCTATCTCATAGACTCAACGTTTTGCCTGCACCTAGCAACTAACATAAATGTAAATTCAGTAACTTCACTAAACTCATAAACTTTGACATTCGCAAGTGTTACATATTGACCTAAATGAATACCTATGTGATTTTTGACTTTGGCTTTGACGGGTATAACAACAGAGGGTCTCAATATAAAAACTGTTCTAAATAAACTTTTAGTCTAGTTTAATAAACGTCAAATGTGAATTGCAATGCAATTTATGTTCACATTAGACGATAATTTTTATTTCAAAGAATACCTACTTATATGATATATATGAATTATGACACTAAGAATAGATCGGGATACTATTAAATATAGTCTTTGTTACGAGAATTGTTTCTCGCAACGACTAACGCATAAGTAACTCTAGTTTAGAACAGTTAATTATTGTTATCTGCATTTCATTGTTCAATCTACGTGCAAAGAGGACTGGCGAGTACATCGCTGTGCGGTGAGCCCGCAACACCCAGGTAGAAGAGCTACAAATGGATGAAAAGAGACAAAACCATTGCTATTACCGGCCGCTACATTTTAACGCGACCGTTTAGAGTGACGGACTTTCTTTCTACATTCAATCAATACAATAACACCGACCCGGCCACCGATACTACATACCAACGCCACGATACGACGCCACCGTCGCATTGTACGCGAAAAAATAGCCTAAAAACATGTGCAATAAGTGTATAAAGCAAGTTTTAAGTACAGGACGCTACATCGGTTAGGCTTTGAGCGCACGGGGACGCGACGCGATGTAATCTGCGATCAAAATGGAAGCCGGCCGCCATCTTAGGTCTGCCGCGAGCGAGAGAGCGGTCCGCTTCGGGAATTTGGGAAATTGGTGTTTTTTTCTGTTGTAAAGAGAGCAGTATATAAGAGGTCGGTAGGCAGAGGACAGGCGGGCGAGCGGGGGGCGACTCCGCACGGGCAAAGCGGTGTGAAGGGAAAGAACTGCGCCCGGCCCGCATGGCACGCACCGTCCCACGATGCGTCTCGAGATATATCGCTCGTAAATCAATGGCGCTCGAGTATTTCTGACGTTTAAACTTAAACTTTATTTAAATTATATCTTGTTTGTTTTAATATTGATCTTAATAAAGTAAATAAAGGGTACTCTGAATATTAACGACTGTATGTAACTAAGTACATTATATTATTCCGCCAGAGATTACATTTTAGTTAACAGTTTTCAATACGTACTACATAGAAAACTTCCACTGCAAATTTTCGAATTAGTAATTAGTTTGTTATATTTAAGAAATACAGAAATTAGATTCTATCGTGTTAATTGAGTTATTTGGTAATGATGACACAAAAACAATATTTTTAGTATTAAAGCATATGAACTAGTATTGAATGTAAAGAGATTACAGGTAGAGCTCGAGATATATCTCGGGACAGGCGTCCGTTCTGCTCGCGCCGCGTGTACCGGCCACCTATCTTTCATTGCACGTACGCGCGGCGCGCGGGGGGAGCGGGCCGCGCGGCATACGCGCGAGCCATCTTGCCAGCGATCGTCGAATTGCTCGCGTCTCCGAACACAAATCGGTTTTAATTCGCACTAATTAACGGTTAAATACAATAAAAACAATATAAATAAGTGTCGTAATACATGTAATTAGTGTAGAGAACGGCGTGATCTGAAACATTGTTGACATAAATTGTGTGTTGTTGTTTTATGTGTGTGTGTGCATTCCGAGTGTCTAGGTGAGTAGTCAGTAGTCTTTGTGCGCGACAATTATCATTCTGATCGATTCGGTCGGCGCGGGGGTGTGCACCCGGCCTGTTTTATATCTTTTGTTGTTTTGTAAATCAATAATTTTAGTGGCGGCTAGCCGTGTCCCTCGCGTTCTTACGCCGCGTCGTAACACACCGAACTATTACGTTTTGCAACTGTTATTTTATAATCGCGGTGTCGGTCGTGTCGATAGCTGAATCAGCTAATGCGAAAGTTTCTATAATTCTGTTAATACTGTCGGTGACGAAAGGTGAGCTGAATACCAGGTATACTATCATGTTGATATTATTTGTTATTACTACGAATGTTTGCTCGAGTCCCCTTGTTTTCTATAGCGTTGCCAGGCCAGGTGTGCAATATGCAGTTAGTAAATCACAATCCGGCAATGCAATGACTAATTTTAGACCAGTTTTTGTTTCCGAAGTTAACGGTATATGTAGATAAACTGCGTATATTACTCGTTTATAGGATAGGCTTTAGTTGACAACGGTGTGATATTTTGAAGTGCTCTTTGAGATAAGATTTGCTTATGTACTTATGTCCCTATGAGGTCATTCAACTTTCGTTATTTAGTGTCACTTAAGTGTATCAGTAAGTCACCTTGATGTAGCTTAACAACTAAAAGCAGTCGTGCCTTCTAAAAACTAAAGGCTTCAATAAGCCGCTTATTATAAAAATAAGTATGTATTTATTTACATTATTAAAAAACAAAGTAGCAACAGTTGCCTGCAATAAAAAATCTTGATCATATTATATATGAAGTAGATATACCTACTTACTTGTTTGTTTGCAAAACATTACTTTGAATTTGGAAATGACATAAGAATATTTTTTTACGCATAATTTATGTATAATTCTTAGTTTAAAAACCAACTAAATGACCATTCGTTTTGATTATGGTAATATTTTATTAACAAGGTGAACAGATTAATTAACTTGATCACATAAAGTTCAAAACAATAATACGGCATAATACATAATCGTATTACATAACGATAATGTATTTAAACCTATACATATAGTGGTCGTTTGCGTGAAATGAGGTGGTTCAAGAATTGTTTTTAAAACGACTGATAATAGTGAAACAAGGTCAATAACATTATCTTTCATTCATAACAACGTCATATTACGAAAGGCTATTTTATAATAACTACTTACATAATATTATTATACGTATAGCGTAGATAAAATAGTTGAATCATTCTGATAACAACGAAATGTAAATTAAAACAATTATATTAGCTATTCATGTGAGAGCTACAAACGGTATGCCACGCTACACGCAGGATGACTAAAAAGTTTGAATTTGATCATATTCAAAATTCGAACGCGTCCACCGTAATGGCGGATACAAGCACATCGAGCATGAAATAATTGCATTCGTTCACGACCGCGCCTTGTAAACGGCCTCTCCGGCATATTAGCTAGACATACCCATGTACTTTGTTATTACCCGAATATGAGAAATTGTGTGAACGCGATCTCCCGCCCCGCACTGTTCTTCGCTCATCTTGAATTTGTCGCGTTGCATTCCTCAGACAAGACGGGTCATCGCTGTGTTTTTTTTACCGACATTGGCTCGAGGTGCTCTCAACCGCTTATTATGCGACCGGCGGAAAGCGTCAGTATCCAACTTGAGTAAATGTAATTACCTACGTCGTCCATAAATTGTCCGGGTTACCATTTAAATGCTGATTCATCAGTGGTTATGGTTCGCAAGATTTTATCGCTCCGGGCCAGTCTAACGTTTTTTCGACAATAAACGAACATTTGTTTATTGTTAACATGTAAATATGTTGTAGTATGTTTATTACTTACAAAGATATGATGTTAGACATAAGTACATAATACATATACAGATTATTTCTACTTTATCGTGCTGTGTATAGCAAATTTTGATGATTAATGGTAACAACAAATTTTTAAATATGTAATCATATGGGAGAACGTTGACAAAAGAGTATTTAAAGTAACGATCAAGTCTGAACATAGACCGGTTTAATAACTTACACTAATGTTACAATACACGAATCGTTAAAAGACCGATTTGCCCTACACTCTCGCCTCGGTGCGCCAACACGGAGTGGCACAGAACTCACCAGATGACACACATCTATGACCCACACAATAGTATTGAAACACTGTGTTTGGTTGTTGGAAATCGTCTGTCGAAAGGCCTTGTACCCGATTGCGATACTGCTAAGGCTATAAAGACATGTAAAGATCGATGCGATCAGTATGATTTACTCACACACACATACGTGCACTATTTGTTAATTCGTTACTATTATTGACTACAAAGGGCTGGAAAAGGCTTATAGTGTTCAAAGACTTTTGTATTCTGGTCTTTGTCTATAGCCAAAGTAATTTAAGAACATTTGTAGGCATGTCAAACATATTTTGAGCTGCAATAAGGCAATACAAACGCTATAAAATCATATTCTTGCAGAACTTTTATTACTCAAGCCGGATTTACTAATACAATCTGAAGTTGTGTGTTAGTTTATGGTTCTGAAAGGGCAGGCAGAGACTATGGTTTTACACTAGCCAGGGTGTTAAATGTCTCTTTAAGGTCATTCAAACTTCTCGCTTTTTAACCGACTTGGAAAAAGGAGGAGGTTCTCAATTCGCTTGTATCTTTTTTAGTAGGTACTTTTATCGGTGTTTAAACGTTTGCCTAGATCAGAGGTTCCCAGACTTTTAGAAATTCTTTACTGAAATATCGGTAGGTTCGAGACCACTGGTACTGAATATGGAATATGCAAGTCTTTACAAGTAACAGTCGCTGAGCTTCTTAAAATATTATCTGCCTACAGTGATAGGTGAAGTCAAGCCAACATTTTAGTTCATCACTATCGATAGCAAATAAATTTTCGTGGACCTCCACTTACGAATTGTGGACCCCATTTTGTCACGCCGACGTAGATCCCCATCGAGTCTCCTGTGAACCCCTAGGGGTCTACCTGGATCACTTTAGGAACTAATGACCTAGATCTTCCCCTTTTAAAATGTTCCTTTAACATTTACTCTTCTTCTAAATGTACAATATTTTACCGTAATATGTGGCTGCAATGTTTTCGATTATTGTCCGGCCATCTCAATTGATCAATTTGATTGCTTCGGACTTGCTAAACATAATTGCTTGGCAATATAGCTGAGTCATATACAACATATTGCTGTGTCTTATTGCTGGCAACGTTTCCGGCCATTACAGCCACACTAAAGTAAAGTCCGTTTAAAAGCACCGTGATAATATCAGCCCTGTATCATACTGTGCCACTGCTGGGCACGGGTCTCTTCTCAATATGGGAAGGGACAATAAGGCCAGAGTTCAGCACATTGGCCTCAGTGCGGGCTGGCAGACTTCACATATCTTCGAGAACATTATGAAGAACTCTTAGGCATGTAGGCTTTATCACGATGTTTTAACAAATATAAGCACCCTAATACAATAATTTTCCATCGATAAATATTTTGATCAATATATTATCGTGATATAAAATATAATTATTTAACATGACTTTGAAAACATGCATTTTAAACGCTGCTCACTAATTAGAACTAATTGTCCTTAAAACTATAACACAAATCTGTAATTTATATTGTTTATATAATTATTAATCTAAAATTTAATAACCATAATATATTATATTTGCATATAAAAGTCAAATTATTCATTTAGAGTATAAAGTAACAGTTATGAACATGAAGTTTATTGGTCTTTGAGTAAACTAAAGTTACTGAATTTACATTTATGTTAATTATTAATATCTAAATTAGTCTAGTACAATAAAATAATTTATTTCAGAGCCGTGCTTTATGTCTCGTTTTTAGTTCCTGATATAATTATTTCATTTTTCTTAAAAATGTGGTCTATATTTTATTATTTTTGTAGTTATAAATCTATAAATTTAATAAAATTGTAACTGGTCGATGTCTGTACATAGGCGATATTTTAGGAGAATAATGCATGGGATCTTTTTATAAAAGTATAAAATTTTTGTCGGTCTGCCTATATGTTTGTACACACGGCTACACATCAAGTTAGACCCTATATACGCATAACTACGCTACATACAAAATAGAGAATTGTCGGAAAGGGACAGTGCATAGTGGTGTCGATATAATGGTAAGGATAGAGCGTAACAAAAATATAACGCACTCTCTCGCACGATTCGCAGCGTTCAACTTCTAATAGTTCAAAGTCCAAAAAGTCTAGTCTAGGTTGATTTGTCGCTGTGTGTATGCGTATCACGCAAAAACTACTGCACGAAATTGAAAGCGGTTTTCACAAATGTATTACTGAAACTTAAAATTATTTCATATTATGTATTATGTGGGTAGTTCAGCTTCATCTTACGTGAAAATATAAAAGATAGGTACATTCAGCGACATAGTGTAAGTCGCTAACCGTCGTAAGATTTTAAACTCCTCTATCATTCAAAGTAACCATCGTATTTTTACAACAGTAATCGTTGAAGGATAGTTAATTTAAAGATTGTTTATAAATACGTTATAATAATTACAAAGAAATTCAAAATTGATTAAATTTTAGCTACTTACTATCTAGTTGCAAATTCCACGCGTACGAATTCGCAGGCAAAGCAAGTTTTACACTTTGGCATCTCTGTAGGACCTCTTTGGCTGAAAACACAATTCTCGCAAATTTTTCTTAGCCTGCAAAGACTTGGTCCTAGTACAATTTATTGAATTTCTTTTTAAGTTTCTTCGGAAAACATATAAAATCCTTATTTTATTTGTAAAACCCGATCTGGTAGTTAAAATCCCTTGTAACCGGAACCCCAATTGGGAGAGTTGAATATCTCTTAGAAAACACATTTCGCGATGCAATAATAATAAATTGTGTGAGGGTTTACGACGCTTGGTTCTGTAGTCTATTGGTAAGGTAAGTACTTATGGTCAGAGGCCTACACACACACACACACACACACTTAAGAAACAATATGTTAGCAATTAACTATGTTCCGCTCCCGGTTCTGGTTGTAACCGTCGCGTATTCTTAAAATCAAAAATTTGAGTAATAGATGCCTCGTGCTGCGTTGAAATATGGTTAGCTTTCTGGACGTTAAGTTGTCGTCTGACGCACAATGACAACATGACATCAGAATTTAAAAATATAGTATTATCAAGCCCACTGATATTGTAAAATACATATTTTTGCGGATTCGCCCGCCTTAATCTAGATTTTTCTATCTCTCGGGAGCTTTACTTCTCCTAACAACGTGTATGCGAAATTTCATGATGATCGATCAAGAAGTTGAGGCGTGAATGTAACAAACAAACAAATTCACATTCACATTTGTAATATAAGTTATAGGTTTGTACACTATCGTTCGTTCTCTATCAAATGAGTGAGCTCACTGTTCTTAGAGTGAACACTCTTTCGTAAAATCTAAATATGATAGCATATAAAAACATCGTAAATCAAATATAAAGGATTTTTGAAAACTAAAATTAATTTTATTAAGTATGTCAAGTCTAAGAATACCTATACCTAACATAATTAAAAAACTATTGTTTCTAGCTACCGGTGTGCCGCCGCTGGAAAGGTTAGGTATGGACAAATCCGCGTGCTAAACAAGTGGCCAATAAAACAGCAACAATAGCTATCCCAGCTACCGTGTGGCTCGTTAGATATTTTCAGGCGGCTAGAACAGACGTGTCAGACCACCATGCTTCACGTGATTAATATTACTTAGAAACGTTTTATTGTCTATACCTCGTTTAAGGAAACTATAAACCTGCATTACTGGTATCAAAATGCCGCCTCGAACTTTTTCTTCTTGTAATATTTATTGCCTGAGTTCTATCTTATCTTTAGTAATACTGATTGTTATATTGTTTTGTTCATTGTAATTGCTGTAATATTGTGGTGAGAAATAAATAAATATTATTATATTATTACTGATGCCTAGGTACTTGAAGCTTGCTATACCTAAGAGGTGTATTCGTACAAGAATAGGGTATATAGGGCTTGCCATATGAAACTAATGCACTGTAATTTTTATTAAGGCTAGTTACTAATATGGTAAAAATCGAATCCTAAAATCCAGTCCTCTGACTTTCACCAGAGTGTCTCCACTTTGGTAGGAACTCCTCTCGAAGAGATGTGTTTAATCAGCTAAAAGCTTAACGTTGATATTACATCATATTTTTATACACACTAAGATTTTGACTATTGCCGCATATCCCATCTCCTCTCAGCTTCAGCGACTTTGTTAAAATATGATGTCTTTATTTTTAATTGAAATTAGACTA
Organism: Catocala fraxini; assembly: GCA_930367265.1. Taxonomy (NCBI): domain Eukaryota; kingdom Metazoa; phylum Arthropoda; class Insecta; order Lepidoptera; family Erebidae; genus Catocala; species Catocala fraxini. The sequence goes on from OV884051.1 coordinate 1,178,515, forward strand.
CTATATACGGATTTTATCGCGTTATTTATTTTACACTTACGAAACGTCGGGGAAAGTGTAAACTTAAATATAAATAGCTTTAATAAATTAATTAGCTTAAAAATTAGTAAAGTTCAATAGTATCTAGTAGTAGTGTGACAGTTTCAAAATTTTGCAATAATGTGTCAAATAAACAACGCGATAAAATCCGTATATAGTAGTTTAATTTCAATGAATAACATTCGCGTAAACAGAAGACGATATTATATTTATTTTTAAGTTTTGACGTGTCCTAACTATACATACATCCATAAATGCCTCTATCTCCAAAGAGGTTGGCGTTTTATTATATTTTATTTGGTAGCCAGAGGAGTCTCTGTAGTAGCTTGCTGTATGAAATGTTTGGTGAAATGAAGGTGTTGTCCACTACTCTGCCTAAATATTTGGAATAATATAGTTGTGATGGTAGTATTTCACATAGACTCGATAAAGTCAGAGACTATGGATGGCCACTTGCGGTATTTTTTATACATAGATATAATAATTGATTTATAACCATAAACATTGAGTAAACACTTCTTGGACACGGCAATTAACTAATATATAAATAAAAAATAAAAAACAAATGTAGCATTAAAAAACCTGTTCGAGAAGTAGAAAACAGGCGAGAAACTCATGGCGATTCTCTTCAATCGCCAAAAGTTTATTGTTTCTTAACGATACAAATTAATGTATTTACTTATTTTCCTAATATAAGACTTTGAAATTAAACTACTATATACGGATTTTATCGCGTTGTTTATTTGACACTTTATTACAAAATTTTGAAAATTGTTACACTACTACTACTATTAAACTTTACTAATTTTTAAGCTAATTAAATTATTATTAAACTATTTAGATTTCATTTATTTTTACACTTTCCCCGACGTTTCGGTTGCTTTTCAGCAGCCATGGTCACGGGGAGACTAAGATGGCAGTTGTCTCAATGTTCCAGTGTAGTTATTTCAAAGTACCCGAACATAATTTAATCATTGGTGTTTCTATTTACGCAGAATGAGCTCAAAGTATCATGAAGTCTAGCTGTGGTTTGCTTCTTCTTGGGTTTGACTATTTGTATTACTGGATCCCAAGCTGGTGGTACATTCCAACCATCTTCTCTATTAAAATTAGGATGTTTTTTGATTTCAATAGCCTCGCGAAGCATCCTTGGTAGGAATCGGTGTTCTTTAGCGAGAATCTGTGGTTTGTCAAATCTCAGGTAGTGGTTGGTCCCCTGTTGCACTGTTAATTTCAATGAATAATATTCGCGTAAATAGAAGACAATATTATGTAATATAAGACTTGTTAAAATGAGCATAAACCTGAAATTTCACATTCAGCAATTGCTAAGCAACTTTGGACCAGAAGCAGTTAAAATATAAATAGGTGTTCAGAACAGTATAAGGATTGGCACGCGCAACGTTCCCGCCGGCTCAGGAATGCACTCCTAACAAAAAGTCATTCGGCAGGCTTCTTTGTGTGGCGGGGTTCGATTTCGGACTATGACCTTTGCTTTGTACCTCACTAATAAACGGGTTTTAAAAATGGCAGATTAGGAATTCTAACTAATACACATATAAGTGCGAATGTAATTTTGTTTGTTTGTTACGCTTTCACGCCTAAACTATTTGACCGATTATTATGCAATTTTGCACGAATGTTGTTCGAGGTACAGAATAGGACATAGGATAGATACATTTTTGTCCAGGAGACCTGAAATACAGGGTTTCCCTAGTTTAGGCTCCTGTCCACCCCTCATAATACGCTACTTGTTATATTTACCTTGCTACCTAGTGCTGCTACGATTTGATATATCACATTGTGCGAAATTGTAAAATTATGTTTGGTGGAAAATAAAACTTATTATTTTAAACTTATTATTTTTATTTTATCTAGAAAATCTGTACTGTTCCCGAGGTATTAACATTTATATATAAAATCTACATTAACGCGAGCGGAGCCACGAACAAAATAAAGTAAAAATTAATAACATAAATGTAAATTTTAGTTACTTCACTAAACTCACTAACTGTTCTAATCAAATCAAATCATTTATTAATTTGCAGAAAACATTGATAAAGTGATGTTATAAATTGTCCAACAGGTACAAGCATCAAATGTTCTTCTACCTTTAAATGGTATGCAAATAATTATAATTAATTAACATTACATGTATTATTAAAATGGAATGTCATTTGTATAAATTGGAATGAAACAAAATAAGAATAGATTAATATAAAATTTATAAACAAATAAAATTAAAAAAGAAAATTAAAATTGCAGAATGTCAGGTAAATTGAATAATAACAAAATCTAAATCATTATACAAAATTAGATTATTGAAATGAATTTTTTTTTTTTAAATTCAATTTGTCATTTAAATATTCATTTAAGCTATACATTTAACTACAAGCAGGTCTTTCATTGTTAATTGTAATAAGTGTTACTTTGTGATATAAATGAATCTTCTCTCTTAGCCTTTATTATTCCCAAGTTACTTGGGGTCGGCTTTTCTAGTTTAACCAGATTTTGACTGGATATCAGTTTTTACACGGAGCGGCTGCCACCTGACCTCCGCAACCCGAAGGCTAACGATACCCTAAGGCTAGACTATTGTCAGGATATTAGAGGGTACTGACTTTCCCAATAACGACTGCCATAGATATTCACGGCAGCCGGGACCAACGGCTTAACGTGCTCTCCGAGGCACGGAGCAGGCGATAATTGTCAATCAATACGCACATAATTTCGAAAAGTTATATAACTTCCGAAAGTCAGAGGTGCGCGACATGGGTTCGAACCCGAGACCCTCTGCATTGCAGTCTGTTGGTCTCCCCACTGAGCTATCGCTGCTATGATATGAAATGAATAAAAATTATAAATCTAACTGTCTTAGCAAGCCTCTTGTGGAATGCTATATACTATTTAGTCCAGAGATTAGCGCATTCAAACAAAATAACATATCTTTTTTATATAAGTACTAGTTTCTTTCCGCGGCTTCACTCGCGTAAATGTAGTAACAGTACTTTTTTCTGGGTGAAAGGTACCCTATGTGCTTTTCTGTTCCTTTGACAACGTGTATGCGAAATTTCATGATGATCGGTAGGTTAATTAAGGCGTGAAAGCGTAAGAAACAAACTCACATTCGCATTTAGAATATTAAGTTAGGACAGATGACGTTCCATATTGCCTAAATACATTTCTAGATAATTTGCTCCGAGATGAAGCGAATAGATCTAGGTTACCGGTGCCACGAGATGAGTGAGGTCGCTGCAGTCTCACAGCATGAGTACTTCGTATAATACAACATATAGAATTGGATGCTGGCCTTCAATCTCCCGGGAGATGAATAAGATGAGTACTAATTGTGGGCTTAATACTCAGATATGACTAATATTAATAGCAAAGATTTAATTTATAGATGTGGCCTCACTGTACTTGGTCGCATGAAAGTGTTCACAAGAAGAGTGAGCTCACACATTAGATAGAAGATGATAGTGAACAATTTTTAGTATGAGTGGGCCAGATAATATTATATCTATACTTAACTCATAATCTATTCATTAAAATTAAACTACTATATACGGATTTTATCGCGTTTATTTGACATTTTATTACATAATTTTGAAAACTGTTACACTACTACTACTATTAAACTTTACTAATTTTTAAGCTAATGGAATTATTATTTAAACTATTAAAATAATAATTTTAAAATAAAACTATTAACATAATAAAGGCTAGGTAGAAGACTATATTTTGACCCGTGTGATCGAACCCACTATACTCTACACAATGGCAGCGGCAAAGCGGCCACTTAAACGATTTCGTCATCCGTGCAGACTTCATCCATAAAAATCGACGTCTTTAACATAGATTAGGCAAAAGAGTGACATCCTCATTTCGTCCCGTTATATAGGGTTTACGTAATAAGTGCTGAACCTATTATAGTCGGCACGCTGTCTTCTTTGACCTAAATACCCAATTATAACCAGCAGCCGAATGGATAAAGCGATGGGTTTGCAATCGAGAGGTCACGAGTTCGAATCCTTTACACTACTGACGTGAAATCACTCTTAACAAACTTTTTAGTTTAGCGACTGATATAATTATAATAAATCTATGATAGACTTAGTACACAATATCAGCCCTGTATTAAACTGTCCCACTGCTGGACCCGGGCCTCTTCACGGTGTGAGAAGGGTTAGGGCATAGTCCACCACGCTGGCCCATATTCGCAATTTTAATATTAGTTAGGATTAGGATATGTGTTAAATAATTGGAACAGTTTAAAATGGTTAAATCCAAAATACTCGGATAAAACTTGTCTTTATAATGAAATGGTCATGCGCTCATATTTACAAGAGCAAAGCATTCAAATGTCTATATCAGTAGATGTTTAATACGTTTAAACGTAAAAATGCGTCTTTTAAAGTGGATTTGCCGGATACTGCCATTGCTGAAGTATTCTTGATTTATTTGGACGGAATCTTGGCCAAGAATTTAAATGATTGAATCAATTTATTGCTTAATGCAGTACCAATTATAGTTGAGGTATTTAAAACTGACTGATATAGAGCGAGAGAGATATATTATATTGTTTTTTTTATAATACCAAAGATCCGATTTTATGACTGGATGTGGCACCCTAAAATATCTTTATTCTTTTTTGTTTTAATGATTGTAAGGACGTAATGGTTGAAGTGTTCGACTCGCCATTTCCACTGCGTCGAGTGTGTTGGGTATGAATCTCATACAAGGCAATGAAATTGTGTCATCTACAGATAGTTTTTCTGAGTCTGGGTACTTTGTATCCATGGTAGAATGTTCGTAAAGTCATACAGGAATTATAAGTGGTTCAGGCGTTGTCATTCAAAATTGTTTTTTGAACAGAAAATATGTTTTATCGGCACGCAGGAATTAAAACATATCTAGCAAAATGTGGGTGCGTGGCACCTCTGCTAACTTCTTCGGGGTTATACAAGACTCTACATTACACATACATACATAAAAACTAGAGAGTTAAGTAATACTATACTAACATAATTAACAAACAAATCAACAATAGTTTAGTATAATGAACACACGCCAGTAATTAGGTCAGCGGCGACGGATGTACTAAAACTTATATTGTATCATTACTTATACATGTTTGTTATACTTATAACACTTCTGATTTTACTTTATCTTTAGACTGCGTATATGTTTAACAGGTCAATTCGCAATTTCTTTTTCTGGTCTTAATTTTGTCGCACGCTTTGCTAAGGAGGCGAGATGGAATTATTTTCCGATACATGATATCCTTACCAATATTATAAAGGCGAATGTAAGTTTATTCGTTTGTTACGATTTCACTCCTTTACTACTCGACCGATAATCATGAAATTTCGCATACATGATGTCAGGGATTAAAAAAAAGACATAGGTACCTTTGTGTCTTTTTAGCAAGAAAAAGTACTGTTCCAGAGAAAAGAAAATTAACATAATCTACATTTACGCGAGCGAAGCCGTAGTATTAGTATGAATATTATTATTTTCATGTAAAAGTCTTATCGATACACATAGCTAATTTTATTTGTATAAACCTTATGCAGATTCGTTGTATGACACATACTCTGAGATGAGTAAATTTATTTGTGTGAGCAATGACTGTCGAATGTCAGATACAGGAAGTTGGTTTCATCTCACAGATATAATAGGTTACTAAAAAACAAATGTGTATTTTCATTTAAATTTTAAAACTAGCTGATTCGATAGTTGTTTTTCTGTCGATGTATACAAAAATACATTTCACGTAATTAAACTCAATATCAAAACGTCAACCAATTTTTTTAATAGAAATGCTATATATTTATATTTTCGACATTTCCCGCGAATTAATCACAAATTTTCGTTTATACAAACCTTGTTCTGACAATTACAAACAAAAAAAAAATACAAATCGGTCGAGCCATTCTAAAACTGATGTCATACATGTGGCAATTGATTTTTATTTATATAGACTAGCTTTTACCCGCGGCAGACCGCGTAGATCTTATAGTGAAGTAATTAAAAAGTATATTTGCAAGCCACGAGGCTTTGATGGCAAACATGCTGTATCAAAACTTTTATTGCATCATCTGTATAAACCAGATTTTAGAAAATAAACCGATATGTTTTGTAGAAGACAACTCCCGCAACTGGAATAGTTCTGCATCGCGAGGGACTTTACAGGTGTGTAATCATAAAGATGTGTGAACCCGGTGGATATAGCTAGTTAATAATATTGTGACTCTAATTATTTAAATCAATCAATAATATGGAAAGGTGTATGCTCGGAATCTCGTTAAGGGACAAAGTCCGGAACGAGATTATCCGACAAAAAACCAAAGTCACTGACGTAGTTCAGAAGTGTAGCAGGCTGAAGTGGCAGTGGGCTGGTCACATCTGTCGCAGAACCGATGATCGTTGGAGCAGACGGGTTCTCGAGTGGAGACCACGACTCGGCAAGCGTAGTGTAGGACGCCCTCCGGCCAGATGGACCGATGACCTGAAAAAGGTGGCTGGAGGTGACTGCATGGCGAAAACGGGAGATCGGGCCTTGTGGCGCACCCTGGGGGAGGCTTATGTCCAGCAGTGGACTGCAATAGGCTGAAATGAATTATTTAAAACATATACATATTGTTTGTATACACTTCGATATTGACTTTTTTGTTATAAGGAAATGTAAATATCTTGCCTTTTTATTTCTCTACGCTTTATTTTAATTATTATCTGTGCGAGTATCTCGTGTGAGAAATTCTAAATAAATAAAACAGAGAAATTAAACTACTTCAAACGGATTTTATCGCCTCCCTGTTATTACCATGGCTGCTGAAAAGCAACTGAAACGTCGGAAAAAATGTAAATATAAATAGTTTAAATAACTTAAATAGCAGTAAAGATTAACAGTAGTAGGTAGTTTAATAGTTAAAATATTATGTTGTAAATTATAATAGTGTTTTAAAATAAACAAAACAATAAAATCCGTATAATTTTATAACATTTGCGGTGAAGGAAAACATCGTGAGGCAAACTGCATGTTTGAGAATTCCCCATAATGTTCTCATAAATGTGCGAAGTCTGCCAACCCTCACGAAGCCATCGTGGTGGACTATGGCCTAACCCTTCCCTCACTTAGAAGAGGCCCGTGTCCAGCAGTGGGACAGTTTAATACAGGACTGACATTATGATTATTATTATAACATTTGCGTAAACGTACGACAATATTACAGTCAAATTATTATCGAGTAATAATAGGGTGTTTTATATTTTCCGTTAAGTTCAACAGCGTATGAAACTATAAATATTGAACAAGGTATTTAAATCGTTACTTATAAAGTATGAACTGTCAAGTATATAATGGAGTCACAATTAAAGTTATTATCGGTGCGTCTAGCACTAACATGTAGGCAGATAATTAATTTATGTCCAGTGTCATGCCCTGGGGGTCAGCTGAAGTCCAGGTCTGACACTTTTATTACAATTTTTATTATAATATTATATTATAACTGCTACTGTTAAAATTAATAAAGTGTTATTGGTTTAATAGTATATAATTTTAAATTGCGGCGTAGGTTTAATGATTGCACGGATGGCGTAGTAGTTCAGTGGTTGCCTTGTTATTGCCACTGCACCGAGTGCTGTCGGTTCGATATCTAAATGGGATAAAAAATTGTGTGATCCACAATAGTTGTTCCGAGACTGGGTGGTTTTTGCGTCTGTTGTTTGAATGTTTGTGACGTCTTCTGCAACACAGGAGTTGTTGCTGAGGGAAATGACTTTTAAGAAAAATCAGTCCTATCTCATCGCCCTTAGCCTTTATTATTCCCAAGTCACTTGGGGTCGGCTTTTCTAGTCTAACCGGATTTGACTGGATATCAGTTTTTACACGGAGCGGCTGCCACCTGACCTCCGCAACCCAAAGGCTAACGATACCCTAAGGCTAGACCAGTGTCAGGATATTAGAGGGTACTGACTTTCCCAATAACGACTGCCATAGATGTTCATGACAGCCGGGACCGACAGCTTAACGCGCTCTCCGAGGCACGGAGCAGGCGATAATTGTCAATCAATACGCACATAATTTCGAAAAGTCATATAACTTCAGAAAGTCAGAGGTGCGTGACGTGGGTTCGAACCCGAGACCCTCTGCATTGCAGTCTGTTGGTCTCCCCACTGAGCTATCGCTGCTCAGTCAGTCCTATCTAATATTATAAATGTGAATCCGAGTTTGTTTGTGGGTACTACACTATTTGTTCTTGTCTTTTACAAAAAAAAATCTGGTTTATACAGATAGTGTAATAAAATCCTAATCCTTAACTAGAAAAAGAAGAAAGAAAGAAAAGACAGATACTGACAAAGCTCATACGGCGCATATTCAAATCGGCGCGCGGCCGCCATAGTCAAATTGTATGGAGGATTTGAAGTGCTTTTTTGATAAATATGTATCTTTATTGTCAACCAATAACTTAAATATTTGGGACGGACAAATTGTAATATAACTATTTATGTTTCGTTTAAGCTGTAAAATAGGATAGATTTCTACTGTTATAATCTAAAAATCACATAACACGAGTTTACGTTTTTTGCATTTTTCGTCCAAATTTACGTAATTTTGTGGGCGAAATTATTAATTATTTTAAGTTTTTTACACGGAGTAATTGTAAACACATTAATTGTTATGGTAAATGTATATTTTATATTTGTATTAAACAAAAAGTGTTGCTTTTATTCACTTAACTGTGACCGCCTGTTTTGGCACATTTCGCTCGATTTGAGATCGACAAAATTTTGCATACACGTTGTCAAAGGTACATAAAAGACATAGTTACTTTCATCCAGAGCACTGTTTCAAGGTATGGTAAGTTATTGAAAAATCTACATTAACGCAAGCGAAACCGCGGGCAAAATATAGTATAGTTATAAATAAACTAGCTGTTGTTAACAGTTTCTACCAAAATACACCGAGACTTAAACAATGATCAGACAAATCATTGTTTAAAGGCAAAGTGTTAAATCAGCGTTATTGTTCGTTTGAGCGATGAATAACCTGAATATTAAAACGTGCTGTTTACACCAAAACTTTATAGAAATGTGTTATAATGAACGATTGTTGGCATTATTTAGTTATATACCATCATCATGAAGTCACATCACGGCTATAAAACTGGAGAGGTAGCCAGAGGCTGATGTCTATATATTAATACGTGAAGCAAAAACTTTGTACCCCTTTTTACGAATATTGTGCGGACGGAGGAGTATGAAATTTGGCACAGTTGAAGTGTACATAAAGAAGACGTGGCGAATCCTAATATTTTTTATAAAATATGCATTAGAAATATATTAAATTAATGAAAAACACTACACGCACACAGCCACGCATTTGACACACGCAGTCGTATCGCGTTCGTAGTATTTCGGCGTTGTTCGTCTGACGTCGTACAATTCTTTGTAACTACGGTTACCTATACCTTATTTAGGTATATGTAATAAAGAAAAAAGAAAACAAAGTAGCAAGCTTAGGAATATCGTCGATGAAAGATTATAGTCAGGTAAATAATAATTTGCTTGAAAAAGATAGGTAAATTTAACCTGTATAGTCTTGGCGAAATGTAAATGAAATGTATACTAATATTATAAAGCTGAAGAGTTTGTTTGTTTGAACGCGTTAATCTCAGGAACTACTGGTTCGAATTGAAAAATTCTTTCAGTGTTGGATAGCCCATTTATCGAGGAAGGCTATAGGTTATATAACATCACACTACGACCAATGGGAGCGGAGCAGCAATGAAAAATGTTGTAAAAACGGGGGAAATTCTCTTATATGAAGCAGACGAAGTTGCGCAGGTCAGCTAGTGTGATTATAAGGATATAGTTATAGAAAATAAAACCTAAATAAATTTTCAATAAATTATGGTCGAATTTTGACCACTAGGCGGCCGCTAGTTTATTGAAATAGATCATAATTTACTGTTAATTTTTTAACTACTTACGTACTAGGAATAACTCCTCCTCCCAATTTACTCGAGCCAGGACTTAAACATGAGATCTGATGCACAGCAGTCACATTCACTTAAATATTATAAATGTAACATTGTATGTCTTACTTTGATGACGAAAAAATGTCGACATTCATAAGCGATAGGTAACCTATTCCAATAATTTGTGATTTGATTTGGTGTGAACACAACGACAGCTCCTTTTTGCTTTTGTCTAACAAATACACCACAGGCGGTATCGTGGCAGTCTACTAAGATTTACAACAAATCTCCCACTTTGCTCTGGTACAGAATCGAATCCAAGGTCTTACTGTTTATGCTTACTCTACAATACAATTGGAGCAGTCAACATTCAAAGAATCGGAGATCTTTAAACATGACTCAGACGTGTGTCATGATTGTTTCTGTTCAATAAGCAAATGATCGAGGCGCTTTCCATTTCCGCATTCATGCAGGAAATTATCATTTTACAATTGTAAATGTAACGCCTACTCGACATATCGTAAGATGGTTTTATTACAACACTACATTTTGCCTACGGCTTCGCTCGCATAAGTAGATATGGATACTTAGCAACAGTCCTTTTTTCTGAATGAACTGGTTCCCTATATCCTTTTCTGTTACCCTGACAACGTGTATGCGAAATTTCATGATGATCGGTCGAGTAGTTAAGGCGTGATAGCGTAACAAACAAACTTACATTCGCATTTATAATATTAGTTAGGATTGACCAACGATTATGTGGTCGCTGTGCCAATGAGTTTAGTGTTACGGGTTCTAATTCATTACAATTATACTGATAGATCAGATAATAAAGGACTTAGTTTCCTGATTATTTACACTGCCGGTCAAAAGTTTGAGACCACCTACATCAAAGTTGCAAATGGATGTAAAACTCAAAATAAAAAGGTAAACATGAAAGGATTTATTGTGATATTTATTAAGTATGGCAAATGCAATTAAATATAAATAAAAAATATTAAATATTTCAACAATTTAACTTAAAATATATGTTGACAAGCTAAACAGCTTTTTCATCAAAAAACCCTCCCTTGCATTGAATCACTTTGTTGACAAGTCTTGGCATGCGGGCAATCAATTTGTCGATTGTTTCTTATGAAATATTGTTCCAGCTTTCTTGCAATGCTCTCCACAAATCTTCTTGTGAGCTGGGACAACAACTGCGCACGTTTCTGTCCAGCTCTTCCCACAAAAGTTCTATAGGGTTAAGGTCGGGGCTCTGAGCGGGCCACACCATGTTTTTTAACACCCCTTCTGCTTATTTTGTATCTAAATAACCCCGGCATAATTTGGAGCTGTGTTTAGGGTCGTTGTCTTGTTGGAAAATAAAGCCATCTCCAACTAGCCGAAGTCCCGATGGTACAGCATTACACTCCAATATTGCTTTGTACTGCTCCTTTTTCATAATTCCTTCGACTCGTACCAAATCTCCAGTTCCACGGCTCGAGAAACAACCCCAAACCATAACAGAACCACCGCCATGCTTCACTGTGGGCAGGACACAGTCTGGCATCATCTTTTCCTCGGCACTCCGCCGAACAAAAACACGTCTTTTGCTCCCAAACACTTCAAATTTGGACTCATCTGTCCAAAGAACTCTTTTGAAGTCTTCTTCACTCCAGTCTCGATGGGTAAGGGCCCACTGCATTCTCTTCTTTTTGTTTTGTGGCCTTAAGAGAGGTTTTCGCACTGCTACGCGACCAAATAACTTAGCGTCTCTTAGTCTTCTTTTCACTGTGGTCAATGACACAGGTGTAGACCGGGATTTGTTCACTTCAGCGCGGATTTCTGGTGCTGTCAGGCGTCTATTCCGCTTGCTTGTTACCACGATGAACTTATCCTCGCTAGAAGTGGTAGCTCTCGGCCTTCCCGACCGCGAACGATCTTGATTATTGCCAGTCTCCTTGTATCGGGTTATTGTGTTATGAACACAAGTCTTCGACAACTTGAGCTGAGTAGCAATCGCACGTTCAGATTTGCTTTCGTTGTGTAAAGCAATGATGACAGCACGAGTTTCACCGCTAATTTGGCGTACTTTTCCCATAATGAGATGTCTTCACTGTAAGAACGACGAGCTCGGACTAACCAAGATTAAGAAATATTTACTCCATGGAAACTCAGGTGTTCACAGTGTTTAAGGAAGTTAAAATTTCCTAAAATTCTGTTAACACAAAACAAAGCCCAAATAATGAATAATAGTCAGGTAACAATAATATTACAATGACTTTGGCGCGCGGTCCGCACGCGGCGCCCATTGATGTTTCTAGACAAAATACCTTTGTACGATGATTACATAAAAATAAATAGAAATAATGACTTCGAAAAATAGTTAAATATCCATTGTATATGCAGGTGTTCAAATTAATTGTTTATCATATGTATTTTTAACAAATTTTATTGTGAAACAATATTTTAACTTGTGGTCTCAAACTTTTGGCCGGTAGGGTAACTGTTGTTCCAATTAAAACTAATTTAATTGGTCGCCTCGACAATGCTACTACGTCTTGTTTTTAGGTTCGAATCCCACACGGGACAAAAGTTTGTGTTATTTACAAATATATATTCTGAGTATGGATGTTTCTTGTGTTCATTGTTTGAATATTTGTAAAATCTTCCGCAACATGGAATTATACCTAGTGCGGGAATGTTTTTTTCTGTCAGTCTGTCATGTGCGCTATAGGAACAGACATGTCGTGGTGTAGATATGAGATCAATAAAGGACCTCTATGCTCGCTTACATCGGCAGGTACGTGACCTTGGGGTCACCTTGCGGGCAGCCGGCCGCGACCAATCACTGTATCACTCGTGACATGCTTCATAATCACTTGTCCTGATTTAGATATTGATAGAGTTTTAATTTATTTGGAGATGCGTCAGTGAGTTCGATTACTGGGTAATAATAATATGAGCCCTGTGTTTAAACTGTCCCACTGCTGGGCATGGGCATCTTCTTACTGCAAGAAGGGTTATAATAATAATAATAATAATAATAATAATTCATTTATTTGCTGGTCAAGGGTATATACAGTGGTGTTAACATTACATTCAATATTGCTCTCCTTGATCTACCTTACTGGCATGCAAATTTTACAATTTTTTAAATTCGGAAGCAAAGTGCTTAATAGATTTAAATAGGTACAACATAAAATCAATAATCAACATAAACATAGCAGCATTAGAATAGTTATAAGTCATATTATCAGTACAATTTAATACTACAAACAAACAATCAAATATTTTAGACTATAAGTAAAATAATTAAATTCATTTCATCAGAGCCATGTCAATACAGAAATTAAAATGTCACTTAAACTATTAAAAATTATGTCAAATCTAATACATTTCATCAGGGCCATGTCAATACAAAAAAAGAAAAAAATTAAAATATTATTAAATCAAAGTTGTATTTTCTAGTCACATTATTTACCTTCGAGAAAATCGCTAATTTTATAATAGGTTTTGCTGACTAGAAAGTCATGTAAACGTTTTTTGAAAGGATTACCATTCAAGCTTCTTAACCGGTCGTATACCGCCGGCTCGCATACCAGCCGGCAGATTTGTACCCGTCGTAGGCCGGTGGCTCGCATGCGAGCCACCAAATTGGCGCCAAAACGCCGCGCGCCGCCTTCGCTTTAGCTTAAGCTAACGTAAAACCAATTTGGTGGCTCGCATGCGAGCCACCGGCCTACGACGGGTACAAATCTGCCGGCTGGTATGCGAGCCGGCGGTATACGACCGGTTAATTCATCTGGTAGCCTATTATAAATTTTTGGTGCCATGCCGTATATACTCTTATGCAGTAGTGCCGTATTAGCTTGCTGTAATCGCAATATATTTTGTGTGTTCCTCCTCCTACTACGAGTGACTGTATCTGCCAGAGTCTCAAAAAGTTCAGGGTTTGATTTTATAAAGGTCGCGGTTTCAAAAATGTATAGACAAGGTAACGTCAGGATTTTATATTGTCTAAAGTATGGTTCACAGCTATCTTGAATTTTAAGATTAAACCTCTAAGTCTACCACGCTGGTCTACTGCGGGTTGTCAGACCTCAGGTATAAAATAATAATACATTTTACCCCAGAATAAGTCTGTTATAAAAAGCAGAGTTAATACAATATTAAGGGAAGACAATAATTGTTCGAACACTGGTACCCTAAGTAAGATTTAACTTGTGTTTTAAGTACCAGTCCCCTTTCAATTTATTTAATTATCACTTCATAATTATACATATTATAACAAAGTCCCCCGCCGCGTTTGTCTGTCTGTCTGTTCACGATAAACTCAAAAACTGCTGAACGGATTTTCATGCGGTTTGCACCAACAGACAGAGCTCAAGAGGAAAGTGTAGGTGTATAATTTGTTAACGTTATGCTAACCGTGCGAAGCCGGGACGGGTCGCTAGTAACTACTAAATATACTAACATTGATGGAGAACTCTCAGACATAGGTTTCTTTATACGCCGTGTTCCGTCATCGTTGACCTATTGAGTTGTAACGGCACTATAGGTTTTTAATTATGTCTGCCATTCCAAGACATTTAATTATAGCTTTAACTAGCTAGCTATAAAAACATGCACAGAATATCGAAAAGACAAAAGTGCGTGCATTGAAATCGAACTCAAGACTTCTGCGTGGCAGTCCATCGGTCACTATCCTATTGATTTTTACGGGTTAGGCAATATGTTTTTGGGTTTTCTGTTAAGAAATCTTTAGTAGTCGCACTGAGTTGTTGTTGGCTATGTTTTAATAGGCCCGCCCTCTATTAAACCATAAACCATAGCTGTCTAAATGTGGCTGTCATGCACGGCCGTTATAGAGATCTTCTGTCAAGAAATTCTATATAGCAGCCCGGAGTTAGGAAGTTGGCGGTGTTGCACACCTCCGTGTCTTGGAAAACACGTAAAGTAGTCCTACGCCTGATCACTCTCCGGTCGTGTTGGATTGCCGTTTGCACACACATAATATCTCCTGCGCAGATGGCGTGTCCGTTAAGTTTGGTCGTCGTGACCGAATTTAGGTCTGGAGGACATTATTGACGTATTTCTGTGGATGTACCTGCTGTATTAAACAAACTCTCTCGGTCGTTCTATATCTATTTAATTTGTGGCTTCATCGTGTGATTTTCACCACTTTATTTTGTAAATACCACGACGTATGTTGCAGTAGGTATGTAGCGCTGTATACAGTAGCGATAGCCTAGTGAAAAACCTTTAGACTGCCACTCAGAGGTCTCAAGATCAACCCCAGGCGTGCATCTTTGACTTTTTGAAGTTATGTGCTTATTAAATAGTTAATTGTTCGCTTTAACGGCATAGGAAAACATCGCGAGGAATCCTGCATGTCTGAGAGTTCTTTATAATGTTCTCGAAGATATGTGAAGTCTGCGTGCCCTCACTTGGCCCAGTGTCTCTTCTCAGTGTGACAAAGATTAGCCTTCCTCACACTGAGAAGAGGTCCGTGCCCAGCAGTGGGAGTTGGGACAGTTTAATACGGGGCTGATATTATTATACGGCGTATGTCTGCGCGTATGACAGCGGGCGGCCTGACCATATCTTGGTCATGAACATAATTTCCTTATACGGTATATAAATGAAATAAAGGTCACCATTATAAATGGCTGTAATAAATATACTATGTTATCGTTCGAGCGCCACGCCACGGGCTCGCATATGTATATGAATAAAAATATAGTAATTAGCTGTATAATATTGTTATAGAATTAATTATACTAGGCTAAAGGGTAGCTTTAATTGTATAAAAAGATGGATGGTATAACGGTGTGTCTTAATTTATTTGTGTCTAGTATTAACTCATCAATTAGCCAGAAAGAGTGAAAGTAGGGTTTTAGTGGTCGACTTGTTACTGTCAGTGCCAAGTATTGTGGGTTCGATACCCTCACGAAACAAAAAAATTACTGATTTTCATATAGTTGTGCCGAGTATGGGAGTTTTTAGTGTTCGTTGTTTGAATGTTTATAAACTCCCTCGCGACACAGGACTTATACCTACTGCCGGTGGTGTTTCTTATAAAAGAACATAATATATTTTTTTTATATATTTATGGTGGCAAACAATTATACGGCCCACCTGATGGTAAGTGGTCACCTTAGCCTAAGGACGCCTGCAACACGAGAGGCATCACTTGCGCGTTGCCGACCCTTTAGTAAAGGAAGTGGGTAGGAGAAGGAGCGAGAAGGGAGAAAAGGGGTGATTAGGCCTCCGGCACTCTCACTCACCGAATGAAACACAACCGTAGAAATACTGGTATTTCACGTGGATATTCTGTGAGACGGTAATCCTTTCCCGGTCGAGCCGGCGCATTCATGCTGAAATATATTAAGACGATACAGTTAAGTCTTAAAATAATCGTAATTATAATATACAACGCGCGTATTCATGTAAGCAGCGCTAGGAGATTACCACAGGTATAATAATAATACACTACCACATACACATAACTAAGCAGAGCTTGTACTATGGGTACTAGACTATGGATAAACATACTTTCTATTTTTGTAAATACATACATATTATACATAGAAACACCCAGACCAAGACCAACATCTATGCCCATGCACACAAATGTTTGACTTGTGCGGGAATCGAACTCGCGATCCCAGGCGTGGCAGTCGGTTGCACTTTCCACTACGCCATCGAGGCTGATGAATATTATCGTTGCGCCTACGCTGTGCATAATATTAATCCGTATGTCCGGGGAAAAGAGCACTTACCTATAGATATTTAAGTTGCATGTATATTTATATGTTTGTATGTATGTTGGTGTGCTCGCTCGTGATAGGTTACTATTGCCTTTCTCGACTCGCACATAATACTACAATTTACCGTTGTAAATCATGTAATACTTGCAATCACTTTATGACTAGTCGTTGCTTGCGGCTTCACTTGTTGTATCGAAACATGTTGCAAAGTGTTATTGCATTATTCTGCTAAAAAATATCCAGTAACGGGACAGTTGTTACTGCTAATATTGTGAGTTTGAATCAAATTAGTTATACAAGAAAGTAGAAACAGAATTAAGAGAACTTCCATTTAAATATTTTAAACATAAGTTAAGAAAATGGCTTGTGGATAAATGCTTTTATATAATAGAAGAGTTCATGCAACATAAAACCAATGAATCAGATTATTTGTAAATTTTAATTTAATGTAATATAACAATGATAAATATACATAGATTCACACCTGTTTCCCAGAGGGGTAGGCAGAGACTACGGATTTCCATTTGCTACGATCCTGACACACTTCTCTGGCTTCATTCACTTTCATCCAATCCTCATACACGCCCGTCGGATGAATGGGTGATCTTTGTGACCGTTGTTTGAATGTTTGTAAAATCTTCTGCGACACAGAAATTGCGAGAATTGTCTAGTTCTTGTTCGTCTTATCCACAAATCATTCTGTATAATTAAATATGGCTGTCAGAATATGTTTCGAAATTTACCGAGAATGCAGATTCATCGTAGTAAACCATCTCACATTATTTAGTTGTGTCTATGAACTATACAAGTAAAGTTTATTACCAATCTATATATTATACGTGAAGCAAAATCTTTGTACCCCTTTTTACGAAAATTGCGCGCTCGGAGGAGTATGAAATTTGGCACAGTTAAAGTTTATATGGAGAAGGAGGGGCGAATTCTAATATTTTTTATATGCATTAGAAAAACATTAAATTATTGAAAAACACTACACGCACATAACCATGCATTTGACACACGCAGTCGAATTGCGTTCGTAGTATTTCGACGTCTGTCGTCGTACAATTCTTTTTAACTATGGTTACCTATACCTTATTTATATGTAATAGAGAAAAACAGAAAATAAAGTAGCAAGCTTAGGAATTTTGGTCGAATTTTGACCACTAGGCGACCGCTAGTTATTATAATTATTTCATAAAAATTATTAAATTACTGATTATGTAAACTGTCAAAACGTTTATCCGGCAATATGGCTTCGAGTCACGTGGCAATGTTCATTGAATTTAAAGTACTATATACGGATTTTATCGCGTTGTTTATTTGACACTGTATTACATAATTTAGAAACTGTTACACTACTACTACTGGATACTATTAAACTTTACAAAATTAAACTATTGAAACTATTTACATTTAAGTTTCAATAGTTAAACTTAAATATAAATAGTTTCAATAGTTTTAATAATTTAATTAGCTTAAAAATTTGTAAAATTTAATCGTATCTAGTAGTAGTAGTGTAACAGTTTCAAAATTTTGTAATAAAGTGTAAATGAATAACATTTGCGTAAACAGAAGACAGTATTAGGTGGCAATGTTATTAATATTTTTTTTTATATACATATTCATTGAAATTAAACTGCTATATACGGATTTTATCGCGTTGTTTATTTGACACTTTATTACAAAATTTTGAAAATTGTTACACTTCTACTACTATTAAACTTTACTAATTTTTAAGCTAATTAAATTATTATTAAACTATTTAGATTTAATTTATTTTTACACTTTCCCCGACGTTTCGGTTGCTTTTCAGCAGTCATGGTCACGGGGAGACTAAGATGGCAGTTGTCTCAATGTTCCAGTGTAGTTATTTCAAAGTACCCGAACATAATTTAATCATTGGTGTTTCTATTTACGCAGAATGAGCTCAAAGTATCATGAAGTCTAGCTGTGGTTTGCTTCTTCTTGGGTTTGACTATTTTTATTACTGGATCCCAAGCTGGTGGTACATTCCAACCATCTTCTCTATTAAAATTAGGATGTTTTTTGATTTCAATAGCCTCGCGAAGCATCCTTGGTAGGAATCGGTGTTCTTTAGCGAGAATCTGTGGTTTGTCAAATCTCAGGTAGTGGTTGGTCCCCTGTTGCACATGTTCATGTTTAGTAAATTTTAATAGTAGTAGAAGTGTAACAATTTTCAAAATGTTGTAGTAAAGTGTCAAATAAACAACGCGATAAAATCCGTATATAGCAGTTTAATTTCAATGAATAATATTTGCGTAAATCGAAGACAATATTATTATATACATATTGTTGCAATTTTTTTTTAAATCCATAATCTTTTTGGATGTCGTTTTGTATGATTAAATACCATATTATCCCCATTTATCCGACATGGTTTTGGGTTCAGGTAAACACACTAATAAAACATACTGTGTTTTTTTCTTCCTCTTCGCTAGCTCTTCTTTCGAGAGAGGACAGTAGTTCTAATCTAATATATAAAAATCTTGTGTCAATGGTGTTTGTGGTCGTACTCCTCTGAAACGGCTCGACCGATTTTTATGAAATTTTTATGTATGTTTGGTGGGTATGAGAATAGGTCGTAAAGTATATTTCATATCGTTAAAAATAATTTATATGGCAGAACAACGTTTGCCGGGTCAGCTAGTAACTACATATATCGCACCCTTAATAAAACAGAGACTTATCTCAGTATTTTGGATTAAACAAATTTGAACTCTATTGCAAAGATTTAATACAAACATAATATTAGTATTTAACATATACAATTAGAGTTCAAATTGCCTTACTTTCAAATTTCGAGTTAAGTCGCTGTTTTATTAAGAGTGCGATATGTCTTCAAAAATACATAATATACTGCAGTTACAATATTGTAGAGCGTTGGTATTGCCATCTCATATGTAGGTCAGTTACAAAATCGATGCTCGGCTGATACACGTCTCTATTCCGATCCCCTTTTTTGATTCCTATTCCTCTGCGTATGACAACTACAACATCATGCTTGCGTTTTTCTAAAAGGATAGGCAGGAGTGTATGACTTATATTTATCAATTACTAGGGACCGGCCCCGGCTTCACACGGTTAGTACAAAACCTTAACAAATTATACACTTAAACCTTAATCATAAATCACTCTGTCTATTGGTGAAAATCGCACGAAAATCCGTTCAGTAGTTTTTAGGTTTATCGCGAACAGACAGACAGACGCAGCTTATAATGTGTCTATTATATGCCTTCCAACTGTTACAGTCTCAACCATGTTTATGATTACTGCTCCACTCTCATGGCTCGTAGCGTGATGATATACGCATATGATCATTCGTAAGAATGCGACTGTTAAATTAAACTAGCTGACCCGCGCAACTTCGTCTGCTTCACATAAGATAATTTTCACCGATTTTGCAACATTTTTCATTGATGCTCCGCTGCTATTGGCCGTAGCGTGATGTTATATAGCCTATAACCTTCCTCGATAAATGGGCTATCCAACACTAAAATATTTTTTCTATTCGAAGTAGTAGTTCCAGAGATTAGCGCGTTCAAACAAACAAACTCTTCAGCTTTATAATATTAGTATAGATACTAGCTATCCCTTGTGAACGGTATCTCTTTCTAGATGATAGGACATAGGTACCCTATGTCCTTTTTTGTACTCCTAACAACGTGCATGCGAAATTTCATGATGATCGGTCGACTAGTTAAGGCGTGCAAGCGTAACAAATAGACAAACTCACATTCGCATTTATAATAAGACTAACAGATTTTATGACTGCTGGTATTGAGAGTTTCTTGGGTCGGTTATAAAGATTTTCTCTAACCGAAGACCTCACAATAAACAACTGGATAACTGCACATATTCTCATGATTTAGCCATTAGACAATTTTACTACTAACTGAAAAAGCTGTCCAACTATCTGCCTACCTCTACACAAAAATGGATAGTGTTGTGTAATATTTTTGTTTAACTTACGCTCAAATAGCTTAACATAAAATCACAAAAGGTAATTTGTAAACCATAGATTATTTTTAAATAAAAACTTTATCTTCGTGATTTTTGCTTATGCAGGAAATAAACGAATTTAAACCCAATAAAACTATGTCGGGCCCAGGAATCGAATCCGCGTTCTTGAATTTAAGCCACGGACCAAAGGCAGACAGACACACGCTTAACCTTTCAACATTTAAGCAACATCAACTAGCTGTAACGCGCAGCTTCAACCGCGTGGAATTCAGCGAAATATCAAAAATAATTAGCCTGTGTTACTCCTTATAACATCAGCTATCTGCCAGTGAAAGTCTCTTCAAAATCAGTCGAGCCGAAAGAAATTAGCTGGAACAAATAGAAAGACAAAAAATTTTGGTTATTTGTCATAAAGTACCGTACATACTTTCATAAGCATTTAGTAAAATGTTTTTATCTTGACATTACAAAAAGACACTTTATTTTTATTTATTTGTATAGATGTAGGTCAATATTACATAAGGTCCAGTACATAGCGCCACAAGTTTTAGATCTGACGCGTCGCTTCTGAATATTTAAAACAGCGGCCATGTTATCGCTCCTCGGAGCTTCTCTACGTGGTTCGCGTTAAATTGTTTGAGAACAACTATGCAGCCTCACTATTGATTCAGCTCGATAGATAACTCGTTTAACATGCACGTTGCACAGAATAAATAGGTACAGATAGC